>CM066740.1:17627500-18827500 GCA_033961575.1 Aselliscus stoliczkanus | reverse complement strand
TTGAATGTATTTTGTGGATGAACTACATGTTGCAAAATCTGCTTAGATCTTTACCATCTAACTCAGGGTTCTACAGCCTCTCAATCAAATGTTCCTGTGTTGTGCACAAAAATGCAGTCTCTTCCTTAACAAACCCTTTAAATGAAAAACTTCCATTTCTTTACTCACTAGTGTTTATACTTATCTATTCATTTGTATGTTTCTAGGAAAACAGGAAGCTCTTCAAAGCCAGTCCTTCTCTGGATACCTGGAAGATTTATGTTGAATTCATTGATGACATCGTGGTAGAAGGCTTTTTTCAAGCTATAATGCATGACTTAGACTTCTTTCTGATGCATACGGAGAAGCGATTAAAACCTGCCCCACTTTTTCAAGCACAAATGATCTTAATGCCTCCTGAGATTCTGTTTAAACCCTCTTTAGAAAGAGAAGCTGGTGATGGCTTCTATGATCTGGTAGAAGAAATGCTATGCAGTAGTTTTAGAATGTCTGCCCAGATGAAGCGAGTAGCAGTGCATCTGGAAATAGCAAATTATCAGGTATTTTCTTTGTAAAGGGGTAATAGCTTTTATACTAATGATTCAAAAATAAATTGGGGTAATAGAGAACATAAAGAAAGGGGAAGTTGGAAAAAGCAACACAAATTTTTTTTTTTTCCTACTGTCCCTTTGAAGACTGGTCTTGGATAATATTATGTTGCATGTAATTGAGAAAGCAAGAATGGTTTTAAGAAATGCTTGGTTTTCTTTTCATTTAGAATGATATGGATAACATGTTAGGTCTGGCAGAGGTCAGGCAAGAGATACTGCACAGAGTGGCAGGCGTCATCACCAAAGTCTTGAACTTCAGAAATACCCTGGACACGTACGCTTACCTTTGGGTAGATGACCGAGCTGAATTTATGAAGCATTTTTTACTGTATGGCCAAACTGTCTCGTCCGAGGAAATAGATTCTCAAGCAAATGAAGAAATCTCTGAACAGCCACCAACTCTTGACCAATTCAAGGAACAGGCAAGGGAAACACTTAGCTTTTAATGTAATTCTTGGCTTGTGATTGAGTTCTTATACTTATTTTTCTTCTCTAATTGTAGATTGATGTTTATGAGGCTTTGTATGTTCAGATGAGCAAGTTTGATGACTTCAGAGTGTTTGATAGTTGGTTCAAGGTGGACATGAAGCCTTTTAAAGTGAGCTTGCTAAACATTATTAGGAAATGGAGCTGGATGTTTCAGGAGCATCTTTTGAGATTTGTCATTGACAGGTAGCCTTTTGTGTTTTGTTTTTTTGGAATTAAAACTTAACAACTGACTGCTTTCTGAAATTGAGATATTAATTTTAAGAACGTTAAAACTTCCCGTTTTATAATAGAGATAACAAGAAATGTTTGTTTAGGTAAATAATGAAAATAAGATTTAATCAGAAGTTTTACACTTGTAAGTGTTTTAATGAGCTTAATTTGTGTTTGTATGTGTGCACATTTGTGTTTGTATCTATATATATTTACTTCATAGTCTGACTGAGCTTCAAGAATTTATAAAGGTGACAGATGCTGGACTTCAGAGAGAATTAAGTGAAGGCGATCATGATGTTTTAGTTGATATCATGGGGCATCTTCTGGCTGTAAGAAGCCGACAGAGAGCCACAGATGAACTCTTTGAACCACTAAAAGAAACCATCACACTCTTGGAAACCTATGGCCAGAAGATGCCTGAGCAAGTCTATATTCAACTAGAGGTAAGTGCAGTGGTAAAACAATCATCATTACCATAACTGAGCACCTCCAGTCGCCAAGTTCTTTACATGCACCCTCTTATGACATCGTCATAGCAGCCTGTACTGTAGGCATTAATGTTTTCATTTTGCAGGTTAGGAATGAAGCTTGAAGGGACTTGATTCCTTTCTCAAGGTCACATAAGTGGTCAAGCCAGCCAACACGAATCTAGGTGTGTTTCATGCTACAATACTTGCTCTTCACCACAGTGCTCCGCTGCCTTCTTGTTAGAAGGCATTTAGATAGTAGAGAGCCTCTACGTTGCTTTTTTGTTTTTAGCTGAGCCATCCTGCCACCTGTTGGCAGCTCAGCGGCAGATTAGCTCGGGCTGGGCATCGAACTGCTGTTGCTCAGAGCTCAGCTCGTACTCTTGAGCGAGCTCTTAACCAACTGAGCCACTCGGCCGGCCCTCTACGTTGCTTTTTTGAGGTCCACTTTAACCATCACCCGCACACATGAAATATATCCGAGCTTTCTTTCATTTAAAGCTGCCTGCCAGTTGAGAAGTGTCCTAGTGCTTGGAAATATTGTGGCCCTGTTAATAAAGAATGAATAAAGCTCAGTTTGGATGGAGAAAAAACTGTGTTTCCTAAATAGAATTTCTGTGTCATCCTCCTATTTCCATGCTCTGGAAAAACTTGGTGGCTGCTGTGTGCCGTCTGATGCACAAAGTCTTTTTAGTTATAACTGGAGCCATGAATAAAGAGCTCCCAGTTGAGGCTCTGTTTTCCTTGCCCATATTGAAGTTCTGTCGACAGTTTATATATTTCCATCATCCTCCAGTTTCCAGGATGTACTTACCTGTAACCTTGCAAATGTGATCAGGGGACACATTAACTAAAAAACCTTTTATTGAATTTTGTTCAGTGATGAGAGCATGGAACTCAAATTTAGATTTGTTTTTGAAAAATGTATGAGTCCATCTCATCTGCTTGCCTCACTGTGCAGTAAAATATCCTTCAAGTTACCTCATTTTTTTCTATACTGTCCCCCATTTTCCACTTTCTATTCATTTTTCTTTTCAATTGAGGTGAAATTCACAGTTCATATAACACAAAAGTAGCCATTTCAAAGTGTATGGAATTTAGTATATTCACAGTATTGCATAACCACCACCTCTATCTAGTTTGAAAACATTTTCATCATTCCAGAAAGAAAGCCCATACCCATTAGTTGTCATTCCCCACTTCCCTCCTCCTGCCACCAACCCGTGATTCCTGCCAATCTTTTTCTATCTCTGTGGGTTTACTTTTTCTAGATATTTCATATGAATGGACTTATACAATATGTGACCCTCTGTGTGTGGCTTCTTTCATTTGGCATAGTGTTTTTAAGGTTCATTCACGTTGCAGTATGTATCACTACTTCATCCCTTTTTACGGCTGAATAATGTTCCATTGGGTATGTACATTCACCGCAGTTTCTTTAGCCCTTCATCTATTGATGGACATTTGGGTTTTTTTTCCACCTTTTGGCTATTATGCACAAGTCTATGTTTGAGTACCTGTTTACAATTAATTCTTTTTGGAATCACTTAGGAGTGGAATTGCTAGGTCATATGATAATTCTATTAACTTTTTGAGGAACCACCAAACTGTTTTTCATATGAGCTGCCCCATTTTATATCCTGCATTTTGTTGTATGAGGATTAACTGCAACAGTGTATTTACAGGTGCTCTCTTGACTTATAAAGACTATAAAGAATTACAGTATATGAATTATTAACTTGTACAGAAGTATAAACTGTCCTTAGAACTGAAAATCCACTCAGACATGGAGTGTGGGATAAGATGTGGATAGATAGGTACAGAACAAGAGTGAGGGATGAAACAGTTACAGTAGAACACACTATATTTGTTTTTAGAAACATTTGGATATTCTTTGAGTCCAATCTTTGCCTTTTCATATAGAGAAAGTAGTCATAACACAGCTCATTGATATGGGGGGTTTGAGCCATTGCCTCCAGAAATTGTATTATAAACATTTGACTCACTACTTAAGGTTTTGGCAGTACTGAAAATATTAAGCTTGTCAATGTTTCAAAGTTGGCCACACCTTTAGCTTTGTGTGTGCTTCTATGTCAGTGATTCAGGCTGGTCAGGAGGAAACATAAGATTGAGAGGTGGTGCAAGTGGCATGTGGAGGATAGCAGTGCCCCAATTTTATTTTAATTAAAGCAACTTACAGTCATTTCTCCCTTGTAATCACTAATAGTTATAATATTTTCTGAATACTTGCCTGCGCTTGGTTCTATCTGAAAGCCCTTAAATATGGCTGTGTCCTTACACTCAATCTAAAATATACTGTGAAGCTAGATTAAACTCCCAATTTACAGATTTTATTGAGTCCCTTCCCAGCTAAGAAACTTTCATTGACTGCCCCTAACCTCTGAACACTGTCCAGTTTCCATAAGAACCCACACTTTTACTCCATCCTGCATTGGTTCTCTTATCTCACAGGATCCCAAGGGGTCCCCCTAATCTCTCCCTGTTGAAACCCAGCCATTCCTTTGAGCCTCAGATTCAATGTTACCTCCTTGAATGGATCCTATCAGTTATAGAAACTTTGGAGATCATTTGATCTTTTGATTTTCAATGAAAATCTATGTTTATCAAGTGGAAGCTTATGTGGAATCCCCAAATATAAAGCAGGTAACAGCAGGTATAGTGTAGTCACAGAGGGTTGAGGGATCTGAGCCCACCTATGTGACCTTTCTGTGGCTTTCCATCGAAAGCCCCTAAGGGGACTTCGTGTGATAATTATTGGGTTGTCAGAAAAATCATGAAGTATTTCTCTATGTTTTTCGTTGGAAAATGTATCGTGACTTTTCCGACAACCCAATAAGTTCCATGGGCTCCTTTGGAATCAGCAAAGTGAAACTCCATACAGATGAAGGTGCAGAGTTTTGATGCGATAAAGCATGAAAGAACAAGATGGAGGACAAGTAGGTTTAGGCCCAGGTCCCTTGGTTCTTGGCCTAGTTTGGTATTCCTATCATGACACCATGTTGCCTCCCAAGCATTTTAATTCCACAACACACAGGCCTCCTGATGGAAGTTAACATATTCTGTCATGTAGAATAGTTATTGTGTGTGCCTTTCATTCACTCTGACAGGTTATAAAACAACTTAAGCCAAAGAATGTTTTATCTTTGTAGCCCTGCTGCACTACACAGATACAATTTATATTTAGCACAGTTCACGCTTCAAAATTGGCAGTTACTGAATCACTCATCAAATATTTATCGAGGATTATAAAATAGCCTTTAGAAACTTTGATTTTTGCTCTTGCTTCAGGAGGAGAGGTCCATCACGATGGGTGGTTTTGTATGACAAAACAATTTCAGTGTCCCAGGAGATGACCCAGAGAAACAACGTTTTGTTAGTCTGGACACAAGGAATGTTTTTCAACAGCAATTATGCACAATGGCTCTTCAAAGAAAATAACTTCCTGTTGTCCTATTTGCATTGTAGTCAGGGAGAGCACAGTTGAGTTGCTACCTGAACTATTTATTGCTTCTTTTGTCCTACATCAAATAGGGATTAACCTTCTCTTTCCTTTGTCTCTTCTTACTTCAAAAACCCTAGTCATTTAAAATGAATCTAACCTAAATGCTCCAACTCCCCATCAAGACAAGGTACACACAGTGCTCCTGGGGCTAGAGAAAATCGGAGGATGAGACTGAGTCATATTTTAATCTCTGCCCTATTGCATTCAAAGCATCTTTTTTTTACCGGCTAAATAAACATGGCTCCATTTCTAGTTGTTAGAGATCAGCAAAGTCATTTCTGGAGCACTTTAATTTTATTCCTTCAACAGCAAAACGATTTGGAAATTTGTGTTTATTTTAAAAAGATTTTCATTTATTCTGAAATACAATGAACACTAGAGGACAATTCTGGTTTATGGTTGGAAGATATGAATCCCAGGGTGCCAGTGGGTCAGTCTAGACTTCAGGTGGCTCTGAGCATTTTAGTGACTTTAATCTTCTTTGAGATAAACTCCTTCTCTTATAGAAGAATGAGAAGATGTCATAGCTTAGTGTAAAGAGATTGGAATTATTTAATACTATGAAGTTGGTTTGCTTTAGGCATTGAAGTAATTTCCCATTTGCACCTGTGTTTTGTAGGAATTACCTGAAAGATGGGAAACTACCAAAAAGATTGCAGCAACTGTCAGACATGAAGTTTCACCTCTCCAAAATGCAGAAGTCACTCTTATAAGGAAAAAATGTATTTTGTTTGATGTAAGCTAGCAACCAAGTTGTTTTTGTTTGTTTGTTTGTTTTTTAAGAAAAGTTTTACAAGGATAATTGAAGCTAGTTGTTTGAGATTCATTTTTGTTTATTTTTCCATGCCCTGATCAGGAGAAGCAGGCCGAGTTCAGAGACAGATTCAGATTTTCTGCTCCTTTCAGTTTTAATGCAGAAAACCCGTACACAGTGCTTGATAAGGTAATGCTGATCCCCATTTTCTTGTGTGTGTTACAATAGCTATATTAGAAAGTAAACTTAGACACTGAGATACTGCTTTATTTTGTCTTAGTTTTGCAATTATAGGAGTTGAGATTTAAATATTAAAATGCAGTTATAAACAATTTTCCCCAAATAAATTACATTGCTTTAAATCGTGTCTCCCCAAATCACTATCATTATCAGTCATCCTAGTGAAAGTAACAACTACTACTATTTTTTTAAACACTTACTATATATATATATATATATATATATATATATCAAGAACTTTGCTACACATATTACTTACATTATTTTTCTCAGTTCTTGTAATATCGCTATGATGTAACTAATGTTATGATTAGCGGATATTTTGTCCTGTCCATAATTTCCTGTCCATAGAGATATTTGGTTCATGCCAAAGGGTCTCTTTGAAATTTGGTCCTATCCAAAATGTGCATAGTTAATATAAATCTCACTCTTTTGCAAGATTTGAACCCCAATCCATCTATGTAACCCCATGTGCCATTACCAGGTAGTCTACTGAGGCGAAAAGGGTTATTACTGGCAAAACACAATTATTGAGCCTATCAACACTATCAATAAAACACAGTAGTATTTTTAATATATTAATCCTCTAAAGGAAAAGTATAAGTAAACATTATGGGCTCTTTGAACCCAGCAACGTTTTCTAAGTGTGGATGTTTTGGACAGGACCAAATATCAGGGACCTTTTGTCCTTGGACCAAATGTCCTGCAAGGTCTATTATTCTCCTATTTTCAGATAAAGAAACAATCATGTATAATTAAGAAACTCGTTGGAGGTTACAGTTAGTAAGCGACAGAACTGGTATTAAAATTATAGCTGTCTAATTTTTTAAAAAAATATCTGGAATTTTAATATTATGCTATTTGTCATGTGATATTTTGCCAGTACTTTTGATCATATATAGTAAGGAAAGCCTATAACTTATAATTAACAAATATGATTGAGTCATTCAATCATAGTTTATGGTGAACTGCTTGATTATGGTTGATGCTAAGAATGAATATAATGGGCAAATAATTCAAAATGATAATTCATGTGAGGCTTGAAAAATGTTTTACATTTTTATCAGAAAAATATCTTTTGTTTCTCTAGGAATTTTTGACCTAACAGCCAAACTGAGAACATGACTTTGTGAAGTTTAGATTCGGGAGCTGGGAATCTTTCTGAGTTCTTCGTGTAGGCTGCCTTTCTGATTTTACTTCATGCTGGAGATAGTCTTTACTCGTTAGACGGCTGAAAAGCTTGCCACTGACACAGCTGTTACCTATCTTGAAAAATTTTGAGTTGAATTTAGTTTTAACTGTTTTAAGCACATTCAGAAAACACCCTTCTGTAGCATAAGGTCTTCTCTTTATGACCTTCTTCTTCAGACTTTCTGAAGAAAAGTGGTTAATATATTCAATGGAAGGAAGGAAGTTAGAATATGCTAATAAGTTGTGTGTTTTTTTAAAGCGTATGTCTAAATTTCAGGTGGCCTGAACAGATTGTGAATGGGGAGACATTTTTACTTGACTAACCAATGTACTGTATGTAAACATTTACTACAGTTATCATTTATTGAATCCTACCATTTGCTGGCTATCCTGTAACAGCATATAGTTAACATATTTAAAAGTCAGATATTTATCATTGTACCTACAAAATGTGTTAAGCGATATTTTGAATATAGTTGCACTGGGTTACCTATATCTTGAAGTAATTTTCTTGTGTGTTTGCTCAGCATGCAAATCTAACTGGATTATTTAAATGGATTCAAGAATAGACATGTATATATGCTTTTTTCTGTGCTGGTTTGATAGACCCTAATATTCATGGTACCTCATCCTGCAAATGGGAAGCCATTGACCCTCCAGGTACAAGGGGAGTGGTATGGTGAATTTTTCTTGTTAAAACTGATTCCTTGGTAAAGTTATATTATATGCTACGTTTCTTCAGAGCCAAAGATACGGTATACACTTGAATTAACATAACTGGATATATATTTCTAGGAATAATTGAATTAGTATAAATAATAGGGAAATGGTTAAAAATCCATAAAAGGGCTGTTGACTTTGGGGAGTGTGATAGACTATACATTTTGAAAATCCCTCTTCTGTACAACAAATGCTGAAACATGTTCACAAATGTGCAATTTTAAATCTGTTGCTGAGTTTCCAAGAAAACAAGAGAAATCTCTAAAGGGCAGGGGAAAAAACAGAGTGCTGAAATCAGGATGGAAAGCTTTTATGAGGTTATATACCCTGAGTGAAAGGGTGGATTGGGAAAAATCTGCAGCCTGAGAAGGAAGCCTCTGAGATTACCTGTCAGGTCTTGCTAAGGCTTAGAATAGGAGAGAGGGGGGTGGAGGGAGGGAGAGAGAGAGAGAGAGAGAGAGAGAGAGAGAGAGAGAGAGAGAGAGAGAGAGAGAGAGGATCCGCTGAAAATTTGTAAACACTGACCTATTCTCATAAGGGTTATGGTTCACTTTTATTCTACCCAAATCTACCCAAATCTTCTCTGGAAAAAGAAATGCGCTTATTCTGGTCTCCTCAGGGGTCCAATAGATTATGTTCAGTCAAATATGAGTTTATAATAAAACAGTCAGTAAACACACTGTCATGCATAAGAGCCAGCAGAAAGAGCACACCACAGATGTAGACTTATAAGACGTTAGATGTTAGAAGACATTTATTAAGGAAATAAAAACTAATACTGAAAAAAAGGAAGTTCTCAGTTTTGAGACTGTCAGCAGTGATCAACTGAATTTGAAAATGGAGCAGGAACTTGTGGAAATGAAAAATATAATCATTAAAAAAACCTTAGCAGATGGGTTAGAGAGCCAGTTAAAGCTGAAAAGAGAATTAGTGAAATGCAGATGACACTGGAAGAAATCACATAGAAGGCAAGCACATAAGTGTAGGGAGATAGAAAATATAAAAGAGATTAAGAGACATAGAGTAAGGAGTTAGAATAATGTCTACCTCTTCTCAGACTTCCTGGAAGAAAGAATAAACAATATTAGACAGGCAATAGCCAGAGATATAGTAGCTGAGATTCTTCTAGGATCCATCAAAGCATGAATCAGTAGATTCAGGAAATTCACTGAATCCCAACCAGGAAAAATACAAAGTCAACATCTAGACACATCGTGAACTACAGAATGCCAAAGGCACAGAAAAGATCTTTAAAGCAACAAGATGCAAAAGACAGACCATTTATTAGAAAAGGTCATTTGGCTAAGAGCCTATTTCTCATCAGCAACACTGGTGGATGATAGTTTCCAAATTGTATAAAATTATATTTCAATAACACGAGTGAAATAAGGACATTTCAGATAAATAAAAGCAATGCATTAACCAGCCACCCACAAATCATTACTGAAAAAACTTCTAGTGTGTGTCTTTCAAGATGAGAACAAAGCCAAATTTGATTTCTCAGAGAAGACTAATTATATTGACAAATCTCTGGTGGAATGAACGAGGAAAGAACGAAAAAAAGCAAAATTAACAGTCTTAGTAATAAATAAGGAATGATAGGACAAAAAGAGCAGAAATTCAGAAGATCATAAAATACAATTAACAGGGAATTTGAACGCTTTAAACAAAATGGATACATTTCTAGGAATATATAATTTACCAAAACTGTCTCAAGAAATAGTAAACCTGAATAGTCCTTTAACTATTAAAAATTAACCAGTAGGAAAATAAAAAGAAAAAATTAACGAGCAATTAAAAAAAAAAATCTTTCAACAGAATAAATAACAGGCCCTCATGGTCTTAGGTGAATTCCAAGAAACTTTCAAGAAGATGTTATGCATATGATTCCAGAGATCAGAAGAATGAACACTCAAAAATTACTCTATAAAGCGTGATAAGTTTCATAAAGGGACAGTATGAGAAAGGAAAAATTATACACCAGTGTTTCTTATGTACATATAGATGCAAACATACAAAACAAAATGTAATAAAATTATACCAACTTATAAACAAGTTGGGTTGATTCCAGGAAAACAAGTTTGATTCAACATTAGGAGATTAATATAATTCATCATATTAACAGATGAAAAAGAAAGTATCATATAATCATCTCAGGAAATTCCAAAAACTCTTTAGCAATCATTCAGCATCCATTCATGCTAGAAACTCTTGGAAGATTTTTTTAACTCATTAAAGGATAACAAAAACTCTACATAAAAAGTTTGTATCGGGGAAGTGAAAATTCCTTGTGGTAATGGTGAAACAGAGGAAAAGCCTAAATGACCATCAGAAGTAGAATAAATTAATAGTAATGTATTGATAAAGGGTAGTACTGGTGGAAATGAATGGACTTCACATATGTCCTCATGAATATATAGCTGTAGCTCAAAAATAAGTATTAATTAAAATGTCTTAATATATAGCATAAAACAATATAAATTTCAAAAACAAAAATTTTAACAGTGTAGCATATAGCAGTATATACATATGTAATGAAAATATAAAAATCTGGGGAATATTAAATAAAAATTTGGTGGTAAATTTGTAATGGGAAGAAGGATAAAATTGAGGCCATTAAAAGTTATTAGTAGCTATTATTTCCTAAGCTGGATGGTATGTACACTCACACCCACAACCTTTTTGTGTATATAGAATTTTTCTTTTTGTTTTTTTGAGGGCAGTGTCACTGGCCCTCATATGTGGGACCGAACCTGGGCCGCTGGCTTCCCAGGTCAGCACTTAACCACCGCGCCACTCGGCTGGCCCAGAATTTTTCATAATAAAACATTTGTAAAACTAAGAGAATGGCAGTTCTTGTTTATAAAGGTATAACTTGTAAAAAATGAAATCTATAACTTACATAACGAAAGGATATTAGAGTGCTAATATTCTTTTTTACATAGGAAATTAAAAGAGAGTTGAAAGTTGAAACACAAAAGGATTAAATATGCGTATTTGAAGTTAAAAATAAAATCAAAAGAACCAAAGTAGTATAATAGTTGGATATTGCGAGAAGGATGGGAGAAAAATATAATGTGGAAAAACAAAGTGAAGTCCTTTTTTTGCAAAGTCGGTACCCCCGTGTAATGTCTAAACTTGACAAATCAGGGAGCAGCTTGTGTGCAGAAGCGAGAGTCACTGGATGATCACCCAGAAGAAGTGGAGAGTGAACCTGGGTTTCCTGCTCTTCCTGCATTGCAAACTCCTGCACTTGAACTTTTACCATGTGAATATACTACCATGGTAATAAAAACTAAAGTTGAGATATGGTTTATTAAGAAAGAGAAAAAGGAGTCACCATATATTTGGTGTGAATCATCAACTATTCTAGGTAGATGAGATGGCAGGTGGGCCTTGGTGAAGATAACCATATGGTGAAATTTCTCATACTGTGCTGTGTGGTTTTAGGACCAGTGTTCATTTCACAAACTCTCTTCCATTTATTTTGTACTATTGATAATCTCTAGGATATTTTTTTTAAATCTAAAAGTTCTTTTTTTTAAACAAGTGATTTGTTCTTGTTTTATTCCATTCATAAAACGTGCAGTAAAATGAGTTGCTTGATATCCATTACTTCATGTAAATCAAATGTAGCAGTAAAATACATTTACGTATTTCACTTTTTTTAGGTTTTTTAGCTTTTGTGATTTTTTTTTTGATACTTGCCTAACATACATGTGCTGTAAAGATAGTTAACAGGGAAACAGCTTAAAAGGAAGGCTAGCTTTGTTTAGTGTCGTGTGAGATTTTCATGAATAATCTAAGCATAATTGTTAAGAACCACATGTATTAAATTCCTGTAAGTGAAATAGATGTGATTTATTCACTCTTCTTTTGCTGCCCAGCAAAGTCCTCAGCTGTACAGTGAACATGAAGAGGAAAAAAATGTATGCACAGGAATCTGATGCCACAGCACATTTTGCTGGGAGACTATTAGTACCATTAATGTATTTATTAATGGTCTGCTCTCCCTTTTTGAGTAGCTGTGAGTTTGTTTATCTAAAGCCTTGTACGTCTTAACAATAATTATACTGAAAATCATTTTTTTTTCTCTTTTTAAAATCAAAGCTGTAAATGTTGACATAACCAGAGTTACAAAACTACATGGTTTCGCTGTCTCTGGCAGTTCTTTGGATGTTAAGGGTGTTTACGTGCAAGTGTGTGTTTTCTCCTTAGGCACATGAAGAGCTTGAGGCATTAGAAGAAGAAATGTTGCATATGCAAGAATCTACTCGTCTTTTTGAAGTGGCTCCTCCAGAGTACAAACAAATGAAGCAGTGTCGCAAAGAAATGAAATTGCTCAAGGGACTCTGGGATGTCATTATTTATGTTAGAGTAAGTCACTGCTCTTCTTGGAGAATCTTTTTTTTCTTTTAGTAGTTCTTTGTATAAACAAACAGTTTGGAGCACCTGTATTGTTCTCTGTGGGTTTCATTTCTTGAAATACATGGACATTAGATTTTCCCTCCAGAATTAGAGTTTGTCTATCTCTGTTAGTAGAAGTTTCTTCTCTGAATATCGGTTGTTTTTGTTTTTAGTTCTGAATGCATTTTTGTATGATGAGTTGACTGCTTCTGGTCCTTCTGGGGGACTATGTAAGGGATAAATAAAAATTAATATATAAATATATATTGCACATATATGTTGATCTGTTCATGCAGACTTATGTATATACACATGCTTGTACTTATGTGTGTGTGCATCTATAAACAGACCTGGCTAAAAATAAAGTTAATTTGTATATTGTTAATTAAGTTACAAATGTAAGTGTAAATATAAGTTCTAGCGAACTAGGCATTTTGAAATGTGCATTATACATAATTTTCTTTGAAGATAGTTGAGAATCATATAGACATATATGAACAAGGCATAGAATATAGTAAAAAAGTTGAGTGTTTTGTTTATAATGGATGAAGATTGTCTTACGAAATCTTATCTGTAGAATAACAAAAATCTGGTGTATTTAATGGTCATATACTTATCCAGTTCATTCAAAGTACTCAGGATTAAATGATAATGATGATATGTGTATGGAATTTGTCATTGCTACTAGACATTAATATATCATAATGTTTTAGCCTTGAGTTTGACATGTTCTGACAATGTTTTTGTTTCGTTGATAGGGAAGTTTTGACAAGTGCAGTTAATATTTAAGTAATTGACTTTCCACTGGATGATAGAACCACTGTGTATCATCAGTTTATATATTTTGCTGTGGAGACTTGCTTTCACCAAATGTTGTTGACACTTTTATCTGCTTGTGCGTTTTCAGCGAAGCATTGATAATTGGACTAAAACCCAGTGGAGACAGATTAATGTAGAACAGATGGATGTAGAACTCAGAAGGTTTGCCAAGGCAAGTTCCATAACTGTCTATTACAACAATTTATCTTTCTCAGCACCACCTCCTTCCATCTTCTCTAACCTAGTATCTGTTATGTTGGGCTGCATGTCCTTATTTACTTCAAACAGGCTGATATGAGACAGTATTTTTTTTTTTTTCACTCTCAGCCAGTTGCACTTTTAATCAAGCCTGCTTTTCTGTGAATGAGTGGAGAAAAGCGTATTAGGGCTAATGAATTTGTGAGTAGCCGTGAGCTTCCTAAAGTTGTCTGGAATGGAGGCTATTAAGATTAAGAGTCCCAGGGCTTACAAAATCTTCTGAATTCTTTCCTTAGCATTTTGTACCTTAAAAGATACCTTTTGGTTCTAGAATTTGGGGTGACTAATAATTAGAGTATGCCACTTGTGGGTTTATAAGGGAATACTATGACCTTTGTTCATATTACTGATTACTTCAGTATCTCAGGAATTCAATATATATGAACTGAGTTTATTGGAATTTAGGGCTCTGAGATCTAGTCCCCATAGCCGTACCTCTGAAGAGAGTAGAGCCTCTTTAGATAAAGCCAAAATGCAGAACAGGAAGAGATGGTTTAAAGGTGGTAGGGCCTTTTGCTTTCTTCTCACCCCAGAAGGTCATTGCCTCAACTCAGTCTGGTACTTAGCTCCTACCAACTCTTCCCAGTTTGTTCTCCCATATTAGCCTGATCCCAAAGACCCTACCTAAAATTTCCCATCATGCTTTTGAATGTCATGGGTCCCTATATCATTATTGTGCTCACTCCCTTCTTATCTCCTCCAATAGTATCTCACTTCAGAGTGACAGTTTAATTCCCAGTCTCAGCTGAAGCTCTTTTATTTATTTATTTTTAAACAAGTGGCATTATCCTTCTCTTTGTGCTGAGATTCTTGTTTTATTATGGGTTTTCTCATTCCCAATTATTGATGTTGCATGGGCCGAGAAGACAGCCTAGTTCAGAGCCCTATTTGACATATCTTAAAGTCATGAAATATTTAAGTTCTAAGAAATAAACCCTCAAAGGTAACCAATGTTTCATGGCTACCATTTTAACAAGTCAGGCCTTCAGAGGCAGGTCTCAGTAATCCAGATAACCATCTCAGTTTTCTGTTGATGTATGTTTCTAGAGGAAATACTCTTCATTGCACATTTCCTGTAAACTCTATTACTTCCTTACATTCAATGTCGCATGGGTTTCTCTGTAGGACATTTAGTTAGAACCTGTGAGTAAGAAACCTGTGTGTCCCAGGGGCCTGGACACAGTGGACTCATAAATGAAGGAGCCGATTCTTCTCTGGTTTTAGTTCTTAACCTAGGGGCTTCAGTGTTTTTACTCTCTTTCCTAACCCAGGAAAGTGTGTATTTATTCTTTCAAGGAGGCAAATTACGAAATGTGTCATTATATATGGGAACCTGGTTTTTTTTGTGTGTGTATGTCTGTGTATGTTTGTTTGTTTGTTTACCATAGGAAATCTGGTCACTGGACAAGGAGGTGCGTGTCTGGGACGCTTACGCGGGCCTGGAAGGCACCATGAAGGACATGGCGACCTCTCTGAGAGCGGTCACGGAGTTACAGAGCCCTGCCCTCAGAGACAGGCATTGGCATCAGCTGATGAAGACCTTGGGGGTCAGTTTTCGGAGACTCATTCATTGAATATTTTTGTGACTGTGAAGTGTTACTCTTTGGTTTACATTATTCATTGGGGAAAAAGTAGGATTTGTGAAAAGTTCTCTGGTCAAATGTGAGAGGTCAAGCTCTTGAGACAGGCCCAACAGACTGAACATGCAAATGTCCTAGCGGTAGCCCCTGGTATGTCCTCCGAAAACTCAAATGTTGAAGCTTCCATTCCCAATGTGATGGTATTTGGAAGTGGAGCCTTTGGGAGGTAACTAGGTCAGGTAGGTTGAACCTTCCTAAATGGGATTAGTGCCTTTATAAGGGGATGAGAAGACCAGAGCTTTCTGTCTCTGCCATGGGAAGGATGCAAGAAGACAGACATATGTAAACTAAGAAGAGGGCCTTCACCGAGAACTTAACCATGCTGGTGCCTTGATCTTGGACTTCCAGCCTCCAAAAAAGGGAGAAATAAGTGTTTAGTGTTTATGCCGCCCAGTCTGTGGTTTTCTGTTATAGCAGCTGACTGAGCCACCCCCTTTTTATCTCTGACTGGCTATGTGACTACAAACAAGACACTTAACCTCTCTATATTTGAGTTTTGTTTTTCATTAATACAATGGGAGGGCTGCTCTGCTCTCATACATCAGAGGACCTTGTAAGGATCAAATGAGATAATGTGAAGGCGTTTTATAGAGCATGACGTGGCTGCAAAGAATCTTACTTATTTTAGAGAGGATCAGAAGGCATAGAAATGAATTCAGGGGGAGAGGGAATTCTGTAATTGTGATCCCTCCCCCCCGCCGGTTTATTTAATAATGGTGTCTTTTTTGATGGCTTTTTGATGGTTTTGATTTTATTACCAAGTACAAAATGGTTTTTCATGTATCTATGCCCCTTGAGGTTATATTTTCTTGTCTGTCTACATCTGTTTAAGAGCAAATATACCAACCTTACATTTTATTTTTCAGAGAAGGTGAGCTTTATGAGTTTAAAATACATAAAAGGTAGCATAATATGTGTGTTTTCTCCTCAGCCAAATCTACAGCTCAAGGCACACATTGTGAAGGCAGAGTCTCAGGATTTAAAGACAGAGTTTGCAGAGGGGACACTGAGGAAAGGGGCAGCTTGTTGAGTGGAGATAGTCTAGGCTTTGTTGTTCCTTGGGCAACTTACCTGCTCTCCCTACCTCAGTTCCCCCATCTGTGAAATGCAAACCTGCTGTAATGCTTCCCATGCAGAACTGGTGGACAAATTGGACATGAGATTATATCTATGGACCTAGCATGTAGGAAGTGCTCAATGAATGGTCCCTGGAGCTATTATTATCATGATACTGTCCATAGAGTCTTTTAGGCATTGGATATTTAGGCTTTGTATTTAATTGATTACTTCATTCCTTCAGAAAGCCTTCGCGTCTCCCAATATGTAATAGACTGCGGGCCTCGCTCCCCTCTCCCTCCTCACATTTCCTCCAGTGAGATTTCTTCTCACCACAGTCTCTTGCCTGTATTATTCTGTATTCTGCAAGCTAGAAAAAGAGACTTTCTCAGCAGACAATTGAGGAAAAGATACTTCCTCTAGGCTGTCCCGAGGCATCAAAACAGTGGCTAGAGTGAACCTCTTCTTGTCACCTGGGCTGGGTGTTCGTGTTCAGTGCACAAGCCACCCAACTAATCTGGGTGATCCCATTCTATATCCCTGCTAATTCTTTCTCTAAAACAGACCTGGCTCCCTGGCCCCCATCAGCTGTGGAATGAGGTCAAAAGTGATGCACAGATGTGGTGACTAACTCATTTGGTTTGCTCAGAATTTTGCGGGTTTTTGCATTGGCAGTCCCATGTCCTGGTAACCCCCTCAGTCCTGGGCAAACAGGGATGTTTAGTCACCCTATGCAGAGACGTGGATAGTCACGAGGAGTGTTACAGCAGCAGTGGGGAGAGCCAAAGAGGACTGAAGCTCCCAAGAAGCAGGGTCTGGATATTCTTAGCAGGAGCAGGAAAGAGCCTTCCTGCAATCATGTGGCTTGGTCAGCTGTGTATTTGCAAGGGACTTGGATGACTTTGGATATTTAGGAAAAGCTGAGACCTTCCTGGAAAATACTGGGGTGAATGTGGGGGAGTCAACAAGTAGAAATAAATGTGAATTATTTTTTTCACATGATAAATATGATTAATGACATTGTGAGAGAAAGTATTTTCTTTTTAACCATGGAACTGAGATTAAATTAGTGATAAAACTAGGCTAAATCATGGAAGCAACTGGGAATTATGTTCAGTGAACAGAGTACTGTAGGAAGAAAAGACAAATGAGCTAGTACCTGATTCCTGGGATTTCAACCAAGTTATAATAAATGAACATAGTGAGTCTCTTTAAATGTGGGTTTTGTGGGCAAAGGAGATAAGAAATGAGCTGACAAGGGAAGGAAATGAAACAAAAGAGAGTGGTGTGAACGTGGCCTTCACCTTGGCCTTAGTTCTGGTGGGTGATGCCTCAGTTACTGGGTGTTAGAAAGCAATGTCTTTGATTGTCCACACCTTTCAGCACCAGAGAGGAGCCCAGAAGCTGACTTGAGGTTATTCAGTTATGATTCATTCCTCTGGCCATTGGGTTAAAGGAACCATTACTATATATGGAATATAAATTCTGCCTTTTTTTTTCCTTCCTAATCAGGTCAAGTTTTCAATAAGCGAAGCCACCACTTTGGCAGATTTGTTAGCCTTGCGGTTACATCATGTGGAAGATGACATCCAAAGCATTGTGGACAAAGCAGCAAAAGAACTGGGGACTGAAAAGGTAGTGTTCTCGGTGCTATTTCTTTTCACACTGGGCTAATTCTGGATATTAGCACGTAAGCAGACTCCGGGAGAAGTCCCATGCTATGGTTGTGTGGGGACCTGGATCCTAGCCTGTTCTCTGGTGCTCATTAGCACTGTGACTTGGGCAGGAAACGGATTCTTCTAAGCCACTGGGAATGTGTGTTGGCCCTGATGTTGATGATAATTGCAAAAAACACATATCAGGGGCCGGCCGAGTGGCTCAGTTGGTTAAGAGTTGGCTTAGAGCATGTGCTCTGAGCAACAGGGCCGCTGGTTCGATTCCCACATAGGCCAGTGAATGCTGCACCCTAGCTGAGCTGTTACTGAGCTGCCAACAGGTGGCAGGATGGCTCAGCTGGTGTAACAACAAGATTGCCTGTTCAATGGTGGGTTATGGCCACCATCAACTAAAGATTGAACTCAGCACCTTGAGCTGAGCCGCTGCCCGGATGGCTCAGTGGATAGAGCGTACGCTCTTAACAACAAGGCTGCTGGGTTTGACTCCCACACGGGATGGTGGCTATGCCCACCCACAACTAAGACTGAACACAGCACCTTGAGCTTTGAGGCCACGAGCTGCCGACAGGAAGTCAGATGGCGACTGGCGCCCTCCACAACGAAGATTAAAGAACAACTTGGCTGGTCCCCTCCCTAAATTCCCCAACACTGTTCCCCTCCCCCAATTCCCCAATTTTAAAAAAAAGAAAACACATATCATTTACTGTGTAGCAAGTACTGCTCAAAGTGCTTGATTTATATTAATTAACTTAATTAACAAAGGTAGGGAGGTAGTGTTATTATCCCTATTTTACAGATGGGGAAACTGAGGTAGAGAGAGGGGTAATTATCCAGGTTCATGCAGGGGAACTGGGATTCACACTCATGTATTTGGAGCACCACCTGTCCCATGATGCTAATTTGTAAATAATATCTATCTAACCTTTAGATAACCTGAGTCTCTTCCTGCTGTAGCATTCTGATTCAATGAAGGACGTAAAAGTCAGATCCAGTAGACATTTGATATTGGTGGGATGCTTGTTCCTTTTGTGTGGTGAAATTCATTCTCTAAACCTCATCACTGAATTATTTGGAGGAAAAAAATGATGGCCAGTTTTATTTGATATCACTCTTTTTTTTGTAATTGTAAATTTAAAAAAAAATTCCAGATGCTAGCCTAACTGTTGGTCCTAAATTACACTTTTGTGGGCTTAGCACTGTTTATGTCTAGGTTATTACTGAAATCATTCAGACGTGGGCGACCATGGAGTTCTCGTATGAAGTTCACTATCGGACAGGCATTGCGTTACTAAAGTCTGATGAACACCTCTTTGAAACTCTAGAGCACAACCAGGTAAGATGGATATTTTTATTACAGGTTTCTTTTTTTCCTTTGAAATTACCATTTTAGACTTTTTCTAAATTCAAACACTCAATGTTTATTTGTTCATTCATTGGGCATCGACTTGTACCAGGCTCCAGGCATGGTATCATTTGGGATTAAAAGGTACGAACACTTGTTCTCAAGGAACTTGCACTTGAATAGGGAGACAGAGGTTTCCAGTGGTCTGAGAAGAAACAGGCTCTGGGATGCAGAGGGTGAAAGACACAGGGAGGGCCTTGGAAGGTGGTGGTGCTTGTGCTGAACTGGGAAGGATGGGCTGGTATTCAACCAAGAATGGTGGTCAGAAAAGGGGGTTATAGGCAATGGAGACAGTGTTAGTAGCATGTTAGAATGACAGGAAGTCCTGCCATTCAGAAGTAATTTTAAGACTTTGGTTTCTTTAGAATATAAATTTGTTTTAATGGGAGTAATAAAAAAAATAAGGCTGGAGACACAGGCCAGAGCACATAATATATATGGTCTTGAATTCTAAGGTTGAGATGGCATCTCTTTGGATGTGAGAGATAGGAAAGACAAAAGAGACAAACTATTCAGAACAAACAGTAACAGTTGTGTTATTATTATTATGAGACTTAAGTCACTTAGGAAAAGAACCTGTTCTAGGGAGATGACGCTTTGTTATTTTTGGTGTATTTAGAGTGAAGGACATTTATGTAAAGGTGGAAAGTCAGACCTAGAGCTCAGCATGGAGATTCAGTGTGGAACCGTAGGTTGGGAGGTCATTGTCGATACCTTAAGCATTGATAAGCTAGATAAGGAGAGGTAAAGAAGATCAGCCAGTGGAGAATAGAGCTTCAGAAAAGGCTGCATTTGGTGAACAAGAGGAGGAGATATTAAAAGAGGAAGAGAGAGTGGTCTGAGAAATAGTAGTAAAAGCGTACCTCAATATCAACCACAGGGCAAGTTTTTCTCCCAAAGGAGAATTAAATGTCATGGAAATAACTTAAGTGTCTATTGACAGACAAATGGAGAAAGAAAATGTGGTGTACACACACACACACACACACACACACACACACACACACACGAATATTATTCAGCCATAAAAAAGGACATTGTGCTTTTTGTGACACTATGGATACACCTTGAGGGCATTATGCTAACTGAAATAAGTCAGATAAAGACAAATACTGTATGTTCTCTCTCATGTGGAATCTAAAAAAACTGAACTCATAGAAACAGAATAGAATGATGGTTGCCAGTGGCTAGGGAGTGGGGGAGAAATGGGGAAATGTTGGTCAAAGGATACAAACTTCCAGGTATATGAATAAGTTCTGGAGATCTCATGTGCAGCATGGTGACTAAAGTTAACAATACTGTATTGTGTATTTGAAAATTCCTAAAAGACTAGATCTTAAATGTTATCACCACAAAAAAGTAATTATATAGGGGCTAGAGGTGTTAACTAACCTTATTGTGGTAACCATTTCACAATATCTACATGTATGAAATCATTGCATTGTACATCTTAAACTTACACAGTGTTATATGTCAATAGTATCTCAATAAAGCTGGGGGGAGAAGAAAAAGTACAATGTATTAAGTACTAAGTGGTGAAGGAGAATGAGAAGAGGCCATTCTACTCAATGACTTTCTGAGATTTCAGTGTCAGCGAACGGTGAGAAGTACTTGCTGGCCTGCAAGTGATAAAAGTTAAGTGTTGGAGTTAAGAAACCTGCAAATTTTGGTAATAAAGGAAAAGGGGAGGAAAATGGAAGCTTAAGGGCTTAACAGGCTGGAGTGAAATTTGTTTTATCTTTTTAATACTGAAAAAAAAAAAGGCCCAGGGTCTTGGAATAATTAATAGACAGGGACCAAGGAAAGAGTGAGAGGATGAAGAATAAAGTTAAATTATTTAAAGCTGCACCCTGTCTGCCTACCTGGAGATACATGGTTGTCTTGTATAAGACATACTAAATGCAATTGCTTATATTTATCTTTTTCTTTTGAAAAAAAAGGTCAATATGAATTTTTAATGTCATTAATTCACTCATTCAGCAAATACTTATTGAATCCCTGTTCCTCATACTGCATGATAGGTCCTAGGAATCCAGCAATAAAAAGAATAGGTATGACTTCTCTCTCGTGGTATTTACAGTCTACCAATTTCACTGTTATTTAAAATTCTTTGCCTTCCTTTTAGGTTCAGTTGCAGACTCTGCTTCAAAGCAAGTATGTGGAATACTTCATTGAGCAAGTCTTAAGCTGGCAAAATAAATTAAACGTAGCAGACTCAGTCATCTTTACTTGGATGGAAGTCCAGCGAACTTGGTCTCACCTGGAAAGCATCTTTGTATGTTCAGAAGATATTCGAATCCAGCTTGTGAAAGATGCTAGAAGATTTGATGGAGTAGATGCTGAATTTAAGGTTCATAGAAGACTATTTTCTACCCTAGCAAAGTTTTCCAAACAATGTGCAAGTCTTGTAAAGAAACATGATTTGGGTATTGTGTTTATAAAAGTAAATATATGTTTGCATTTCAGAAAATTGGGCTCAGAACTTTTTCTGTGAAGCATTTGATAGCAAATATTTTAGGCTTTGCGGTTTTATATGGTCTCTGTAACAATTACTCAATGCTGCCATTGTAGTGGAAAAGAAAACAGACCCGACATCAACAAGTGGGTTTGGTTGTGCTCCCAAAATACTTCATTTATAGACACTGAAATTTGAATTTCATATTTTCATGTGTCACAAAATATTATGCTTCTTTTGATTTTTTTCTCAACCAGTTAAAAATGTAGAAATCATTTTTAACTTTAGGCCATCTGAAAACAGGCAGCAGGCCAGACATATCTCATAGGCCATAGATTGCCTACCCCTGCAAGAAGGCATGGTAGGTAAATTCGTCTTCATTAAGTAGAACACTGAGGAGGGGAAACCAGTAACAATGCAATACTACCAGTTATCCATTTGTTTCCTAAGAGCCACAGAGAACACATGGAGATGTACATATAATAATGATAAATGATTTGAGAAGCTTTCAGAAAAAAATAATGGCTATACCTTTTTATATGGAAATAGGAATTAAATATTTTCTTCTAGCTAAAGCAGAACACCCAGAGGAATTCCATTTTGTTTAATTTTTAAGGAGGAAAGAATAGATGGATCGTTTAGTATTCATCTCATTTTCACATGTGAATGTACTCGTTAAGATTCTGGGTTCTCGCTCTCTTTTTTTTTTTTTATTTGTTTGATTTGAAGAGAGAAATTCTGTGTGAACCCACAATGGTGGTAATGTCCATTGAATTTATTTTGATAAAAACTGTGTGATTATACTTTAGTTTTGGTATTTATCTAAAAGTATAAATGCAAAAATGAACAGAGATGGTGTTAGAAGTCTCTAGCCTTGCTTTCTCATTGTTCTTCATTTTTTAATTTTAATTATTGAATGTTCTTCATTCCCAAAATGGATGAAAAACTTTGAAAAGTAATTTCTAATATCAATGGCTCCATGTTGTACTTTCACACAGGAGTTAATGTTCAAGACAGCTAAAATAAAAAATGTTTTAGAAGCAACGTGCAGACCTAATCTCTATGAAAAACTTAAAGATTTACAGTACAGGTAAGAATAAAACAATAAAGTGATCAATTTATTATAACTTTATGAGATTTCTTTCAAGTACCTAATAATATTTAACATGTTATTGTAGGTACAACTTCTACTAAATTATTTTTTAATTTTGCTTGTAGTTATCTAGTTGCCTTGTTCATATTAGGTGGGACATATATTTTGTGAGTTAATGTAAATAAATTGAAATATACTTCTGTTCCCTAAAAGGACTATCATAATAGTAAAATTAGAATATCTTGTTATCAAGAGAATCGACATGGTTGATTGGTCATCTACTATGTGTCAGAAACTGGGATTGCAGCCAGTTCCTTTTAAGTCCTTCATTTTGTATATAGTTTAATTATATTAGAAATTATCCTTGGAGAACATATTAGTACTTTTGAAATTTTTGTCATAAGGGCCATTTGTAATTTTCACGTATAATTCTACAACAGCTAGTGGTCATAAGGATAGTCTGGCTTTTGATTAAAAATTGGCAGATCAGCTACTAAAAAGAAATTCATACACAACTGTGATCACTTTGTATTGCAAGGTAAAGGAGAGCTCTGGATAAAAATATATATTATGTAAGCAAAATTATTTCATAATCTGGAATTTTTTTTTCAGAGATAAAGTTGGCCATAATTTTAAAAGGGTGGATTTCTACAGAAGTTAATTATATCTGTTTGGTTAGTGATTTTTGGGGGTTTGGGGGGTTGAGCTCTTGGTCATCTCTGCTCTGCTGAGAACAATATGTGGAATGATGATCTGATGACTCCTCTGAACACCAGAGAGAGTTGAAGTCACTTGTGTTTTATATACATTTAGTGGAAAAAGGAAGACCGTAAACCAGTTACACCTTAATGAATGCATTTTGTGCTCAGGTTGAGTGATGCCAAATGTAGTCTTCTCCTTGCTGATTAGGAGTGTCGTTAAGAAAATGATGAATGACACCAACCTAAATTTAGCCTCAACTGATGGGGTTGTGTGTGTGTGTGTGTGTGTGTGTGTGTGTGTGTGTATATGTATGTATGTATGTATGTGTATTTGTGTGGGTCTCTTCCTCCTTCACATGACTTACATATTAGTCATATTAGTCACAAGCAAGAAGATGGTGTCAAAGAGAAGGAGGTAGGCTTCCTGGTAAACAGTGAGCTTATTACGGTGAAGGGACAGATAAGAGGGCCTGAGTTTTATTTTGTTGACTTTTTCATGACTGAATGGGCAAGATAAGCTTAAAAAGACTTTTCATTCATACAGGCTTTCTCTTTGTGAAAAAGCTCTCACAGAATATCTGGAAACCAAGCGTGTGGCTTTTCCACGCTTCTATTTCATCTCTTCCGCAGACTTACTTGACATTCTCTCCAAGGGAGCGCAGCCTAAACAGGTAATATTTTTTTGAAAGTCTCATGTTATACTGTGTTACCTAAGGCATGCCATAGTTTCTGTATCTTTGTCAAATGCCACCTGCCACGTTACATGTGCCAGAAGCTAGACTATCGGCAATAAAAATTCTTAACACAGCTACAGAGTGATGCCAGAGGCATTGCTAAAGGAACTACGAGAGGCACCTGCGTGGTCCTCAGTAAAGAGAAAGGATATCAAATGTGCAAGTCTGAGGACCCTGCAAGAAGTTCCTGGAAGAAAATGTTGGCTCCAAATCCCCCAGAATTCTGAGATGGGCTGGAGAGTCTGCTGCCTGGTTAGCAGCTTTCTACGGGAGAACGGGTCACTTGGAACAAGTGGTATCTTCTTACTTCTCCCTCCAAATAATAATTATTAAGTTGGACTAGTCTTTAGTGCTGTCAGAGGTGGACTGGAATGATTTCAGTCTCATCCTCTACCTAACCCTCTTATTTTTCTCCTACCTATATGAAAATAACACACCACAATATTTAAGCAAATAAAAGCAGGTGTTATCTTTTCTAATCCGAGGACTCAGGTCAGAGATAAACTTTATACAAATCCCAAAGCACTTCTTTTTTTGTAGATTTTTTTATTGGGGGGAGGGGAACAGCATTGGGGAATCGGGGAAGGGGAATAGACAAGTTGCTGTCTTTTTGTTCTTCAGTCTAGTTGTGGAGGACGTTGCTTCACTGGCCCATGTTGGTATCATCATTGCGCTCTTCTCAGATGAGGCAGCTCGGTCGCCGGCCCCTAGATGGTCACTCACCGCGGCTCTTGGCAGCTAATGCTGGCTGCCAGTCACTCACGCTGGCTGCCGGCCACTCACTGTAGCCTATGGTAGCCCACTACAGCAGGGGCTTTAGCTATGCCGTCTGGGGGACTCACAGCAGCCCAGTTCCAGGTGGAGCTGTTGTTCACCATCTTAGCTGTAGAGGGCAGTGTCACTGGCCCTCATATGTGGGATCCAAACTGGAGCCGCTGGCATCCCAAAACCAGCTCTTAACCAATGCACCACGCGGCCGGCCCCCAAAGCACTTCTTTTAAACATGGAGAGGATATTGTGTTTCACTTATATGTATTCAATCGTTCACACCCATTTCTGTCTTACAGTTGAACAGTTGACATAGGCGCTTACCCGTAGAGTTGACTGTATATCATGGATGATTCTGAAGCCTAGGGTTGTGCTTTGTCACTGAAGATTGGTCTCCATGTTCTTTCTCTAGATATTTTTATGCCATTTTCTTTGGAATATGTGTCTCTTCACACTACAGTTTTCTGAATTCTGCTGTTCTTTGGACGCAGTATTTATCTTGGTTATGTTTCTCTCATTCGTATTTACTTTTTGTAAATTCAGCTGGATGGCTATTCTTGCCTTTGATAATACAGGTGAAGTCTTGCTGTTAGTAATGGAGTTGTTAGTCAACTTTGGCAACATTCTCAGGGTTACCACTCAAGTACTGTTTAGTATTTCCATGCTAACTGCCAGATGGCTTTGTAAATAAAATCCCTTGATTAGATTGATTAGGAACCTAGTATATGCACATCATTTATGTAGCACACAACTGGATGTTTTGAGTGGGATTTTTTACTAGTTGCAAGCATAGCAGTTATAACTACACTTGTGCTTCAGTTATCTCCTGGGAACACCCTCTTGACCAGCAGTTGAATTCTATGTCAGGGGTGATTATATGAGACAGGGTGTTCCATTCTATTCCAGGTACATGTCCCTAAAGACTTCCAAATCCGAAATACTTACAATTCTGAACTTTCAGAATATACATGAGAAGAGGGATGCATAAATTTATAACTAGAATAACATTCTTTATTTTAAAAAATGATATTCTTTAAACACTTGTGAGACTGGTATATTGAACAGTATTAATTATAGAGATTACAGATATCAAACAGCTTTATTTTTCTACAATTAATCTCAAACGTGCCCTGCTGAATTCCTTTATACTGAGTAGCAGACCCCTTTATAACATCTTGGGTAGGTATTGTAACACCCTGGTCCCTTTTTCTTATTAAAAAAATAAATAAGCCCTTTCCAAAAAAAATAGTAAAATAATATAAAAATAAAAAAATAAACCAAAAAACTCAACAAGGTCTAGTTTAAAAGCTCCAATCTCGTCTCTGTCAAGCCCAGGCTTTCACATAATAAACTTAGAGTTGGGAGGATCAGTTCTTTTATTCTGCTTGCTATCCATTTATCCTGGAGAGGGAATAAGGGTATGACCTGTCATTGTCCTTTCTAAGTGCTTGCTCCTGCTTCTCTAGCCAGCAGTGACTTGTTCCTGTTCGTCTATCCTCAGCAGCGAGCACTCACCTGGTGGCTCTCTCGTGGAACATAGCTGCAAGTCCTCAGGGGACAAAGGGGATTTTCCAGGGATATACGAGGCACAGCCAACTCTAGCTCAAGATAGAGTGCAGTTTTTGCCCTTCGCAGCGTAATCGGCCATCTGGAGACACTCTTTCCTCCTTGTCTATCTAAGCAGATATCCAAATAAGGGACATGTCACATCCACTTTCCGCAGGCACCTGTAGTTTCTGGAAGTGATTCTCCAACTCCGAGAGGAGTTGACCCTAAGGGTAGATGTTGGAGGAAACAGTTCTTCTCTTCTTAAGGAGAGTGAAGAGCCATGTCCTCCCACCCTGGGCAGATAGCTCACAGGCATCAGCATGGCCGCCTCTTCCCTTCTCCTTCCTGCAGTACTTTCCATAGAAGGGGTGAATGGAGGTGGGTGATGATGAAGGGTTGAGATGTGTCTTACCCAGGACTGGAGGACTAACCTGTCCTAGCCCCTGTTTGTCTTCAGAGCATGCACATGTCCAGTGCCTCCTTGTCCTTCATTGAAATCCTAGGCTGGTGCTAGAGTAACAGACCACTCAGCATGTACTTGTCACCAGTTCTCTTTACCTCCTCTCAGCTAATCATGTCTTAGCCAGACAACATGTTGGCTCTCAGGTCTATACATTCCTGATGCCAGCTTTTTATTGTTTTCATTATTTTTCCCAAGTTACAGGATGAGTTTCTTGCTTTCTTTTTTTAAAAATAAACTTGAAAGATGTATCTTTGAAATCATTCTTTTCATTTTCACAGCATCGCTTCAATATTTTAGAGTGTCCTCTTCTCTAATATCAGTGAGAATTATCATTGTGGTCTTCTCACCTAATTCATTCCTAGCGTTTCATCCTAAGATCCAAATTCCCGAACTGCAGGTATATTGCTCAGTACTAGCACCACTCCTTAATGAATGAGTCAGTAGTATATGACATTAAAAAGATTTTCAATTATTATTATTATTTTTTTTTTTTGAGGGCAGTGTCACTGGCCCTCATATGTAGGACCGAACTGGGGCCGCTGGCTTCCCAAGCCAGCGCTTAACCACCGTGCCACTCAGCCAGCCCAAAAAGATTTTCAATTATAATGAAGCTCAATATTATAATTACAGCACAGAGATCTCCAAAATCTTTTACAGCCATGCTGATAGATGGCCGCAGCCATGCTGTCTACACCACGCTAACAAGAGAACGTGGGTATTTCTCCAGCAGCTAAAGGGACCTAGCCATGTGGCCAGCATGGAAGCCTGTTTCCCAGTTCTCCTGACCCACCAGCTTTGAAATGATTTGATTTGGGGTAACTTTAAAAATTTGAGATTTATATTATTTTACATTGTGCTCAAAATATGATTTCCTTGAGATCTTTTTATTACATGAATTAAACTTTCAATAATTCCAATTTACATAAAACACTATCACACTGTTACTAAAGGTCCATGATTAGAAGAAGTGTTCAGTTGCCTCCGTGGTGCAAAGTGCCACTCAGGAGTGATCCGATGAGGCAGGAGATTGAAAAGGAGGAAGCACAGTTTGGGTCATTTAGGGCCACGGTCAGCTTCTGTCCCTGAAGTAGTTCTGTGCAGTCAAGGTATATTGTGAATTCTTGGTCACTTACTGTGGAATATTAATGCTTTTGGCAGTTACACCAAACAGCCTGGCCTTGCCACCCTCTTTTACTTTCTCCTCAATATCAGAATCAGTTTCGGACCACCAGGCACAGCTTTTTTGTCACTGCCTTTGGTGCTAACATTCCCAAATGCGTTCCCAGTAGTGTGGTTGAGATAACATGGCCACCGCAGCTTGCGGAACAACAATGCATGCAGTTTCCCCAGAAAAGACACCTTGGGTGGGCAGATAATACAGGTTGACATCTTATGAATGACTTGAATTCTTCAGACCACCCCCGCTCCACCTGCCACGCTCAGTTTAAAAGTTGGACAACGTGAGAGTTTCTGTAGTTAATTGTGGATCCTGATCAGCCTGAGCTCATCAGCCAGGGAGGTCTGATGTTACCACTCGCTCCAGTCTTGTAAGCAGACATTCCCAAGTGAAGAAACTTGAGATAGAATGCCAGAGTGATGAAATCAGTGTGTCTAGAATGCCTTTGATGATTATTAGCTGTTAGTAAGCTTGTTTGAGGTCACATTTTAAAGATTTTCCTGCTCCCACATTTCACCCTGACCCCCTGATGGCATGGATTATCTAAAGGCCTGTGGATATGGGCACTGCTTCACTTGAGTGGTCAAAAATTTCTGGTAGATGCTTATGGAAATACAAACTGAAGGGGTACTTGCAGGATTAATTGGCATGGTGCAATAGTTATGTATAGCTGGGTTTTTTTTTGTTTTGTTTTGTTTTTTTGAGGGCAGTATCACTGGCCCTCACATGTGGGACCGAACCGGGGCCGCTGGCTTCCCAAGCCAGCACTTAACTGCCGTGCCACTCGGCCGGCCCTATATAGCTGGTTTGAAGTCACACATGATTCAATAT
Organism: Aselliscus stoliczkanus; assembly: GCA_033961575.1. Lineage (NCBI taxonomy): Eukaryota > Metazoa > Chordata > Mammalia > Chiroptera > Hipposideridae > Aselliscus > Aselliscus stoliczkanus. The sequence continues at coordinate 18,798,285 of CM066740.1, read as the reverse complement.
TAACGTTCTTTGATTTTTTACCCTTTTAGAAAAGCATCCTTTTGTATTTTTTGAGTGAGCTAGTGTGCTGGTTACAGTCAGATGGCATAACATCATTTGGCCCCTTTGTGCTCTCGCAGATTGTTACACAGCTCCTCAAAATAGCTGACAACTTTGTAGTCGAGATGTTTTAGCCACTGATTCCTAATTACTTGAACAATCGTTTTGTCCTAGAGGAGGTTGCACATTTTCTGTTTCTTCATCCACTGTAGGATGATGAGTGAAAGCTTCTCCATCGGGAGCAACATTAACGAAACATAGACTTGCAAAGTGATCAGCTACATTTCTGTTATCTACTGGAGTAGCCATGAACCACATGTGTTTGGTGATTAAACACTTGAAATGTGGCAACTGAGGAACTGAATTTTTAACTTCAATATGTTTTAATTGATTGAAAAATAAAAACTGATATTTGACTAAGTTATTGGAAAACTTAAGTGTGTTTGAAACAACCTGAGTATGTGAATCTACTTTGCAACTGTCCATAAATCAGATCAAGTATTTCTGATGAAAAATCCAAATTGAGATATCCTATAAACATAAAAACACCCGATCTCAAAAATTTATTATGGAGAAAACCATGTAAACTTCTCATTAATAATTTTTGTATTACATGTTGAAATGAAAACATTTTGGATATACTAGGTCAAGTTAAATAACGTTAAAATTAATTTCACGGGTTTCTTCTACTTGTTTTAACATGGCTACTAGAAAGCCACTGCTATGGAAGCTGAGATCACAGTGATAAAATCCATAATATATATGCTCAGAATTGTTTAATGTTTGCATCAAGAAATGTCCTTCAATGATATCAGCCCAAACCTGCAAACTTGTCTTTTGAGAAATCTTAAATTGCAGTCGCTGAGCCTCCAAACTTCAAGAATAAGGATGATGGTGCTTAGCACTCACAGTGTCACAACCGTTAGTTCTCCTTGGACAATTAAGAGGAACAAGGCTCAAGATGCAAGTGGTTAGTTGAAAATATGCAAGAGTTGAAGGAGTTTTAGTTGAGAAAAAAATCAGTTGAACATCCCAGCTTTTTTACCGGAAGCAGAGAGCTGGAAGGCTATTTTCTACATATGGTGCAGGAAAGGGCTGTCCTTGAGCTTTGGTTGGGGCTGACGATGGAATGGGGAAGAGGCAGCAACAGGAAACAGACACAGAAGATGGTCATGGTTTTGGCCATCTTGCCATTGTCTCTAGGTACCTTTGAGTAGCAAGGAGTAGAGGCTACTCACTTAAGTTTAGTTTGTCACAGAAATTGCCAAATAAGAGCAGCTCTTCTGGACATAATTTTGGAATGTCATATTTTAAATGAATGCCTTTGTATAATATAAAGGCAACCTGATACCCAAAGGACTTAGGCATTTAGGTGCATGACAAGAAAATAGACAATCTAACATTTAAATAAATATGCCATAAATTATATCCAGTGGCCATTATCTTTGACTATCCTTGCAAAATAGTTTATACATGGTTTGCCAAAATTGTATAACAATATATGTAAATTTTTTTCGTTTTGCAAATGTGTTGCCACTGCTTAAAATCCTGTTGCAGTTCTTTTATTGGAATTCTCGTCATAGCCAATTTACACAACAAAATCAGGATTATCACAATGTGGGATTAAAATAAAGTATCACCTTAATGTTAAGAGATCCAAATATGAAATCTTATAAATGTAGTGTCCCCACCCAGGAGTTGTAGGTCTTGCTGTGAAATCTGAGACTCCTGGTCTCGATCTTTGTTTGATGTCACTTGTAGATAGATGCACCTAATTTTCTGTAAACTGAGGAAACTGAAAAAAAAAAAATTGAATTTTTGCTGCTAACCATTGAGAGACCGACTTAAGCTGTTGATGAAGTTACTGACTTTTTTAATGATTTGAAGTGTTCACATCCTTTCTGTTTCTCTAGTGAGATGAAAAGAGGGTCCTACGAGGTGTTCATTTGTATGTGTTCTTTTCCATGGTAAAAAAGAAGGTCTTTCCAAACACCAAACTGGGAAAAAGGAATTTTAATTTTGTGGTAACAAACATACAGAGATCTCATTAGAAATGGACCAAATTTCTGGATGACAGTGTCCACATTAGTGTAAAAAAAAACCCAGCCCTATTCTCTCAGATGCTTTAAATGGAAGACAGGATATGAAAACATCTGACTTCAGACATACCCCGTATACATAACAGGAGAACAGTTAAGCCATGGGGTTTGCATTTCCTGGTCACTGGCTGAGTGACTCCAGGTCTAGAAGTTCTTTTAAAACTATTTTCTCACCAAAGCAATAATGTGTGAGGGTGTCTGATGGTTGAGGTCTCATTTATCCTGCAGATTTTCACCTGAATATTATTTAGGCCCATTACACAGTAGAAGCCATTAAACATCTGTGCACTTCCTGGCCACTTCAGCTGTGACAGTGAATTGTTAGATTATTGGAGATACTTTCTGCATGTAAGTGTCCTTGGGGGAATGTACAGGGATGGAGGAGAATATGATAACCCAGTGATCATCAGCCACTACTCTGTCTAGGTTTCAAGTAAGCGTGAGTCTCAAAAACTCATCTATTTCACACTCAGAAGGTTTCTTGCCATGGTTTTCTTTAATAATAAAACTGCAAATACAGCAAAAATGTTAAGGCTAAAAGCTTCAAAGATTAAATCACCCTTAAGGAGTTCCTTACCAATATTGGTATTGGTCTTGTCATGCAGGAAATTTAGGCAGGTTGCTCTTGTACCTAGAGGCTGCTATTAGGATAGTTATCAAGTCCAGTTAAAGTGTATTTCAAGAAAAACGAATCACACCTATATGCTGGTAAAGCCTGTATAGCTTTAAGCAATCTTCTGGTTATCAGCACCTTTTATTTCTCTGTTGAGATGAAATTCATATAATATAAAAATTACCATTTTGGAGGATACAATTCAGTGGCATTTTGTACATTCACAATGATGTGCAACTGTTGCCTCTGTCTAGTTTCAAAATGCTGTTACCATCCTAAAATAAAACCCCACACTTATTAAGTACTCACTCGCAGTCACTCACCATTCCCCGCCTCCCTCCAGCCTCTAACAACCACCAATCTACTTTCTGTATCTATGGATTTACCTGCTCTGGACATTTCACATAAATGGAATCATGTAACTTATGGTCATTTGTGACTAGCTTCTTTCATTTAGCATGATGTTTTCAAGGTTCATCCACATTTTAGCATATATCAAGCACTTCATTCTTTTTTATGGCCGAATAATATTCCATTGTGTTTACATACCACAGTTTATTTGTCCATTTATTCATCAGTGAACATTTGGGTTGTTTCCACCTTTTGGCTTTTGTGAATAATGCTGCACTTGTATACAAGTATTTGAGTACCTGTTTTTAATTATTTTGCGATATATACATACGAGTGGAATCTGGGTCCTATAGTAATTCTATGTTTAACTTTTCGAGGAACCTCCAAGCTGTTTTCCACTCACCCGTTTTTATTGGTACCACGTGTAAGGAGGGACCACTTCTCACTCCTGATACTTTCTCTGGTTCGCTCTCTGCCCTTTACTCAGTCTACCCCAGGGAAGTAGAGAGGCCGACCTGGTTGATTGTATGTTCTCCTCCTATGGAATACTCATCCTCCTCTTCTGTTTTCCATGCCACTTCTAGGTGGGGAGGCCTGTCCTGGTCTGTGCTGATATGACGGGAGGGAAGAGTGTTGCTAATTCTCACGTTCTGTTTGGAGGCCAGTTAGGCTTTAGCCTCTAAAATGGCTTCTAGAGGAACAAATGCTCACCTTTCTTTAAATTGGGTTTGTTTTATTTCTCAAATAATCTGGAACCTGCATAGAGTTTAGTGTGGGGGTTCTTTTGAAGATCCCACAACTTAGGATGTAAAATGTTATGGTGAACTTTGTAGATGTAACCTGGAGTTGGAAGCTTAAAATCTAACTGCCACTTACTTTTAGCAATGCCAACTTAATGAAGACACCTAATATTTTAGCTTCAATTTTCTTATCAATGAAAATGGGGAGATCCTATTCACCTTTCTTGTGTAACAGGTCTGCTGTGGGACTCATGTAAGTATCAAAGCAAATACACAACATGGGCCCTAACATAAGAGTAAGATTGTATCTTACTTACATTTTGTTTCAGGTATTTAACACAGCTTTTCTATAGTACAGGCTTTTTTTATAATGTAAGTATATGAATTTTAAAAGATGAACCACAAAATTCCCAGCAGGATGGTTGCTACCGGAATATGGCACAAATAGAGAAGGCAGTAAATCTCCAATCGTCAAGTAGCAAATAGGTAACTTTGCGTGGAAAGCATTTGCCACCCAAATCCTCATGATGTGATCAGAGTGTCTGGACACATCCCCACCAAGGTCATTTTAAACGCTGGAATTGAAGAAGTGACTTTTATTTTGGTGAAAACCATTTTGAGACAACTCTGTAACTATATAAAGAAAGTTTTGTGAACTCCTATGGCATCACCAGACTATGTCTGCAGTAAGAAATGCTCTTATCTTTTCTAATCACCTTGTCTCAGGTAACACGTCACCTTGCCAAACTCTTCGACAGCATCGCAGACCTGCAGTTTGAAGACAACCAGGGTGTTTCCGCACACAGAGCAATTGGAATGTCCAGCAAAGAAAAGGAGCATGTCCCATTCCAAGCCAAGTGTGACTGCATAGGCCACGTAAGACTTGATTATGAGGTTATCTATGATAGAGAAGGATTTCGGGATAATTTTTGAAACATCGAATTGGATAAGAAGAAAGCAACTCATGTCAGATCAAGCTCTGGTTGGTTTTGTGCTCGCAACTTCCTGCAATGGGGGGGGCTGCTCGATCATGCTGCCCCGTTTCTGTGCATCTGGCTGCAGCACCTCACAGGGTCTCAGATGTGCGAGTAGTTGAACTACACAGGAGGGAGGACTGTCACAGATTGAACGAGTGGACCCCAGAATTAGGAATAAATACAGCCCAGTGACAGAGTCCCCTACAAAGCATATTGTTCTTACCACTGCTCAGAGAGGAGAGGAATGAGGGGGAAGCAGAGCCTTGCAGTAAAGCAAGTTTTGAAGAGGCTTGTGGTTCAGGATTCTGATGGGAGTGTTGTAAATGGCTGCTTGTAAATGAAGTGGATTGAGTCTACCAAGCTGAAGTCACGTCCTCTAATTACCATGTGCACAGACAGTTAAGTTAGTATAGTCTCTTCTCTCACAGCCAAATGCCTCAAAAATATTCTCAACAGTGATCTGCAAGAATGGATCATTATGACTGATGAAAGAGCTCTTGGTGTTTTCAAATGATTTAGAGCAATTGCATCTTTTTATGACGATGCTTTCGTAGCTTGGGTTAATCCACAGAGTAACTGAGCAGTGGCCTCTATTCCAGAACCATTTGGGTTGAGGCAGGGGGGTCCTTAAAATGTCCCTTGCAGAAATGTGATGGCAACCTTTTTTTTTTTTTTTTTCCAAACAGGGGTTTTCTTTATTCCTCTCTGTTGCTTTTTAATATTGTACCAGAAATTCCTGCCAAGTGACGGGGAAGCAGATGGTGGAATACTTTGATTAAAATATAGTTTTTGATCTCTTGGGCTCTTTAGGATATTATTACAATGATTAGAAAAAGTCACCATAAACTATCTTGGACAAAAGTGTCTTGCTATCTGCTCCCTCCCCAGCAGACTGCCAGCCGACTGGCATAGAGCCCAGAAGGAGGACAGTCCACTTGACGGATGTGGTTGTCAGCAGCAGGGACCCTTGATACTGAAAGTTTTCATCGTGCTCTAATTTATTCTGTACAAGCAACTTGTGTGAGATACTTTCGATCATATACCATTTCGCCCTCTAAGTGCCTTTATTTTATAAAAAGGTACTTTTACTTTAGGTCTACCCCAACCCCCACACTTTTATGATTGGTTCTTCCCAATTTAGACTATTTGTATTTTGTTTGACTAGTGTTTATTTTATACCTATTATGTACCAGATGCTGGGATAGGTTTTTGGGGATCCAGAAATGAATAAGACATGTCCCCTGTCTTTGAGGACCTCTTAGGCTCATTGAAGAAATGAATACACAAATAGTTAGTGATAATGGGAAGTGGTAAGTGTTGTTAGAGGGTTGGGCAGAAGCTGATGAAATACGAGAAAGGGAGGGATCAAGCAAGCACCTCATCAGAGCTAGTTCTCAAGTCATAGAGAACTCAGTTGCCATGGTTGGCATCATCATCTGAACATGAGCTGATATATCAACTTATGTGTGTGTTTGATCTTCTCCTAGAATGTTCTTGAGGAAAGGTTGCCCTATGGAGGACAAGGATGCCCGAGTATCTGGGAGATGCTCAAATGATGTCTAAGTCACTGAAGGAACTTGTTGCTTGGTGACATTAAGAGTTGTGCTTAGCAAAGCACTGAGTAGATCAAAGACCCTGAACCTCAGGCATGGGAGCAAAGGCCAGCCATGAAGCCAGAGGTGAAGGCTCTTAGGATGGCAGGGCCACTTCCAGGGCAGTGCTTCCTTTTTCTTTCAGTAGGGAAGGCTGTCAGCTCATTGACTGCATGTCATTCCTTCTCAGTTCTCCAGAGAAAGACATTCTAGGAATGCATGCTGCTGCCATTGTTACAGATGCAGGGAAGGAAATCAGTTATGGCATCTTCAACATCCCATGTGCCTCCTGGGCTTTTTTTATTATAATCATTTTTTATTGGTATGATCAATTATTTGCAAATAGTGTATGTACCCTTTTTGTTATATAATAGTCCATGGAAACGTATGGATAAGTGTAACAAAGCTTATTTTGAATAGGATGGAAAACCAGTTGCAATATATTTGTGGGAGCAAAATAAACTTGAATTTTAAAAAAAGGTTAATTTTTACAAGTCAGCAGTTGTCCTATCTCATACTCTCCTGCTGTCTAGTTTTTGACAAGTGTGAAGATGAGAATCAGTAGGGAATATAATTAAGATACTTGCTGAAAAACACCTTGTCTTAAGACTAAGTGCTATGAGGATTTTAGAGAAGAATTTTCAGTAGATTTTAAAATGATCAAAAGATTTTAAAGACATCAATTTCCCATATCCCCAAAGCTCCAGAATATTACTCTAGCATATTACTCTCTAGATGGCTGTGATGTTTGGTTTCTCAAAATATTGTGTGTTACCTACCAGAGGGGATCTTGGTCTACAACCCCTTTGTCTTCAAGTCTGAAAAATGAATAATTGAGAATACATCCTGCTTAGGGAGTGGAAAGTTATTAGCCAGCTGTAGGTGATATAAATGAGAAGTATATGCAGGAAAAGACAGGTTCATGTAGGAAAAACACTTCGTCAATCACTTGTTTGCTTCTCCTTTGAGTTACCCCTTTTCTAGTTTTCTACAAGGATTTAAAACAAATCGAACTGAGGCCTCTCCCTCTGCATGGCCTTTGAGCCCATAAGAGGATGGAAATACCCCTCTTTCATAGTTAAGCCTGCATTATAACATTTCATTTTGCTTCCAAAGGTGGAAACATGGCTTCTGCAACTTGAACAGACCATGCAAGAAACGGTGCGACATTCAATTGCAGAAGCTCTGGTGGCCTATGAGGAGAAACCTAGGGAACTGTGGATTTTTGATTTCCCGGCTCAGGTTGCACTAACCAGCTCACAAATCTGGTGGACCACAGATGTAGGAATAGCCTTCGGCAGACTGGAGGAAGGCTATGAAACAGCCCTAAAGGATTTCCATAAAAAACAGGTATTTTATAGAGTCATGATTTCAAGACTGAAAGGGACTTGAATTAGTAAGCTTCATTCATTCATTTATTCATTCACTCACTCACTCATTCATCATTTATGGAGTGTCTTCTGTGTGCAGTGTACTGCGCTGAAAGATGTTAACAATTAGTTGTTTAACTTTTCATTTTCTACCCATGTGTTATCTTTTTCTAGTTTTCTACATGGGTTTTTGAAACATCCATTGTGTCCATTATCCCCCAAGGCTCTAGTACCTAGATACTGGCCTATTTCTTTCCTTCGGTGTAAGACTCTCCATCTAGGCTAATGCATCTATTTATTAGAAAATATGTGCGTGATTAAGAAAGGTGAATGTTTTCATATATTTTGGTTTTCTCTTAATTATAAATCACAGATGAGCAACTTTGAAAAATAGTCCACTTTGAATTCGTTTTATTCATCCAGTTATGCTGTCACCTCTCCTTAAACCCCCCATTTTAAGGTGTGCTCTTAGCTATGGAACAATTCAGAGATGTGGCCTTTCTCTCGGCTTATAGATGAAGAGAATATTAGGCTTGGAAAGGAATGTAAATATTGGTTCGTGTATCCTTCTTGTTTCAGTGGATAAAGGCTGAATCCAGAGATAATAAGTGACTTTCCCAGTGTGGTACAATTTGTAAGTGAAACTGGCAGGGCCGACAGGATCCAAAATGCTTTCCACAACAACTTCCCATGGCTTCTCTTTGTAGCACTACTTTTAACTCAGTGCCTTAAAAATCAGTCAGATTTGGATAGTAAAGGATACTTTTAACACATACAAGAATTATAAGTTTTAGGGCTGGCCGAGTGGCGCGTTGGTTAAGAGCTGTCTTGGGATGCCAGCGGCCCCGGTTCGGATCCCACATATAAGGGCCAGTGACACTGCCCTCTACAGCTAAGATGGTGAACAACAGCTCCACTTGGAACTGGGCTGCTGCTGTGAGTCCCCAGGGGCCGCATAATTGCAGCCCCTGCTGCAGTGGGGTGCTATAGGCTACAGTGAGTGGCTGGCAGCCAACGTGAGCAGCTGACAGCTGGTGTGAGTTGCCAAGAGCCACCATGAGCGGCCATCCAAAGGCAGGCAACTGATCTGCCTCACCCGAGAAGCGCACAATGATGATACCAACATGGGCCAGTGAAGCAACGTCCTCCACAACTAGACTGATGAACAAAAGGACCGCAACTTGTCTGTTCCCCTTCCCTTGTTCCCCAACACTGTTCCCTCCCCCAGTTCCCCAATAAAATCTTAAAAAAAAAAAAAACTGTAAGTTTTAGAGTGTGTTGCTTAAATCTTTCAATTTTGCTTTTTAAATCTTGGGTAGAAACCACCTAACTTATTTAGGTTACTAGAGATGTTTTTGTATTGTTTGCCTTTGGAGAAAAATTTCTTCTTCCTGATTTTACATCTTTTGGAAAAGGGGGCATTGGTTTGTATTTAGTATGCTTGAAGTCATAGGATTAGATTGAAAGTGGCTGGCTTCCTCCTTAGGCGATGTCTCTGCATTTCTAGTCAGTGCCATTGGTATGAAGAAGCTAAGTAGTTACGCATTTTTTATGGGCTTAAATCACTGAGATAATCAGTTAAATTCCAATGAATTCTATTATTCTTACAAAAATAACTTTCCAGTTAGTTAATTTATTGTTATTTATGCTTTTAGTATAACTAGTCTCACTACATATTTAAGTTTTGCAACTGATACTATTGCAGTTTTGCAACTACTACAATAATGCTTTTCATATTGTACTGTTTTTGTATTTCATACTATTATGTTTTTCATATTTAATATATTTCATATAATAATAGGCACATTAGAGAAGCTAACATTTGAGTCCTGTCAAGCTGTAGCTTGGTTCATGAGAAGTATGTGCATCTAAATTGAAACTCCTTTAGTTTTCTCTTTTTAAAAATGGATGTAACCAGCTGGAGTTTGTTTCTAATTAAAATCAGTCTTGCTAACACTGTGAGCAGTTTTTAAAATGAACTTTATTCCTTTAAAATAGCGTAATTTTAAAATCAAAATCAGAGTTGGCTATAATTGATGATCTGCCTGAACAAATTAGTTCTTTCCTTACGTCTCACTTCCAAATTGTAATGAGATAAATAATCTAAGATAATCCTTTTAAACTCCGTTCTGTTTTTCCTAGACCTATTGTGATTGCATGGGAGATGGTGTTGGGGTTAAAAGGAAAAATATTGCATTTTGGGTATATATCCTTGCCTTGCCTGAGTCTTTGAAAATATGGCAAATATAATTAATTTATCAGGTTTGAAGGTTCCTTGGCAAAAATATGTTGGAGGCTTAGGGTCTAGTCAGAAAGTTTCCCCACTCTTTCTTTATTACTGAACTTTATGAAAATAATCAAAAAAGAGATGGAGGCATTTTGGACTTTAAAAAATTAGTAGCTAATGTGCTATGACATTACCCAGATATTTTAATATGACCCAAGATCTGCTATATAAAACTTTTCTCATTAACCATCCATCCTCCCTACCACAAAGATATATGTGTGAGAAAAAGACTCTCATTTTGCTATGGAGAGCCAATTTTTGTCCTCTCTGTCAGTCACTGATTGAGACATTCTTTGAAAAGCAAATTAGATACAGTGTTGATGGTGTTCTTATCATGCCCTGAGTCTGTTACGTGCATAGGGGAAGCCTGTTAAGCCTGCAGCTACCCAGAGCATATTGGACACATGTCTTAATATATCATGAATCCACAAGATCTAAGCACAGCACAAACTCTCTACCTCCCCTTTCATCAAAAATTATATTGAATGACAAGTAACTTATATGAAAAAAATTCACATTGTTCTTGGAAATACTGAACCAGATAATTTGAGGAATGTGTAGACGTTAGACAACAGATGATGCTGAACTGGTAACTAAGAACAGAGAACATCATACTTCAAACATGCAAGGAAGAGGAAGCTATTGCAACAATAAGCCTATTGAAGTCCAGTGTGATTCCAGAATAATTACAAACTCAGATCAATAAACATAAGCATGTTGGGTCCATGGTCAGTGGGAAGGGTTAAATGTAGAAGAGATGGAACCATTCTTTTTCCCGTACATCCCAAAAGATTATCTGTTGGGGCATTTGTCCTCAGGATAAAGCCCAGATAAATTATTTATAAACCAAATAAGATTTTATTGAGGACTTTTGCCATCACTGTTTTGCCATGACTTTTGGCATCAAAAGCAAGGTTGCCAACTTTTTCTTAGAAGAACCAGATAGCAAAGATTTGAGTCTTTATGGGTCATACAGTCTCTTCACAGCTACTCACCTCTGCTGTTATAGTAGGAAAGAAGCCACAGGCAATTTTTAAAGAAATGGACATGGCTGTATTCCAATAAAACTTCATTTATAAAACAAGTGTGGAGCCAGATTTGCCTCATGGCCTATAGTTTTCCAACCCCTGTTCTAGAAACATAAGCAGAAAAGACCCTAAAATAACTCAAGTCCCTACAGTGACAGATGGAGGTAAGAGAAAAAGGGATTTGTTGTTCATATATGTGTGCCAGAGTAGTCCAATCTGATTCAGTTAACCTGAGAGTTCGTCCTTTGAATGGACCAATGACACTAACACAGATTTGCAGTTCAGAGGACAAAGCAAAAACAACAAAGAGATAGGGAAAGGAAATGTAACCTCTAAGAGAAAGAGATTTTTAAAACTATATGTAACAACTACTTGTGATTTAAGTTGAAAATCTAAATTAAATGGAAGATTTTAAATGAACACTGTTTTTAAAATTGATTCAAAACTCTGTATAGTGCTGGGTGGGTACTGTTGAATAAGTATGATGTATACTTGAAACTAATATAATATTGTATGTTAGTCATATTTTAATAGAAATCTTAAAAAAATACAAAAAAAAAATGAAATAGAGAAAACTTGAGTAGACCAGTAACCACAGAAATAATTCACATGATAATCAGGTATTTAAATATGAATAGATCTCCCTAAATAGAGCTCTGTTCCAATGGTTTTGTCAGACATTTAAAGAACAGATAAATACCCGGCTGGCCGAGTAGCACGGTGGTTAAGTGCTGTCTTGGGAAGCCAGCGGCCCCGGCTTGGTCCCACATGTGAGGGCCAGTGACACTGCCCTCAAAAAAAAAAAAAAAAAATACCAAGTTACATCAGCATGTTACATCCATGTTCTAGAGTGTAGAAAAAGATTGAAAGACTTTTTACTCATTTTATAAAGTTTCAACAAACTTGTTGACCAGTCTCACAAATTAGCATATCCTGTTTTGGCCTTCTTCACTTAATACTCTTGGAAGACAATCCTTTGTGGGTTTCATATTTTGTACATCTTTTAAGCAGAAGTGTTGACTGCCTTTTACTCTAGACCATCTTCGCAAACATCCTTGAAAGATAGAAATAGTGTCTCTCTCCAGAGCAAAGGACAGGCTGACTAACTGTCCAGTATAATAAAGGTAATATCTCCTTTTAGGGCAAAGGACAGGTATGCTTACCATCTCTTATAAAACATTTGGGCTCCCCAAACTTAGCGTTCCTCTACTGTAACACAACTCATTGCATGCATAATATGGCTGTTTTCAGGTTATCCTTTGAAAGTTGGGGGTCAGGGACTGGTGCAAATGCTTATACTCTGATATTATTCAATGTTATTGCTGTGACTAATGAACTGTCTTTTATCTCTGATTCAGCACTCTCTTTTCTTCTGCCAGCATCCATGAATCTGCAGCAGGCTAACTTAGCACTCAAGTAGAGTAAACCCTCAGACCCTCCTCATTTCTCAGCAAACATGTTTTTGGGAGTCATACATGTTGTTGCATTTGTTGGAAGTTCACTCTATGTCAGTACTTAGTATTCTGTTTTGTAAATATACTACACTTTATGATGTTAATTGACATTTGAGTTTCCAGTTTGGAGCTATAATTTCTAAAGCTGCTTGAAACAATCTTGTACAAGTGTTTTTGTGAACGTATATTTTCATTTCTCCTGAGTAAATACCTAAAAGTGAAATTGCAGGATCATAGGGAGGTATTTTTAACCATTTAAGAATTGTAATTGCTTCATATACTCACCAGTATTGGGTGTTATCTTTACAATTTCAGCCATTCTAGTGGGTGTGAAATGGTATCTTCTTGTGGTTTTAATTTCTTATTTCTAATGTTTAAAGATGTTGAACAACTTTTCATGTGTTTATTGGCATTCGTGTATCTTTTGCTGTGAGGTGTCTGTTCAAATACTTTGCTCAGTTTTTTTTTTTCTTTTTATTTGGGGATTTTTTTTTTATTGTTGGTTGTAGGGTTTCTTGATTTTGGGTACAAGCCCTTTTTCAGGAAATAAATAGACTCTTCATTTTATTAATGGCATATTTTGTGAGTAGAATTTGTAATTTTGATATGGTATAATATATCAAATTTTTCTTTTATGATTGATCATTTTTGTGTCATGTGTAAGAAATTCTTGCTTATCTCAATGTCATGAAGAATTCTCTTTTGTCCTACTAGGTGCTTTATGGTTTTGGGTTTATCATTTTAATCTGTGATCCATATGTCTTTTTTTTTTCCATTGAATTAACTTGGCACCTTGCTCAAAAGTCTAATAATATGTGGATCTATTTTCAGACTCTCCTGTTCCATTGATCTATCTTTCTATTTTAATGCCAAATCACACTGTATTAATCACTGTAGCTTTATAATAAGTCTTGTAATCATGTTAAATATAGCCTCCAACTTCGTTCTTTTTTTTTCTTTCCAAAATTGTTGAGGCTAGTGTAGGTTCCCTTTATTTCGACATAAATTTCACTACCTTGTTAATTTATTTTTTAAAGTCTAATAATCTTAGCCTAATGAAATTTTAACTGGGATGACATTGAATATAAATAGAAATGTTGGCAGAATAGATATATCAATAATGATGATTCCTATAATCCAAGAACATGGTGTATCTCTTGATATAGATCTTATTTAATTTCTCTCAGCCAAGTTTTCTGTAGTTTTCAATGTAGATGTTTTGCACGTTTCTTGCTAGACTTATTTTTAGATAGTTCATATGTTTTGATGTTACAAACATATGCCAAATTAATTTTTAAACTTTATTTTCCAATGTTTGTGGCTGGTATGTAGAAATATAGTGATTTTTAAATATTCACCTTGTGTGTTGGAACTTTGCCAAATTTGTTTACTAGTCTTAATAGTTTTTTTTTATGGTTTCATAGGGCTTTCTGTGTATATAAACATATAATTTATAAATAATGACAGTTTTACTTCTTGTCTTTCATTCTTTTTCTCTTTTTATTTTCATTTCTTGAGTTATGGAAGTGGCTAGGACATCCAGTACAATGTTGACTAAAAGTAGAGAGATATCTTTCCCTGTTCCCAGTCTTAGAGAAGAATAATGTTTCACCATTAAGTGTGATAATAGTTATAGGTTTTTGTAGATAGATGTCCTTTCTAGAGGAAAATCCCTTCCCTTACTACATACTCAGAGTTTTTTTTATCTCCAAGAGGCTTTGAGCTTCTTCAGATCTTTTGAGACATTCATGCAGTTTGCCTCTTGTATTCTGTTACTGTGGTGAATTTTTTTTAAATTTATTTTTCAAGTGCAGTTGACATACAGTATTATATTAATTTCAGGTGTACAACATAGCGATTAGACATTTATTTACTTTATGAAGTGACCACTGGGGTGAATTTTTGAATGCTAAGCCAACTTTGCATTTCTGAAATAAACTTCACTTGGTTGTGATGTGTTATTTTTTATACGTTTATATATTTTTGCTGGATTCTCATAGCTGATATTTTGTCAAGGAATTCTGCATTTATGTTCATTCATAAGGGACATTTATCTGTAATTTTCTTATAATATCTTTGCCAGGTTTGGGAAATCAGTGTTATTCTCCTTCAAAGGAACTGGAAAGTGTTACATTCTCATCTATTTTATGAAACAGTCTATGGTAGACGTCATTAGTATTGCCATCTGGGTCTGGAGTTTTTAAAAATTATAAAATTGATTTCTTTTACATCTTTGCTGCTGTGTAGCTTTTTTGTGACCTTTTTTCTTGTGTCAGTGTTGAAAATTTGTGTTTTTCAAGGTCTTTCTCCATTTCATCTAAGCCAGTGGCTGGCAAAAATCACAGCCCTCCAGCCAACAGGGCCTGTGTCTTCGGCTGCTTTCGCACTCCATCAGCCAAGTGGAGTCGTGATAGATGCCACGTAGAGCCAAACACACTTACTGTCTGGCTTTCTGCAGAAAAAGCTTGCCCACTCCTGATGTAAGTTTTCAAACTGAATCGACATCAGTATCTTGACATTTTCCTTAGCACAGCTGAAGGGCCTGGCCTCATGTCCTCCTTTCATTTCTGGTATTGAGGATTTGGGTTTTCTTTCACTTTTTTCTTAATCAGGTTTCCAGGTCTTTATTAGTTTTATTTATGCTTTTGAAGAACTAAACTTTGACTTTTTTTTTTTCTATTGTCTATTTACTATTTCACCGTTTTATCTTGTTTACCTTCCTTTGTTCTACTTACTTTGAGTTTAATTTGCTCCTCTTTTTCAAGTTTGTTAAGATAGAGCTTAGGTTATTGATTTTACACCTTTTTTTCTTTTCTAATATAAGTGTTGGAAAGAAACTTTGTAACTTGAAGAGTATCTTCCAGAAATCTGCAGAGAAAAGCGTGCTTAATGGTCAAGCATTAGAATCATTTCCATTAATGTCAAGAATGAGGTAATTATGCTTACTATGTCTGGCATTCATGGCTCAATATTGTGCTGGTGGTTTTAGCAATATGACTAAAGGAGAAGTGGGAATGTGGAAAAGGAAGGTAACAAACGGGGATTCTATAACCCATGCCCTGGGAGTGTGGACGAGTATGGAGCCTGGTCTCAGGCAGTTTCCTTTTCTGTAGCTGATGGAAATGAAAACCCATTGTTTTCCATATTGCTGAAGTTGAAACACTGGTGAGTTTCAGGATTAGAGATCCTTGTTGCTATTGTTTTAAAACAAAAAAAGAGGGCCGGCTGAGTGGTGCGGTGGTTAAGCGCTGGCTTGGGAAGCCAGCGGCCCTGGTTCGTATCCCACATATGAGGGCCAGTGACACTGCCCTCTAAAAATAAATAAATAAAAACAGACAAAAAGAACATTGTTTCTGTTATGTCCAGTTGGAAAGGGACTGAGGGTTTTGGTAGCTGACCCTCAAAGTCCTATAGCAGTTTGTTACATTGTATGTTCACTTTGATTTGCCGAGTGGAGGACTACTGGCTCCACATTTCTACCGAGCGGTTCCTTCCTGCTCCTTTCCTGTATGGCTTAGGTGGCCCTAGATTTGGAGATCAGCCATGCCTGATGTTGGTGAGGATGCAGAAGAAGTGCTGCTGCTGCTGCAAGGAAAACGTGCTTCCTGTGTTGTCTTATTTAAACCTATAGTATTTAGGGACATAGTTCTTTAAGTTCACACACATGGCCTCTTTATTACCTTCCTGTCGCCAGAATTGGGTCAGGACAAAATTGAGGGTCCGTCATCACTGCCTATCAGGAACCGGCCCTTCTTTCTGATCTTGAGTCTGTTCCTTTTTATGCATGATACCTTCTTTGATGATGAGCTCACCATCATCCCACTAAGCAAGCTGGCCCTCTTTGGGAACACCATAGTGTATCATGTGTAGATTCTCTTTCTTGAGCACCTCCTGTTTGACAGCCAGCTCCTCAGTGACCCTGGGGATACAGCACTGAACAAGACAGACACAGACGTGGCCTTCATGGGATGATGAACCTTGAACATGGCATACGCGAAATAATGGTCACCTCGGTTTTTGTTACGATGTAACTACATTTTATAGGTGGAAGATATTCATAGTAGATTAATGCTTATAAGGCTGCTGTATATTCTGAATGTCTAAATTACATATTTTGTATTCCTTTGAACCAGCTTTCCATGGTGTTTGATCGTAGGTCTGGAATGCTGCTTGCCCAGGCAGTTTCTCCAACTTGAAGGTGGTGGGTGGTTTGGTCTTGTGGAAGCTGATATGGGGGATCTATGTGGTGTGACCTGTAAGATCTCAGGCTCTGAAATCAGAATGGGTTTGAAGTCTCCCTCCCGATTGGCAAATGTGGTTACTGTCTGTGACTCAGATTCCTCATCTGCAAAATTAGGATGGTAGTAGATTGCTGTGGACATTAAATGAGACTATAGGTAGTATGCCTAGTGAGTGCCTGGCACGTTGTACTTTCTCATTTAATATAATGGTTATCATCTCCCTGCCTGCTTTGTCCATTCTTACTGTAGTTACATAACCTTCTCCAGTTCAGCTGCACAGCAGTCTCAGGGAAATATGAAGTGTTTGGGCTTTTCTGCGATGTGATAATAGTACCGCAGGGAACATGTTTTTGACATTAGGTTTGAGAGCCTCTGGTGATATGTCATATTCACTTATTACCAACTCTCTCAGGAGCTAACAGTTTGTAATTGTCGTTTGCAGAGCTAAAAGGAAAAGAGGACAGTATTGTTTTACAATATGCTACCCTGGAATAAAACAGCCTGTAGGTTTTTGTTTGTTTCTTTGTTTTTTGCTAATACGCCTTGAGTAAATCTGGACTCATTTGTGTAAACAAGTATGCTAACAAAATGGCCACCCAAGACAGTATCTTTCAAACCTTTCTGACCACAGATAATAATAAGAAATATTTTAGGTCAGGGTTATGTATATATGTTTACATATGTATGTATATATATTGTAAGACTCAAAAGTCTGAAACTGAAATAAAGTTTCATAAAACAATATGTACCCTTACTACTGTAATGCAACATTTTCTGTTCCATTCTATTCCATGTCATTCCATTTCATCATTAGGGTGGAGAGGCAGCTCAGTGCAGCCAGGAAAACTTGCTCCTACCTCTGGCTCAGTCATTACTCACAGGTTCACCTGTCTTCTCTGAGTCTTAGCTCAAAGTAGGTAATAGTATTTATATTACTTGAATTGTTTAATAACATCCCTCCCTCCATCTCCTACCCCCAGGTTGTTGGAGGGCCAGTTGAGATAACACTTGAAATTATTTTGTAAACTAAAGGGCTCATTTCAAATACCAAGATGTTAAGATTCTGTATTTGTAACCCTTACCTCCTCTTAAAAAATTCCTTCTAGATTTCTCAATTGAATACGCTGATTACACTTTTGCTGGGAGAACTACTACCTGGAGACCGGCAGAAGATCATGACGATTTGTACCATAGATGTGCATGCCAGAGATGTGGTGGCAAAACTTATTTCTCAGAAGGCAAGTTTGTAGCGATTTCATATATTGTTTGTTGTTTCCTAAAAGTGATGTTTATTTGAATAAGATAAACGAAAACTCATAGACACAGACAATAGTTTGGTGGTTTCTAGAGGGTAAGAGGGGCAGGGGAGGTGGTAGAAGAGGGTAAAGGGGGTCAAATATATGGTGATGGAAGGAGAACTGACTCTGGGTGGTGAACACACAATGCAATATTTAGATGATGTATTATAGAAATGTGCATTTGAAACCTATATAATTTTACTAACCGTCATCCCCAAAATTTTAATTAAAAAAAAGAAAACATGATGCTCTTACCTGGTAGGGAATGATTTCTATATCTATAAAATCTGTCCAGAAAAGAATAAAATCTCTCATGTCTAATAAAAAGTGGTGTTTATTGTCAAGAGTAGTTCTAAGAAAGTCACCATTTTGTTTTGTTTTGTTTTTAAGTTTGTGTATTAGTCCTGAGAAGTTAGTTGAACTTACTTTGGGTGAATTTGATTTGAATTAGCTGACATATTATCCTCATGAGAGTTATCTCAAGTGATATCGCAAAGGGTTTTGCCACTCAGGAGCCTCTAATCCAGATCACCCAAAAATTAACCCAGGGTGAAGAACCACGAGATGTCACCATGTTTACTTCTCTGTCTTCTGGCTTCTCTACACCTAATCATCTTGGTCTGTCAGTTGGTAGTTATCACCTCTGTGACTTACCCATCCAATAATAATGAAAATTTGTGTAATTTAAACCATCTCCATCTGCCTTTGATTATTTTCCTTTTGAAGAAAGAGAAATGTTGGTCACCCCTTGTCTTTTTCTTTCAAGGCTAAATAACTTTTTTTAAAGAAGTTATTTTCCAATCCTTTCAGTGCATTAATTGGCCTCTTACCCCTTTAAAAAGTCCATGTGTCCTTAGGTACTGGCAATGTTTAATGTGAAAGGAGAATTTTCCCACCCCGTTTTCAAAATATTGGGTTGTCGGAAAAGTCATGACATATTTTTCTGTTTTTTGTTGCAAAAATGTGTCATGACTTTTCTGACAACCCAATATGTTCCTACTTAGAAATGTTAGGTATGCTTGTCTACTGAACAGCATTGATATATCATGCCCATCACCTACTTCCTCCAAATCTCTTTTGTTTGTTTTTTTTGGCGGGGCGGCGTTGGTGGTACTACAACAAGACAATTCCTTTCACAGTTTGAATGCATGTATCTGTTGTGAAATATTTTCTGTTATTTTCCTAGTTCTTTCTCAAGTTATTTAAATCAAAGTGAATTTTAATTTTCTCCACTAAGTGCAAGCAAATGCTTCTTCGTGTAAGCCATAAACTTAAAAATACTTCTTGATCCAGGTTCAGGACCATTAGTGAATAATGTTTTATAATTGCTAATCCAAAAGCGATCCTTGCAAAACACCACTTACCATGTATTCTCATTCTGATAATAAACCACTGATAACTACTCTTTGAATGTGACTTTGTACCTTCTTACATATTTTATTATGTTTTATCAATGGTGATTTGCTTGCAGCAGGATAAATTATGATTTAAAATATGTCTTTTATTTTTTACTAAAAGAGGTTTTGTGTAATTCGTGATCATCTAATACACATAAATGTGCAATGTTGAGATTTGTGTAAATGCCAGGCAAATTAGGTGACAATAATTTTAGTAACTTCAAGTGAATCTTAAGAAATCCTAGCACTACATGCATCTTGAAAGATATTGGATTTATTTTTTCAGACTAGAAGAAGAATGGATAGGATTGGGTAAGATTGGAAAGAATAACAATGAAAAAATACTATTATTCGATTTAATAAGAAACAAAGTGGGAAATCTGTACTAAAACAGGCTGGTTTTAGAATGGACTTTGTTGAAAGTATACTTTACTTCTGACATTCAGAAATTATGGATTATGTGCCATTTTAATAGAGTGTATTTTTTTCATCTGATTTCGGTGATATGAGTATAATGTTACAAAAGTGATCAGATCACCTGGGGTGATTCATAAAAGGGGAAAAGGCATTGCTTGAGCAAACTGATATTGTTTTACAGTAAAAGCCTTCTTAAAATGAAGACTTTAATTACACATGTTATTTCTTATTAAGTATTCAGCCATTTACATGCAATTACAATTTGTGGTAGCATGCAAGAGATTTCCCTTTTCTGAGATTTTTAGAAATAAAATGTGAATCAATAGAGTTGAATAGATTAATATATTAAGCTTGTTGCCTCAAAACTACCTATGTCCTGTGTGTAATGGTCATCTAATGTTTTTAGGTTGTCAGTCCCCAAGCTTTTGCTTGGCTATCTCAACTCCGTCATCGGTGGGAGGACACCCAGAAACACTGCTTTGTTAATATTTGTGATGCTCAGTTCCAGTACTTCTATGAATATTTAGGAAATAGTCCTCGACTAGTGATCACTCCTCTAACAGACAGGTAAAAATGATGTTTGAGGTAGATGGGACAAAAATGCCAGAAAAGTCCTCAAGCATGGGTAAAGATATGGGAGACTGAAAAGAAAGAAATAAGAAAAAATGGTGAACAAATTGAACATATGAAAGCAGTGTGTAAATGAACGAATTAAATAACATAGTGAACGTTGATTTTACTTAGAAACAAGTTAAATAGAACCAAACTAGAGAAGCAGAATGACAGACGCTATTCAATATACAAATCATGAAATCTTGATCAGATTAATATGGCTCAAGACAGCAACTTTGATCACTAAATCTATTCTTTCTGGTTATCTATGGCTAACATCCTGATATCAAGATTTGTGACCACCTCCCCCACTGCATCCCTTTATTGGAAGTGTAAAAATAGGAACTGTCTATGTTGAAATTCATTTTTGAAGGATTTCATACAGTGAAAGGAAGAGAAAAGAGCCAATATAGAGCCATTAAATGATTTAATAGATACTTACAAAGCACCCTGCTAAGTACTGTTCCAGTCTTAAACAGGCAGGAAGCCTGTTCTCACAGAGGCTGCTTTCTAGTTGAGTGTGGCATGTGGAATGAAGAGGAACAATAAATAAATGAAATTTATTTTCGGTGGTGATTTTTGCTATGACAAAAATAGAAAAGGTTGATATGTTAGTATCTTGAGGGGAGAGTCTACTCTTGTAGATTGAGTGAGAGGATAGTTGAGCTGAGATCTACATGATAATAAGGAAACAGCTGTGCACACATCCTGGGGCAGAAAGTTACAGGCAAATGACAAGCACAAAAGGTCTAAGGTGAGAAGGAGCTTGGCTAGTTTAAGGGATAGACCAAGAGCCAATGCGGCTCAAGTATTTCAAGAGAGTGAAGGGTTACCATTACTCTAAGTTCATTGCCACTTGACTCCAAGTAAATATGTACACATGGTCAGAACATTGTAGAGGTAAAGATGTATCATTATAGTGACATGAAATTCTTTGTTAATATTCTGACCTCTGCTGAATTACTTGGTAGAAGAAACACACTTAATCTTTGGCATTCAAGAAAGAGAAATTACACCTGAGGATCATAGGACTGTTTCCAATTACCCAGTATCACCGTACAGTTTCATACCATATGATTTATTTGGAAAGAAAAGTACAGACAGCCTCAAATATAAGTCTGTATCACCTGGGTTGTGACGGTGGTCCTGTGAGGTTGGCGGAATTCTCTCACTGGCTTTGTGCTTGTTCTTGACACATTAATCTGCTCATGATGTCGTCATTGATAAATGGTATGGCTTCTATAATTCTGTTTCTCTAATTCAGTCCTCTTTAACTCGTCTCTAACTAAAAGTCAGTGTTCACTATCTTAATTCTGTAATTAATTTATGTACTGCTTTCAGTGTGAGAGATTAAAATTTGTAGCTTGACAAAGTCACTTGAGCATGGTCAAAAACACAGATGCTAAGAGTTTCCTGTATGTGTGCCACCGTGAACAGAGAAGGGGTGGGGGACACAGGGTAAAGGAGAAGAGGGAAGAGACACAGTAAAGTTTATCAACATGTGAGAACTAATGCCTTATTAACTTTTTAATTTAAAAAAATCACTCTGTGATTTATTTGGAAGATAAAAGAAAACTGAATGTTCCTTTTTGATAGTGTGCTACATAAGATGGCCACATTGTATATATTTCTTCTCCATTTTATTCTGTGGGTTACTTACTAATTGCTTACATTAACACAACAATGCTTTTCCTACATTTTCACTGCATCTCCTTTGATGCTGATCTTTCCTTTGTGTGGAAGGCAGGGCAGATAGCATCTCCTTCTTACATAGGATGTGAGCAAGTTTAGAAACTTAGGTCATCAACCAGCTTTTCACTGAGATTGTTGAGCTGGAACACAGGTAGATTGGCTAGAAGGGCGCAAGCTAAGCTGCTGTTACTGAGAGCCAAAATATAATGGCTTCAATAACACACAAGCTGATGCCTCAAGTGTTCCCAAGCAGTAAAGGTGGGTAGGTGTCCGACATGCCAAACATGGCTTCCACTGTGTTTTAGCCAGTGGGAGAGGGGAAAACATCTCAAAGGAGGTGTTTTCTTAGGATTTGCAGACATCATTTCGGCATGTAGCACATAGGTTAGAGTGTGTTCCCTTGTTGCTGGGAGGGAGGTAGGAAATATAGTCTGCATATAAGTGGCCATATGTCCAGTCAAAACTTGGAACCTCAGGAAAAGGCTATTAGGGGATAGTCTTCACCACAAAAAGTGCTATAATTTCTACTCCAGCGGCCTTTCCAATCCATTTTCATTGTAAGATGCATGTAAACATGCGATGGCCATAAAATCTAGAAACACTTTCCATTTTAATAAGTAATTGCTTCTATCTGAATAGTACTTTGAATCTTTTAATGCATTTACCTTTGAATTTCTTAATGTATCCTTCATTTTATGGACATGAAAACTGGGGCACGTTGATATCAAAAAAACTTATAAGATTAACATCTGATTATTGGCAAAGTAGACACTAGTCCTTGGTCTTCTGAGCTCCATGCACATGTCCTTCCACTAGACCTACTGTCTGTACTAAGACCAAAATAATTCCTAACTCAGCAGAAACCCCATGTAAGGTACTTGCTATTTGTCGTTGTTTTTTTTATTCTTTTACAAACATTAAGTTCTGCCTTTGAATAATTTTTCTTAGTCTAAGAACTGCCGAGTCTTTCCTGTAAAAATAAGTATTATTATAATTTAAATACATGCAGCAACACATTCAAAATGAATTCCTAAAGTACATTTTAATATAATAAATTCTGGGGCCGGCCGAGTGCTTCGTTGGTTGGGAGCTCGCTTGGGACACCAGTGTCCTCGGTTCAGATCCCACATGTGAGGGCTGGTGACACTACCCTAAAAAAAAACAAAAAAAAAACCCGTATCTATCTATCTATCTATCTATCTATCTATCTATCTATCTATCTATCTATCTATAGACATAGATATAAATATAGATATATAGATATATAAAATCTGTCTTCGAATATTTGCTTTATACTTTGAAATGGGTATATATTATTTGCAGACTATGTATTTATATATTTACATCACCTTAACTCAAAGCATTCATTAAGTATTAGTTTAATGAAATCAATGTTTAATTCATTCATAATCCAAGGTTTCTCTTCTATTTTTCTTTTACAAACAATAGCATGAGATATCGTCTGCCATAGTAACAGTATCTCTACCTAAAAATATCGGCAATTCAACAGCATTGCAAATCAAGTGTTATTCATATTCAAATACACAGCTCTAAGGAAAGGAGACAAATAGATAAAGTAATGCATTTTTTTCTCTATTACTGTTAAACAACCACCCTAACCATAAATTTGATGTAAAACATTCTGACTATATTATTGCCACAAACAAATCAGAGGTACATCAATATTTTGCACTACCACCGTATTTTAGACCTTGACTTCTTAAAACTTCCCCAAAAAAACCATGTGTTGCCCTTAATGTGTTCCGGAAATCTCAGTTAGACTTAATATTTGCATTCTCTATTGCCTCGAGGTGTTACATTACTTTAACTCAATCACTTCACCTGACCATGAGTGGGGCTCCAGCTGGCCCAGCTGGTACAGGGAAAACTGAAACCACCAAAGATCTGGGGCGTGCCCTTGGCATGATGGTGTATGTATTCAACTGTTCCGAGCAAATGGACTACCAAGTAAGTTAGTTATACAATGATGTCTTCTAACCTCGTTATTCCTGGTTTGGAATGATTCGAAATGATACCCTCTACCCTCCTTCCGGCAAATCCCTAATGCCTCTCTCCATCATGTAGTCCATAGGAAATATCTATAAGGGATTGATGCAGACAGGAGCTTGGGGCTGCTTTGATGAGTTCAATCGAATTTCTGTGGAAGTGCTGTCCGTGGTGGCAGTACAAGTGAAAATGATACATGACGCCATCAGAAACAGGAAAAAGCGGTGAGTGGCGTGTGGCTTTTCTCTGTTGTTCCACGTAGAGTGACATGGAGTCATGCACCTGTTAACTTCACCTTCACAGTCTATGCTGCCTCTCCCTGTCTCACGAAATGGATAAAATAAGAGAGACTGGTAATTTGGAATAATTATTTTGAGTAACCTCCCATTTTTTTAATAGGGCTTTTTTTTTTTTTTTTTTTTTGAGGGCAGTGTCACTGGCCCTCACATGTGGGAACTGAACCGGGGCCTCTGGCTTCCCAAGCTAGCGCTTAACCACAGTGCCACTTGGCTGGCCCTTATTAGAGCTTTTTTAAGTGTTGACTACAACAAAGGTATATTACATTATTTTAATATCTTAATAACGCACCCTCTACAACACTAACTCGGGTGATCCATCTTCAGAGTTGACCTTCCTTGACCTTCAGGCAGCATTGAACATGGTTGGTCCCCCCATCCCTCCTGGGTGACCCACTTTCTTCACATGAGTCCTAGGGCACCACACCTTCTCAGTTTTCTCCCTCCCTCAGGGCTGTTCTTTTGCTGGTTTCTTCTCATCTACAAAATGGGGAAAAGTACAGTACCTACTTTATTTTGTTTTTGAGGGCAGTGTCACTGGCTCTCATATGTGGGACCCGAACCGGGGCCGCTGGCTTCCCAAGCCAGCGCTTAACCACCACGCCACTTGGCCGGCCCTACAGTACGTACGTTATAGATTACTGTGATATTAAATGTCAAGCACTTGGACAAATGCCTGACTTATAGTCAGCACCATATCGGCTTTAGTTATTTTTTTAATGTTATTATTTCCTGATCTATTAATGTGGGATGTCACAGTCCTCAATCTCTAGGTGTCTTCTTTCTGTGTTTATACTTGTTCCCTTGGTAATTCCTCCAGCACATGGCCTTCAGGACCATCTGTATGCTGCTGGCGACAGCTGCCCAAACCTCCCTTCTCCGATAGCTAGGCTTACATAGACAGTGCCTGTTGGGGCATCTCAACACTCCCCTAATTTTCTCAGAGTCCTCTTATATTTAATATATCCCAAATCTAAATCCTTTTCTTTCCACCAACACCTCCTTTGTTAGTTGTCCCATCCTAGTACCCAGTCTTCTAGTTACTTGGGCCCAAAACTTTCCAAATGTATCCAGAACCTAACCACTGCCCAACTCGACGTCACACTGCAAAACAAAACACAACAGGGTTTAATGGCTTAATTTGAGAAGTAAGTGTTCTAGTACACAATTGTAGTTTTCTTTGTAACATTTTTGGCATACAGTTCAATCTCGTTTATCTGGCCTACCATTTCCTCTCCCATTTATTAGGGTATTTTGCTCAGCTAGGACCATTTCAATCTCCCTGTCAGGGAAAGATTATCTGACCCCTTGAAACTGTGAGCCTGTTGTAGAAGTTGCCATTTATTATAGATACAGATGCATATTTCCACCTTCTAGGACACTTCCCAGTCCTTTCACTGCAACAGATACCAGTTTCCTATGACTGGATAGGTGCTGCTTTACCTGCCCCTACTCTACTGCCATGTTAGAGAAATTAGGTTCTTGCCTCATTCATCCCCAGACATATTTGGTTAGCTTTTAGTTGAAAGATTATTATTATTATTATTATTATTTATTTATTTATTTATTTTAGCTGAGCCATCCTGCTACCTGTTGGCAGCTCAGCGGCTGCTCAGCGGCTGCTCAGCTCAGGCTGGGCATCGAACTGCTGTTGCTCAGAGCTCAGCTCGCAATCTTAAGCGCGCTCTTAACCAACTGAGCCACTTGGCTGGCCCCTAAAGCTTATTATTTGATGTAACCCAGATGTCACTTGAGACTGTCATTTCTTACGGAGGTTCATTTATTTATTTATTTTTTAGCTGAGCCATCCTGCTATCTGTTGGCAGCTCAGTGGCAGCTCAGCTCCGACTGGCATCGAACTGCTGTTGCTCAGAGCTCAGCTCACACTCTTGAGCAAGCTCTTAACCAACTGAGCCATTCGGCCGGCCCTCAAGTCCTTATTTTTGTAATCTTGCATCCTATGGCTATGCTAAAGTATAAAAGAATACTTCCCATATCTGTAATTCCCTTGGGGAAAAGAGTGTATTTTTAATAAACATGCTTCAAAACATATTCAAGATACGTATGCTTATGAATTTTAAAGTAAATCACACAGAATAAACAGCCTCCTAATAATGTTTGCATTTGGCAGTGGTTTGCATTTGTCAATGTGAATTCATATTCAACAAACACATTTAATCTCATCAACATTCTTCTTATGGTAGATTTGTATTTCTTGGGGAAGCTATCACACTGAAGCCAACAGTTGGAATATTTATTACAATGAACCCTGGATATGCTGGTCGAACAGAATTACCGGAAAATCTCAAAGCTCTTTTCAGGCAAGTGTTATGCTTTGCGGTTTAGCATCTGGAGCACTCATGCCCCCTAACGTTGCTGTTTTGCACTTGTTAAATGTTAAGTTGTTTTTATTGAGAATTCCTGTGGAAAACCCCTTATTCTTTGTTTGGGATTGCTTTTTATGGAGAGGACTTACACCATGATAAATGAAGTCTTTTGAAATATGAAACCAGACTCAAAATCATTACTTAAAAGTCACATGATACATCTGAAGATTTAATACTAGCTCTTTTGTAATGATATTTTAATTATAAACATAATTTTCATAAATTATAGAATATTTGAAAACTACAGAAAAAAATACAGGAAAAATTACACTTTCACCACCCAAAAATAATAATTGTTATATTTTTTCTAGTCTCTTTTATAATTCGTATTTTATGGAGTTAAGATAGTGAGTTTGGCATGATTTTTATTTAGTTCTTGTTTAATATTTTGACATAAGTAGTTTAGCATATTATTGAATATTCTTTGGAAATGCTGTTTTATGTAGCTCCAAAATAGTCTTTCTCATGGCTTGTTTTCGTAATTTCCTTAACCATTCTCAATTGTCTGACACATAGGATTTGTGTTTTTCTTTTTAATTTTTTGTGATATAAAATAGAAGGCTATAAACATCTCTCCACATGAAAAGTTATCCTTATTTCAAATTGTTACCCAGGATAGATTCCTACACATAGAGTTACTTGGTGAATGGTTAAAATACATATTGATGACCTGTTTTCCAAAAATATTGTAGCAATATATGTACTTATTAGCAGTCTTTCAGAAAACCTGAGGTATTGCATTTGAACCAGTTATGTTTAACTCATATTTCAAATCAACTACATTCAGGTACAATTTCATACAATAAAGTGGACACATTTAAGTGTATAGTTGATGAAAACACTATCACAATCAAGATATGGAATATTTTCAATACACTGGGGAGTTTCTTTATGCCTCTTTGGAGTTAATCCCCCATACTTTCTGATGTGCTTTCTGTGAATTTAGGTTAAATTCCTATGTCCTAGCGTTCATGTAAATGAACCCATATGTATGTATTCATTTGTGTTGTCTTCTTGCCTTGAACATTATGGTTTTGGGATTCTTTCAAGTTAGAATGTATCCATAGTTTGTTCCTTTTTGTTACTGATTAGTATTCTGTTGTATGCACACATTACAATTTGTTTATCTGTTCACCAGTTGATGGGCATTTGGGTTGTTTCCAGTTTGGACTATTATGAATAAAGCTGCTGTGAACATTCATGTATGATTTTTGTGTGAACATGTTTTCTTTTGGGTAAATATGAATTGCTAAGTCACATGGCAAATGTATGTTTGACTTTATTGGAATTTGCCAATGTGGTTTACACGATAGATGTATTGTTTTACACCTTCACCATCAATGTATGAGAATTTCTCTTGCTCTTCCTTCTTGTCAAAACTTGGTATGATCAGTCTTTTTAGTTTTAGCCAATCTAATAGATCTGGATTGTGGGTTTAGTTTGCATTTCCATGATGGCTAATGATGTTGAACGTCTTTTCATGTAACTTACTGGCTATTCCCATACCATCTTTTGTGAAGTGCTATATTCTACGTACAGTTTCTTTTATTAAATACATATATTGCAAATGTTTTTCTCTCCATTTGTGCTTGCATTTTCACTCTCTTAATGGTGTCCATCTAAGATAGAAGTTTTAAATTCGATGAAATACAATTTATCAATTTGTATTATATGGCTGTTGTTTTTTTTCTATCCTTGTTAAGAACCTTTGATTTGCCCCAGGTTGCAAAAATTTTGAACTATGTTTTGTTCTAGAAGTTTTGTTTTATAGTTTTCATATGGGTTTTCTCCTTTTCTAGTTAATGTGCTGAACTATATTGATTTTTCAAATGCTAAACAATTCAAATGCTAAACAATTCAATAACGTATACCTGCGATAAACTTCACTTGGTCAGGATATATTATTTTTGTATGTATTGATAGACTTAATATGCTACTTACTACTAAGGATTTTTAAATCTCTGCCATGAGGGATATTGGTCTGTAGTGTCTTTTCTTGTAATATCTTCATCTGGTTTTGGCACTAGGATAATGGTAACTTCATGAAATGAGTTGGCTAATGTTCCCTTCTTTTCCATTTTATTAAGAGTTTGTGTGGAATTGGTATTATTTACCCCTTAAATATTTGGTAGACTTAATGAGTTACGCCATCTGGGCCCAGATTTTTCTTTATGGGAATTTTTTTACTGATGAATTCAATTTCTTTAATAGATATGGAGTCATTCAGATTTTTTATTTCTTCTTGAATTTGTTTTGATAATTTGCATGTTTTAAGGAATTTCTCCATGTTATCTAGATTGTTGAATTTATTGTCATTAATCTGTTCATAATATTCCCTTATTATCTGTAGTGATGTCCTGAAGTCCATGTGTAAAATGGTAATTTGTGTCTTCTCGCTCTTTTTTTCTTGATGAGCTAAAGGCTTATCAGTTTTATTTTATAGAAGTTCTTTAGTGTTCACAATATGTATCTTCATTCATTAACAGTCTGCCTTCAGAATAATATGGTCCTTCACATATGTAAAACATCTGTATT
Organism: Aselliscus stoliczkanus; assembly: GCA_033961575.1. Taxonomy (NCBI): domain Eukaryota; kingdom Metazoa; phylum Chordata; class Mammalia; order Chiroptera; family Hipposideridae; genus Aselliscus; species Aselliscus stoliczkanus. Next base: position 18,768,853 of record CM066740.1, on the reverse strand, counting down.
TTTAGTGTGATTTCTTTCAGTTCTTTTAAGCTTACAATTGGCTTGTCCATTCATCTAGATATTTAACCATATTTCATTTGTATTCTCTAATTTTTCTAGTGTTATGTTTTTAAACGTACTTTATCTATTAAAGACTTAACATTGGTAGGTAATATGAAATGAGTATTTAAACAGAATTCGTTTCCCTAATAGTTATTCTAGCATCCTTTATTGAATGTTTTCCTTTCCTCATATAGCAGCTTTCTCTAGCATAGCAATTTTATAATGTCTATTTTTCTTGGAAAAAAATTCTAGAGAATAACTATTCTAGGAATAAATGTAATAATTACAAAATATTTTCATTTGAAAATAATGCACCTTTCCAATATTTTTTACATTTTTTTACCCAATTCATTTCATACATGCTTTCATGTGAGTCTTAAAATTTGAAATTGTCAGGACTGGCCAAGTGGCTCAGTTGGTTAAGAGCTCACTCAAGAGTGTGAGCTGAGCTCTGAGCAACAGCAGTTCAATGCCCAGCCTGAGCTGAGTTGCCATTGAGCTGGCTCAGCTAAAAAAAAAAAAAAAAATTTTGAAATTGTCTTGTAAAGTTTTCATCAGTTTTGTTTAAGAGCAGCATCATTTATATTGGGGTGCTAGTATTTGTTATCAGAAAAGCTTGAAAGACAGTTTGGATGATGTAAGTAATATTCATCAGTGGAGGCAGTATGCATGAACCTTAAGAGGATCATGATTCTACCACTTACCCACAATGTGGTCTGGGGCACTTGTACTTTCCTGAACCTTAAGTCTGCACCTCTATAAAATGCAGGTAAGAAGAGGAACCACCTCACTGAGTTGTGAGAATTAAGTGAGAGTTCATGGAAAGCTTTTCACATCCTATATGGCATCAAGAAGGTGCTCAGTAAATATTAGTTGTCAATATTAATTTAAGTATCAATTAAGTAAACTTGGTAGACTTTTCTTTCTCCTATTTATTTATTTATTTATTTATTTAAAGATTTTTATTGGGGAACCGGGGAAGGGGAACAGACAAGTTGCTGTCCTTTTGTTCTTCAGTCTAGTTGTGGAGGACATTGCTTCACTGGTCCATGTTGGTATCATCATTGCACTCTTCCCAGATGAGGCAGATCAGTCGCCGGCCTCTGAATAGTCGCTCACTGTGGCTCTTGGCAGCTCATGCTGGCTGCCAGCCGCTCACGCTGGCTGCCAGCCACTCACTGTAGCCTATGGCAGCCCACTGCAGCAGGGGCTGCAGCCTACACCGTCACCAGCCATCTTAGCTATAGAGGCAACCAGATGGAGCTGTTGTTCGCCACCTTAGCTGTAGAGGGCGCAGTGTCACTGGCCCTCATGTGGGATCCAAACCAGGGCCCCGCTGCTCAGAGCTGGCGCCCCAAGCCAGCTCCTAACCAATGTGCCACTTGACTGCCCCTCTCCTATTTATTCTTCATCTTGACCACTTCTGTCATCTGATAAAGCGTAAAAAGTGTGGGGGAAATGTGGGGCCAGTTTAGATTAGAAGTATGTATTTAATAGCAGATCCAATGGGACTCCTGGTGATGTTTAGGATGAAAAATTAGATATGTAGGACGTTGACTGTAATTATATTTATAAAAGCAGGTGGATAAATATTTGGACTGTATATTTTAAGATGTGTAAATAACGGTATTGTTTACTTATTTGTCCTGACTCCTTCTTGGTACTTGAGTACAGTTGAGTGGAATTATTTCAAGTGTTGCTGTTAATAGACTTGTCTTGAGGAGGACTTCTGGCAGCCTCCCTCCAAAAGATAGGGGATTTGGAAGCAATGTTATTATAAATTTTCATCTTTAAATCTGTGCAAGATGGCCTCAGGTAGTGGTATACTAGAGACGGCTTGTAAGGGCATGAAAGAGCTGACGGTTACATTTTCATGAATTTTCTGAGTTGGGTTATTAAGTACAGCCACTAATAAAAACCAAATTATATACACTTTTGATTAAATAAATTGCATTAAAAAACAAAGGTGGTAAAGAGTCAAAACTCACCAGTTCCTAATTAGTTGATTCTATTTTATGAATGTTTGTGCTCTTAGATTATTTATGTTATTGTGGTGGTGTGCTACTGAGCAGCTTTTTCCAGCTCCACATTCAGTGTTGGTAGATTGAATCAGCCATGGTGAAAGTATTTGTTCCATGGAAATCAGCAAACATGACACCCGTGGGCTTCTGCTATTTTTAGACTTTCTGTCTTCTTCTCCAGTAACTAATAGACATTTGTTTTAGTTGTAGTGAAGGGTCTTGGTCGTGTGATTGACAGAGGTAATTGTGACCTGCTTGGGAATGGTTAGAATGTTGTTACGAATTAATTACTTGATTTCAGCAATTGTCTACTTATCACCTTATCACATTTGAAAACTCAATTTCGTATTTACTTTTCAGACCCTGTGCCATGGTGGCCCCTGACATTGAGCTAATCTGTGAAATCATGTTAGTTGCTGAAGGTTTTATGGACGCACGCTCATTAGCCCGAAAGTTCATTACACTGTACACGCTTTGCAGGGAGCTCCTCTCTAAGCAGGTGAGGAGTCTTTTGTTACTTTGTTGTTGGTTTTTCCATCCCATTAAAACAGCTTTTGAAATATGGATGTTAGGTAATTTGCCATTCAAATTATAATTAGGCACTTAGGAGTGATTTTATATTTTCCATAAAATTTTGAAAACCTGTATTTTACAATTTTTAAGTTTTTAAAAATTAAACGTGGCATTTTAAGCTTCCTGTTTCATTTGTACTTTATAGTTTTTATCAACAGGCTATGTGATTTTCTTTAAACTTGGTCAATGTTATAATTATAAATGGAATTTTATGATGCCTTCCTTTCTTGATGAGAATGTTATATCTAATGAGAGAAGAAGGCAGGAATGTCCATGAGAATGAGGTAAAGCTGATTTTCTGGAGTACACCTCAAAATGTTAAATTGAAATTTTCTCATTTGTTAGTAATCCTTTATTTGAAAGTAGAGCCCCCCCTTTATTTTTTTTTTTTAACTTTTGTTGTATAATTCCTTAGTGTCTGAAATGGTTCAAACAAATATTCTCTGTCCTCCAGTCGTTTTTTTCTTGCAGTTTCATTGAAGTTGCTGAGCTACCACAAAAATTACACATGTATCAGTATCATTATTTTTAAACCCAGCTTTTTAGCCACCTTTGACTTTGGTCTTTTAGTGACCTTTCATTAATCCCTGGTGACAGTATTTTGCAGCTGTTCCAGGATATTAGAACACCACAGTTATAACCACACAGTTACCAGGATTGCCAGATGTACTCATTTTAAGTTTCCCATTGTTGGGGTGAAATTTGGAATCTGAGAAATTCATGTTGTCATTTTAATAACTGAATTTACATTCTGGGGGGAAATCATATCAAATTTAATAATATGGAAAATGTAGATGACAATGTTATATGCAAAAAGCAGCATGCCAAACTACATGTGATCTAGAATTTGCATATTTTATATTATACCATGTGTTTCATATATATATAAAATGACTAGGAAATACATTGTGAGGTTAACATTTGTCTCTGGATAATAAGATTGTGAGTGCTTTTCTTTCTTTCTTTCTTTCTTCCTTCCTTCCTTCCTTCCTTCCTTCCTTCCTTCCTTCCTTCCTTCCTTCCTTCCTTCCTTTAAGATTTTATTGGGGAATTAGAGGAGGAGAACAGTATTGGGGATTGCGGGGAGGGGACCAGCCAAGTTGTTGTCCTTCAATCTTCCTTGTGGAGGGCGCCAGTAGCCATCTGGCTTCCTGTCGGCAGCTCATGGCCTCTAAGCTCACGGTGCTGTGTTCAGTCTTGGTTGCGGGTGGGTATAGCCACCATTCCATATGGGAGTCGAACCAGCAGCCTTGTTAAGAGTGCATGCCCTATCCATTGAGCCATCTGGGCGGCAGCTCAGCTCAAGATGCTGAGTTCAATCTTTTTAGTTGCTGGTGGGCGTAGCCCAGCATTGAACAGGCAATCTTGTTGTTATACCAGCTGAGCCATCCTGCCACCTCTTGGCAGCTCAGCAACAGCTCAGCTAGGGCGCAGCGTTCCCTGGCCCATTTGGGAATCAAACTGGTGGCCCTGTTGCTCAGAGTACACACTCTAAGCCAACTCTTAACCAACTGAGCCACTCGACTGGCCCAATTGTGAGTGTTTTAAATTTTCTCCTTCTTGTTTGTAACATCTTTTTAAATAAGCCCACTTTAATTTTATCATGGGAAAAAAATCAGAAGAAAAAAATGCCATTGACTGTAGGAAACATGGAGTTGCAACTATATCCATTTCTAGTGGTAATATTTAAATATTTAGTGAGCATCTACTGTATGCAAATAGTATGTTTATTTACAACGATGATGAAGGGCTAAGCCGTAGAACAAATGAAACAAACATTCAGATTAATAACTTCAAAGAATTTAGGAGATTCAGTTTACATGAAATGAAAATTGGAATAAAATGGAGGAGGATGTAACAATTATGATAGTTTCAAGGAAGAAAGGAACCAATATTTATTGAACAGGACCATGTGTTATCATTTTAACTCTTTATAAGAACTGTATGAATTTGGTATGATTAGCTCCATTTTACAGGTGAGGAAACAGTGAAGTAACCTGTCCAAAGTCCACAGCTAACAAGTGGTGGGAGCAAGATTTGAATTTAATTCCTTTGAATTCTTTCTAGGACACCAATAGCCAATTCCAAGAAGAAGGTGCTAAGAGGAAAGGCAGAATAGGCAAGGAGAGAGTCCCCTAACTCAGGATGAGAAATGTCTTGGATAAGATGAGGGGAAAGAAATCTGGCCAGGACAGAATTGCTGAATTGGGAACATAGTTCACTGATCATTTTCTAATCCATAGCGATGGAGACTGGACAAGAATCAGTGAACATTTTTGACCAAAGAAATAACATAATGAAAATGGTGAAGATTATTTTAGCAGTTGTTTGCAATATTTAAAAGTTCAGGAGGGTCACCAAGTCCTCTTAAATCTGTGTCCAGAGCTTCTTTTACACCTTCTCCTTTAATATCATTACTGCAGTGACTTAGCCCCCTCCCTGGCCTTAGATTCTTGTTCTTCCCCCTTGTCTTCCCTCCTCAAGCCTCAGCTTACTTCTACATCAGTGGCTTTCAAAACACTGTAAAAAAACATGTTTTTCTATTGAGACTCGGTACACGCACATGTATGCACACTGAAGCAAAAATTTTCATCAAACGCTTCTTACCGTTATTACTTGCAATGCATTCTGGTATTTTTCATTCCATTCCGTTTTGTTGTATTACTGACAAAAATGATGGCCAAGATCCACTTAATTGACTTTATTATCCACTAATGGATTGAAGGGCATATTTTTATACATGTGTTTATTTCACTGCCCGCAAAGCATTAACTCATTTTACTCCTACAACAACCTTATAAAGTAGGTAGATGCTTTTATCTGCCTTTTTATTGATGATGATACTAAGGGTTGGAGAAATTAAATGACTTTCCCCCAGGCACAGCTGAGAGACATTTGAGAGAAGTGTTGCTGTGTGGATTGTAGAGGGAATTCAGAGAGAAAGCTGGTTACATACTGGGGTGGTGGTGGGGAGGGCAAAAATGTATATACACATGACTTGTATTCATCTTTTGTTGTCGGTGTATATTGAGTATTACAATTTTAATACAGTTATTTTTTCCTTCTTAAAATGTGTATACAGTTTTTTGGCACCTTCTGTATAATCAATCAGTTAATTACTGAGCATCTGCCCTGTGCAGTGCACCATGCTAGGACCTAGGAGACAAAAGCAAAAGAGAGATACAGGCTTTGTTCTCTAGGAACTCAGAGCCTGTGAGAAGAACCTTCCTGAGGGGTAATGTAGACGTCTCAAAGAGGTACTGGTTTATCACTGAATTTTATTTGATATGGTTTTGACTGTGTTAAGTACCAGCATCAGGGCTGCAGCATCCAAGGGATTAAGAAGTTGAGTAGTTAGGACAACTCAAGACGCCTGGGGAGGGGTGGAATAGCAGAGCTGTCAGTGTACAGAGGGAGGAACATGCTTGTGGAAGGAGGTGAAAACATGGAAGTGGTTGAACCCCCAAATTAGCAGCTTTATTGAGAGAGAAGAGCAAGGAAGTTAGATGGAGCCTTGGGCAAATGCTACAATTAAATGGTACGGGAAGAAGAGATTTGTTGGCAGACAATCAGGTGAAGACAGAAGCAGGAAGACACTGAGGGGGCATGATTTTCAGTTTCAGAGAGGAGAGGGAAATATTACTTCCCATGATTAAAGCCTGTGTTTATCTGAACTAGCTTTCGGCTTTTACTTCTGGGATGAGAATCTTACTCCCTCATATATTTTTTGAGAAAGTCCGCATATTTTTTTATTTTTAGGATCATTATGATTGGGGACTTCGTGCTGTTAAATCTGTCTTGGTTGTGGCTGGCTCCCTGAAACGAGAAGATAAAAACAGACCTGAAGATCAGGTAACACAATGCTAATGTGATTTTGTTGAGTGAGTAGCTAAATGGCTTCGTACACATGAAAGGGTGTACCGGGATGGTGGGTCATGCGTAGCACAGCTTTTGAAAAACATAACATCTATTGTTAATGTAGGATATTTGGAGGACTGACATTTCTTGTTATAAAAGATCACAAGTATTCTTGAGTGAAAGGTTATGAGTGTAGAGAGGAAAATGTGATTTTTATAAGTGCTTTCGAAATGTTGGCCACAAAAGTATTTGGGCGGTCATAATAAAGTAATTTAGTAGTCACTGTTTCATTTCCTCTGAGGAACATTTAGAAAATCTAATTCATTCAGTTGGGACATTATTCCTAAAAAGTCAGTGAAGACATAATGTAATAGAAGAAAGTATATCCATTTCATAGGATGTAAGATGCATGAAGAATGGAACGGGAAGGTTGGATCACCTTAGCCCCAGGGACATGCTCAGTGGGATTTTCAGAGCTACTAGGGAATTGTCCCACCTGGGCAGAAACAATAACGGCCACATGTCTGTTTTTCTCTATTAAATAAGCAGTGAGTAATGGACATATAGCCCTATATATACATGCAGTATGGCTTGAGAAGTTGAAAAAAAAAATAGCTCTATTGCTGTGAGTTTCTTTTTATACTAAAGGATATTTATTATGTGATTTTCTGCTTTTCATTGTCAATCTTCCTCTTCCTCACAGTCACAATTCATGATAGGATCGGGATTTCCCTGCATTTGTTTGTTCTCCTGCTATTCTGTGGTTGTCAGAATGCTGAACTTTCTCTAAAAGTCATCCTGATGTCCAAGTTACTGCTTTTACAATCCGAAGCTCTCTTTGGTTTTCAGCCAGTATAGAACAAAAACTGAAACTAAAAATGGTTGAGTTTATTATTCTGAGATTCTCAAAATGTACTTTGAACAAAATGACCTGATGGGCCTGGTTAATTTATATCCTGGAGTTTGAGGATTAAGGAGAGAAAGGCTTCTAATCCTTTTTCAAGATCAAAGCAGACGTTGGTACAGACGAGCAGGGCCTCCTTGATGACTTTAGTCTAAGGTTGTCCATGGAGTGTCGGGAGAGCCTTCTCGTGTTCTGCTGTGTGACCTTGTAAACATTTAATTGCCCTACAGACAACAGTATTGATTCTCATGCTTTAGATATGATAATTAAAAATAACATCTTTAGCTGTTTAATTGTTAGACCTTGTATTAGCTTTTTTAATAAAGTGTTTTCTATTCTCTAGGTACTCATGAGAGCTTTAAGGGACTTCAATATGCCTAAAATTGTGACAGATGACATCTCTGTGTTTCTGGGCCTGGTCAGTGACCTGTTTCCTGCCCTGGACGTGCCCCGGAGGAGGGCACCACACTTTGAACAGATGGTCAGGCAGTCCACCGTGGAGCTCCACCTACAACCCGAGGATAGCTTCATCCTCAAAGTAAAAACATTTACTTGTCATGGCAGCCCTGGGGATGTACAGTGACAATAGCTGTAGTTAAGCGATACTGACCCAAAACATCAACTTCTATATGACATTGACCTTAACGTGACCTTTATGTATACTTTACAGCATTCTCATATGACAACCTTTACTAAACTAAATATAATTAAATATTTTGTTATCCAACTCTGTGAGAAGGTGAAAACGCAGAAATGATACATAGTTTTCATTGGTTTATTAAACTTCTTGGTTCTTCTTGGTGACATGCACCAAAAATTAATTTTACTCTTTTCTTTCCAGTTGAGAGAAAATTAGAAGTAAGATCATTACGGGGGCTGGCTGAGTGGCTCAGTTGGTTAAGAGATCGCTCAAGAGTGCGAGCTGAGCTCTGAGCAACAGCTGTTCGAGGCCAGTCCGAGCTGAATTGCCATTGAGCTGCCAACAGGTGGCAGGATGGCTCAGCTAAAAAAAAAAAAAAAAAAAAAAAGAAGTAAGATCATTAGTACACACTTTTAATGGGGAGAAGTGTCTACATATGTGACATCACCTGACTTATTAAAGACGTGTGCATATGTGTGCTCAGTTTGGGTGTAGTGAAAACATGGACATTGAATACACATAGAATGTCCATTTTAGATACTGCATTGTCGGAAAAGTCATGACGCATTTTTACAACGAAAAACATAGAAAACAATACTTCATGACTTTTCCGACAACCCAATATTTTACAGGATATACGTCATTACTCAGTTGTAGATGTTGATTGGCCATATACTGTTTTAGTTCAACTCTTGAAGAGTCACTGCTTTATAACCCCTGCCACGTACCTGGTACGATCATACTTCCCTCTGCCTGAGTTGGTGATTCAAGAGCAATGGGCTGTGTTCATTCTCACACTTGTGTTCAATGTTGGAGATCCAGGAAAAATTGTATTTAGCCCTTGTCATCTGTTTCAATTTTCCTGGAATATGGGTTGGCTTGGGTTGTAAGGAAATAATTGGGCAAAAATGGGAAGTGTTATTTTTGTTTGTTTGCTTTTTAAGTCGTTTTTTGTTTAATTACAAATTCAGTAAAGGCAACCAGTGACTGACCGCTTTGTCTGCAGGTTGTCCAGCTTGAGGAACTGCTGGCTGTGCGGCACTCTGTCTTTGTGGTTGGAAATGCAGGCACAGGGAAGAGTAAGGTAGAGTAAATTGCCTGCGAGCTTTCTGCCATGGGAGGAACAATTTTTTTTTTTTGCCTATTTTCAGTTCTTTAAGAGTGCCCTTCAGTGAAGTCCACCATAATTTTTGGTTAGAATCTAAGACTCTTATACTGTTCTTTGATCAATGGACACTATTTTCCTCTATATCTGGGATAGGGAGAGAGTAACAAATAGAACATTGCATTTAAATAGGAAAAGTAAGTTGAGGTAAAGATTGGGTTTTCCACATGAGATATTTAGCATCCTATTTATACATTTAGACGTATGCCATCCTATTTTGTGCATCTCTCAGCAGTATAATTCTACCTGAATTCTTTATCCAAAGTTAACTCATTGAGAGACTCTAGAATAAGATACTGGCTTGCAGGATTGAATTGGCTCTAACCACGTTTATCAAGACTACTTTATCTGTTGCAAGTTATCCTAGATTTGCCTCACCATATCATTAAGAAAACGCAAATATTTTTCTTCAATACTTCCTGAGAATATAGCCCTCTGTAGGGCCAAAATAAAACTTGAAATGAAAGGGGCACAGCAAAAACCACATTTTTCAGGCCCTATTGTGCATTGTGCTAGGTATATTATGTGTGATATACTTTGCATAACAATGGTAGGCTATGGGTATGATTATTCCCATTTTTAGTTCATAGCTTGATTTTGCTTGATCTTACTGATAGTCCTAGCAACATACTTATTTTCTTAGTTGGCAGACGGTATATGCAGCACTGCATGCATTTTAATTCAGGGTGCTTGGATGTAATCATATGTAGTAGCCAATGACTAAAAATAATCAAAGTGGCCATATGAGACCTTAGAGCATGGGTGTGTAGAGAGCTTGATGGTATTTAGATCCAGATCCAAAGTGGAACAATTATAAAGGGGGGCCCTGTGTGCAGATCTTTCTAGTGAAAAATGTAATAATTGAAATATTAAAGTAGATAACTGAGAGACCTGTAATTATTTTGCTTGAGTAAGTGTCAAATGTGGGCCATGGTTTAAGGAAGGATAAAATTAAATTCTATAACTTTCAGTAGATTAATGGTTTCTAAAAATGTAAGCTTAATATTCTTAAAGCATTCAGTTTCTTTTATCTGGGCTTCAATGACTCTGTTATATTCAACCTTTACTTAAGTTGATATAACTGGAACACCGAAACTCAGGGCTTTGTTATTTAATGAATCATTATTCCAAAGTATGTGGCAATTGTTTATCAGTCCTTCAGACGCCTGTGAGATCAGGATGGTAAATATCTGAAATAAAGCCATGGCTTTATATATATATATATATATATATATATATATTTTTTTTTTTTTCTTTTTGAGGGCAGTGTCACTGTCCCTCATATGTGGGACAGAACCGGGGCCGCTGGCTTCCCACCGCGCCACTCGGCCAGCCCTAAGCCATGGCTTTTTAAAGAAAGCAAAAAGGATAGTTGGGGCAGATATCTGGGTGAAGGTGTCAATTAATTAAACAGGCACATATTAAGCATCTATCTTATGAATTCTTACCCTCAGGTCTACTTTTCCTCAATTATCTGATCAGAATGTCAGCAGTGTTGACATTCTAAGCCAGATAATTCTATGTTGTGGGTGGCTGTCCTGTGCATTGTAGGATGTTTAGCAGCATCCCTGGCCTCTGACTACTGGATGTCCAATAGCATGCCCTCTTCCCCCGAGGCAAGAAATCTGCTGTTAGGAACTAATGTTCTAGGTCACTAGGTCTCAAAGCATGTCCAGACCACATCATGCATCACCAACGACCTTAATAGAAATGCAAGTCACAGTCCCACCCCAGACCTCTTGAATTAGAAACTTTGGGCCCAGGAACCTGTTTTAGCACCCTATAAGTGATTCTCATGCAGGCTAAATTTTGAGAACAATCTAAATAATACAGGTAGAATAGACTTTAATTACATGAACAGGGACACTTTTTTACATCTAGTCCTGCAGTTGGCGCACGTAGGTAAAAATCCCAAACGATAGAGTGACTTTCTCTAGTCTACATTGTTCAAAGAATCAGGATTCTACGGGACTGTAGGATTTAATTTTTCAATTTAATTTACATGAAAATGTGCACATGTACATTTTTTCCCACTCTCAATCTTAAGACACACAGAATATCTAGGAATATATAATGAATAAGGAAAATCCTTTGCAATCTTTTGCTTTCCATTTGGCTTGCATTAGTATCAATTCCTTAGCTTTTATTCTGCTTCTTCCCTTCAGATTTTGAGAACACTGAACCGAACATATGTTAACATGAAACAAAAACCCACTTGGAATGACTTAAACCCTAAAGCTGTGACAACAGATGAACTCTTTGGTTTCATACATCATGCTACCCGAGAATGGAAAGATGGCAAGTAGTATTTCCCCCTTTCAAGTGCAAAAAATTTTTCTTTTTTATCCAGAAAACCATTTCTCAATTCAAACCAATTTTAGTCATGGCTGTAGATTTACTGTTTGTGTTGGCATTATTGGAGATGTAGCAGCTCTAAATAGTATTTATAACCTATAAATTAAAGCTAAATTTGAATAAGTGATTGATTTGCATTCAGTAGCTTCATGCTCAGAGCTATGTATTTTATGCCACATCAGTTACACCAGGGCTTCTTGAAAACCCAGAAAGAAGTCAACATGAATTCTTCAGGGAACATTTATAAGGAACCTGATATAAGACGCTGACTGAGTTTGAGGAAGGCACTATTGTAGGTGCCAGGGACACATGTCAATGAGATGTGTTTCTTGCCCTGAAAGTATTTGCAGGCAAGCAAACTCCTTTGTTAAAATCTGTTACTACTTCTAATTTCAGAAAATGCACTAATCAGAGTCATTCTTGAATCCTTTCTCCCTTTTACACCCTACAGTCAACCTCACAGCAAACTCTACAGGCTGTACCTTTAAAATACATATTGTATTCCAATATTTCTCCCCTTCTCAGTGGCTACCACAGCAGTCCAAGCCACCATCACCTCGTGCCTGTGCTCTGCAGTAAGCCCCCTCACTGGTCTCCCTGCAGTTCATTTTCTGTACAGCAGACAGAAGGTGCACTTCAAAATGTTAGTTCTCTGCTTCTGATTTCCAGTGGCTTCTATCACCAATAGGATCCTACCTTTATCCAAGGCCTACAAGGTTCTATTTGATGAGATCCTCCTTCCTCATTTCCTGTGCTCTGCCCTTCACTCACTATATTCCATTCACTCTGGTCTCCTTGTTCTTCCATGAACATGCCAAGTATCTTCCCATTATAGAACCTTTGCGCTTAAAGTCCTCACCATCTGCAACACCACAAATATCTGCATGGCATCCTCCCTTACATGGTTGAAGTGTCTGGTCTGGTCAAATGCCACATCAGAGAAGACTTGCCTGATGACCCTGTATGTACAAGCCCACCTCATCATTCTCTATCTTCTTATATACCAGTATACACTATTGCCTTAATTTGTGGGACAGTCAAAATTGACTCTTAGCCTTTTGTCTTTTTTTTTTTTTTTTTGTCCACAAAATACTTCACAGAGGAATCAAAACCTTACACAAACATGCATCAAACTAGTTTTTCTCACCAGGATATTATATATTTGAGTTTGAAAAATCAGCAACTATGAAACACACACAATACTTACTTATGTAGTAATAGCAAGAAGGACTATGGATTTCAAATGTTTTTATCTATACATCTTGTGAAGTAATGACAATATAATGACAATGGCCAAGTTTCTCAAAGAAATATATAGCATTTTTGAATGCTTTAGTTTTAGAATTATGTCCCTTGAACATTGATAGAGAAAAATGGAGACAGGTGAGATAAACCAACATTTTACCTAAAATAGATACTGAATGTATGTGCATGAAAAAGGATAACGTCTTCATTTGGTGTAAGTTTTGAGTTTCACGTGTGTTTTCTTTTTATAAGTCCCCACAACTGTTTTTCAAGGAAGGTATTATCATCACTATTAGACATGTGGAAGCTGAGTCAGAGAAGTTAAGGAACTTTCCCATGGAAGTGAAACTTGCCCTTTGGTCTGGAACCCAGGTATAGCTCGAAAGGTATTACACATTGCCCATCAGAGAGAGACAGCAAATTTACAGCAAATTCACTTACTTATTATATGAACTTCCCATAGAAATAACACAAATTTATTTTATAAATAAACAGCACTCAACTCCATTATATAAGATTGTTTACTCTTATTAATTTATAGGGCTCTTTTCATCCATTCTGCGAGAACAAGCAAATCTTATGCATGATGGACCAAAATGGACAGTCCTGGATGGAGATATTGATCCCATGTGGATTGAATCACTAAATACTGTCATGGATGATAACAAGGTAATACCTCAGTACTAAACCTGAGACATAACACTTGGACTGTATTAAGAGTTCCATTTGCTTGTTGATTTGAATACTAGTTTTTAATCATTAACCTGACGTTCTTTATGTAGTTACTACAGAGGGTGCCAAAAAAAATGTATACACATTTTAAGAAAGAAAAAAAATGTATTAAAATCATGCCGATGGTAACCACTAATTGCAGAAGTCAAACATGACTTATAGTCATCTTTTGTTATAGGTATATATTGACTATTACAATTTTAATACAGTTTTTTCCTTTCTTAAAATGTGTATACATTTTTTGGCACCCTTTGTATTTTGATAAGTAGCACTTTCCTGATAATTGTTTTAATTTCACTGTTAAAGAATTTAAGTGAATACATTTTTCTTGTGTGTATAAATGTAACCACCTTTAAAAAGAGATATGTATTCAAGAATTGAGTTCATGCACATCTTACCATTTTCTGACAGTTAGGCATAAATTATTGCATCTCATCTTTGATTAAGTACAGGATACTTAGATAATAAAAGACCAAATTTGTGCCCTATGATAATTGGTGAAGTTTAGGCATTGAAATTCAGTAGTTCCTGTGCCCACTGATTGAGTATAAATGCATTCCTAAGCATTTTTCCATGGTTAATTCAGCATTCCCAGTGAAAATAAAGAGTGATGGTACAGGTCTGTGAGCCACCACTCAGGCAACACAAGGTCTATCATTAGGGTCTGAAGAAAGAAATCAGTAATCATTGCTACAGAATAGAATTGGTAACCCCCTCAAATTAACAGTAATTACTGCTTTCTCAACTAAGACATTGTTCATCATCAAATATAGGTCTGAGATCTTTATACTCACATGAGCTTCTATAGGACAATTGATAATGGTGGTATTTTGGATTCTCAAGAAAGTTTATTTTTTCTGGTATTCAGGCCTTTTCATGTAATCAGCTCTCAGAACAAATGTCGTATATTTAGTAATAATTATAGTTATTTAAAGGTTGGCATGAATGAGTCCCCGTTGGTGAAAGTGTACCTCAAGGGTCAATGAGCTCCCCTCAGGGATGCACTGAGATCCTTATTCAGACTATATGTACTTCTGACTGGGAACAGAGAACTCATAGCCTTTGGCACTTCTGGGGGAAGTACTCTGTGTTTTGGTCAATTGGCAGCATTGCCTTTGCTCAGGAATGACAGCTATGCTGTGTTGCTCTGTCCAGGTGCTGACCTTGGCCAGCAATGAGCGCGTAGCCCTTACTCCCTCCATGAGGCTGCTCTTTGAGATTCATCACTTACGGACAGCAACCCCAGCTACGGTGTCCAGAGCTGGTATTCTGTATGTGAACCCACAAGATCTGGGTTGGAATCCGTGAGTACTCTTTTTTTAAAAATGAAATTGTGGTAAAATAATTTGCAACAATATGGATGGACCTAGAGGGTATTATGCTAAGTGAAATAAGTCAGAGAAAGACAAATACCATATAATTTCACTTGTATGTGGAATCTGAAGAACAAAATAAACAAACAAAACAGAGACAGACTCATAGGCACAGAGAACAAACTGATGGTTGCCAGAGGGGAGGAGGGCTGGGGAACTGGGTGAAAAGGTGAAAGGATTAAGAAATACAGATCGGTAGTTACAAAATAGTCATGGGGATGTAGCATATAGCATAAGAAATATAGTCAATAATATTGTAATAGCTATGTATGGTGTCAGATGGGTACTAGATTTATCAGGAGGATTGCTTCATAAATTATATAAATGTCGAACCACTCACTGTGCTGTACACCTGAAATTAACATAAAATAATATTGAATGTCAACTCTAATTAAAACATAAATAAAAATTGTGGTAAAATATACATAATGTAAACTTTATCAATTTAACCATTTTTAATTGTACAGTTCAGTGGCATTAAGTACATTCACATTGTTGTACAACCATCACCACCGTCCATCTTCATAATTTTTCATTTTCCAGACTGAAACTCCATACCCATTAAACAATAACTCCCCATTCTCCCCTGCCCTAGACCCCTTTTACTTTCTTTTTCTATGAATTTGAATACGTACCTCTTATAAATAGAATCATATAGTAATTGTCCTTTTGTGATGGGCTTATTCACTTAGCTTAATGTCTTTAAAGTTCATCCATGTTATAGCATGTGCCAGAATTGTCTTCCTGTTTAAGACAGAATGATATTCCATTGTATGCATATACTACATTTTGTTTATTCATTCATCTGATAATAGACACTTGGGCTGCTTTCCATATTTTGACTATTGCAAATAATGCTTCTATGAATGCAGGCGTACAAATATCGCTTTGAGTTCCTGCTTTCAGTTATTTTGGGATATATATACCCATAAATGGAATTGCTAGATCATATGGTAATTCTACTTTTAAGTTGTAGAGGAATCACCATAGTGTTTCCCATAGTGGGTGTACCACTTACATTCCCACCAACAGTGCACGAGGGTCCAATTTCCACTCATCCTCACCATCACTTGTTATTTTCTCTATTTTTTATAATAGCCATCCTAAGGGGTATGAAATGGTGTCTCATTCTGGTTTTGATTTGTGTTTCCCTAATGATTAGTCATGGTGATCATTTTTTTCATGTGCTTATTGGCTATTTTCATCTTTTCTTTGGAGAAATGCCTATTTCAGTCCTGTGCTTATTTTTAATTCTGGTTGTTTGGTTTTGTCGTTGTTGTGAAAGTTTCTCTTTTTCATCTTAGTTTTAAGAAAAACTAAGGATTCATGATCATTTGAAGACAGTGTTAGCTGTTAAATTTAAAGCTAATTAATTAGGCTGATTTAAAGATAATTAAATTAGCACCTGTAAACCTGTGTCATTTTTAGTTGATCATAACCCTGTTCACACCTTGTACATGTTAAGAACTCAGTATTTGTTGAATAAGTCAATAAATAATAATAGCTTGTATGGAACATGTAGATATAAATATATCACATAGTGAACATCTGTATGTTTCTATGTATACATATGCTTTGCATGCATGAACAGTGGTGATGCTTTGATTTAGAGCAAGTTTATTGTGCCCACTTGCTTACTCTTCACACACTCACACTTTCCATAATGCATCTTGGTGGTCACTTGTCACCTCTAGTTTTCCCACTGTGAGCTGTAGAAACATTGGAGCTCTGCGAGTGAACACACACTTGTGCCTGATAAGCTCCCGTGTCAGGTATCTTCTCTTTACCCTTCCACCTGGCTCTGTGCCTCACAGCCTGTCCTGTGTGGACCTCATCGCCGGGCTCCTTGCCCTCTGGCTTCTGGCTGGTAGGGCTGATGAGGAGCCCTGGCAGGCAGTGAAAGGGAGAGAAGAGATGAGGTCAGGCTATTGATTCCCCTGGCGCCTCCCTGCAGGGTCACGTCAGGATGGCTGTGTCCCTCAGCAGCAGGTCACAGCTACTCTTCAACCTCTCCCTAAGGTTCTTTCCTTCCAGGTGTTGGTAGGCCTTCATTTCGTCCCTGCAGACACAGGGGCAATAACCATTCCTCAGTTACCCCCTGACACGGCACTCTCCCTTCCGGTGTCCCTGCTGTCTGCCCACCGCTTTGTCAGAAAAAGCTGTGGGGTGACATCTGTTCCCCACCAGATACCTGATGGATGCACTTCCCCAGGGTCCTTTTCCTGTGTACTGATTTGTTCACCACAAGTCTCATCCCTTAACTTTCCAGCAAAGGAGAGGCATGCCTAGGCTTTTGTGTCTAACAAAGTGTAATGGACTTGGCTGGGGAAAGGAGTGGTTAGTAAAAGTCTAAAATGGAGAATCCTCCCTGGGCTTCTAGCTCCTTTCCCCAGCTAAGATTCTATCTCCTAGGATGCCTCTCTTGGTTGGGGGCTAGCTGAAGGCGAATTTCCAATTTCCCTCTACTCCCCCATACAGAGAGTAGAGGCAGTCCTTGCACCCCGTTTCCTTCAGGAGACCCCTCACCCACAGTGAGTGTGGTCTCATTTCAATAGTGAACCTCACAGTTCCCAAGGTCTGTGTAATCCAGTCTCAATAACTTCATGTGGAGATTTGTGCTAACAAAAGCTGTCTAAATCCCTGTTTAAAGAGGGACTTTTATCTTGTGAGTCAAAGGTCACAAGTTGACTAAAGAGACACCCAATTAGCATTCCTAAGAAAGCTAAGTCTGTGTTCACCATTAGATTTTATTTTTATGAGGTCCATGAGTAGGTTATAATTTTCATGTGTATGACCCAAGGTTCCATCTAGGTCATTATCCAAAATAATGGGAATCTTCTGTAAAAGATATTTTTATATTTTCACTTCCTACTGTCAGAAACTTTCAGTGAACTACAAAAAGGTGGCTATTTCCAATTGGGGAGGGGGGAGTTTTTCATTTCATATATGTTGAATACTTAAGTACCTTAGTTTAATGTCATAATACTAATAATGTGATAGTTTTACATATATTGACTCATTTAATCCTTAATTATTAATACCATGAGATCAATATAATGATTAATGCAATTTTCCAAACTGTTGCCAAAAACTGCGTTCTTGATTTACACTGCAGGAAAGAATTCAAGGAAGTACCGAATAAGCCAAGAAAGCAGTGAATTTATTTTTAAAAAAGGAGATAGTACACTTTCAAGATAGTATGACAGTAGGCAGGCCCAGAGAAGAGCAACTGCCCCAAAGAACAAAGAAGATTAGGATTTTATTAGAATAGTCAATGGGCCGGCCGAGTGTAGCAGTGGTTAAGCGCTGGCTTGGGATGCCAGCGGCCCTGGTTCGGATCCCACATATGAGGGCCAGTGATACTGCCCTCAAAAAAAAAAAAAATAAAATAGAATAGTCAAGATTTAGGGGTGGTGCTATAGGCGTTGCCCAGGTGGGTCCTCACTGACCTCTCCTTCCCATTCAGAGATGGGATTCTCTTGTCCTTATTTGGTCCTTGTGGGACCGGTCATGGTGACACAGGGGTGGAGATTTTTTTCCTGCCCACAATGCTAATAGTATTATAGTCCATTACAGTTAACTGAAGTTCACTTTGAGGGGCAAGATGGCGTCCTGGGTCTGTTCTCACTCACCAAAATCTAGTTCTGGCCAGTTTGGTGGCTGCACCTTTTCTTAAGAGTGACTTCATTGGGCCAGCCGAGTGGCTCATTGGTTAAAAGAAGATCCTGATTCAGATCCCACATATGAGGGCCAGTGACACTGCCCTCTACAGCTAAGATGGTGAACAACAGCTCCACTTGGAGCTGGGCTGCTGTGAGTCCCTGGGATGGCATAGCTGCAGCCCCTGCTGCACTGGACAGCCAGGGTGAGCGGCCAGCAGCCTTTGTGAGCTGCCAAGAAACTTCGTGAGCTGCCGTCTAGAGGCCGGCAACTGATCTGCCTCACCTGAGCAGAGCACAATGATGATACCAACATGGGCCAGTGAAGCAATGTCCTCCAAGGCTGGACTGAGGAACAAAAGGACAGCAACTTGTCTGTTCCCCTTCCTCAGTTCCCCAACATTGTGCTCCTCCCCCATTTCCCCAATAAAAAAAATCTTAAAAGAATGACCGCATCTCCTTCTTCCTTTGTCTCTCCTTACTTATTCCTTCCTCCCCTCCCTGCTCTCTCTCTCTGCAGCCCTATTCTTTCTGCCTGTGGTAACAAAGCCAGTATTTTAGTTCTTGATTTTTCCCCTAATTTTTAAATTCGAAAGTGTTATAAATTATAGGGAAGTTGAAAAGGTAGTAGAACCCTGTACAACCATACACTCTTTTCCTACACTCATCAGTTGTTACCGTTTTACTACAATTTCTCTCTGGCTGTACATATTCTCTCTCACACAGACGTATAGAGACACATTTATTTCCTACTTTTATTTTGCTGAATTATTTCTAAGTAAGGTAGAGACATTAAGACACTTCTTCCCTCAGTACATCATTTATCTCCTAAGAACTAAGATATTTTCCTACATGAACACAGTTCAGTTAACATACCTAAGAAATTTGTCCTTGATACAAGATCATCTGAATTTTTTCACAACAAGGATCATGCATTGCATCTACTTGTCTCTATTATCTGCCTTAGTCTAGAACATTCCCTCACCTCTTTGTTTAATGACATTTACTTTTTGAAGAGAACAGCCAGATGTCTTGAAGAATGGCCCATTGGTGGTTGCAAAGTGGTGATTTCCTAATTTAATAATTCTATCTACATATATTAGATGACATTTTTCTGTAAAAAATGTTTCCTTTTCCTCCTTTCCTCTTTTCCTTCCTTTCTCTTTTCTTCCCTTTTTTGGGTAGTATCAGTTTCTATTTATGACTTCTTTTAGCTCAATGGGAAATAATTCATTACCCACATTATTCTTCTGTGTGCTCAGATTGTCCCAGATTTTGCCAGTAGGAGCCCTTTCAAGCCAGCTCCTTCTGTGTTCTTTTGTACTTGTCCTCCTAAGCCTTTGAGCACTTTGCTTTCTGGTTGAACAAGATACATCTGGCTTATCTTAGATTTTCTTTACCCGAGGCCTGGTTCAACCATTTCTCCAAGCAGCCAGAAAAAATGACTTTTTGTATAAGGGATGGTATTTAGAATCCAAGATAGGGATGCTAGGTGTGCTCATTGCTACTGGTATGTCATTGATTCTGGGCCTGTTCAGTGAACAGAATTAGTAAATGTATTTTCTTACTTTATATTGTGGGAATGGATAAGATATTATAGATAGAAGATATTATGAAATACTATGTTTATAGTAGCTCTGTGGGGTTCCAAGTAAGGAGCAAAGATAGTGCCATGTCACTGAAGCTTCTTAGAATATTTTTGTTAAAATTCATTGAGTTATTTCAAAAAATAAATTTATGTCCATGCTTTACAGATATGGCACATATCAGGTCAAACAACATTCTTAAAATCACATCAGCAAGTGACTTTGCTGTAGAAATCAAACACTATTTTAATTCTGAGTTCTAAGTACATTTACTGGAAGAATCCTGGATAGTTCATATTTGTGTATGTCTGTTGAGATCTCGAGAAATAGAGAAAGGCACGGGAATTAGAAGAAAATTTCTGAAATTATAATTAGAATTTTTTTTCTAGTCGAAAGGGATGAAAATATATAGAAAAGGAAAAACAGGCAGGCAAGGAATTATTTAAACGTATTTGTAATTATTTAAATGAAAATTATTTAAAGGAACATAACCCTGAAAATGGGATGTACCAAACTATATATTACTTAGCATGTAAATAATGATAGAAAAGGGCATTCCAGTCAGTCCAGTAAGAAAAGAGGGACTTTGAAATAGCCTTTATGGAACTTTCACCATTTTATTTGTAACTGACATCTCATTACTAAATAATTGATGCCAAGATTAATCCAGAAAAATCCCAAACTGTTTTCATAAATAAGGCCTACCCTATGAGAATGGTTTCAGTCCTCTAGGAAATGACAAACTGTACTCCCTTATAAATGCTCAGTAATGGCCTACTTATACTCTGTTTGACTTCTAAGTGCTATTAGGAGTTTCTTTCACATTCTTTTCATTAAGATAAAAATGGCCGTTAAAACAAGGTTTTAAAGGGTCTTTTAAAAATATTTGCAGTTTGAGAAATAGAATGAACTCACTAAACATGCTCCCGAAGTGTTGCACCACACTGCATGGAAGGAAGAACCTTTTGAGCTGGAAGAATTCTGCTTTTCAAGCCTAGCTTTCAGTAAAAGCTTTTCTGTGCTCTTTTGCAGGTATGTGGCCAGTTGGATAGACACAAGGCAGCATCAATCAGAAAAGGCCAATTTAACAATTCTTTTTGATAAATACGTTCCTGCTTGCTTGGATAAGCTGAGAACAAGTTTTAAAACCATCACTTCAATTCCAGAGAACAGCTTGGTACAAGTATGTCTTCAGTTACACCGTGTGACATTCTAGTCCTGATAGGGTCATGTGGCTCAATCAAGACAACAGATTTTGCTTGCTCAAGAAGATGGAAAGATTTCTGGAGTTGTTCTGTTTATCTAACCCTTGTCCTCTAGCCCGAATGTTCACCAGTGCTTTTTGCAAACCTCTATCACACACCCATCACATGCTATTGTCATTCGTGGTCTCTTTCACAAGGTTGTGAACTAAAGGGCTGAAGCCACCTTTTATTCATTTTTTTTTTTTTTAGCTGAGTCATCCTGCCACCTGTTGGCAGCCCAGCGGCAGCTCAGCTTGGGCTGGGCATTGAACTGCTGATGCTCAGAGCTCAGCTCACACTCTTCAGTGAGCTCTTAACCAACTGAGCCACTCGGCCAGCCCTTTTATTCATTTTTATATCCCGAGAGATTTACATAGTTTCTAGCAGATAGTAGATATCAAATATGTCTTTTCTGAATTGTGGTTCCTCCCAAATACATTTGACTAGAATAAGAACAAAGTTGTTAACAGCTTTGTTTATTGTTCTGTCACCTAATAAACTGGTGCTCAGTATGTATTATTGAATACAATAAATTCATGCAATTAAAGATGGGGTGACCAGTGAGTAAGAGAAAGCCTCTGAACTCTACCACATAGATGCCACCATCCACAGACCTTCCACTTTCCCCCACCTTTCTTTCTTCCCAAAATATTACTAAAGTCAAGTCGGTCTAGATCAGGGATTGGCAAACTTTTGAGACGGAAGAGCCAATCCTGTCCCTCACAACAATTTAAAAATCATTCGAGAGCCATAAAACAAATGAAATCACCATTATGTGAATAATATCCTTTAAAAGTTTTATAAATGAATCTATGATAGTTTTATTTTCATTTTCAATTTTACTTCAGAGCCACATGTACGTACTCAAAGAGCTGCGTGTGACGCTCAAGCCACAGTTTGCCAACCCTTGGTCTAGATGGAGAGTTCATAATATTCCCAGGATAAATTTTTGTTTCAAATACTCATTGTGAGACAGCTGGTAAGAGTGAAGGGGATATATGATACTCTTATCATGGAAGTGAATGAACACAGTTTACAGCAATGAAGGTTATGATCTTAATCTCAGCAGGAAGAACTATCCCCGGCTTTTACAAGTATAAAACTTCACAAATGGTTTACAATTAGAAACCCTTTTTTCTACAGGAGCAAAATTGGTTTCAAAGTACTTTGTTACCATTAAGTTACTATGTTACCAAATTTGTTTGAAGCTCAATTAGAAATAGTCACATGCATAATAAGAAGAGAAAGTTCAGGTTTTTGGATAATTCACACAGCAATTAAGTAAACGATAGTCTTCAACAGTAATTATCTGAGGTATAATTAATTTCTGAAAGCAGGTCTGAATTTATTCATAATGAATTAATTATGTGGTTAGCCTAATTAGACTTCCTCTGGTGTAATACTTGCAAAAAGGTTGGTCGTGTTCTTTCTCAAGTTGACTTGTGTATTTGTGGGATTCTCTGTGGTGTGAACTTTTTCATTCAAGAGTAGTGTGAAAATAGGTCAGTAGGAATTAATATGACTTTTGCTCTCACTTCCTCCTTTTGTAGTATTCAGAAGTAGCATTTTATCCTTAGCTTCTCTTTCACTCTTTTATGCAATAGTCTCTTTTCTGTAATTACTTATAAGGAAAGGAATTTGAGACAAAAATGGGTATAAAAGAGAATAGCTTAAAATGACTACTTTAAGAAATTAGTGTACTCTGTTTTCCAATATATGAAACTTCTTTGCTTTAAGTTTCGTAATATATATTAATGCATTAAGAATATGCACCAAAGTATGATTATATTAATTGCTGACACAGAGCTCAAAATGTTTTCCAAGTACTGTGTTTGGGAGAAAATAGAGAAATCATAGGCATTACTAGAGTTTCATTCAGTGGATAACTTTACGTTGAAATCTTTCAGGGTTTTTTTTGTTTTGATTCGAACAGTTCCTTAGACCAAGATGGCTTCTACTCAGAAACAGCAAAGCCTCATAGTTTTATTTTTCTTGATAATAAGTTGGTGAGTTTTATTCTATTGAGAGATGATTTTAAATTGGCAAACATGACACAATATAAAAATACTACACATCAAGAGAGAAGATTAAAAAACATAACAGGTGCTCAACTATTTCAAGTAAAAGCATCCCCAGACTATTTCTAGGACCCATTGTCCAAGTTACCATGAATTTTTCCCATGTTTCATGGCTGCAAGGGAAGGGCGTGCACATAATCCTGACGTTCCTTGTTATAGTTTGCACTGCTGTGTATATATGATGGTGATGAAAATCTGTTGCTGCCTCCAAAAATTGGGGGAAGGGTATCATGAGTTTTGAGGGTCTGTGACCATGCTAATTAATGACAGTCATTTTTCAACTTTAAAGAACTAGCTCAAAAACATGTTTATCACTGGTTATTATTTCATACGGCAAAGGCCTGTGCAGCGGCTATGTTCCCCTCATTATTGGCCTGTTAGCTCTAAACACGGTGTGTTTCAGACCAGCAGAGCTCACGGCCATTTCACCTGGACATTATGAAGAACAAGTTCCTGAAGAGTGTTTCTTCCAATGCTAAACTTAGTCTGGTGTCCAAAAAAATGCCACGGACTAAGGCTACCAGTCCAACTTTCTAAATTTATGACAACAGGTGGGGAAAACGGTTGCCAAAGCACTAAGGGAAAGCGGGTTATCTAAATGTCCAACAAGAGGGCAATAGTTAAATCACCCTTTCCATCCAGGGGAATCTTATTCATTCCCCCCCAGTGATGTTATAGGACTATATGTACCGGTAAGGAAAGATGTCTTCAGTTTGTTTTTAAGTGAGAAAGTGGGCAATAGAATACTATGTGTAGTCTCACTTCTGGTTTATCAAAAGCACATAGATATATACCCATTTCTTTTTTACCTTATATATGTATTTTCTGTGTATTACAGTGATTATTAATTGGATAATTTAAGAGTTTAGTTTTTTTAATTGTTTGTCATCACTTAGAAGATCAGTTTGGTTAAAAATGGCAAAGATTTTCCACCATTGACACAGAAACCCAGGGCAGTAATTTTTGTCTCCTCCAATGCAGCAAATCTTAGAGTTGGGAAGAATTACATAATCTTGTAAGAGTAAAATGGATTTGTTAGTAAGTCCTGTGAATGTACTCCATTATTTAAAAAAAAAAAAAATGTTGCCCTAAATGAATGGCTATTTCTTGTTCTTTAGACTATTTGTGTTCTTCTGGATTGTTTGTTGACTCCGGAAAATGTACCTTCTGACAGCCCAAAGGAAGTTTATGAAGTCTATTTTGTCTTTGCTTGTATCTGGGCATTTGGAGGCACTCTGCTACAAGATCAGGTATGTTTAGAAATAGTTTACAGAACCAGCATTATTTTGGGGGGACTATTATAATATGTGATCCCTGTGTTTTTGGTACATTATCATAAACCCATTTTACTTGCCCTGCTTCCTCCTAAGCCTGTACATTGTCCAGCTTATCCAGGCTGATTGTTCTAACCTTGGCTGACAATGCCAAATCCATAGTCTTCCACCAGATCTTACTTTTGAGTTCAAGGTCCTGTGTTTCCACCTCCTCTAGAGCAGTGCCAGCATCATGCTGTTCCATAAGCAACTCACCCAGTGTGCCCAGGACCCCCAACCCCCAAGTTGGCCCTTCTTCTTTTTCCTTTCTTCAGGGATACAATCCTCCCAGTTGCTCCAGTTTAAAACTTGGGAGACATTACTCTTCCTTATTTGTATATCTGATGGTTATCAGATCTTTTCAGTGCCCATTACAAAATAGCCAGTTAGTCTGCCCCTCTTCTCCATTCCTACAGCCTTAATTCAGGAATGGCTTTAGATTGTCCTGGACTGTCACAGTGTCTTAGCTCAGGCTAACATAACAAAATACCATTCACTGGTTGGTTTAAACAATGGAAATTTACTTTCAGTTCTAGAAACTGGGAGTCCAAGGTCAGGATGCCAGCATGAAGTTCTGGTGAGGACCCTCTTCCTGGCCTATGTCTTCTCATGGCAGAGAGAGAAAGATAAAAAGCTTTCTAGTGTCCCTTCTTATAAGTCATTAATCCCATCAAGAGGGTTCTACCCTCAGTACCTCATCTAAACCTGATTACTTCTCAAAGGCCCCACATCCAATTACCATCACATTGGGGATTAGAGCTTCAACATAATGAATTTTGGGGGCACACAATTCAGTCCATAGCCCATAATGACCTTCAGATTGGTTTTCCTGTCTCTAGTTTCTTCTTACCTCCAATCAGTCTCACACATGATTCCCAGGGTTATAGTCAACCCCAGGCCAATTTCTTTCCATTGGTCTTTCCTTCAGCTTAAAATGAAGCTATCATATCTGCACAGCCTTCTTGCATATCCCATATGTGACTTCTGATGTCTTTTTGGCAAACACTTGAGATAAGAAGTTGCACAAGTGTATGCATGCACATGCACGCGAGCACACACACACACACACACACACACACTGCTAAGACTTGCCATAGTACAAAGTGGGAATTTTTCAACTTGAGAAATTTGCACATCTGATTTCCACCATGCACCTCTGTGTATAGATTTTCTCATGAAATCTTTATAAAAGTTCTTTAAGTTACCCTCATTGGGCAGATAACAGAAAGCTCAGAGAGGTGAAGTCATTTGACCAAGGTTACACTGATAGGAAATGACATCAGGATTCCCACCCATGCATGTTTCCAAATGCCATGCTTTCTAGGGGACTTAGGAACTCTCATGGTCAGGGTGCTTCAACGGTACCCCTCAATCTTTATAAAAATAGATGGCACACATTTTCCAGGCATCCCCAAATGTTTCCAGATATAAACAGGGAATTTAAGTTGGAAAGCATCACAGCCAAGACTGACCCATATTCCTGTTGCTTTACTCAGTGTAGGTCCTAAACTACATGATTGCCATAACCTGTGACCCAGTTCTGCTTCTTGTCACTAGGTTACCATAAATCATATCTATAAATAAATTTGATGCTTACTTGGCCTCCTAAGTCTTACTTTGACCCTTCTCAGAAGCCACATTTCTTTCTATAATCTCCAAGATCTTTCTAAAGAATAACAGCCCTTAGCTTTGAGTGAGAGTCAAGAATCAGTGTTGGGTGATTTCATGTGGGTTTTCTCAAAAGCACCATTTACAATGTGTAGATTTCTTCTTTGTGGAGGCCACATATAGAATCTCCCCCTCTGCTCAGCCCCCCATGGTTTTCTTTTCAGTGCTCCCCACAAGGCTTTTCCTTTTCTAGGACTGTAAAACTGGGGAAAATCACATAAGTATTATGTTGACAGCTGAGCTCTTTCAGCTCCTGATCATAACACCTCACTTTCCTCCCAAATGTTGCTCTTTTCTTCTTTCTAATTTCCAAAATGACAGCCTTCAAGCTAGAAGCTGGGTGTCATAACAGTCACCTTCCTGTCCCAGACACTTTCTCCCTGATTAATAATCAACATCCACATCATCGTCTTTGAATTATCAAAAGGGGTCTAACTATGAAGCATTCAAAAGAGAGGCTATGAAGTTGGAAACTTGAATGAAGCACACACAAGAAATATCCTTAGGACAGTCCAACCAATTTGAGTGCCTATTATCTGCAAGGAATGAAACTTAAAATAAAATTAAAAAAAGACCCTGTATGTATAAGTACAGCTGTCCTCCTTCTTTTACAAAAAGGAGCTGGAGCTTAGATAAGTTAGCGGGCTTAAGGACACACAGCTAATGTCTGAGCCAGGTTCAAATGGCAAGAAACTGACTCAGGGCCTGTCTTCTTAGTCCAGGCCATTGCAAACAACATCCAAAATAGGACTTACGTCAGGTCTCCCTGAGCTCCCATAAACTGCCGTGATCATTTCTCACTTGGCTTCTGAAGTAACCTCATCACTGGTCTTTCCGCTTCTGTACTTGCCCCATCATCCATTATCCACTCAGCAGCCAGAGTGGTTTTCTAAAATGTAAATTGAATTATATGATATACTCCAGAATTTAAAACACTTTAACAGATTTCCATTATTACTTTAAAGATAAAGTTAAAAATTGTAATACTGTTTACAAGACCTCTGGATCTGGCTCTGTCTCTCCCCACTTCCTCCCACACCCTCCCCTCCCAGACCATCAGCTGCACTGGCCAGTTTCTTGAACACAGCCAGTGATTTCATACCACAAGGTCTTTGCATGAGCTGACCTCTTCCTGCTTCCTGGAGTGACCTGCTCCCTAATCTGTGCCTGTTCTCAAAGATGGCTTCCCTGAACATCCAATTAAAATAGATCCACCCCTGTCATTCTCACTTACAGGAAACTTCACTTTCAAGGCATCTATTTATTGGCCTAACCTCTGCTACCATCATGTTTCCTTATATTTCCCCCTGTATCTTTCCCATAAACTCTGTGAGGGCAGATCCAAGTTTGGTTTCTTCCCCACTATAGAATAAATGCATTTTAGTTGAGTGAATTGATGAATCAAACATTTGGCACCAAAATCATTTTGCTGATACAGTGGTTAAGCAGAGCAAATTTTGATGTCAAGTACAAGTCATATGTATTCTGCCTACAGAGAATGGTGGCCAGGTAAGTAATAACTTCTGAACCAGCTTGAAATAAGACCAACTGTTGTATGATGGCAAAATATCCTGTGCCATCAATCTGAAAATAACTTTAATGAGCCTAAACTCAATAACCCATGAGTGGTGGTATGTAGGAGCACGAGCTTTTTCGGAAGATGAGGCAAGCTCTCCCTGCTAAGACTGATCTCCCCTCTCAGCCCTGATCACACTCTGCTATCCTCCAGCCATCCTGTCTCGTGTGTGTGTGTGTGTGTGTGTGTGTGTGTGTGATCAGCTCAGTACAAACAGTGGGCCATAGTCCAAGGACAGAAGGAAAACAAAGTAAAAGTAAGTTTAAGAATTTTTCTGGAGAAAATGGGAGTCGAGTCTTAGGTAAGTATGAGATTGCTGGATGCGATGGATATATACAGTGTTCTCAGAGTTCGCCAAAACTCACTAGACCAGGTCATATTGTGGACATAGGAGTCTCTAGGCCAGGTGTCCTGTGGCTAGAAGGGTTTGTTGGTAGTAAGTTGCCATTTCCCCTTCTCTATTTTTCAAACCCTAATCTAGCAGCAAAGGGCTTGTACCTATCATCATATAAAAACAGGGACCTTCTAGCAAGGAGAGCCTGTTTCCTTCCACTGTAACTCTCTCTGGAGGGCAGGAGTTTGTCTCTATGGAGTTTTCAGCTAGACCATTCGGTTGTATCCTGCTAGAAAACCAAGTGCATGCCTTTCTTCACCTCTCCATCCGTCATGGCTGGGGTTCCTGGATTTAGAATTTCAACGATCAACAAAGCTTCAATAATGATTTGAAGGAATGAAATAGGGTTACTGTTTATTTTTCTAAATAGGGCATTCATAAAAATGACCATTTATTCTTACCATAAAGGAAAGGATATTTTAACACCAAAAGGTCCAAGAAGGCTATAAACTCAAATAAAGGACCTAACATGGTAATTTGTATAATAGCTCCTTGTTAAATTGAATAGCGCAGGGGTAATCTAAGGTTCACCTACCCTTAAACCTTGCTCTTTAAGTTAATAATTATTCCAGAGCATTTGTACCTGATGAATGTATGGCAATTACAGCTTTTGCCTCTCTGATATGATCACTCATTATAGCGTACTTGTAGTTATTTCTTTTTCTTCAGTCAGTTATTCAATCCCATGTGTAATTATGACTCTGTACACTGCAACCCTGTGTGTTCAGCAAGATTGGGAGGGACTTTGTGTGTGTTCAGAATTACCTTTAAATCTACAATAAGGACTTCTCTCGCTCTCTTTAGCTTTCTGGTTGTCAAGCTGAATTCAGTCGGTGGTGGCATAAAGAGATGAAAGCAGTGAAGTTTCCATCCCAGGGGACAATCTTTGATTACTATCTGGACCACAACACTAAGAAATTCTTGCCTTGGGCTGATACCATTCCCACCTTCGCTATGGATCCAGATGTGCCTCTGCAGGTAGGGTGTGTGGAACATAGAGGCTTTACAGCCACACAGTGCTGGTTTGAGCCTTTTCTTGTTTGTTCTTCAGCAGTCTTTTTTTCCTCTTGCCTGATGGGTAAATTATTGTTGGCAATGATCAACATATACGTATTTCCTGGGAGAGAAGAATCTCTGTTATAGGAACAGTCAGCGAAATGGCTATTATATTGCTGCAACCTCTTTTTAAACATTTCAGGGGCCGGCCGAGTGGCTCAGTTGGTTAAGGGCTCGCTCAAAAGTGTGAGCTGAGCTCTGAGCAACTGCGGTTTGAGGCCAGCCCGAGCTGAGTTGCCGTTGAGTTGCCGTTGAGTTGCCGTTGAGTTGCCGTTGAGTTGCCGTTGAGTTGCCGTTGAGCTGCCAACAGGTGGCAGGATGGCTCAGCTAAAAATAAATAAATAAATAAATAAACAAACAAATAAATAAATCTTTCAACTTAGTTCTGTGGTAACAGCTTTCTTTATATTTTCCTAGAAACATTGTGAGTTGTATTACAAGTTAGAGGCACATTTTTGTACTTCACTCTTTCTTTTTTCTGACCTTATTGTAAATTTCTTCTTTACATCTAACTTCTAACTTTTACATCTAACTTCTTTCAATCCCCCACCCCAAGTCATCAAATGAATGTTTAATCTTCCCAACTCATGTGTTTCATATTCACATGGCACCTGGCAAATCTCAGTGAATCTTGGTCTTTTTAAATTATTTCTCTTCATAGACTGTTCTTTTACATTTATGTCAAATTATTTTTTAGTTATCTTCTAATTTGGCCTCGATGTGTTTTCATTTTCATTATATTTCTTTCTCAAACTCTTCATTCTGATTCATATTGGAACTTATTATTTCAAGTGCTATACAATACCATATGAATACAATGCCGATGATTTTTACAGTATTAATGAGGAGGCAGCTAGTGTCCAATGAGAAAACCCAATGTATTCGTTTCCCGGAGCTGCTGTAAAAAAGTACCACTAACTAGGTGGCTTAAACAACAGACATTGTTTCATGGTTCTGAAGGCTAGAAGTTCAAAATCAAGGTGTCAGCAGAGTTGGTTCCTTCTGAGGGCTGTAAGGGAGAATCTGCCATGCCCCTCTCCTAGCATCTGGTGGTTGGCAGCCATCTTCGTGTTCATTGGTGTGTGGCAGCTTACCTCCAATCTTCACATGGCTTTTCCCCTGTGTTTATGTCTGTATTCAAATTTTCCTTCTTATAAGAACACCTGTCATATTGGCTT
Organism: Aselliscus stoliczkanus; assembly: GCA_033961575.1. Taxonomy (NCBI): domain Eukaryota; kingdom Metazoa; phylum Chordata; class Mammalia; order Chiroptera; family Hipposideridae; genus Aselliscus; species Aselliscus stoliczkanus. The sequence continues at coordinate 18,738,193 of CM066740.1, read as the reverse complement.
CTGGATCTACTCTATTTGTATTAGTGTGCTAGAGCTGCCATAACAAAGTACCAGACTGAGTGGCTTAAACATTGGAAATTATCTCGGTTCTGCAGGCTAGAAGTCCAAAATTGAAGTGTCTGCAGGTCAGGTCTGGTTTCTCCTTAGAATGCTCTCCTTGACTGCAGATGGCCACCTCTGGCTGTGTCCTCACATGGTCTTTTCTGAGTGTGTGTACATCCCTGGACATGGCCTCCAAGTGTGCCCAAATTTCCTTTTCTAAGTACATCAGTCAGATTGGGTTAGGGCCCAATATAACCACCTTGTTTTAACTTAATCACCCTTTTAAAGATCCTATTTCTAAATACAGTCACATTCTGAGGTACAGGGGATCAGTGGTTCCACATAGGAACATTGGGAAGACACAATTCAACCCGTAACACCTAACCCTGAGGAAATTTATTTCACAAACCAGAAATTCAGAAGTAGGGTGGCTCCAAGATGGATTAATTCTGAGACTGGTTGATATCACTAAGGATTCGGAGCTTTCCACCTCTCTGCTCTGCTCTTAACACTGGCTTCATTTTAAGACTGGTATCCCTCCTGGTCCCAAGATGGCTCTGCTCTGGTGGCCCTGGGAGTTACCTTAGGGAAAGGAGACTTTCTCATATCTTTTTAGTAAAAGTAAGGAAATGTTTCTTAAAAGCCCCAAAGTTAACCCCCTCATGCACCTAATTTCCCGAGATCCCGTGCCAGCCCTAATGCAGCCTCAGGCCCGGGTAATGGGGTTACTGTGGTTGGCTTTGACTAATCACACCACTGGAGGAATCACACCACTCAGGAGTCAGGCTGAGCACCCCTGAAGCACGTGGCCGTGTGGGAGAGGCATGGAGACGAGCAAGGTGGTGGCTGTGACAGGAAGGAAGACATGTAGGAGTGCATGTTGGGAGGCAACAGCAATGTCTGCTCCATCTGCTCTGTATATTTTGAAACCTCTGATTTTGCTCAACCCCCTTAGACTTTACCTACCTAGCAATATGATCTAGTTGGTTGAAAGCTGAGAATCCGTAACTAACCAAAGACCAAAAACTGGGCTCAATCAATGATATCTTTTATTCAACAAGGAAACTATCAGGACTTCGTAGTCTGTCTTTACACACAGTTGTGCCAAATGAGGTTGTTCGATTAACAACTTCTTAACATATTGGAAGAGAACCATTCTGAGTCAGTAATAATAACTAATGCTAATGTTACATTACTCTATGCCAGGCCCTTTTCTAACTGCAATATATAGATTAATTAATTTAATCCTTAAGACTTCCTAAGGCATGGACTATTGATACTCTTTTTACATATGAAAAAAAAGAGGTACCAAGAGGTTACGTCATGGGTCTGCAGTCCATGCTCTGAAGTATATTTTGTGTCTCAGGCTCTGGACAGAATTGAGTTTGAATCCAAGACCCACCACCTAGAGTTCATGGTGACCTTGATGAAGTTATTAATGTTCTCTAAGGTTTAGTCTCATCATCTCTGAAATGAAAATAATAACAAAGCTCTCCTCATAGATTTGTTATGCATATCATATGACATAATGCATAAAAGTGCTTAGCATAGTACCTGTCGCATACTCAGCTCCCAGTAAGCATTAATTATTGATATTAACGTGTACAGAAAAGACTCAATAGCCAAATTAAAAAGCAAATGATGACAACTAGCAGCAAGAAAGGAGGAAACATACTGTAAAATGCAACTCAATTTTTTTTTTTAAAAGTTGTTAAGGAGTGTTGCATGTAGCATGGAACAAACAGTCTGAACTTTTTAATAGGTCCTGAGAGTATCACTGAATTACAACAACGTTCTAGAGTAAATGTTCATAATCACGAACATGACCCTGAATGATCTGTAAAATACTCAGTTGTGTTCAGTATATGCTAACCACATAGTGCAGAGCTTTCGCCATCGTAGAATTTATGTATTTTTCTTAATGAACAATACAAATTGTGCAAACAGGTTTTTTTTATCCCCCTTTTAATTTGGCCATGAGGAACTGCAAGAAATTGTTAACTCTCTTTTCATTACTGTGCAGGATTCTATTTCTGGCATATCTACATCTGCTACCCTTTTCCTAATCTTATATATTAGTCTACGTTCCCTGAGTCTGATTTATATTTATTTATATTCTTTATTTTGTTCCTGTAAGCTATTTCAAATTCTTTGTCAAACAATATAGCATCTAAATAAAAAATAGTTCATTTTCAAAGCAGAAATATCATTATAATTATTTTTTTTAATAAAACAATGCATAATAAGTATCAGATGTGCTTTGATTTCTGGCTATTCCACTTAAAGCCAGTTTCCTGCAAACTGGTCTTCCCTTGACACTGAACTCCTTTAATGTGGCTTGTACGTAATTGTTTGCCACTTAATCTGACCAGGACAAAGCATTGCTGCCAACTTTCATTTATATGTGGCTTGACTTGTGAGATGTTTTGTCAGCAGCTAACGAGTAGTGGATGGTTTCTTTAACTGTTTACTGTATTCTCTTGTATGTCTAACACAAGGTTGGGCAGAGTGTAGATGTTCCGTAATAGGCAGCCTTGAGTGTTATTACTTTCTTGGGGAAATATAAATCAGTTGCTTATGCTATGGCACTTACTGGTTGCTCTCCTCAAGCTATGATGTCTTGCAGTCTGACAATTCAACGCGGAAAATTTGGTGGAATCTCCTACGGCTGTTAACTTGAACTCAGAATTCACTGGGTCTCAATTTTAAAGCAACTATGTTGGTTCATGTATACAATTTTGGAATGCCTCTCTCTGACCTTTCTCTCATTCTGTTTTTTCCCCCCAGAGAGTTCTGGTTCACACACCAGAAACAACTCGCCTTCGATATTTCATAGAGCTGTTGCTGGAGAAAGGACAACCGCTAATGCTAGTAGGCAATGCTGGAGTGGGGAAAACAGTCTTTGTAGGTGACATGCTGGCACATCTCTCTGAGGATTACATAGTATCCCGTGTGCCTTTCAACTACTACACAACCTCTGCAGTTCTGCAAAGTAAGTGTTCCTCCTGTTTCCTTCCAGAAAGAAGATCCGAAACTGTCAAGACCATGATGTGCAACCCAGAGAGATGTTTATGTTCTCTAGGCTTTACGCATTTTGTTAGGCCTCAGATGAATTTTTATGTATTGTAGGTAAATATGCTTTGTTCAAAATTGTGATTTGGGCTTTTTTATATCTCTCATGACTTTATTTGGGTCATTATTCTTTAGAATAGCAAGAATTTGCTTTGCTTCTAAACCATGGGGTTACTTTTAATCAACATCATGGAGCAACATGAAGGTATACTCGAGTGTTCTGGTTACCTTCTCAAGTACAGGATTGATATAGGAGAAATTCATTCAAACTGTTGATGAAATGACAGGCCATGAGCCATTAATTAAATCTGAGAAGAGCTAAAAGAAGAATTTTAAACTGTTAACTAAATGTATCAGTGTAGTCCAAAGAACCACACAGATGGTGGCCATTCCGAGTTGGGAAGGCAAGCACAGTAGATTTGGGAAATAGAGGAGAGATAATATAAATTGCTGATAATGGTAGTCCTGTCACGAAGTCCAGCAGAAAATGGGGTCAGATGGGGTGGGGGGAGACAGCAAAACTCCCTGTTGTCCAGCAGTTTATTAAACCTGTTGAGTTACCCTGCATGTGATTTCTGTATTGTGAGTGTGGATGAGTGTGTGTTGTTGCTGTTTTCTTAGCAAATATCAGTGGAGATTAATAATAAGTTTTCTTACTCACTGACATCATTAACTCCCACAAGAGAGATTTTTCTGTAATGTTTTTCTTAATCAAGTTTGTCGTCTTTGGCTTTCGAATGAAGCCGACTCAGCAGTATTTCATTCTTTAAGAAATATATACTATTTATCTACTTTTCCCCAGGCACTGTGTCCAGTACATATTTTTTTAGTCACAGACACAGAAGAAGGGATCACTTTATCACTTGTAAATGGAAGATTAGGGCTACAGTTCAACAGTTGATCTAAGTACTTGACTGTGGTATGAATTCATCTTGCTAATTCATGAAAGGAATACAGACATGAATAAGATTTAGAGATTGCCTATTAGCATGAGGAATAGAAATAGCCTTTCTTGTCTAAAGAAAGTTAGGATTCCAGACCTTTGAGATGGGGTGGTATGCAGGCAAAAATGGGATTTGGGATAGAATCTGCATAAGCAAACTCATGAAAGAGGAATTTGTGGGAGACAGTCCATTAACCAAATCTCTAAGTTCACTGAGGCACAGTGATAGGGTTGAAGATAGGGAAAAGGCTGGAGTGGTGAGTTAGAGTTATGTTGTAGATCGATTGCCCAACTGTCTAGTTTGCCAAAGACTGAAGGGATTTCTGGGACTTGGGACTCTTAGTGTTAAAACTGGGATAGTCCCAGGCAACCTGGGCTGGTTGGACACTAGCTGTTGAGAGCACAGAGATACAAGGTGAAGAGAATGCATTTTATTTGGTAGGAAATGGTAAGCCATTGATGGAGAACAAGGAACTGACAAAATGCAAGCTATGCTTTGGCAGAAGTCTGAGGTGGAGAGACCAATCCCCCTGAGTAATGTACTAGCTGAGTGTAATGTTGCTGTGGACTAAAATTGTACAGAGGGAAGCCAAAAGGAAGAGTGTGAAGCACTTACAGGCTGTGGTTGAACAGATCAGGGACCAGGAGAGAAAGATTATGTTGAGGCTTTGCATCTGGCTGATGGGGAAAGTATTAATCCCATAAACAGGAGCACAGAAGGCAAAAGGGAAGAGTGCAGAAGAGGCATATTTGGTGTTGGCCAAGCCTCTGGGCACCGATGACCAACAGAAACTAATGCCCAGCAAGCATTTGGAAATGTAGGTCCGCTGCTTGAAAAGGGGGTTTATTAATTTATTCATTTTATACTTTATTTATCCATTTGTTCATTTAACAAATTACTTGTGATTGTCGTCAGGAATGCAGCAGTGAACATCATATAGTTCCTTGTCCTCAGTTATTTGTAATGCACTTGGAGAGTGGACAAGTAATTAGATACTATATCTCAAACACACATTCTTCAGGGTTTTCTACACTGATGATTTTTTCTCAAACATATCGACACAAAGTATGTAGGCTCGTGAAGAAATATAATGTGATGTAGACACAAGATAGTGTCTACCTGTACTTCTGCATTCTGATGGCCCAAGAAGAGAGAAGTAGGAGACTGTCTCAAGCTGTCCCCAGATGCTCCTGCAAGGGTGATAGAGCAGGACTGTGATACCAGGCTGTGACTGGACGGGCGGTGGGCCATGCATTAGAGTGGGTACCAGGGAGGAAAGTGCATAGATCAGCAACGGTGTTGGCTCAGAGGTCATGCATGGCTAGGGTGCAGTCATGCTATAGACATTGACTGTCCAGCAAAGGACTGGCGAGGTGAGCTCTAGCAACAGGAAGGAGGTTGGCCAGACAGCATGACATAGAGGGAGGTGACCAGAGACACAGCTCAGGTTTTAACCTGCAGAGGCTATTAACCTGAAGTCATAGAGTGGATGAAATGGACAGAAGATGAGGGAAAACAATCAAAAAGAACTAATGACAGAATGTTACATTTTGTCTCATTGGTGGTCAGAATTATATATTTGTTTCAGGGATTCTTGAGAAACCTCTAGAGAAAAAAGCTGGCCGTAACTATGGTCCAGGAGGAAATAAAAAATTAGTTTATTTTATCGACGACATGAATATGCCCCAAGTGGACTTATATGGCACTGTTCAGCCCCACACCCTGATTCGACAGCACATTGATTATGGACATTGGTAAGCGATCTCTGTATTCTCAACTGAAATCTAAATCTAATAATAATCAATAATAATAAATAAATAATAAATCTAATAAACATTTAAAAATGGAATAGCCCCAATTCCTTTTCTGAGGAGCATTTTCTATGATACCTTTCCGGTTTTATTTTACAACTCCCCCCCCCCCCATCATCTTAAATGGAATAGATTCCCTTTGCATCTTGGGAAGAGTTGGTTTGAAAAGTATCTTAGAAACATAAACTGCCCAGTTGAAGCACTAAACTCTTTAAGACATTAACTCACACTGAATCACTTAGAGAAGCTTGATCTTCTTCTGTGTGATGTAACCATTTGATAACATCTGGGCACTGCAGTCTGTGATGTCTGCGGTTAACTAGAGGGAGAGCCCCCAGCCCAGCTGCGGGTATTTCTAACCAGAAGTAGCGTCACGTGAGAATCAATAAGCAGTTAAGAGAATGTATTGATTCAGCTCCACTTGTTGATTCTGGCATCAAAGAAGCTATGATGCCTTCAGTTTTCCACGGTTTTGTTTTGATGTCTCTGAGAGAAGGCTAACAAGCTCAACATCATAACACAGTGGTAAAGATCAAAGGAAACAGTAGGTGATGAAGTCCTTTATGAACTGGTGGATTTCGTTGTGCTGTCTTCTTCAATTTCAGGAGTTAAGGCTCTGTTTTCAATCTTGCAGGTATGATCGACAGAAAGTGATGCTTAAGGAAATCCACAACTGTCAGTATGTGGCCTGCATGAATCCGATGGTGGGCAGCTTCACAATCAATCCTAGACTACAGGTAGGGTGCCAAGCACTGCTCTCTCCCAAATAGCCCCTCATTACAATAACGAAACATTGTAGGTCTTGATTCTTGGCACTTTTTAGTACAAATTAGAGCTCCTACTGGATATATGGTTAAGCATGTAAGCTTTTTTTTTTTTTTTTTTTTTTGGCAATCTACTGGTACCATTATAATCCCTATTTTGCAATTCTTATATGTGTTTTTCTTTTTCAGAGACATTTCACAGTGTTTGCATTCAACTTTCCATCCTTGGATGCCCTAAACACCATCTATAGCCAGATCCTGAGTTTCCATTTCCAGCATCAAGGATTTGGTCCATCAGTTCTAAGGAGCGGTCCTCCACTGATACAGGCAACAATTGCAGCCCATCAGATGATGACACATACCTTTTTACCCACGGCTATTAAATTCCACTACCTCTTTAATCTGAGAGACCTATCAAACATCTTCCAGGTACCTTGATAGCTCTCTGTTATGCATCTTGGATGGAGGAATAAGCCTAGTAATATTATTGGTGTTCAATTACAGAACTTAGTTTAAAACTGTGCAATGTGCTTTGCATGTATTCTTTCATTTTACACATGAACTTCTCTGTGGAATCAGTATGGCAGCTTTGTTATTCCCATTTTATCAGTGAGAGCAGTAGTTCTTCTCGGGTTGCATAGAGACAGCAACAGAAGCAAGGGTAGCGGTCTGGACTCCCTATTTCATTTATTCTGTATAAATATTTCAGTGCTTTGATTTTGTGCCAAGTAAAAGGGATAATTTGTCATTTTTCATATTTATGTGATACGACTTTTAATCATACATCAAGAGAAAATAAAATTTCTTAAATTGCGTTAGTTTGACATTGACACCTCCAATGCCTGCTGAAAGGGCAGTGTGTATGTATTTGATTTAGAAAGAAAATTCCAAACAGGCAGTTTAAAACCTGGAATTATGTAAAAATCCACTTAATTTTGTCTTGTACAGTAAAAGTCACCCCAAAGTTATTTATAGCTTAAAGTTTTTTTGTGAGAGAGCTAGTCAAGTGCTAAAATATGAAAACTTCATGGGATTTCTTTCTTTATATTGGATCTTCATTTCTTTATATTTTTATTACCCTCTTTCCTACATCACCCCACAACTGCCTCATTAGGCAACAGCATTAGACAACAGCTTCCAAAGAATGCGGACCATCCCTTTCCATCTTTCTATTTCTAGCATCTGCTTGAAAGACTGTGCTCAATAAAGTGTTGTTTAAAAGCAGATTTTAATCTTAGAAGAAAAACAGAAGGAAGGCCATAGGTGACATGGGATGAGAGGTCTGCCTGCTCACCATTCATACAGTCTGTCAGCTGCACTTAACATTCCCAAATACATGTTTAGCCCTTTGCATCTGATTCTCTATAACTCCCTCAGTGTCCTCCTATGAGTCCAGAGCGAGCTGACCCTCTCCATGAGGAAGTGGGTCTATATGAATCCAAGAGACTGAAGGGCAGTGTTGAGGAAGAGTGGCCGTTAAATGTTTTGGGGCTGGTACCCACAAAGTGTGAATTCAGGCAGTTTACTCTAGGTCTCATATTCTTCATCTGTGAAATGAAAGAGTTAGATCAACTGATATCAAAAGATTTTAGAATTTAAAAAAATTGTGATCCTGTGACTTTTGCAATAGCTATTTATACTTTGGTTTTGGGAACTTCATCTATTGGAAAACTTAATAGGCAGAGGTTCTCAGAGACAGTATTTAATTTCTGGGCAGGCTCTTGAAATTCAGTCTTAGCTACATTCCTAAAAGTGAATATAATGATAGTAACTGTTTAAAATGTTGCCTATGGGAAAATAAAACTACTAATATATATATATATATATATATGACTATAATGTTTCTTTTAAATCAATAAATTGCTAAATTCAGTGTACAGTTAAAATGTTAAAGGAAACTCTCTTAGAATGTCAGTAGCTTCTGAATTTTAAAATTTTTCCCATTCTTGCTTTGAAGGGGATTTTATTTGCTTCTCCTGAATGTGTAAAGGGTCCAAATGATTTAGTACGCCTGTGGCTTCATGAATCTTCTCGTGTTTATGGAGACAAACTGATAGACACAAAGGATTGTGATTTGTTTCAGAAAAAAATCCTAGAAACTGCTTATAAATATTTTGAAGTAAGTATATGAATGTTCCAGGTCACTGTTGGCTCTGGTACTGATTAATGTTGGGGCACAAGTCAGATATGGATGCAGATAAATTGTGCAAATGCTTACCTTGCTCAAATAGCTGTGATTCCAGAATATACTTGGTCTGATTTGGGAACAATCCATCCACCTACCCATGGGTTGATCTGCAAGCTTTTCACTTGGTAGGCCACTCTGCCTCTAGGTGAATCATTCTGGATAGTTGACATGACCATATTTTTCTCTTCCTCCTCCTGCAGGATGTAGACAGTCACATCCTACTTCAACAGCCCCTCATCTATTGCCACTTTGCCGATGGTGGGGAAGACCCATGTTATATGCCAGTGAAGGACTGGAAGGTGCTGAAGACAGTTCTTACAGAGACATTAGATAACTACAATGACCTCAATGCTGCCATGAACCTAATTTTATTTGAAGATGCCATGCAGCATGTGTGAGTTGACTAATCGTGCTCCTTTCTGACAAAGTAAACATGGCTGTTTCTCAACAGAGCATACAAGCACTCGGAGCTATCAGTTCTTATCTATTAATATAAAATTAATAGTGTCTCTATTAATTATGTCACAATCTTAATCATGTCTTACATAGGTACACTTCTTTCTGAAGTTTCCTCACAGCCATCATTTCAATTTTATTTCACTGTAGCCCTGTTAGGTAAAATAGTAAAGGAGAAGACTCATTCAAGGTCATAAAGTTCATAAGTGGCAGAGACAGGCAGGACACAAACTGATTTTCATTGATGAAGCATGTGTATTGAGTGCCTGCTGAGTGCTAATCGAGAACATCACCAGCCTATTCAGTACGTTTGTACAAATTAGGAAAAGGGGAGGGGCGTGTTTTCTTAGCAGACAATTAGAAAAAAATCACCTGTTCTGGTTTGGAGCTTGGCTGACAAGGCTGTCACTCACCTAGACTGGGCACCTGCACAATGCACAGATTTTGCAGCCATCTCTAGCATCCCTGCTGTCCAATATTGTTCTAGGTTCTGGGGATAGAGAGGCAAACAAGACAGGCCAGTCCCTTCTCTAACTGAGCTTATATTTTAGTGCTTCTTATGAACATTTATAAGGACACGAACAAAGAATCAGAAAAATGTCAGAAAGTGACGTGTCATGCTGACAAATGAGATAGGTTGATTCTGAGAAATAAGACATGTGGATTTACAAAGAGGATCGGGTTCTCTATGGGAGGTGGTGACATTTAAGGTGAGATCAAAATGATAAGCAGGAGCTAGGCATGGAAACATTTGGAGGAAGAACATTCTAGGTGAGGGCAGATTTCATGAGGTCCTAAGGCTGAATGTTCAGAAACAGAAAGAAGCTGCCGCGTGCAGAAAAAGTGGGGAGAGCCATATATGACAAGGATGGAGAGGCAGGGATGGGCCTTACTTATACAGGCACTTCCTTGTAACCAGAGGATGGAGTTTCCATTTTATCCTAAGTTCAGTGAGAAGCTTCCTGATAGATTTTAGCATGCGAATGACACGATCTGTTGAATAGTCTTAAGTAGTCATTGTTGCTGCCTCTATGTGGGAAGTCAATTGCATCTTTAAGTCCGATACCATTCTCCTAGTCACCATGATGTCTCATTGGCCGTACTAATTTGCTGGAGCTGCTGTACCAAAATGGCACAAACTCAGCGGTTTAGAAAATCAGATATTGTCTGGAGGCAAGAAAGCTGAAATCCAGGTGTCAGAAAGGCCATGCCCCCTCTGAAGGTGCTGATAAGAATATGTTCAGAATTCTCTCCTCACTGCTGGGAGGTCCTTGGCTTGTGGCAACTTAAATCCTCACATGGCATCTCCCTTTATGTGTGTCTCTGTCCCAATCACTCCTTTTTATAAGGACACCAGTCGTATTGGATACAGGACCCACCCTACTCTAGAATGATATCATCTTAAGCTATTACTTCTGCGATGACCCTATTTCCAAATAAACTTATATTCTGAGATACTGGGGGTAAGGACTTCAGTATATGAATTTGAAGGGACAACCTTCAATTAATAACACTGGCTTTTTTAATAAGTGATATTTGGGCAAAAAATCATGGTTAAAAATAAGTTGAAAAAGGAGGATGTATGTGAGGAAGGAAATCCAAACAGACCAAAAAAAAAAAAAAATGGAAAATTCATTTTTAGTAGAGTTCCCCTTTAAAGTGGTTAGCCCAAGTGCCTAAGAAAAACTTTGGAGGCTTCTCCATCATCAGTTATTATAAGCATGTTAAGTATTGTTTTATGGATCCCGTGGCAGTTGCAACCCTCTCATTACACAGTGTTAGTTAGAATCTCTGACCAGGGTGTTAAGTGAATGATGAGTAACACTGTTGTGTTAGTATACACTGCCTGTGAATCATGTAGCTCTGCTGAAAGAGACCTCCCACTGACGCTGAGGGAAATGGTCTTCCCATATAATCCTTCAATATGCAGTTCTCAGCAGCCTGAAAAGAAAGGCTGTTCTTTGATCAGGGATTATGAGCTAGAAGCTGATTTCCTGTGTCAGAGATGATTTCAGAGTATATCCTTGAGTGTTGGAAAAAGGGACTTTGCCTCTTAGAGGACCTCGTGAGGCACAAACTTCAAAGCATACAGTAAAATGAAATGAAAACCCTGCTTCATATCTTGGGGTTTCACTCGTGTAAGAGTAGTTGTGTGGCTTTCCCAACGTGGTTTTGTTGTGTGGTCAGGTCAAGTAAAATTCCACGAGATGGCTGTTTGTAAAAGCAACTTCTCTTTTCAGTCACTGAAGGTTTTCAGGAAATGCTCACTCGTGCTTGTTCTAGTATAAGTGATCTCAACTTCATTTTCTCAAGATGTGTTCTTTTAAAAAGAAATCTGGGTGGACCATTCAGGGCCTGAAACTTAAATTCATTTAAAAAAAACTACCTAGAGCAAACGCAATGGTGTCCATTTTTGTTTTTTCTTGTATTTGGGTATCCATATACTTATCTTTTGTTGTTTTGTTAATATTTTTTAACATAATTATGACATACTTCTTCAGCCAAACCCATATTTTGATCGTGTTAAAGCCAACCTATTCTTAACAATGAAATGTAGCAATAATATCAATAGCTAAGCATTCAAAAGCTCTTCGATGATATACTACAGGGATTAGCTGGCCTTCTAGAAATTTAACTCTGTGATTCTGAATGATTTCAGTAAATTTTCTAGAGTGCTCAAAGCACAGGGACAGCTTCAGTGCAAAGGAAGTAAGAATCACATAAAGAGGCCAGTGTTTGATCTGCATGAAGTAAATCACTTGTGAATGTTTGTTGACATAAACAAATCCACCCTTTCCAAATTAATTGTACAGCAAAGATTTCTGGCACAAAAACATTCTCCCTTTGATGTCGTTGCACTTGGTTGCTGATGAGGAGTTGGGCACTTTCTTGCTAATCAAAAAATATGAAACTTAGATGAAAGGCCTTGGCTATGTTTTCTTTCTTGAGTTTTGGTGGAGAGTAATACAGCAATAAGAGAGCCCAAGAGGTTATTAGCACAGGACAGTTCATGAGACAAGCAGTGCACAGGCAGATGGAGGCAGCGTCTTTATTTGATGGGGGAACCAGAGAAACCAAGACTAAAAGTTTGAAATGGAAATTGGCGTTTACTATCTGAACATTTATCTGAAAAAAATAGAACAGCCACAGCCCCAGGTTTCATGCTGCGGTGGGTGCACCTTTCCTCACCAGGTGTCGCATCAGCCGAATCCTCCAGACCCCGCAGGGTTCCGCCCTGTTGATTGGAGTGGGCGGCAGTGGCAAACAGAGCTTGTCCCGGCTGGCAGCCTACATCTGCAGCCTTGAAGTCTTCCAGATCTCCCTGACTGAAGGCTTTGGAATCCAAGAGCTTCGGGTAAGTAGAGGTGAGACAAGCCTTCCGCCTGGAGGATCAGGTAATGCGCATGTGTCAGCTCCAACTCCCAGGTTTGGCCAAGGCCTCCCCAAGCGGGGGAGGTTGGAGGGCGCTCTATAGAGGATTTAGTTACCTTTGGGAGGTTGGAGGGCGCTCTATAGAGGATTTAGTTACCTTTGGCATTTTCTCCTCCATGGTCAAGTTAGTAATAGTACATTTCTATAAATGCTTAGACATAGAGAAGCCTATCCTACTGGCTCAGGAAGTATTTTATTAACTACTTGCTGACACAAACATGTTTCTTCCTTGGCACTGACCACAGCTGATCTTCAGCACTATTAGTATTCCTGTTTGATGGAGCCAAGAGGATCCTGCCTCTGCAAGTGCACATAGATTTCTTCCACTTTGGATAAGATTATAAAAATAAAATGCAATGGAAATACATCCATGAAACTCGTGTGTTTTTAAAATTTGGCTCTTTAATCACAACCGTACTTAAAAATAGCACTTAGAGTTTGATCCAGTGCTATTGTAAACTCTAAGACAAATCACGGGCTGGCAGTATTACTAAACCAAACTGAATCAATAACCGAACACAGAGTGTTTTCCATGAAATAGTTGTTGGAAAGAGCAGGGACTTCCTTTGACTGCGTTGCTTGACAAAGGTGTCACCGAATTCATTTTCGCTCAATGAGAAAGGAGCCGTTCCGCAGCGGCAGCCTGTTTTTATCCCTATGGTCCATTAAGCCACAAACATGACACTCATTATTGTATGCCGCAAATGGAGGTGATGTCATGCTGTTTGCCCCTATCCCGGGGTCACTGAGAGGAAAGAATACATACACAGACAGCGAGCACACCCCGCAGCACCCACGTTATAGTTACTCGATTCTTCCCGCACTCGGACGCATTCTCCCAACGTCACGTCAGCAGTTTAAAGAAGCATGAATGATGGCCTCCTTGCCTTACAGGAAGGTCTTGCCAATTTGTACGTCAGAACTGGAGCCAAGAACATGCCCACTGTGTTCCTGCTGACAGATGCCCAGGTTCCAGATGAGAACTTTCTCGTGCTGATTAATGACTTGCTGGCATCAGGTGATTAAACCGACACAGTTCTTGAAAGATCTTCCCCTGATGACAAATTATCTGTAGTTTCAGTGAACTTTCCAGAGAGAGAGTGTGTCTTTGAGATGTTTGCTGGGGCCGTCTTTGGGGAGAAACCTTTAAACCCAGCTAAATCGAGGTGCATTGCTTGTCTCAGTCGGCTTGTGGAGGTGAGGGGCCCTCGGTGAAGTAAATGTTATTCCTAAGTGTACTGGTTTAGTGGGTGTGTTCATCATAGCTCGTCCTCAGCGTGTTTGTGTCTTGTCGGTGTGAAAAACAACAACAACAGCATTTCTGATTTCAAAGTCTCGCTTTATGTTTAAGCTGGACTCTATGGTAAAACATGTCAAGCATTGAAAAGCCATGTTTAAAATTTTAAATAGGAAGGTCTTGCAGTAATTCTTATTCCTTTGGGGGCAGGAGAAATCCCGGATCTGTTCAGCGATGAAGATGCAGACAAGATAATTGCTGGGATTCGTAATGAAGTTCGTGGTCTGGGCATGGTGGACTCCAGAGAAAACTGTTGGCAGTTCTTTTTGGCCAGGGTGCGACTACAGCTCAAAGTAAGAAACACTCGCTTTACTTGCCCGATATTTAAAAACCTGCTGTTGGAACTGTGATATGGTTCTATTTCAGCATTCATAATCTGAGTCTGAATTTGTCAATCATTTTGCAAGGACATGCCGTCCTTCATTACAAAAGGGCATTTGCATTTCCGCATGTCTGGGTCTGTAATGTGCCTGCCTGACGTTTCCGGTCATGCTGAGCTTCTGCAAAGATGTGCTGAGCCGACTGCAGGAGGCTCAGTTGAACTGGGTATGGTCTCTGCCCTTGTGTTCATACTATCATAGGACATAGGAGCCCTCAAACAATTGTAGCCCAAGATCAGTGTAAACGGGATTACAGGGGAGCCCGGCATCCTTCCTACCTGCAGCATGCCCTCCTCAGTGAAGTGAGGTGCCAGTCTGTCAGGTGTGGATTGGAATTCATGGGGAAGGGATGGGGTGGGTCAGGAGGAGGAAGTAGCATTTTTATAAGAGTAAGGGAGGACTGCCCAGCACATAGTGGAGAAACCCAAGATAGCTCTAAATGACTGGAACATAGGATTCCTGTTGGGAGAATGAGGTGGGTCAGGCTGGGAAAGTAAGTTGGGATGAGGTCAGGGGTTGTAAATCATGAAGTGAGCAGTGGGAGAGGTTTACATTAAGGAAGTATATTATGTCGCACTTCAGGGCAAGTAATTTAGGTGTATTATCAGATGATCTGAGGCTCAACCCCAGGGTCTCCCCCATAGACTACTCTATGCCTCCGTGTAACTAACAGAAATATAATACAACCATGTAACAGCAGCAGTAAAGATCAAGTATTGTAACAAAACAAGAAACTCATGACGGGATGCCAATTTAAGGAAAAGTCAAGCTTCCTCCTATAAAAATGGTTGGTGGCCTAGAAAAGTTACTACTTTGCTACTTCTATTCCATACCCATCAAGTTAGTAAGAGGCTCTGGGGCTGCAATCGAGCCTGGAGTACACAGGAAAGGGGAAGGGATAGTGACATTAGCCATGAATATATCTCTGCTTAGATGTATAGAGTAATTGTAAGGTTCTCTTCTACTATGTCAAATTCTACATGAATCTTACTGAGAATTTCTGGGCTGTGGTTGAAAGATGAGAATTGACAGTTCAGTTGCCCAAAGAGTTTTTCCCCCATCAAAATGTGACAAAGAATATGTTTGTCAGGTGGTAACAAGACCAGGGAGTTCTTCCTGTGCCACTGTGATATATTTGGATCAAATTTTCTTTATGAAATGGAAAAACAAATACAATCATAAAATTTGAGATAGTAATGTTTATAAATCACTGGCTGTCAAATTCAGTTTCTCAGAGCAACAGAGTCAACATCACCTGGAAACTATCAAAATGCAAATTCTCCAGTTACACTCTAGATCTCTTGAATCAGAAACTATGAGTGGGACCCAGCAATCTCTGGTTTAACAATGCCTCTAGGTGATTCTGAGACATGCTGAAATTTTGAGAACTGTTGTTAAAAATAATACTAAAATGAGCTTTGCTTGCTTCTGTAGCATAAATTCCTAGAGGGGAATTGCAAGGTTCAATAGTTACAGCTTATAGTGGCTTTAAAATATGCCTATGAATTCTCTGATGCTCTTCTCACTCACAGGTGGGGGTCTTGGTCCACTTTCCTGGAATCTGGGCAGGCTTATGACTGCTTCAGCTAATAGAGTACACTATGGGCAAACCGATGTTGAGTAGCCTTGAGGCTAAGGCATAAAGAGCCCACTTTCCACTGAATTATACTTAATTTTTTTATAAGCATTCTATATATATGAGTATCTTAAGCAATTAGCCATTAGACACTCATATGTGTCTCACTTATATATGTTTCCTACTCTTTTGTTTTTTTAATGCATGCATGGTACATGTTTGTTTATAACTTCCAAGTTTGAAAAAGTTTTTATGCTAGATTAATCAGGATTTTCCTTTGTAGATTTGGGTTTCCTGTAAATTTAGGATAGTGTATTTGTCTTCTAGATTGTAAAACTTCTCTAGGAGCCGGCCAAGTGGCGCGGCGGTTAAGCGCTGGCTTGGGAAGCCAGCGGCCCCGATTCGGGTCCCACTTATGAGGGCCAGTGACACTGCCCTCAAAAACAAAACAAAACAAAACAAAAACCTCTTCTCTAGGAGCAGTTGCAACTCAGTTGGGCAACAAATAAATAGCTAAGTACAGTTCCATAAAGCCTCCTACATCACTGAGTCCAGACTAGCTCAGTCATCCCCTGATAGACCCATGCTTTCCCCTCCCCTGCCTCATGGTCACAAAGTGAATGCACTGGGGTCTATATTCCAGGCAGGAAGAAGACTTGGGGCTCCCTGTATCAGAAAACCAAAGCTTCCCCCCAAACCCCAAAGCGGATGTCTTAAGGGCCACAAATGTGTCACATGCCACCTCTACCTACCAGGGAGTCTGGGCAAGTGAATATTTGATTTTGTCATATGCCTTTATGAATAAAGTTGGAAGAAGTCGGAAGTGGATTTTGGAATAGCAGCAGTTTCGATCATTCTTGTACCTGTGTGCTTTTGCACTATATGTTTAAAACCAGCACATCCAGACTATATTTATTATTATTATATATGGTAAAGAGTGAGCTGAAAGTCTCAGATTGTTTTTTTCCAAAAAGATATCATTTTATCTGAACACCATGTATTTCTTCCTTACTGATTTGAAATATCAATATTATTTATTATATACCAAAAAGCCATATTGTTTTGCTCTATTTCTAAATCTTCGCTTCTCTCTTCTTGATGTCTCCCTACTGCTGATCCCAGCCTTGTGCTATGTAAATTATAAAAGTTTTATTATACGTTTTTATATCTAATATCTAATTGCTCTGTCTTGTCTAGTTTTTCTTTGTTGTTCTCACACTTTTATATGTCTGGATAAACATCAGAATCATTGTGTCAAATTCTATAAACACATTTCAATCCTACTGAATGCTAATTTTATATTAGGGAGAATTTAATCTTTATGGAATAACATCTTTTCTTGCTTTTGTAGAAGGAATATTTCTTTCATAAGTTTTCCTAATGGTGGATTGTTTCTCTATAGGAGAGCTATTGATTTTTAATTTTATAACCTGCTGTCTCACTGCCTGCCTCTCTGATAGTTTCTATTAGTTGCTTGATATCATATAGCCTACAGCTAATATTTTATCTTTCCTAATATTCTATCAACCTGATCTTCCTCATTGCATTGGTAAATCTACAGAAGAATGTTAAATGACAATGCTGGGAATTTTGATTTGTACACTAATGAAAATGCATCTAATGTTTCACTGCTCTGTCATTCAGGATGTGTATCTTGTCAAGAAAGTCTCTACTAAATTCCTTTCAGCATCTATTGAGATAATTATATGGTTTTTCTCCTTGAATTTACTACCAGTCATATAATACAGACTGATGTACAGAAGGTTTACATGTTTATATTGTTAAACCCATCAGTCGTTTCCTGCATGTGTTTCCTTTGATCTGTGCTTAGGCCGGCTTACGGAAACTGAGATCAGTTTCTATTCATCTCTATTATTTTCTACTCCTCTTCATAATCTCATGTTTTAGTGTTGACCTCAGCACAAGCTAGAATTTATTTTGAAGTTAGATATGGGTCATTTTTCCCCCATTGTCAAAGGATTATTAGTTAAATAATCTATCTCTTCCCTAGTAAAATGAGTAGGAGCATTTTTTGATTCTTTGTTTATTTGGTTTGTTTTGGTTTTTTATATTAAGGAAGAATAGGATATCCCCTCAAACACTCCTGATCCTCTTTCACGTTGTCACTTAGTTCGTTGCATCATGAAAAAGGTTAGTGGCCAGCACCTTACCCTGAGGAAGAAATAATACTCCATAAAAATGGGTCATTTTGTAGCTAGAAAATAGCAGCCTCTTTCTGTTCAATCTGTATAGATTACCCTCAAATCCTTGAAAGTTTTAAAATGAATTCTGGTTTGCTCTATGGTAATTTCACATATCTTGATGTTTACCAGTGTGTACTAACGACTGGTTAGAAACAGAGTTTCTAATCTGATAGTTCCTTTGCGTGTGTTCTTCGCTGGGCAACATGGGAAGCTCAATGTGTTACAAGGGTTGGTGAGCACACCTGGCAGGTCAAGGTAAATGATGTGAAGTTGCCACCCCATTACCCATGCTCACCACCCAAAGCCAGCTTCCATTTGGAATGCAGGGGCAGTGAGAACCTGTTGGCATATAAACTGTGACCTGTGAATCCCACAGGGCAATTCCCATTAATGACGATCAGATGTGTCCTTGGATTGCCTGAAATAAACCAATGACTAAATGCCAAATGCCTTCTCTCCTTCACATTTGTATGTGTGCATCTTCTCCTATGTAATTGTCATCATCTTACAAGTCGCACTTTCATCTTCTCTCCTGCTGACTATTTAACCCCACAACTTTTCTGTCTTGCCTTCCTTCCTGGCCATCTGATGCCATAGGGAAAAGAATGCTTGTTGTATGTAGCAGCCACTGAGTCTTTCCCAAGATTTTAGATATCTGTCTTGTTATATATCTGTATTTGTACAGGTGTGTGTGTCTGTCTGTCTATCTATCTATCTATCTATCTATCTCCATCCATCCATCCATCCATCCATCCATCCATCCATCTATCATCTATCTTATCTATCTATCATCTATGACAGCCATTTCTGATAATGTAAGAAATATTTTTTCAGAATGTCAACTATAATTGAAAAATTAAAAAAATAAATAATGTTCATAGTAGAGAATTTAAAAATACAGAACCATAGGAAACAAATAAAAACTACATTTAGTAATATTACCTAGAGATAACTACTGAAACATGTTGGTATATATCCTTCCAATTTTCTGTGTGTATACGAGTATGACATACAAAGTAGGTATTCAGAACTAAGTTTTTTTTCACATCTCTCATGGTTTTCTTTACCTCCCTCTTTGCTCCCATAGAAAAAAGTATCAAATGATTCCAAGAATTTAGTGTATGGAGTGAACTATTTAACTGAAATATACTTTATTCCAAATAACTATTGGTATAAAACTTTCATTTATTTATATCTTTTGCCAAATTTCCTATTGGTTTGTTATAATTTTAATTGATTTATAATAGCTCTTTATGCATCTGAATAATATTCATATGTCCATAATGTCCTTGCCTGTTTTACATGTTGCCAGTTTTCTTCAAAGTTCACCATAATTCTGCTAATTTTGCTTAAAATGAACTCTGTTTTGCATTAAATGTATTAAAAATATTTCTGTTTTTCCTCTGGGGTTTTTGTGTTAAGACTGTTTTAGGAGGCATTTCCATATTCCATGGTTAGGATGATATTATCTTGAATTTTCTTTAAATTACTTCATAATATTTTTAATAGTTAGCCCTCAATTGTGTACAGTATAAGATAGCATTTCTACTTTTTTCCCCAAAATTGTTTCAACATCGCTTATTATATAATCTTTCACCACTGATTTGAAATGATACCTATCTCATATATTAAATGCTTAAATATGTGGTATTATAGTTTTGGATTCTCTATTATGTTCCATAAATCTATCTCTGTTTGCTTAAATACCAGACTGCTTTGTTTATTGTAGCATTATAGTATATTCTGAATCTAATAGAGCAATTTTCTACATTTTTAAAAAATTTGTCTTTCAGTTGCAGTTGACATACAATATTATATTAATTTCAGGTATACAACATAGTGATTAGACATTTACCTACCTTACAAAGTGATCACCCCGATAAGCATAGTACCATCTGACACCACACATTATTACAATATTATTGACTATATTCCTTATGCTGTAGTTTACATCCCTGTTACTGTTTTTATAACTGGTGATTTGTACATCTTAATCCCTTCATATTTTCCACCCATCTCTCCAACCCACCTCCCATCTGGCAACCATCAAAATATTCTCTGTAGCTATGAGTTTGTTTCTGTTTTGTTTGTTCATTGATTTTGTTTTTCAGATTCCACATATAAGTGAAATCATAAGGTATTTGTCTTTCTCTGTCTGATGTATTTCGCTTAGCATAATACCCCCAGGTCCATCCATATTGTCACAAATGGCAAGATTTCATTCTTTTTTTATGGCTGAGTAATATTCCATTGTATATATGTAATACATCTTCTTTATGCATTCGTCTATTGATGGGCATGGTTGCTTCCATATCTTGACTATTGTAAATAATGCTGCAGTGAACATAGTGGTGCATATCTTTCAAATTAGTATTTTGGATTTCTTTGGATAAAAAAGTGGAATTGCTACATCATATAGTCATTCTATTTTTAATTTTTGAGGAACCTCCATCCTGTTTTCCATAGTGGCTGCACCAATTTACATTCCCACAACCAGTACTTGAGGGTTCCCTTTCCTCCACAGCCCCGCCAACACTTGTTGTTTATTGATTTATTGATGATAGCCGTTCTGACAGGTCTGAGGAGATATCTCATTGTGGTTTTAATTTGCATTTCCCTAATGATTAGTGATATTGAACATCTTTTTATATGTCTCTTGACCAACTGTATGTTCTCTTTGGAGAAATGTCTATTCAGGTCCTCTGCCCATTCTTTAATTGGATTTTTTGGGGTTTTTTTGTTTGTTTGTTTGTTTGTTTTTTGGTATTGAGTTGTATGAGTGCTTTATAAATTTTGGATTAACTCCTTATTGGATATATCGTTGGTGAATATCTTCTCCCATTCAGTAGGTTGACTTTTCGTTTTTTTGATGTTTTCCTTTTTTGTGCAAAAACTTTTTAGTTTGATGTAGTCCCATTTGTTTATTTTTTCTTTTGTTTCTCTTGCCCTAAAAGACATATCCAAAAAAATATATTACAAGAGTGATGTCAAAGAGTTTACTGCCTATGTTTCGTCTAGGAGTTTTATGGTTTCAGGTGTTACATTTAAGTCTTTAATCCATTTTGAGTTTATTCTTGTATATGGTGTAAGAAGGTGATCCAGTTTCATTTTTTTTGCATGTATCTGTCCAGTTTTCTCAACACTATTTATTGAAATGACTATCTTTACCCCACTGTATATTCTTGTCTCCATTGTCAAAGGTTAATTGACCATATAGGCATGGGTTTATTTCTGGGCTCTCTGTTCTTTTCCATTGATCTCCTCTGTGTCTGCTTTTATGCTGGTACCATGCTGTTTTGATTGCTATAGACTTGTAGTATTCCTTTTCTACATTTAGTTATTTGTACTTTTACTTTCACAGATGAACTATGAAATCAGCTTAATATTTTTTAAAAACCCACTAAGAATGTATAGACTATTTGGGGGATGATGGATACATTTTCAATATTGAATAATGTAAGTTCTTTTTCAGTGTTCTCTTTTTCCAAATGTTCTTTGATATTCTTACCTTTTTTTAATTCCACATTAACTTTAGAAATACTTCATTAGGCTCCACTAATCCTGTTGGGGATTATTAGAATTGCCTAAAATTTCTTAATGAATGTGGGAAGCATTAACATCTTTATAATAATTGACCTCCTCCAGGAATGTGGCATACTTCTTCATTTAGTCAAAATGTCTTAATTGACCTTCAATAAAGCAGCTAGCTATCTTCATATATGTTTTACACAATTCTTATTCTCTTCTTTTTTTGATATTTTATATTTTTGGCTCTTGCCAAATTTTCTAACTCATCATGGTGGATATATAAGAAAGCCGTAGATGGAAGGAGGGATGGGTAGATCGAAGTTTACTAGTTTATTTTACAGCCAGTTCATTGAATGCTCATTAATTCCAATACATTTTGCATTTTGTTCTTTAGGTTTTGCTGAGTAGACAGTTACATTGTTTTTGAATTTTTACTTTTTCTTTCTAATAATTACCTCTTTTCTGTGTCTTATATAATAGCCATAGCTTTCTGGACACCATTTAAAACTTTTAAGCAATAATCATGGCATCTTTGTCTCATTTTTTATTTTAATGGAATTCCTTTAACTTTACATCTTTAAGCATTAGGTGAAATATTGGTCTAAGGTATTTTTCATATTTGTAGAGTAGGTATTATATTTTATCATATATTCTTATATGAATCTTTTTATTGTATCTTCTTCCTTCATCTTGGCCTATTCTCTTATCATGGGTTCCTATACTTTTCTTAACCTTTTGAGCATGTGAAGCAACTTTTATCCTTTTCTTCAGTTTCTTACATTAAATTAACTTCATTGGAATTATGTTCCTTTCAATCTGCTGGATGCTTTTTAAATTTTTCTTGGTTTTATAATTTTTTTTCCTCAGGCCTCATTAGGTTTTTCTTATTAATATTCCTTCTTGGAAGGAAAAGAGAGCAATTCACATCTGGGATTTAGCAACAGACAATGTGGGTGACGTGCTCTTGGCTCATACTGCAACATGTCTAGGGAACCTCACAGTCTCAACAAAGATGCTTAGCAACACTCATATCTAAGCATCAGGTTAACACTGTAGCAACAGCACAAGCCAAAAGACTTAGTACTCACACAAGTAATTTCCATGATATACGTTTGTTCTTGTATAAAAACTCAAATACTCACCTGCCATGTAGAAAGTCAGATGTCACGAAACCTTACCCTTACACGACTGTAAAGTCAAGTCTGTTCAGATCTACATCTGATTGATGAACAGAGCAGCCAGCTTTGTTTCCCTTATATGGATGGCCATCTAGGATGGCTTCATCATTGCGAGGTGTCATCTTCTATCCTTCCTGCCCCTCATTCTGACACTTGCATTGATGGAGAACAAGAAATACTCTAAAAGTTAGGTTGTCCAGTGCCACTTCTAGGCTCTGTCAGTCTCTCTGCCCTGCCAACAATGTCTCGCTTGTCAGTACCACACCTCTCTGAATATAGTGCCCTAGCCCCTGCCTTGCATTTTCCTATTCTTTGACAGAAGCATAATGTAAAGAACTTCAGAGAGAGACAAATGGTGCAACCTTGCATTCTGTATCTGAGGTTCGCTGTCTTTAAAATTTCATAAAATAGCAAAACCTTAAAAAATTTAGGATACCGATATCAATATTTATTTGGCCCAGAAGAATTTTTTTAAAACTGACATCTGTTCACTCACTCATCTATCCACTCAACATTCAGCAAATATATATTGAGTGCCTGTGATCTGCTGGGCCCTGAGAACATGATAGTGAGTAACAGCTGGCATCTGACCACCCAGAGCCTACCTCGTCACTGGGAAGGCAAGCATCAACCCCAAAATCATGCAAATAAGTATGAAATTACAATTAAGCATTTGACAGCTAAGGGGTATGTAAGATAACAGAAGACAGGTTTAGTGATAGTTGTGTTAAAGGAAAAATGACTTGGAGGTGTCTCAAAGAGCGAGTAGGAGTCATCTCTCTTATATTATACAAGAAAAATTTTAACACCAGTACTAAAGGGCTTAATCCCAGAAGAAAGGACATCCCTTTAAATTGAATAAAATTTGCATTTTGAAAAGCATGTTCATGTTCTTCACGATTTGCTTGCATTTGAATGTGGAGTTTGCCAGCCCAGCATGGGGCTTGTTGATACCAACTGCATATGTCTATAGAGTTGCCACATAGCATCTTATTCAGTAGATAATCAGGCATCTGACTTTCTGTTTTAAAACCAAAAACACTGTTACACGAGGTTATGGGGCTGCAGACTGGCCTGGAAAGTACTATGTGGGCAGTACAGGCCCTGCAGATGAGCACGGCAGCTGAGATGAGGGAATGAATATACTCCTGAAATATATGGAAATATACCCTGGGGACTGTAACTCCTACTGTCTTTACTCCTCAGGTATGGATTTGTTCTTTGCTCTCTGTTGGGATTCCACATACAATTTCTTTATGAATTGAAGAGTTTTTTTGTTTTGTTTTTGTTTTGTTTGTTTTTTGGGTTTTTGTTTGTTTGTTTTAGAAAAGAACTAAAACTCCCCAGTGCACAATACTACCTCTTGAAAAAAGTCTGCACTGGCCAATGTTTATAGTAAAAGGTCATGGGGAAATTTCATTGTGTGTTACTGAGAAATAAAATATGAAAATGTATTAAATGTGTATATGCTGAAGATGATGTTGGATCTCATAAAAATAATTAAAATTAAAAGGCTATTTGATGGCAGGAAGATACAGGAAGATATAAGGATGATAACTGGGGAATGTTTTATATGCTAAACCTCCATTCCTATGAGGATTCCCTAAGTAAAATTCAGATCTTATCATTCTTGAAAAGTACTGAGACTTTTGAGGATAAATGCAAGCACAAGTTGTGGATAGAAGATTCTGAAGTAAATATGTGGGAGGGTTACTTCTATCCAAGAATAAACTATATCAAGTGGAAAAGAAATATAGAGTGATGGTTGCAATTCAAATTTCCATTACAAGAGGAAATGGACTGAGTCCAGTTAGTGATATACAAATAAATATGTACTTACGATGGGATCTTATCTAAAAGAAATTGAAATGTACTACAAAGCACAGTGAAAAGTGGGTTATTGCAAATGAGTCATAACACTTGTGTAGGGCGAAAAAAGGAATAGAAAATTCTATGGTATGAATTCCAAAAGCAAGTTCCTGACATCCAAATGTTAGAGTTGTAGGAAATACATAAATGGTGATTTCAGGGTTGGCTTTTTACTTGTGAGAATTTACTTTTAGAAAAGAGCACAGCTGTCTGAGGCATTTTTAACCATATTTTCTTAGCCAACTTTTCTTTCTAATCCACTGCTGGGAACTAAATTAAGCCAATTTGGTCATTTGCAATTGTCAGGAACTATTTGACGGGGTATATTTCAGTGACCTTCAATACTTACAGGTAGATGACATCTGTTCAGGTGTGTGTGGGGGGGACTTTTCTCCCCAAGTCTCCGAACTCATTGAGTATTTCAAAGCAAGGAAGTCTCAGACTGAACTGAATATACCCCCTGTCAAATAGTTCCTGACAATTGCAAATAGAGTTTATGTGTAGCACATAACTTAAAATAAGTCTTAAAAATCTTAAAATCTGCTCTATAACCTTGTTGCAATCCTAGCTCTGTCCTTTTAGGAACCTGATGTACCCTTATTGGAAGGGTACTTTGGGGCAGATGGCAATATTGTCATGGTAGGATTCAGCTGATCTTATTGAAATCAAAAAGACAGAGTCTTTCCATAAGCTATTTACCATAGGATTGGTCAAAACCCAAAATCTAAATGCCCAAAGGTATAGCCACTGGGATACCTTAATATCTAAATTTCCTATTTTGTTCATACAATAGTGGAGATACAATATTTTTATTTTCTTCAGATATCTTGAACACTATTCATTTTATAAGTGAAAAGTCATATTCAGTATCCATGATGCTAACTAATCAACCATTTATGTTGATGAGAGAAGTTAGCTAAGACTCAGGTAGTTGACTTTGCACTGTGGGCTTCCATTAGAGTACGTGAGATGCTGGCTAAACAGCCCTAGCCTGTGTAGTCTCTACCGGTATACTTCAGATATTAACCAATGGCCCCTAAGGTGTAAAATGAGTATTCACATGCATATCATATTGGACTGAAGTATTTCAAAGGTAAATGATATAGGATCAGATGGTTTTACTGGTAAATTTTACCAAGTATTTAAAGAAGAATTAATACCAATCCTTCTGAGACTCTTTCAAAACATAGAAGAGGTGGAAACACTTATTTTACAAGGCAGTATTACCCTGATAACCAAAGCCAAACAAGGATACCACAAGAAAATTACAGGCCAATATTTCTGATAAATAGATGCAAAAGTCTTCAACAAAATATTAGCAAACTGAACTCAGCAGCACATTAAAAGGATCATACACCAGGATCAAGTGGGATTTATTCCAGGGATGCAAAGATGGTTCAGTATCCACAAATCAATCAATATGATACACCACATTAACAAAAGGAAAGATAAAAATCATATGATCAACTCAATAGATGTAGAAAAAGCATTTGACAAAATTCAACATCCATTTATGATAAAAACTCTTAGCAGTGGTATAAAGGGAACATACCTCAATATAAAAAAGGCCTTATGTGAGAAGCTCAAAGCTAACATCATACTCATTAGTGAAAAGCTGGAAAAGCTTTTCCTCTAAGATCAGGAACAAGACAAGATGCCTTGTAGAGTGGAGAGATGTCCACTCTCACCACTTTTATTAGACATAGCACTGGAAGTTCCAGCCAAAGTAAGTAGGGGAAAAAAAGAGAAGAAAGAAAGGGCATCCAAATTGGGAAAAAATAAAACTGTTTGCAGATGATATGATCTTGTGTATGGGAAACCTTAAAGACTCCACACAAAAACAAACAAACAAACAAACAAAAACTGTTAGAACTAAAAAACTAATTCAGTAGTGTTGCTGGATACAAAATCCATACACAAAATAACTGTTGCTTTTCTATAAACTATTAACAAACTATCAGAGAAATTAAGAAAACAATATTATTTACTATATCCTCAAAAAGAATAAAATACTTAGGAATAAATTTAAGGAGGTGAGAGACTATACACGGAACACTATAAGACACTGATGAAAGAAATTGAATACACACACGTGCACACACACACACACACACACACACACACACACAAGATATCCCATGTTCATGGATTGGAAGAATTAATATTGTTAAAAATTCCATACTACTAAAATCTACAGATTCAATGCAGTTCTGCCAAAATTCTAATGGTACTTTTCACAGAAATGAAAAAATAATTCTAAAATTTATATGAAACCACAAAAGATCCTGAATAGCCAAAGCAATCTTGAAAAAGACTAACAAAGCTAGAGGCATCATACATCTTGATTTCAAACTACATTATAAAGCTATAATAATCAAAACAGAATGGTGTTGGCGTCAAAACAGACACATAGATTAATGTAGCAGAATAGAAAGCCCAGAAATAAATCCATGCATATGTGGTCAATTAATTTTTGACAAAGGAGCCAAAACTATACAATAGGGGAAGGATAATGTCCTCAATAAATGATGTTGGGAAAACTGGACAGCCACATGCAAAAGACTGAAACTGGATTCGTATTTTAAATAGACCATAATAAAAATCTGTTCAAATGGATTTAAGACTTGAAACCATAAAACTCCTAGAAGAAAACATATGGGGTAAGCTCCTTGGGGGGTTTGGAGGGGAGGGCAATGATTCTTTTTAGATTTGACACCAAAAGCAAAGGCAACAAAAGTAAAAAATAAGCAAGTGGGACTATTTCAAACTAAAAAGCTTATGCTCAGCAAAGGAAACCATCAACAAAATAAAAAGACAATCAACCTATAGAATGGGAGAAAATATTTTCAAACCCCAGATCCAATATGGGGTTAATATCCAAAATATACACGGAACTCATGCAGCTCAATAGCAGAAAGCAAATGATCCAATTGAAAAATAGGCAAAGAACCTGAATACACATTTTTTCCAATGAAAACTTACAATTGGTAACCACTACATGAAAGGGTTCTCAACATCACTCATCATCAGGGAAATGCAAATCAAAACCACAATGAGATATCACCTCACGCCTTTTAAAATGGTTGTTATCAAAAAGACAAGAGATAACAAATACTGGTGAAGATGTGGAAAAAGGGAACCCTGGACACTATTGATGGGAATATAAACTGGTATAGACACTATGGAAAACAGAATGGACGTTCCCCAAGAATTAAAAATTGTAACACTAAGGCCAGCCGAGTGGCGCGGTGGTTAAGCGCTGGCTTGGGAAGCCAGCAGCCCCGGTTCGGGTCCCACATATGAGGGCCAGTGACACTGCCCTCAATAAAACAAACAAAAACAAACAACCTGTAACACTATATGATCCAGAAATCCCACTTCTGATTATATATTGAAGGAAACTGCAGGGGACAGGCCTCCACAGACCAGGGTTTCCCTCAGGTGGAGACGGCATCGGCTGGGGAAGAAAATAAAGAAGGGAGACAGTGGAGACACCGGGGGAGTTAAAGAGAAAAAGTGTCACACTTTATTGCCAGAGCATGTTCTTTTCATAGGGATTCTTGACCATTACTTCAATCACATGAGTTTGGTAGTTTCTAGTTCCCAGGACTTACTCAGTCTTTACTTCCCTGTAATTGTTCTAGGATATACTGGCCTCTTTTATGTTAAGGATTCACCTATCTCTACCTATCGCCTAAAGAGTGGTTACCATGACTACCTAGCCATTATCCCAAATACCAGTAGCTAGACTCACAGGGCGCATACTCAAAGGACTAGGAGTGGCTGTGTTTAGGGTAAAAGCATCTAAAATCTATACCTATGTAAATACAATACTTAGTAGCTAAAGGAAGTCTTAAACATCTTTTGTCCTAGGAGGGCTACATATTTACAATAGAGGGTAGCATCTGCTTCTCAGTCAAAGCTTCTGGATCTGTCAAAGAATTGAAACAAGGCTGTTAATTAACATACACAAGATCAGCAAGTCCCCTCTTACTGGAACTCTCATGGCCTGAAGACCTTTAATCTTCAAGGAGACCATTCACAGCAGGGCCCTTAGGCCACAGGCAGACTTCTTGGCCTATGTTGTCAGAGGTCTGTGCCTCAGTTTCCAAGGGGCTTGAGTCCCCAGTATCTCTCAGTTCAGGGGTCCCCTCGGGTTGTAGCCTGTTTTAGGGAGTTTCCTTCTCTTTAGGAAATCTTGCCCCATCATTAACTTACACAACCAGCTATCATCAGGGTACCACAGGAACTTGTCACAAATGCAGTGAGTGTATTGTCTCCTGTAGGAGGAAAGGCACATGGGTTCATAAAGGCAAGAGATATTACATGACCAACCATAAGGCAGCACCTCAAACATCCAATGCTGAGCAGGGCAATGTGACCTTGTCAGACGCTGAAGACTGTCGGCTCCCGGCAGGAAACAAAACCATTATCTCAAAGAGATAACTACACTCCCATACTCATAGCAGCATTATTTATGATAGGCAAGGTATGAAAACAACCTAAGTGTCCATTCATAGAATATTATTCAGCCTTAAAAAGGAAGTCCTGTGATTTGCAACAACATGGATGAACCTTGAGGGTATTTGGCTAAATGAAATCAGCCAGAGAGAAATACAAGTAGTTCCAATTATATGTGGAATCTAAAAAGCAAAAAAGTTGAACTCATAGAAACAGAGAGTAGAGAAGTGGTTGCCAGGGGGTGGGCAGTGGGGAAACAGGGAGAGATTGGTAGAAAAGTTATAAATTTTCAATTATAAGATGAATAATGCCTGAGAACCTAATATGGAACATGATGACTATCGTAGATAACAGTTTTGTATAATTAAAATTTGCTAAGAGAGTAGAACTGAAATGTTCTGCCACACAAAAAAAGTAAATATGTGGATGAATGAGTTGACTCAACTGGGGGAATTCTTTCACTGTCGATGCATATAAAATCATCACATTGTACCCTTTAAACATCTAGCAATTTTATGTCAGTTGTACCTCAGTGAAGCTGAAAAAGTAAATTATAAATAAGGTACACCCTTTTTTCAGTCATTTATTTGTGTTACTGTTTTTTATAATTTCTTTGGTATGTTAGTCTCTCAAATGAAATTAAGGGAATATATATAATAAGAAAATTATCCAAGATGGTTCCCCACATCCCCCCCACACACACACACACAATAATGTTCTTAAAGCAACAACTTGAGCTTACACTGGCTTATCTATAAAGTTGTGGAGACTGTTTCAGAAAAGAACAGAACAACCGACACTTTCCAGACATTAGCATGGGCTCTTGGAAAAAATCTCACCTAAAACTGCTACGGAGGAAACTGGGTGGCAGGAGAAATCCTGTGCTAGATTTCTAGCAAAACGAGAACTGAGCAGTGAATTGGGTCAATAATTGCACTCCTCAAGGCTAGTACTAATGAACAGCTGTATTTCTGTAAGTTAGCTCCTGGGGTCTACTTTAGATGATAGAATTCAGGTTGTTAATGATTATCTAATTTATTTTGAATCCCCTAAATTTTTTAAAATTTCACTCTGTATATAAATAGAGACTTAGATTCTATGAGAATTTCATTAACAACAAAAGCAATGGAAATGGAAATGTTTTGTTTAAGTATTCCCATAGAAACGGTAAGTCTATTAGATTGCAGCTGTGGGTGTAAGAATCACCTGAAGGACTTGTTGAAAACCCGGATTGCCAAGCCCCATCCAGAGTTTCTGATTCCTTAGGTCTGGAGTGGGTCCAAGAATTTGTCTTTCTAACCAGCTCCTAACCATCCTTTGAGTACTGGTCTCCTGCCACTCACCCTCCTTGTGAAATTTAGATTGGCATTGTGAGAGGATCTTTATTTAAGCCATAATAAATAACAGGAAAAATTGTAGAAAAGAAAAATAATTCTTTAAATGAGCATTCTCTATTCTCTTTCAATAAGTAATCAAGGCATATCATTAAAGTAACTCAGAGAAAGCATTTTGTTTCTGAAACTAAACATACATGGTTCAAATACTTGGTTTTCTAACACATTCTTAAGACCTGACATTATGCCAATAACAAGTGTAGAAATGTAGTTAGTGTAGAAGTGATGGAAATATTTAGAATCTCAAGTAAAGGATGCTTCTTTTCCTTTGCCCGTGCTACAATTATTTATAAATTAAATTTTCTAAAATTGCACAAATGAAAGAGAAATGAGTGTGGAAAACCATATTTTACGACAGAAAGGAGAAACATTTAAGTATAGGGAGAAAATAAGGCTGGTAGAAAAAAAACCTAAGAACTGAGATATCTGTGAAAACTATGCACTGTAACTGAGGCTTGTTAACTTAGCATATGCAATATTGCAGCAATTAGTCTGTAACTAGACTCTTAAATATAATGAATAAATGATCGGTCAGCTTATGCATTGTTAAAAAACATTTTAGATATTAGATTGTATCTTAAGTTGTTGATGAGCCATAATATATAAAATAAACATAGTAAAAGCATTTGTTAAATGAGATTTTATATGCCTTCATATATCCTGGTGATTTTTATTATATGAATTGTTTTAAATGCTATAGAAAAAGAATCCTTTGAAAGAGAGTATTGAAACATATTCAGATTTAAATGAACTCTCAAATCATTAAACACATATGTAAATAAAACTTTGGATTTCAGCCAGAAACTTACAAATGCCTCATTTTTTACTTCTTTTAAAATGTGAAGAACTCAAGTGAATGTATTTTATTTTAAATGAGACAAAGTTAACATTTAATATGATAAAACACTGTTTTTTAAAATGTATTACACAGTTTTATTGAGCCTGATGAATTACAGAATGGAAGGAGATAAAAGATGAAAGTATTGTCATTATTTTGCCATGATGATTTGTTTTTGATTTTTATTTTTTATTGTGATAATGTTACTTGTGTAATATAAAAGAACAAATTTCCCACACTTAATGATAATCCTCAAAAATGTTTGAAAAGGAAAGGGAAACATTTTAAGAAAAGTACAGAACAGTGGGTTGTTTTTTTTATGTTTGATGAGGCAGCCACTTGGGGCAAGCTTATGCTTTGATTAGCAAGGAGGTTCATGTTGCTTTCCACTCTGTAGTGCTCTAGGATAGTTTAATGTCACGGTTGGCTGCGTGCCTTTCTTCCATTGTCTAGGATTGCAATATAATGCTTTGCTCACTCTTCACCCTCCTGATTCTGCCCTGCCCCCATCCATGTCTCCACAGATCATTTTGTGTTTCTCTCCAGTTGGTCACACGCTGAGAGTTAGAGCTCGGAAGTTCCCAGCCATAGTTAACTGCACGGCTATTGACTGGTTTCATGCGTGGCCACAGGAGGCTCTGGTCTCAGTCAGCAGGAGGTTCATTGAGGAAACCGAGGGAATTGAGGTATGTGCCATGTCAGCCTCAGAATCAGTCAGTCTCTCTCTCTCTCTCTCTCTCTCTCTCTCTCTCTCTCTCTCTCTCTTTCTCTCTCTTTCTCTCTCTTTCTCTCTTTCTCTCTTTCTCTCTCTCCCTCTCTTTCTCTCTCATTCTCACTCACCAAAAGTCCTCAATAAATAAATAATTTCCAAATTATACCCATCATAAAGTTGTCCTTGTTTGTTGAAGATAAAATCATCTTTGTTCACTTACATCCTATGGACTGTGATGGCTTACCTCTTTGTACCAGGTTGAGGTGTGTGTGTGTGTGTGTGTGTGTGTGTGTGTGTGCGCACGCGCGCACACACACACTCTCACAGACACACACACACACGCACACACACACTCATTCTCACAACATGTGAGAATGTTCAGACTCATGCACTGACTCACCAGAAGACCAGAATCATTACTTCCATGAACCATAATAGGGCTTACTGCATATAAACCCTTTAAATCCACAACTAAAAACCCAAATGAAAATGTAGCCACCCAGCTGGCCTGGGAAGCCAGCGGCCCCGGTTCGGTCCCACATATGAGGGCCAGTGACACTGCCCTCAAAAAAAAAAAGAAAAAAAGGAAATGTAGCCACCCATATCCAAGCCATGCTTGATCTTCACAAAGGAAGGCAATTAGTTGTGATTTTTCTCATTCCAGCACTGACAGGTGAAAAATCAGCCCCCCTAAATTCAGCAATCACTAAGTCAAATAATGAATCTATTCTTTGTTTTATGGGTTTATGTTTTATTAGGTTATGTTTGTCATTTTGTCATAACATTTATATCTCCTATTACATTTTTAAATGGTTACATGAAATGAAAGAAAACTTCAAGCATTCAGATTGAAAGGGGAAAAAAGGAATGTGAATATGAAAGTATCATTTAGACTTCCTAGAAATAAAGTTTTATCTGTATGTAGTACCTTTCTGATTAGTTTGGAAGAGTGATTGAGAACATTTCCCAGGAAGGTTTGACTTCTGATCGCACTGAGAGATAAGGGGGAAAGATGCCTAGAATAATAGACTGGACATTGAAGCCAAAAATAGGATAGGAGGTATGTAAGGAATGATGTCTGCTTCCAGCTGAAACTTATGTGAACAGGGACAAGCCCCTGTCGCCTCTCTTACACCCAAAGGTATAACAGCTGCTTTTCCAGTGCAATGCTTTAACATTTTGTTGAATCATTTATCTTTCAGTGGCCCAATGGTTAGAAATCTGAGTATATTTACAAATTTAATGTTAATAATTACTTGTATTAAATGTAAATACAATTATTTGTATGCATCAAGCTTTATTGCTTATTTCTTATTTTTATATATTTATATATTTATATATAGCTTTATTGTATATGATTTATTGTCTTTTCCTAAAATATATATTAACCTATTTAGTGCTGGGTTGCCAGGGAAAAACTGTATATGTGATAAAAACTTTACAGCATTTTAAATCCTTCCTCTTTCCTTCTTTTCTTTACACTTACACTTAAAACATTTCTATAAATAAATGAAAAAAAGGATCTCTTCTATTTAATTGCTATTTCTATGTACAGAAAGTTCTTTCTCTTGCTTGTCTCTACACTCACCCCTAATGTTGAACACACTTATCTAGACCTTTAAAACCACTATGGGGTTTCTGGATAAAGAGTGAATAATGTTAATGTATGGTTCTATTTTTTTTAAGTGATTATCACTTTTTTCCACTGGTCAGCGGGCAGTGCATATTATACTTAGGAAAATACATGTAAATTTGTTCTCATGAACCGATGAGTAGGGTGGTGGACACTCCTGCGAGTGGTTAGTTTCTGCCTGAATTTGAAGCACTGCTTTCACCACTGTGTGTCCTCCTGAAGAGTCAGAGGAAGCCCCCTTAATGGGGACGAAGATTCGCATTACATGAAAGTCTGCCAGCAATAAATATGTTGTGCTTTAAAATCTGGAAAATCATTAACTGTGATAAATAAACGTCACGATTATTAACACAAATATCTTAGGCTATCGCTAAGTTCACTGCATTGCTGGAATTAGATAGGGCATAATTTTGTCTTTAAATACTTACAAGAAGGGTTCAAAATACTGATTTTATTAGAGAGTCAGCATGTATCTTTTAGCAGCAAAATTCTGTTTTATCCCATCCATGTTATCAGGGTGGTTTGGTAAGGAAGAGGAAAGGAACAGTTCCTTCCTTCCTTCCTTCCTTCCTTCCTTCCTTCCTTCCTTCCTTCCTTCCTTCCTTCCTTCCTTCTTTTTTTCTTTCATTAGTTTCAGGTGTACAAAACAATGTAAAAGTTAGACTTTTCACCCCTCACAAAGTGATAACCCCCTCCCCCAATCTATTACTTCTCTGACATCGTATACAGCTGTAACAATTCCATTGACTCTATTCCCTATGCTATACTCCACACCCTGTGACTAGATATATATAGTCGACATTCAATATTATAGTCAGCATTCAATATGATTCAGCTTCAGCTTCAGGTGTACAGCGCAGTGGTCAGACATCTACACCGTCCATAAAGTAGTCACTTTGTTTCTTCATGTTAATGTCTTGAATGGGGGAAAACCAGAGCTCGCAGCCTGGTTTGAGTTCATGTTTGGCACCGTGCTTTTGTAAGTTACTTGCCATTGCTGCTCTGGCACAGGCTTTCTCCTGGGAACATAGGTGCCACTTTGAAAACAGTCAGTACTGAAGGAACTTTGATACACCAGTGACCATTGACATCTGCTGGATGAGCCAGGATTTGCATCGCTTTAAGTGCAGAGGGCTCCTGGCAGGCGTGAAGCTCCATCTGGTGGTGTCATGACGCCTCCTATAGGATGCTGAGTGCCACAGAGGAATTGGAAAAGCACTAACTACCATTTCTGTGGAGCTGAATGATGCCTGGAAAAACATTCGCCAGATGATTTCATGTCCATGCAGGGCACTTATTTCACTTTCCCACCTTCGTGATTTGTTGCCCAGGAGCAATAATTGTAATTCAGAGTGCAAAGGGTCCATGTTCTTCTAAAAATGTGTGATGCCTTTTCTGTAAGGATCAAAAATAGCTTTTAAATTTTTTGAATGAGCACAAATTTGATAAGTTGCTTAGTTTAAATTTCCATTTTTAAAGCTGAAAGTTATCAGCATAATTTGGGCGCTTCTAAATTATTGACCTCAGTTGCTGAGTGTAAGATACTTACACAAGGTGATCCCCTTCATCCACAGAGAAAGGATTCATTAAAGGCAAACAGTTCTGTGTGTGTTGACATATAATTTTTCAATCAGTACACACACAGCACCCAGGGGTGTGGGCTGACTGTTTAAGTAAATGTTTGTACTACTTTTCTGTTACCTGGTATTCAGCTAAATGACAGCTGACAGAATCACCAAAATAGTTTGACATTTCGGTACCACTGGGTATTTATTTGAAGATGCTCTGTCAGTACACACTCCCCCTTCTAGGAGATCAGGAAATGCAGGTGGGAGGATGTGGTACTGTAAGGAGGGAGAGAAGGAAAGGCCTTTGGGTCCCTGGGAATGAGGTTACAAATTGTAATTGGGAGGAAACCTTACCAAGAAGTTCATGGGTCCCAGTTAGGAACATTCAAGAAAAAAGATGGGAGAAACAGGTGTAAGAAGACAAGCACATTTTAGCTTTTCAAGTCAAAATGAATCATAGACGTACTTGGAAGCAGGGCCTGATGAAGGGAGAAATTACTGAATTAAAATGATAATATGAGCTGTCTGGCTGAGGAGTGAGATTTGCATTGGATGGAGTTGAATAAAGATTTGAGCAAGATGGAGGAACTCAGCCTTTTCAGCCATGTTGGCTAACTGGCAAGTTAAAATTCTCTGTCCTTTGATATGGTAGAACTTACCATATTTTGCTGTGTATAATGTGCACTTTTTGGCCCAAATTTGTAAGGGAAAAATAAGGATGTGCATTATACGTGGATAGTATTAATTCCGTTTGCCTGAAAGTTTGAGTGAAAAACATGGGTGTGCATTATACACAGGAGCTCATTATACATGGCAAAATATGGTAAAAATAATTACACAAGCTCAAAATCATCAGCTTTTTCAGTGCAGTGACTTTATTCCACATGCCATCACCTCTGCAATCCAGAACCTGGTGCAGGGTTTGGTAATGTATGATTAACATATTTTACTCCCATTTTCCAAACCAACTGTGAAAAACATTCACTCAAAGAGGAAAGTTATTTTACTACTATATTTAAAAGCTCATTTCTTCAGAAGTCTCTGAGTTCCTTTTGAAATGTTAGGTCAAGCATGGAGAATAGTAAACAACATTTTGTTAATATAAGTACATGTAAGCCATACTTCCATTAGTGATTTTTAGCACAGTTCTTTTTTTTTCTTTGAAATAGAAATGAGGATACAAAGTAGAAAAATAACCTTGTGCAATAGGAATTCTGTGAATTTGTGGGGACTGTCTTCTTCCTGAGGAATACTGAAGTCATTTGAAAGGATGATAACAAAAACAAATGCAACCAAATTTATCCTGAATCTGCCTGAATCTCAAACTG
Organism: Aselliscus stoliczkanus; assembly: GCA_033961575.1. Classification (NCBI taxonomy): domain Eukaryota; kingdom Metazoa; phylum Chordata; class Mammalia; order Chiroptera; family Hipposideridae; genus Aselliscus; species Aselliscus stoliczkanus. The sequence continues at coordinate 18,701,518 of CM066740.1, read as the reverse complement.
GCTTAAGCCCCTATTCAAATAGATGAGAAAAGGCCCAGTGGTTGTTAATCCCCTCCCTATTTTTCAGCCCTCTTCCTTTACACATGCAAACTAACATACAGTCCATCATACATGTCTTGCTCTGTGCATCTTAATCAAATTTAGAATAAAATTGGGAAAACAGTAGAATGCTGCTTCCCAGGGTTTTTGCTCTTATGTAAACTTCAGGAATCTCAATAGTAGGGGCCACTTTTCATAGCTGCCCTGGACATGCTGTTAGTGGAAAGCTTAGCTAAATCAGAGGCATCAGAACTTCCCAGTTGTAGTTTTGTGGCTTTGCTCTAATGCTGGCCTCAGCAGAACCAGCCACACCATCTCCTGCCTGGTCAACCGAGTAGCTGGGTTCCATTTTACCTGCTCACACTCTCAGTCCTTAGTCCTTAATTGCTTCTTTGTTTTAATGTTCTGTCAGAGAATTGTCGAAGCTCCCTCTTTCAATGACTGGAAATTCACCTGGAAGATTGCTGGCTTTTGCTGGACTTGATCTTGCCATTGACCCAGACTTGGTCTCAAAAGGCAAAAAAATTAAAAGCATGAGCAAACTAACAGCAAAATGCATTCATAAAAGAAAGTAACAAACAAAAACAAAACAAAATACCAGCATATAACTTAGAAAACTGTTTGGTGCCGCATTGTCACCCATGGCTCCTCTGTCTGGTGATAGGAGTCTTGCTGGGACTTCTGTCACCACCACCAATAGCAGAGGAAACACCTGCCCTGCATTTGCACTGCCTACCACTTGTCATCACCAGCCTTGTAAGGAGGAGCCACTGCTCGTCCGGTGGCACAGGTGAGGGGATGGCACAAAACTCAGCAGGTAACGGGCCCGCCAACACTTGGACACCAGAACCCATAGTCTCAAACCCTGCTCTTGACTACTGTACAGTGTTTGACTCTTCTGAAAGAGGAATAAATGGAAAAGAGGGAAAGAAATAGACTAAAGAGGAATGCCAAAAGTTTAAGCTTTGATTTTCTGAGCAGGAGCGAGTACAGGGAATGAAATAATTTGCCCAAATTTACAGAACTGGAACTCTGACCCAGGCCCTTGGGTTTAAACCCTGCATCCCTGGCTGCTTCCAGAACCTTTTTCTGGGAGTTAACACTGTGAAGAGCTTAGGAGAGGAGCTCAAATGCTGTACTGCTCGTGTTAGGCATTATTAAATTTCCTTTAATAAACCAACCTGACACCCTCAAGTATCTCATTAATATAGCCTCTCTGTTCACAGGCCCCTGCAGGGGCTAAAAAGTACAAATGATAGATTTTAAAATTCAGCAGTTTAGAATTATTAAAAATTAACATGGATTCTAAATATATACAGTTTTTTTTGTATGTCAGTTATACTTCAATAAAGCTGTAAAAAAACTAACAGAAATAATTTGAGTAAAACTTGCAATATGGACTGTAGGTATATGACATTATATATTACAAAATTACCCCAAGGTAAACTTAGAAAAGAGAATAGTTTTCCTTTCCCCTGCCCCCTTCTCTTTTGCCCACCCCCATGCCCCTTTCTTAGAATACAATACTCTTGAAACTATACAAATTTAAAAGTACAGACCAGTACAGCCATCTTTGCTGGTCCTAGGCAGATGTACAATCCTATATAACAGGATATTTGATTTAGCTCTTGTCTCTTAGTATTGGTCGTTAGTCGATTTTTCCTGTCTGTCATTTTTATTTTTTTATTTTTATTTTTTTTGAGGGCAGTGTCACTGGCCCTCATATGTGGGACCCAAACCGGGGCCGCTGGCTTCCCAAACCAGCGCTTAACCACTGCGCCACTCGGCCGGCCCCCTGTCTGTCATTTTTAACTGCAGGGACATCCTAGGCCTTTGCTTTAATTGTGAGGTGGCTGGGTACTTAGTGTGGCAGCAGTTGTCACCACCCGAGAACTGTCACACCAGGTAGCAGTGATTTGTTTATGGTTCTGTGTTTACAGTGAGCCAACCGAAAGAGTAGACGTTAAACGCGTTCTCCTAATGTGAGGGAAAAACCGTTCCATCTTTGCCTTTCCTTATGCGTTGTGTACAGTATTGTTTGCCAAAGCACCTTAGAGGAGAAATCTTGGGTTTAGAATCATTTGATAGCAGCACTTGGCTTATTTTTATTTTTGCCTTCCCCGTGATTGTTGGCTTAGTGACGACAGAATGAGATCAACTGGTTTTCATTAAGGGGCCAAATGTGGCAGGAATGATGTTCTTAGCTCTCATGTCTGAAAGTGAAAAATACAGCGTTGCATTGCCAGCAGCCATCTCCTCCCTGCCGCACCCTACCCCCAAAGAAAACTGCAGATAAATGAATGGCAGAATAAATAATTTATGCTAATGAAATTACTGCAATTAGTAGTTCTACAATGACCCTTTTAAAAGCCACAGCTGTTAGTGTCAGGAAGTGCTGTCACTACTGACCTTATCATAAGAGAAAGTGACAAACTGAGAATGCAGGGAAGACCAGTCATCAAAGAGGTCTGTTCTGGAACGATTAGAGTTTTCTGAAAAACAGTGTGAATTGCAACCAGCTGCTCCCTGGCTCTGCGAGTCTCCCATGCTGTGCCATTTTGTTAAGCCCGATAACAATAGTTATTTTGCCCCATTGAGACAAGTTGTCTCGGGCCACTTCCAGCTCGACCGGAAACCACTTCTTCCATCGCGGATTTACAAATGAAACTGTTGTTAAAGAGAGCTTTTCAGGGCAGCCCAGGAGCCTCATAAGGATCATGGTTGGGCAGAGGCCAGGGTTTGTTGTTGGGGGTTCCCCCCCCCCTTCCTGTCAGGACATTGCATTTGGCAGGGGAAGTGTTTATCTGTATTGTTGAAAGATATGTGCACATTTTTGGTTCATATTAAAACATGATGGCAGGAGTGAAATTCTGTGCATGTTTATATTGCAATCAGGCTCTTTTAAAAATGAAATCCCCAAAGGACTATGATTTATATGGTGTTTATATAATTTCCTTATAAATTGATATTTCTGAGTCCACTATTTGGTAATATACATATGTTTCAGATCTACTAGGGATGAAGAATATTCCAGATTTATAGTCTAGATTTAACTTTTGCTTTAAAAACATGTCAGTTACTAGTGAAATGGATTTTGAATATGCAGAACAATCCAGTATGCACGTATTTTAAACCCACTCAGGAATTTTTCACCCTGTGGGAAAGCTAAGTGCGTAGGTGGTGCTCAGGAGCGGTTGTTTTTCCACCGGCAAGAATTGGCCTGTCTCTCCTCGCACCCCTGCTTCTAATATTAATGGTGCAGGTTTGAAACGTTTAACTGCATCACCAACCAGCACTTGTGCACAGTTTTCCCAAAGATGTCTGAGCATTATTGACAACACTTTGGTAAATTATGTGTGACTTTCCTAAGAGTTGGTGTAGCTCATTTAATTCATATTAATTGATTTTTAGGCTTCCCTTGATTAATTGAACCTGGTTCATCTTGTACAGAATGCAATAAATAATCATTAAAATGAGGGAGATGTGACTCCACAAATTAAAAAGTTAACTACCTCAGAAGTCACAGAGGACAAAAAGGAAAGAATGTATGGCAGGGGGAGGGCATCGTTCTCCAGTAAATCTTAACAAGAGAGTTATTGTTTGTTGTTCCCCTCCCCCAATAAGAATAGAAAGGATCATGATATTTTTCTCCCTGTGACTTTTATACCTTACCATCCTATTAGTTTTCACATGGATTCTTATAAAACTGTGTATTTCTCAGTTTTCAGCTTTTTTTTTCAATGACTGCAGAGTTCTTGTTTTATTTTGTCGAAAGTTTAGTTTGAAAGCAACAGGAAAAATAACTTCTCTGAGCACTGTGTCTCAATTTCTCCATTTCCTCTTTCACAGTTGAGAGATAAAAATCAAGTTGTGAAAAGCAGTGCTTGTGTTATACGATGGTTTTGGGGTTTAGTGTGTGGGGCACGTGAAAATCCTTTGGCCACTTGGCAGAGAAGGGATTAGCAAGGCTGCATGCTTTTTTGTCATCTCTAATCCTGTGGGTATCTCTCTTAAAAGACTAAGTTTTCCTAGGTTCTACTGTAACTTATTCTGTCTTTTAGAAAAAAATCCTGTGTAATTTTGCTGATTTTTCTTGTTTTTTAAATTGCATTTGTGTTTTTGACTTGAAAGAATTTCATATGAATTGCACTATTTGTGTCTTCAGCCACTGGATAAAGACTCTATTAGCTTTTTCATGGCACATGTTCACACCAGCGTAAATGAAATGAGTACCAGGTATTACCAAAATGAGAGAAGATACAACTATACCACCCCAAAGAGTTTTCTAGAACAAATATCACTATTTAAAAACCTGTTGAAGAACAAGCAAAAAGAGGTATCGCAGAAGAAGGAACACTTGGTGAATGGCGTCCAGAAGCTGAAAACCACAGCCTCTCAGGTACGACCAGGGTGTATTATTACTGGGTGAAATCTATGCTCATAAAAAATTTTTTTCTTTTCTTCTTTTTTGAATCAACATTTCAGCCCATTTATATAAGGTGCCTAGTGCTAAAATTTTAGAGTTTAAGCTCACAAAGAACACACTATTTCTGTTTTCCTAAGCCTAGAAAGGGATCAGCCACTTACTCTGTCACAGCTTGTTTGGAGAGAGACCTGTTGGCCTGATTCAGTATCAAGCCATGTAGAGATGTTGAAGGGAATCCACCCACACAGCTGATTCCTCCCTTTTGTCTCCGACGGCTTCAGTGTTCTGAGCTTACTGTCACCTGAGGATGGAACTATGATCCTTTTTGGTCTTGTATTCTCAGCCTCCAGTGAGGACATCATTTCCTGGTTGAAGAAGCAACAAGGGTTGTTGTGATTGGCGTTCCTAAGTCTAGCAGTCTTCTCTGAATTTGGCATCTGGTCTCCTTTTGGCCTCCATCTCTCTTAGATAAAAGTGTCCCGTCTTTGCTGTCCTCATGCTCGGTCATAAGGCCCCTGCTGCATTGCAGGACAGTTCCTCTAACCTCCAGGAGTAAATCAGGAGAGAATTTGTAATGGTCTGTTCACCTGTGATCTAATTTGATTGTTAAACACAAAACAAGTTTATGAAATAGGTGTTGCTGCTGTAATCTGATATATGAGGCTTAAAGAGCTTGAGGTCACAGAGCCAGTGAGGTTGGGATTTAAGACCATATCTGTATTGCTCTAAAGCCCATGGATTGTTCATAGTCCCATGCTGCCTTTCTGTGTCTACTCAAAAGAAATTACAATGAGAGGGCTGGCAGAGTGGCTCAGTTGGTTAAAAGTGCAAGCTCTGAGCAATAGGGTCACTGGTTCAATTCCCACATGAGCCAGTGAACTGTGCACGAACTAAGCTGCCAAGAGGTGGCAGGATGGCACGAACTGAGCTGCCACTGAGCTGCCAAGAGGTGGCAGGATGGCTCAGCTGGTAAGAGCACGTGCTCCTAACAACAAGTTTTCTGGTCCGACTACCACGTGGGATGGAGGGCTATGACCACCAATAACTAAGATTGAACACGGCACCTTGAGCTGAGCTGCCCTGAGCTGCTGTCGGGCAGCTGGCGACTGGACTTGGAGCTGAGCTAGCTGTGCCCTCCACAACTAAGACTGAAGGACAACAACTTGGCTGTTCCCCTTCCCCAATTCCCCAATAAAATCTTAAAAGAACGGAAGAAAGAAAGAGAGGGAGGGAGGGAGGGAGGGAGAGAGAGAGAGAGAGAGAGAGAGACACAGAGAGAGAGAGAGAGAAAAGAAAGAAAGAAAGATTACAATGAGAGAATATGGAGACTTAGGAGAAAGACTCAGCCTTTCTCTGGGCTACTGGGCCCTAGAGCTAAAGGAAAATTCCTTGGTCACTGGGGGTGATCTCCATGCCAGAAATTCCAGTGGGCTTCTTCAGAGTACTGTCATCAGGTCATACTAAGTTTCATACACCAGGAATGGCAATTTGGTGAAACGCTGTGATGTTTCCTGAGCACTGAGTAGGTAGACCATGATTGGGAAACAAGAAACCAGAGTGAAGAGGTTTCCAGGATTGAGTGATGTAAAGAATAGTTTCTCGAGAAGTCTGCAGAGAGTGTATCCATATTTGTGCATCTTTTCATTCCACTTTTTTTTTTTTTTTAAGCTGAGCCATCCTGCCACCTGTTGGCAGCATAGCGGCAGCTCAGCTCAGGCTGGGCATCGAACTGCTGTTGATCAGAGCTCAGCTCGCACTCTTGAGCATCATTCCCTTTTAAAGAATGTCATTACTCTTTCTTTTGATGCAGATTTTACATTACTACTCTGTTTCTTTTTACCTTCTTTCTCTTTCCTTTTCTTTCTCTACCTGTCTCTCCAATTCTGTCTCACTTAAATCAAGGCCCTTTTCCCCAGGAAAGATTTTCCTAGGAGTCCTGTTGAGCTAGAAGAAGATGAGTGGTTTTCCAATAATCATCTCTGTTATGTGTTGATGAGTCAGGAGGTTGGCAGAAGGGAAGAAAGCAAGGGACTAGCAATTCACAGTCTGCCAAAGTGCAGGGCTGCTTGGCGTCTCCTTATTCCTCCTCAGCTAGAAACAACAGGCAGAAAGTCTGAGAGAAAGATTCACAAAGGTTTTTTGTTTTTTGTTTTGTCTTTGTTTTTTATTTTTAGATTCACAAAGTCTTGATTAAAGGACTACTGGTGATTTCTTTTTATTAGGTATTTGTGCATGAAATGCTCCTAATATCAGAAGAGTGATTAAAGTATTTAATAGCTCCTTAAGAGTCTTTTTTGTTTTGTTTTGTTTTGTTTTTTTGAGAGCAGTGTCACTGGCCCTCATATGTGGGACCCAAACTGGGGCCGCTGGCTTCCGAAGCCAGCGCTTAACCACCGCACCCTTAAGAGTCTTTTTAAAAAATGGTTTATTAGGAAAAGGAGGCATAGTTTCCTACGAGGAAACTCTTTTTATAGCCACCTATCTCTTCTCTAGATGTCAGCTTAGGTCATCATAGTGACCTTTCTTCATAGATAAGGCTTTCCTTCCAGGACTTGAGTCACTATGCCTATTTCAGACCTAACAGCTTCTTTAGAAACTGAAATTAGGGCTGGAAATAACAGTTTCTTCCTTGTCCCTTGGATGATTCTTTTGATTATGGCCTAATATACAACTAGTTTCACAAGAAGATAGAAGCAAATGTCACTGTGCAGTGTTACTCTGAGTTCGTAGAGAGGCTAAAAAGTCAGTCTTAGCTTAAGCTTTAATGGTACAGGCAGCAGTCGTGATGGTCATGCCTTTTAAGTAGAGTGTAAATAAACTTGACATGGGGGTTACCAGAGCCCTTGGATATGGCAGTGGGATGTTGTTCCACAAAATGAAACCACTGAAGTGCCTTTAGCCATTGAGTCAAAATAAATGGTTTTGTTAGTTTTTTGTTTCTATCATTAAAAAAAAAGAAAAGTAATATTTATACTTCTGGAAAATAAGTGGAATGAAGAGTTAATTATCATGATATGTAAAGGTACTTTCATGGGTTTCTGAGAGCCAAGTCACATTTTTCTCTCTAGCCTTTCATAGCTGCTTTTATTCCCACAATCCTCAAACTTAGGAACCCAGGGGTACCTTCTGAACCTCACAAAATCCCAACTTAAAAACTGAGCAGAGTCCTTCTTTAGAGCAGATGCATTTGCTGGTGCCTCAGAAAGACTGAGTGCCAAAGAGCTGAGGGAAATTTTTTAGTATCTTCTCCCACCCCAGGAGGAATCTACATCTGGGACACTCCCTGGGCCTCTGACCACACAAGACACTATGGTATGGTTTGCCCTTCTCGGTATTAGGTAGTAGGTATTAGGGTGAATGTCCTTTGAGGTGAAAATAAATCAGGAGGGCTGTTTCTTGTTTTGTGGGAAGATATAAGACCTGTCTGTGGGCATTTAGATAAAAATAAGCAACTGACTAAGTAAACTGATAAGAGCTAAGGAATATTGATATCTTCAGCTTCTGAAGCCTCCAGCAATTTTCTGTTGGAGAATGAAAGCATGGTTCTTCCAGTTTGTTCATGGCCTCTGCTGAGCTGAACCTGAGTTGCATGGGACCCAATAGGCAGGGGGTACCGGTAATGTGGGCTCCCTTGGGGATTGCTGTTGGGGCTTCCCTGACTGCGCAGAATGAGTTGAGAAGATGACCTTCTTGTTGGTGCTGACATAAATTAATGATATTTTTCGCAAAACCATTGGGAAGCATTTTTTCTGTTTATTTCTATACAGCGAAAACAAGGTGTGGGGGGGAAGGGTGCTGCGTTTTCACACATTGGACTAAAATCAACTCAGGGTCGAAACAGATGCATGATAACAAACTGCTGGACATCCTTGAATTCATTTTTAAAACTAAGCTGTATTTGAGATTTGTTGTTGTCAATGCAAGTTACTTCAAAATAATGACTTTTCCTGTAGGTAGGAGATCTGAAAGCCAGGCTGGCCTCTCAAGAAGCTGAGTTGCAACTGAGAAATCATGATGCTGAAGCTCTGATCACAAAGATCGGGCTTCAGACAGAGAAAGTGAGCAGGGAAAAGGCCATCGCAGACGCGGAGGAGCGAAAGGTCAGGCTCATTCTGCCATTTAGAGCGCTGGGCTATATTTAGCACAAAATAAACCTTTGTAAGGGAACACTTTTGAGCAACTTCCTCTCCAGGGAGCATAAAATGTAAAGAATTATTATAGTTACACATGTAACAGCATTTCACACCGTGATTACCACTTGACCTTTCTTTACAGTATGCATTTTCCCCAACCTTTTAGCTCTTTTAATGATATGAAAGAACAATAAATACTGAGCTCATTCAAGCATATAATGGACGTGGATCTTGCACATCGGGCCTATTTGTAATACAGTAAAGGTCGTGAAGTCACCTCGGAGATTTCTGAAGGTTTTCAGTTTTTAGGCAAATTGAACAACTCAATTGTTAACAAAGCCATTCCATCACTTTTCAAGATGGTTTTCAGATTTTGCATTTTAATAGTACAACTTGAGTTTATTATTAAATCCTAAGGTGAATTTGGTCTTTTTGATTCAATTGAGGCCCTGACATTCTGTTTTATTGTTGGAAACAATTATTTTTAAGATGATATAGGTTCTGCTTTCTTTGTACTCAGGTTTCCAGCAATTCTGAAATAAATATAACTTCTTTGGTTTTCTTCTTTTACCAAAACTCCAGCTTCAAATGGGAGTGATTTTTTTTTCTTTATCTTATTTCCCAAAAGAAATATCACAGTAAACATAATGATTAATAAATATTCGTGTAAAAATTGAATGAATGTATATGTATAAGGTAAATTCTCTTGTTTTAGACAAAAGGTTATAATCAGGGCTTAGTTACTTTAAAAAAATGTAAATTGCTAACACTCTCATAGCCATTGAATCAGCAGCCATTATCCTTGCGTTTTACGATACCAGAAAATATTTGAGTTTTTCCAGTGATGTTGCCATTCATTCATAGATAATTGAGTTGTTTTTCTTTTTCTCTAATGTGTATTGAGCATGTTTGCCTTTAGCTTACACAACTAAGGACTTGACAAGTAGTATATTGAAAATCAAAACTCTAAATACACATTTTGAAAAACAACATATTTTGAAGTGGAAGATAAAGCACATTTGACATGACCAATTGGCATATGAGTCCTAATTCTGGTAATAAATGTTTCCATTGAGTTTCAGGTAAGTGAAAGATGCCTTTAAGAGTATATTATTATATTAAGCAATTAGGTATCATGCATGATGTGATTATCATAAACTAATTCCACCCAGAGGATATTTTTCATGCATTACACACACATTATACATATGATGTTCCAGGAATTATTATATCATAACCCATCTCTACAGATACCTTTTCAAGATCTTAAAATATAGCAAATACTGTAGAGATATTGTCACATTTTTACATGTGAATTCCTAAGGCAAAATTATTCTTCCAAAGAGGGTGAAAATGTTTCAGCGAAGTACAACTTATCTGACAGGTTGTTTTGTGAAGCTCGTCAAACATGAAACAAACATATACTACTTTTCTATCTAATCCATACCAAGAAATAAAATGATCCTTACACATATGTTCATTTTATCCACGAGGCTTCATTTAATTATAGATAACAAATATTAACTGAGCACCTGTTTTTGGCCTGGCACTGTCTAGGCTCTTGAGGATATATGACATACAAGTTTGCCCTCATGTAACTTACATTATAATGGAAAAGACTGACAAGGGACATGTGACACGTTGATAGACCAGGTATTTTAATTTAATGATAAGGGCTCTGATGAAAATCAAATAGATTCAATGGTGGGGCCAACTGTTTAATATAAGGTGGTCATGGAAAGAAGGCCTCTATATAGTTACACCACATAGAGACCAGGAATTAACACCGCGTGTGTTTTATGAGCTCACATTTGTCATATGTTCAGCAATGTGCTAGATTCTATGTAAGCCTATGAAATTGAGGTCGCAAGGCTTAATATGTGAGAAGTAATTAAAAAGTACTGGGGCCGGCCGAGTGGTGCGGTGGTTAAGCACTGGCTTCGGAAGCTAGCAGCCCCGGTTCGGGTCCCACATATGAGGGCCAGTGACTCCGCCCTCAAAAAAAAAAAAAAAAAGTACTAACAGTACATTGCCACATTTAATATGACTAAACAAATATTGGGGTTTAAATACTGCCTTGCTGTGCCCCTTGACAACTTGTGTAGAGAAGCAGGTTGAAATTGTTGCTTCAAATTACTAAAATAAGCAAGAGCCATCCAAACCACTGACATTGCCAGCTGTCACTTCAAGTAACACCAGCACCATTAAGCCTGAGAAAATTAGTTCTTCCATCTTTGACTTATCAGCTCCAAATTCTAAGGATCCCCTGACCCCTTTCAAACTGCTGGCTTTGTTGAGTAGGGTGTAATCCTCATGAGTGAAAGTACCTTCCAAATTGCAGGGCTAATATAACCTCTTTCTTGATTTGGAGTGGTCTTCAGTTTTTATATGTGTTTCTTCCAGAGCTGGGCTTTGAAGGACCACCAGGAATTTCTTATAGTCAGCAGGCTGGTGAAAGCAGTTGATTAGTTTGCTAGGGCTTTCGTAACAAAATACCATAGACCCGGAGGCTTAAACAACAGAAATGTATTTTCTCAAAATTCTGGAGGATAGAAGTCCAAGATCAAGTTGTTGGCAGGTTTGGTTTCTCCTCAAGGAGAGCCCTCTTTCCTTGGCTTGTAGGTGTCCACCTTCTTTCTGTGTCTTTATATGCCCTTTCTTCCATGCACACAGCCCTGAGTGTCTTTTGTATGTGTCCCTATTTCTTCCTGTTGTAAGGACACCAATCAGATTGGATTAGGACCCACCCCCTTGGGCTCATTTTAATCACCTTTAAAGGCCCTATCTCCATATACATCACCTTCTGAGGTCCTGGGGTTAGGGCTTTAACATGAATTTCGGGTGAACACGTAACAGTTCAGCCCCATAACAAGCAGGTTTTGTGACTCCATTCTCTCCCTGTGACCACCACTAAATTTCATGAACCATCTGCAGAGAGCTTTTGATTAATAAAGGGCAGGGAAATTCTGGTGTACCCAAGAATGGGATATCTCCACATCTCTGTTTTAACGGGTAGTGGTAAAGGGAAAGCACGCTCTAAGCAGCCTGTCTGTGTAGCTCCTTCGCCTTCACCAGCTTGAGCATCGCTCACCACTACCCAGGAGCCATGGGGCAGAGGAAATTGCACACGGAGGCTTCCCAAGTCACTAAGATACTCAGCATCTTCACTACTCTAGTATCGCTGCACCTTAGGGTGAGAGGTATTGGGAATGAAAAATAACTTGACCAACCTAGAATATTTATTTAATTTGCACTTGTGCGTTTTTATTTACTCAATGTTCAAGATTGCTGTGCTTGCCGGCCGAGTGGCACAGTGGTTAAGCGCTGGCTTGGGAAGCTAGCGGCCCCGGTTCGGTCCCACATGTGAGTGCCAGTGACACTGCCCTCAAAAAAAAAAAAAAAAAAAGATTGCTGTGCTTATAAAAATACTACTCCATTAACAGCAAAGGAGTCAGAAGGGTGAGAGTAACAACTCCCAGTCTCATAGAAATAGCACTTAAAGAAATATTCTTTAGTTACTTCTAGTACTAAAAACCTATGATCCTGAGTCTAATTTAAAATAATGCTATTGTAAATAGTAACTAACAGCATTTATAGACTCAGTATATCCTTATGGAAAATACATCAACCTGAGGCAATAACTCACTCACCGAAATACCCTCTCTCTTTTGTCTGGAATGGTATTCGCTATACACTAAAAGTGTAGTATTCTTAGAATTTTCATGGTCCATTCCTGGCAGTTTTGAGGACTGTGGTTTTGGAGTATTCTCAGTAAGCATGCAGAGTTTTCTTATTTACATTCACAGTAGCTCTGTATATATTGGCAGGAGATCACATATCTACCCTGAGCCAATTATGTTCATAAAAGGTGCAGTATACAGCAAAATAATGGTTAATCAGGAGAAGGGTAATTACTGCTAATAAAGCTGTAGTAGACAACATAATTTGTTGTGAGCAGTGTTTAATTTTATGGTATAGTTAAACCTGCTCATTCCAATACATCTGAAGAAATGCACTTTTGTGCACACTTTATATTCTACAAATCGCCATCACCACAAGAACCATGCCCCATGGTGACTGGATCTTGGTGCCCAGTGCCACAGCTTTGAAATTCAAATTTCTGCTGAGGACTGAAAATGTACCCTGCCTGGTCATTCAAATTCTATAGGTGTCCAAGAGGAGGAGGAGAAAAACTTCAAAGCTTCTCACTTTGAATTGGTTCAAGTTTACCAGCATTGTTTCCCTATAGTCATACTATATGTGTCAGGTCACGAAGCTGATACAGCGCCCTCTTTAACACTGTACCCTCAACAGTGGAGTGGGGTGGCCGGTTAGCTCAGTTGGTTATAGCGCAGTGTTCATAACACCAAGGTTGCCGGTTCTATCCCCACATGGGTCACTGAGATGCGCCTTCCACAACTAGATTGAAACAACTACTTGCTTGGACCTAATGGGTCCTGGAAAGACACACTGTGCCCCAATAAATAAAAAATTAAATAAATGAAAAAATAAAAATATTTAAAAAAAACAGATTGGGAAAAAAAAAGCAGTGGAGTGATATCAGTGTCACTGGTTCATTGCCAAAGACAGAACTGGACTATTGCAGCTGTATTTCCTTACCAGGCCCTTAGAGAAACCAGAAATTTGTCTTTGTAAAAATTCCACCTATGGTTAAGCATGCACAGCATAGAACAGTATCTTCTCGCCAGCTGAACAAGAAAACTTCACATCTATCCTGAAAGAACCAACATGGCATTTAGGCCAATGTTAGCAACAATTAGATAGGGAATTCTAGCAAGAATATTTCATGGTATAGACTCCTGAGTCAACCTGGATTTTCACTTGTCCAGGACTCTGAAAAAGAAAATTGAAGAACAGAGGAATTATTTAATCTTGCCATCCTTATTAGTGGCACCTTGTAGTCAAATTCGTCAAAGCCCTTCTTGGAGCATTTTGATACTTGGATCCATTTGTGCCGGCATTTGTCATTGTGTGTTTTGTGCATATACCAAGCTTTGTATATACAGTGTGCCTAAAGGGAAATTCGTCTTCAGACAAAATCCTCAGGATTCAAAATGTGGACAAATGAATTATTGGCACTGCATCTGACTCAGCCGACATTTTTCAACAGAGATAACTAAGATGATAATTTGTGTTATTGGTCTGTGTGCTTTTCCTCTCTGATTAGGTGACAGCCATTCAGACTGAAATATCCCAGAAGCAGAAAGAGTGTGAGGCCGACTTACTCAAGGCTGAGCCTGCCCTGGTGGCTGCAACAGCTGCTCTCAATACACTCAACAGGGTAAGATAAGTACTTGGTTCATGGGAATTCCTCAAAATGATATTTAAAGTTTTTAGAGTTTGAATAACTCAACTCTGAGTAAAGTCCATGCAACCAAAAAGAGGGTTTGTTTTTTTGTTTGTTTTTAAAAGACCCATAAAACATTAAAGGTGAAACAAACCTTTGAGGTTCTTAATCATTATAGTTCAGCTTCCTTTCCCATCTAGGACACTGTCCTGCCACACCCAATGAGCAGGCACCTTTTGAAAAGTTCCCACACTGTGGGATGTATACTCTCATGAAAGGCAATTGGGTTGTTAGCAACTGGATTTGACCCACATCCAGTTGTTGCTATTATGTGTTGCTTTAAGAACTAAGTGGGGGATTCTGTATTGCTTGGATATGAAAAGTAGTAATGATGAGAGATGCTCATGAAAAGAAGAATGGGTGGGAACAAAGCTACCTAGATTTGGCCCACGCCATTTTCCTTGATGCACGTTATTAGTAAAACTTCATTGAGTATTCGAATTCCCATAAGAAAATAATCTATGATGGTTGGAGGGACGGATGGATGTAAGGAACAATGGAATTATGGGTGATGTTTTTGAAAAGCCAGCAGCTAGTCTTGTCCTTAGGTTCTGCTAGGCCTCAGGGGAGAATCCCAGGGAATACTAGATAGACCTGAGTTTCTGAAGAGTCGACTTCAAAGAGTAAAGGATCCAGATTTCACTGTTCTTTTAAAGAGATGTTCAGTTCCTTTTTCTAAGTAATTTTGACAGCGAAGAGTTATCTACATTGATGTTTCTTATGGTATTGCTGAAAATACAATAAAACTGCAAAATATAAAAGAGCATAAGAAGGGCCGGCCGAGTGGTGCATTGGTTAAGAGCTGGCTTGGGACGCCAGCGGCCCTGGTTCGGATCCCACATATGAGGGTCAGTGACACTGCCCTCTACAGCTAAGATGGTGAACAACAGCTCCACCTGGAGCTGGGTTGCTGTGAATCTCCGGGATGGCATAGCTGCAGCCCCTGCTGCAGTGTGGGCTGCCATAGGCTACAGTGAGTGGCTGGCAGCCAGTGTGAGTGGCTGGCAGCCAGTGTGAGTTGCCAAGACCCACTGTGAGCGGCCATCCAGAGGCTGGTGACCTATCTGCCTCACCCAAGCAGAGCACAATGATGATACCAACATGGGCCAGTGAAGCAATGTCCTCCACAACTAGAATGAAGAACAAAAGGACAGCAACTTGTCTGTTCCCCTTCCCTGGTTCCCCAACGCTGTTCCCTTCCCCCAATTCCCCAACAAAATCTTTTTTTTTTTTTTTGAGGGCAGTGTCCCTGGCCCTCACATGTGGGACCCGAACCGGGGCCGCTGGCTTTCCAAACCAGTGCTTAATCACTGCGCCACTCGGCCAGACCCCCAACAAAATCTTTAAAAAAAAAAAAGAGCATAAGTATACCATGATCAAAGATTGATTCTTATGCATTCAGATACTCTGCTGCAATTAAAATGATATCATTGAATACTAGTTAGCAACATGAGAAAGTGTTTATATTAAGTGAAATAAAGCAGACTCTAAAATTAAGTATATTATGTGACCATTTTTTGATATGAACACGCATGCGTAGAAAAAGTATTCGAAAAAATAAACAATAATAGTAACTGATTACCTCTGAGTAATAGAATTTTATATTTTTCCTCTTTATTTCTGAGCAGTGGAATGTTTATTTTCTTCTTTGTGCTTCTATACATTTGCAACTTTTCTCTGAATATGTTATTATTTACCCAGACAAAATAAATGTCACTTAAATATAAAGCTGATTATATATGATGGTGATATTTATAAATGCAGAAGAATCCTGGTTAGCCAGCTCTGTTATCATTGGCATATTTTAAGTCTGTTTTTGCTCTTATTTTTACACCCTTTTTATTCTTTGCAATCATTTCCCAAATAAATAGGCAGTGTGTGGTAATGGAGCAGAATCAGGTTCAACAATTGATCTGAGTGTATTATGCAGCTCATGAAATATTACAGGAAATAACTTATTTTTTAAATCATATATCATGAAACCTTGTTTTTTAAATAAGTTTCAGGTGTACAAAACAACAGAATGATTAGATATTTACAGCCCTCACAAAGTGACACCCCAACAAGTTTACTACCCATCTAACACTGTACATAGCTTTTACAATACCATTGACTACACTCTATGCTGTACTTTACATCCCATGACTACATATATATTTTTAATTATAGTTGACATTCATGATTAATTTATATTAGTTTACATGTACTTCTTATATACTACCCCAAAGTGTTTGCCCTGATACTTGTAATTTATACTATTGATACCATCTGTTGGGTAAATCAAGATTCTGACATGAAGAAATTAAAGCATAGTGCAGAAAGTAGGTTCAGCCTATATGCACCTCGTCCTGATGGAAAGTCATCGTAGTGTAATGGAAGATGTTTCTTGTGTGTGCATGTAAAGCAGAAAAACACCACTAAGAGACACTGAACTAAGGGATTATGTTTCTGGGAGGTCTTGGTTACAATACATGTATGTTATATAGATGGGATAAACCCTATAAATACCTTAAAAATTTGTTTATAAAATGTCCTGACTCAGGGAGCAAGGCTCTGAGGGACTGGTATATCAGATGGAGGATTTTTCTTGGAGGCAAAAAGAGGCAGTGAAGTTTCCAGACTATCAGAAAAGTGCCCAGCAAAAACTGAACTTCTTGGGATCCCAAGGTGGAATTCCTAGTGGGAGGCAAGAAACTGCCAAACCAAGATTGGTGTGAAAAGGACAGATAGGAGTTCCACTGAAAACCAGCTTGCCAATGTCACAGTTCTCCAGACTGACCCTGGTCATGAACGTCTGTGTGCTTTTTTCTTCAGGTCAATCTCACTGAGCTGAAAGCCTTTCCCAACCCTCCCAATGCGGTTACCAATGTTACTGCGGCCGTGATGGTCCTTCTAGCTCCCCGGGGCAGAGTGCCAAAAGACCGAAGTTGGAAAGCAGCTAAAGTCTTCATGGGAAAGGTATCAGACAGCCTGGCAAGATGGAAATCCCAGTTTCTGTTTTCAGTACAGTGGTTCTACTTGACAGCAAAAGGTGTTCAAGCCTAAAGAAATCATCTTTATGTTTGCTGAGTATTATGTGCTGTATATTCTTGAGACTTAGAATTTTTGTTTGCCAAATTAGAATATTTGCCGAGTTGGAGGTTAGCTTGGGGTTATAGCATATTTAAGTCAGCACCAGCAGCAGTTGGAAGGTTGCTAATTATTGCAAAATTATGAAAGCAGTTAAGTGTAGGAGGAAGAAAATTACATGGATTTCTTATGCCGGAAAAACGTTTCTAATGTACAAGAAGGTGAAGCATGGGGGCTTTGGGGTATGTGTGTTTCTTTTTCATTTCTGCCTTTCTTTTCTTCAAAATGTGAATGCCTCCTGTGTAGGGACTGAATATTTTACCCTGGGATAGAAGATATTTTAAAAGTGTCCATTGCTAAGTCTAACTTCATACACTAAAGCCTGAAAAAGTCAAACAGTGGGATAAATACAGCTTGCCAATTTTGCCTTTGTAATGTGTGTCCTAAAAGCTGATTTTAACTGTTGATCTTGGAATTTTCTCTGCAGCCAAACTGGGTTCATTGCAATAAGTCTGTTTGCTTTGCAGGTTGATGATTTTTTGCAAGCGTTAATTAGCTACGACAAAGAGCACATTCCAGAGAACTGTCTAAAAGTGGTGAATGAACAGTATTTGAAAGACCCAGAGTTCAATCCAAACCTGATTCGGACCAAATCTTTTGCAGCAGCTGGTCTCTGTGCCTGGGTCATCAACATCATTAAATTCTATGAGGTATCAGTCGTAATTAGATGTTTTCCAGGTGTTATTCACAAAGGCCCATAAATATCTTAATTTCCAGGCCAGCAAAAAATGTAAAGTAATTTGGTATTTAATTATGTGGATAAGAGAAAGTTCTAAGAATGAGACATGAAAATGTCAGATTTTACGACAGTCTATACAGGAGGCTACTTGAAATGCTGGAAATGGTCTTTTTGCAGGGTACAGTGATTAGCTACTTTAGATTAAATAGCAGCAATTAATTTGATTTGATTAGATGAAAACTTGTTGCGTACATTAATTATATTTATTTATGTTAAACTACTAATTTCATGTTGATTTGGAACACATGCAAGTCTGAATTAATGTTTAAACTTAAAGAAAAATTCACACCACCTCTATTCTAGACTTACTGAGATGAATGAAATAACCTTTTTTTCTTTATTGTTTTAGTTACAAATGGATTTTTATCTGTATATGTCTGATCTAAAGTTTATACTTTGGGCAGTATAGAGATAGCTTATCATTTCATTTAGTGATTTATTAAATTCTGATTGTCTGCCAACTATGTTCCAAGAACTTTGCAGGATGTAAAATGGAAACAATGCCTGGCCCTTAATTCATTTTTGTCTTGGAAGGTCGAATGTTAAATTCAAAACTAGAATTACTGACGAAATGCCAAATATCGTCAATGTCCTTCCCAGGATGATTTTCATAAAACTAGGCCATGCTCTTTATACTCTTTATACGGGACCCACAGGAATAGTGCCCTGACCGTCTTTCTCTCTCTTTTGTGGATACCTGTGTAGAGAAAGAATTTAGAAAGATTGCTGTTGATATATGGCCTCTCTCCATAATAAAATGCTCGACCACTGTGCTCTAGATTGTGGCCGTGTTCTGTGTTGTTTTGCTATAAAATAGGAAATAAAATTTAATCTCCTTCCTTTCTCCCCAACAGGAAACAAATTGATCCACCTAAATTCTCAAACCACCCATTCAAACCCTTAAGGTAGCCAGGGAACTTAGAAAAGAAAGTGAAAGCGTGGTTAATAGTGTGGAGGATATCTTCCACTTTCCTTTCTGGGTCCAGAGAATTCCTCCACACTTATTTTTCTGTCTTAAAGTCAGACTGGATCCCAGCTTTAGCCACAGTTCCTGCACACTGCAATTTCTAGTGATAGGATTATATCTACATTTTATGACAAACTAATTTTAGTGTCTTAATGGTGTTTGACATATATAGCATTTAATGCAAGTACTTGTAACTTTAATGTCCAGAATAAATGAGTAAATAATGGACAAGCAGAGAGGACTTGGAACGGTATGCAGATTTTTGCTCTGCCATTTGGTAGTACCATTGCTAAGAAATAAACAACCAATTGCTAGGTGAATTAGAGATTTTAATTACAAAGCTCCCAGCAAATGTAGGATTGAATGATTCTTTGTCCTCTCTGCATCTTTACTACCTGATGAATTAAGCCCCGTATGGATTTTCAGGTCTACTGTGACGTAGAGCCAAAACGCCAAGCGTTAGCACAAGCAAACTTAGAACTGGCTGCAGCTACTGAAAAACTAGAAGCTATCAGGAAAAAGCTTGAGGTAAGTGCAAACTATAACACTGAAGACGTTCGCAAGAGATGGTACCTCCTCCCTCAGGAACCCCCTTCTGAGGGCCACATCTGAGCCCTTCCAAGCAGAAAGGAATTCAATCTTTCATTAATGTTTTCATTTACATACTAATTGAGTATCTATTCCTTATCTGCTGTATGCTAGACACTGGAGAAGTGGGAACTTTCATGGTTTCTGCATTTATGAAACTTTCATGGCCTGGTAGTAGAAGGATGAGTGTGGCACACATTGATTCTAAGAGCGAGGACTCTGGAGCCAGACTGCCTGGGTTTAGCTCCTGGCTCCACTATTTACTGTTTCACCCTGTACAAGTTAGGGAACCTCTGAGCCCCTGTTTTCTCATCTGTGAAATAAATATTATAATAGCATCCACTTCTTGTTAGGATTTTGAGGATTAAATGAGAGTAACTCATATTAAGAATTTAGCATGGTAGCTAGCACACAGCTAAGTGCTTAGTAAATATTAGCCACAAATATTATCATCATTACCATTTTCACAAACATGTAATCAGTCATTCTGGTCCAGTGTTGCAAGTACCGGGGGTGCCCAAAAAATGAATATACATGACTTGGATTCATCTTTTGTTATCAGTATATATTATTACAATTTTAATACACTTTTTTTTTCCTTTCTTAAAATGCATATACACTTTTTTGACACCCTCTGTATATATTCATATGTGTTTACATAGAGAATGCAACAGGAACACCAGAAAAGTACCAAGCCTGGAGAAATTAGAGAAAGTTTCAAAATGAAGGTCTATTTGACATGGGCTTCAAAAGTCACCAGGATAACTAGGTTCGGAAAGGTATTCCTGGTGAAAAATAAAGAAAACAGGGACGAAGCAGTTGGTACACTTTAAGAATCTTAGTAGGCCTGAGCCCTAAGATGAGTGTTTTAAGGAAGGTTAGGAATAGCAGGAAGTAACGAAAGGTGAACTTGCAAAGACGAGCAAAGGCCTTCTGTGTCTTTTATGCTACAGAATTTAAATTTATATGACTAGGGATATTGAGAGATTTTAATAGGTAATGACATAATCAAACCAGCTTTTCAGCAACTGAATGGAAGCTGGAAGGAGAGAAGCATGTACAAGTTAGAATATCACAGTTAGGGCCTCAGCCAAAGCAGGAGCAGCTATGATGGAGAGAGTGAAATGGATGCAAGGCTGGCTAATGGGCTATGGAGAGGGGCGGAGGAATACAGAGTAGAGATGATGAGTTGGAGATGCCTGACAAGGCAGCATGAGTAGTGCAATCAAAGTGAGACGGCTGTATAACCCTAGAAACTTAGGGACATCCTCAGAGCTTCAGTTTCTTATCTGTGAAGTGGTGGTAGTAACAACTACCTGTCAAGTGGGCGTTTATGATTTTTGGCCACCCAGAATCCAGATTTTTATTTAGGGAATCATCTTTCCTCATTGGATACACTCACCTAGGGCTTTTACCAAGGGTGTCCTTTGTCCTTTAACTGAAAACTAGATCTGTTATCCAAGCTTTGCCAATTTGATGCCCCCCGCCACACACACACACACACACACATACACAGACACACACAGACACACAACACAGCACACACACATCATCTCTAAAACTTGAGTCATGAGCAAAAGAATAAAAAGGCAAAACATATTTCATGTGTTCCAGGGAGAGTGTCTGGGTGAGACTTTCAAGTAGTTCCTGCCCCCAACACTCAGCTTCTAGGGGTCTGTATGTGGTTCTTTGCCTTTCCTGCCCTCCTAACAGCCCCCGCCCCCATTTCCTTTCAGGAAATTTCCTTTAGTTAAAACTAGCTTAAATCTGTTACTTCCTGCCTATGAATCCTGGTGTATCGAGATGCTATTTGTTGTGCAGTCCACAGCCAATGCTTCATAAATGTGAGTTCCCACTCTGTGTGTAGCAAACATATATGTTAGGTGTTCAGGGGTCAGAACTGGAGTTTGAGAGAGAAGTCTGGCTCAGGAACATAGATTTGGGAATCGTTGGTGTGAAGATCATGTGTGTAGAGAGACTGTCCAATGGGTGTGTGTTGAAGAAGAAGAACAGTGGGAGCTGAGGGTGGACCTCGGAGGATGCTCCCATCTCACAGTAAATCCAGCCAGGGGTCACCTCATCAGGTGACCTCAGCAACCACAGCAGTGTGGACTGTGGTCCTCAGAGTGGCCAGGCACCCAAACCTGGCTTCTTATAGAACACAACTTGGCCTCCTTATGTCTGGGGCCACCATTTGTTAATTTGGCAAAAAAGAACAGGTCAAATAGAGAGTGTCTCTAGATTTCAGGGCAGGGTCTGGAAAAAAGAAGAGTGAGTTCATCTTTCCAGAGCAGAGCCCAAGGCATGGACTCCTCAGATAATGTCAGGAGGGGATTAAATTGGGCTCTCATTTTACTACTCAATAATTATAAGATATCTTTTCCTGATAAGTCTTATAATAAGATGGTTAATCACCCCCAAAAGCTTTCTTCTGAAGATATAGAAAATTTCACCACCTCTCACAGTAACTTACACTGCCTTATTTTTCAAGGCTGCTTCCTCTAATGGAACTTCCTGACCATCTCTCTCGGCCCAGGTGACCTTTCTGTCCTATCAGTATTTCTGTCCTGGTACAGCACCAAGCATACTATTCAGTAAATGAATACCTGGTGATTGCTGAAAGAAAAATGAGTCAACAATAGTTGATTTAGACAAATTAAGGATAAACATATTAATTTTATAAAAGTTATCTTCGTTCATTTGTCAAAACTCTCACTGTCAACTTGACTCAAACCTTTAGAAAAATGTTGCCATCTATTGTTAATGGCTTTATGTAAATATTAGAAGCAATTTAATGTTCACAGAAAAAGTGATGAGGATGCTCAAGACAGCCGTGTGTGACCCAAAATTAAGATTTTTTTTGTGATTGCAAATATAGTAATCCTTGGACACAGCCTGCAACTGGCTGAAAACAATTGTTCAGTTCAACTGTTTCAAAGACCCACAGTGTAAGCAGAGGTTCACATATCAGTAAGCCTTAGAACTCAGCTTGCAAACAGAGAAGAGAAGACAGTGTAATAATCAAAATGGCTTTATGAAGAACAGGATCCCTCAATCCCACTGCCAAGATGGATTTCCACAGAGTAGTTATTAATGCCGCAGCATCTCTGGCTGCGATTCCCACAAGGTGCAGCTCTTTATAAAGACACCATGGCTGATCATGCCAAACACAAAGTACCTCTGCATAGTTCCTGGCTGCTGGCACACGGTCACGTCAAGGTTTGAGCCCAAGTGAAATGATAATTTCTTCCAGCTTTGCCACTGTTTCCTCCAGCCTCTTGTTTCTCCTCCCTCCTGGTCTTCCTTTTCTCCTGATATTATGCCTCCTGTTGCCTTCTTGTCTAGAAAAGCAGGGATGTGTCTGATATCAGCGTTTGGGCTGTGATGGAATTTCATTCATTCAGTGTTAGTCTCTGTGTATTTATTCTTTCACATCTTTATCTCTAGTGTCAGACTAAAAGATGGCCTCACAGAGAAGGTTTAATACCAAAAAAAAAAAAAGAAAATGCTGAGCCTGCGTAGAAGAAAGGCTATTGTGTCTCACATATACAGGGTCTGTGGATGTCCAGGAAGAAAATCCAGATCCAGTTTGTTTAGGACAGTAGTTCTCAAAGTGTGTTCCCTAGACCAGCAGTAGCATTAGCGTCACCTGGGAACTTGTTAGAAATGCAGACCCTCAGACCGTACCCTAGATCTACTGAAGGAGAAACTCTAGAGGGGGAGCCCAGGAACCTGCGTTCTGTCAAGCCCTCCAGGTGTTTCTGATGCACACTCAAGTTTGAGAACCACTGCTTTAAGGTATCTGGTGGGCTGGGGTCCTTTAGGTAATTCTCTCCATCTCCACTCCATTTACTTTTAGAACCTGAGAGGCCAGGACTTGTCAACAACTGTGAAGGGACCATGATTTTACCCTACTTGCAGGCTAACAAGTTATCCTGTGACCGTTTTATAGATGCTGACAGAAGACATGAGACTTATGGGTCAGAGACTAAAGGTCTTTATTACTCACTGCACAGCATGAAACATGAGCCTCATGCTTCCATCAGTTCCTTTGCCCCTCAGTTCCCATGGGAGTGATGCACAGTAGACCAGCTGATGTTGTACATGGGGGTTTATGTCACTGCTGAGAAATCCCAAACTTAGGAAACGCCCAATATAAAGAGAGCTGCAAGTAAACAGACCCAACCTTTGCCCCAGAGGGAAACACATCTGTATTAGTCTGGTCAAGAAAGAAATCTGTCTTCTGCCTCAAGAGAAACACTGTCTCTATCTTCCAAGCTTATTTGCCATGCACATGTCTTGGGAAAGATAGTCCAGAACAAAATCTGTCATGCCTATTCACAAGAGGCATAGAAACAAATGCCAGAGACTGGCCTCCCAATACCCAGCTCCCTTTCCCAACTTCAAGAAAAGAACTGATGTCTCATTTTATGCCTTAGTCTTATGTACAATATATTTAGGCCAATTCTATGACTTGGGTAGCATTATTATTTCCATTTTTCAGATGATGAAACTTAGGCATAACAAGGTTAAGTAAACAGCCCACCTTGACGCTGCTGCTTAGCTGGTCCAAATATGAACTCAGATATCTGATACCAGAGCTTACATGTGCTTATTAAAGCCTCTTGGAACTTGGCACACATTTACAAAAGCAATGTTATAACTCTTATTAGAACTTGCAAGTAGCAAGATGCTATAATAAGGAGTATCTCAAGTATTTGATATCTTAGTCAAGGCTTTTTTGGTTATAAGTAATAGAAATCCACTTAGAAACCCTTAAGCCAAAAAGGAGACCAGGATGACTCATGGAACTCGGAGGAAGATCTAGTTGACTAGGTTTTAGGGGGAAAGTGGTCCAGGAAATGGGAAGCTGCCATGAATATCTTTCGTTGCCTCTCCAGGGTCATGTGACTTCTCATCTTGCTTCTCTTTCATCTTTCTCTTTCTCTGGAGTGGTTCCCCCTGCTTTCCTGTGCCCTTGGTGGAAGATTCCCCTCTAAATGAGGCCTTCCAAAGTTTACGCATTTCCCCAGGTATTTTGATGTTAAGGATAATGACACACCTCTGAGTTTCAATCCCAAGTTTCCAGAAGAGATCGTCTGGCCAACCTGGGTCAGGTTGCTGAGATCTGAAGGGGCTCAATCATTAACACCCATCTTCATTACCTGAGTAATGAACCAAATGGGAAATGTAGAGTGAGTAGGTGGGGAACCAAAACCTGACCCTTATCATTAAAAAAGCTGCTACTAGATGATGAGGCTTAGGCACAAGAGAAAAGGGAGAGTGCATCCAGAGTGTGTTTGAGTCTGCAGGGTACATTCACTGACCCCAGTCGCTGGCTGCCCTCTGTCCAGTGCAGAAGGAAAGCGAGGAGACCGCATGGGGGCCTGGCCGTCTGTGGTGGCACTGATGCATTTATTATCACTATATCCTCTTCTCCTTCTTCCCTAACATATATACACTACAGGGGCAAAGGTCAAAGGAGGGACAAGGTTTGTTTCATTTACCTTAAGGTAGTAGATGTTTTAAGATGATTATAATATTTCTATTTTTATCTACAAATGGCTCAAAACTTAATTTTGACGCTTCTTCAGGACCTGGATCGAAATCTGAGCAGACTCACAGCTTCATTTGAAAAGGCAATAGCCAAGAAAGTTCAGTGTCAAGAAGAGGTGAACCAAACGAACAAAACCATTGAACTAGCTAACAGACTTGTCAAGGAACTTGAGGCAAGTTAACCTTTTCTTCTAAAATTTTAACTGTTGGGTTGTCAGAAAAGACATGACATTTTTTTTCTATGTTTTTCATTGCAAAAATGTATCATGACTTTTCCGACAACCCAATAAAATATTTAGATCAACCTTTTTGGATTTTATCTTTATTTGCTGTCAATACTAGCTACATAGACATGGAATCAGCAACACAACAAAGGAGAACATTTAGTCATAATTCATACTGTAGTTCTAACTTACCCCGAGTAAGAAGTGACAGATTCTCTGTATTTTTTAGTATGATATACACTTAGGACTGATGCTAGATAACTGTGGTATTGAACTGTTGTTTGTATCTTTTAACATACATTTACAATTGAATTCTACCGTCAGAACATTACTTGAAGATAAGTCTGTTTGATTTATTTTTTTCCTGTGATATTTTTTAGAGGTGACTATATGCCAATGTTAACAGTTACTCCATTAAATGTAAAGTTTAAAGATTTTTTTTACAGTTCTTAACTTTCTCCTATTTGAGTGGGTAGAAGAACATATGGCCCTTGATCTCAGTAAGTCACCAATTTTATTTGCTCTCCCATATGTAATATACTGACACAAAGAAAGATTGTTATGCCATAAAAGGATAGAAGTGCTAATACATACTACAACATGGATGAACCTTGAAAATATCATGGTAAGTGAATGAAGACAAACAGAAAAGGCTGCATAGTGTATGATTCCTTGTATGCGAAATGTCCAGAATGGAAAAATCTGTAGAGATAGAAAGTAGATGAGTGGTTGCCAGGCTGGACAGGGGCCAGGAGTACCAGAGTAACCGCTAATACGTACAGTTTCTCTTTTGTGTAAGGAACACATTCTAAAATTAGAGAGTGGTAATTGCACAGGTCAGTAAATATACTAAAAAAACCACTCAGTTGTATACTTTAAAAGGTGAGTTTCATGATCCGTGAATTAAATCTTAAGAAAGCTATTATTGTTATTTAAGTGCTATGTAAAAGTATATAACTACATTATTAGAAATGCATTTAGCTGAAGGTGATAGAAAAGTTGATTGACAGTGGCTGAAACCAATGGGAGTTTATTTTTTACATATTACAAAGAATGCCAGGAGGAGACCATTATCAGTGTGGATTCAGGTAAGTAGTGATCAGACACCTAATTTCTCTGTACCCTTCTACTTCTACTAACTTAGCAGGTGGTCATTCACCCTCATGCATTTTACATCATGGTCACAGATGGCTGATCACCTTCAGATTCAGGCAATAGAATAATCTGTATCTGCTGGATTTTTGTCATTTTATAAGAAAAATTGAAGTTTTTCTAGGAACCCCTTTCACAGACTGCAACTCAAGTTTCTTTAGCCAGAACTACTTGACCACATCTCACTGCAAAGAAGGCATGGAAAGTAGAAAACAGGGTTATCATGATTGGCTTAGCCAATCACGGTTCATCTCATGGGGCTGACCTCATTACCACTGTATTCAAAATCAGAGTTCCCTTAGCAAGAGAGGAGGAGAAAATGTGTGTTAGGGTGGGTTGAGCTGGGTGATAGCCTAACTTCTTACAATATAGTAAACTTTAAAAAACCTAATTTACACACCAACTACAGATTTAAACCCATTATCCCTCTGAAACTCATAGTTCATGATACAAAACGTAAGTTTCTTCTGCAAAAATCCACTCTCCATTCCATCTCAAAAATTGTACTTTTGTTCTTCAGCTGTGATGGCCCAAAGCTTTGGAATCACCCTAAACTTTTTCCTCTTTTTCTCACCCATATCCAGTCCATTTGCATATTTATTATGATGGCTCTCCCTTCAAAGTCCATTCAGAATCGCAGCATGCTCACCACCTTCGCCTCACCACACTGGTCCGTCCCGGAGTACCACCCCAGCCTCCACCATTACCCCACAAAAACCCATTTCTTTCATTGCACCTGAGTGCTGTTTTAAAAAAAGTCAGTCCGCTCATGTCACTACTCTTTCAGAATTGTCTCACTCAACGTACAATTGAGACTCGCCCTGGCCTACAAGGCCCTACATGATCTGGCTTCTGGATGCCTCCTGTCCTCACTCCTGCCACCTTCCCTCTTGCTCCGTCTTCACTGTCCTTGCTCTTCCTTAGACATCCAGTCACTCTCCTACCTGGTATTCCTTTGCCTTTTTTCCTCCATGTGGCTGACATTTCCCCCAATAATGTCATTGCTAGCACCCTCACTTCCTTCAGGCCTTTGTTAAAAGTTCTCCTTATCACATGGTTTTATCTGACCTCCCTTCATGAAAGGGCACACCCCCTGCACATAACCCGCACATTCCGCTTGGTAGCTCTGCCTCTGCTTTATTGTTTTTTCATAGCATTTATCAGCACATCACACACATCTCACACACACACACACACACACACACACACACACACACACAGGCACATACACACACACACAAGCTCCTCAAAAATAGGAACTTCATCTGTTTTCTGCACTGCTTGATCCCAAGCATATAGAGTAGACCCTGGCACATCACAGGCATCAATAGGTAGATATTTGTTGAATGAATGAGTGAGCTTTGGGGGACTTCTACATTAAAAAAATGGGGGGCCCTTTGAAGATCATTTTTCTTAGGTCACTTGAGAAATTCCACTTCTGGTGGAGTTTTCAGCATCTCCCATTTAAAGTGGTAAGATTTAAGCAGTTTCAAGTGTTTACCACTCGTGATGTACCTGAGGAAAAGAAAAAGAGCTGTTGAATTAGACTGTTTTCATGAAGTATTTTCAGAATGAAAGTTTTATGAAGGGGAAAACAGGCTTTACCATGTGTCTGTAACACACAGCAGTGTCTTCTAAAGGTTTTTCTTAAGATGATTTAGACGAGGAGAGGAAGAAACATTGAATAGTGTTAACCAGCAAAATGTGTGTGTGTGTGTGTGTGTGTGTGTGTGTGTGTAAGTGTGTAAGGATTAATTGAAGATGTCAGACCTTTTCCTTTGAGGATAAATTCTTTCTGACTAGAACAGGACACAGTTAACTTCTGAAAAGCATCAAGACGGATGATTTTGTCTATATAGCATTGACCTGGAAGCTCAACCATTCAGACTAATAAATCAGGCAATTTATATTTAATCATTAACTAACTCCTGAGCTGAACAGCTGTTCAAAATTAGAAATGGGTCACCCCAGCCAGGATGACATTAGAGGCAATCTATAATGCATTAGAATAAAATTATAGTGATTTTTAACTGTCTAGAAATTTATTACAGGACATGTTCCAACTCTTAAACCCTTGTTAGCCAATGTCAGTAATGATTTATGTTGCGTGGGTGGTATAGTGAAATTATTGACGATTTCAATAGCCAATAAGTCTATGTTTAGTAAATCTTCAAATTTCAAAGCTGTTTTGGAGAATGAGGTGGGTGCACTTTATTGTTTATCATTTACTAACCAAAGACAACAAAGATGGAGGGAAGGCAAATGAGATATTTCTCTTCAAAATTAATGGATATATTGTCTGTAGCTGAGGAAGGAAAGTAATGAGTTCTATAAAGAGGGCAGCGAGTTGAAGTTCCTTAATGTTTAATTATATAGCTAAGTTGGGGTGATCTTTATCAAGCAAAGCAAGGAGACTATCTTGAAACAGCTTTGATAACCATTTTCACTTGCTAATTTCAGTATTGGGATGTTATGATGACTTTCAGGCAACTGAGATTTCAATCTATTAGGACATATATCACTTTTGTTTTCTGTGGTCACTCTCCTTTCATGAGAAAAGCTAAATTCCATACGGTTCTTTGCTTACACTATCAAAGTGATGATTTTTTTTTTTCAGGACTGATCATTTGCATGCTTAGAATGTTGTATTAATTTTTAGCATGCATTGAAACAAAGTGAATTAGTGAACTACCCTACAGCTTAGTTAGGCCATAGATATTTACTGCACTTTTATTCAAACTCAGTATTAAAGGTTCCCCATATTTAACCTGAAAATCACATTTTAAATGGCCATTCAACTGGATATAAGGACTTCAAATGCATTCTTTGATTGTAATATCTCAAGGCTAGTAAAGTCTTTCTGGTTTCCATGATTTTACATAGGGTATAGGCTCTGCCACCGATCAAGCGATTTTATTAGAAAAACAACCCGGGTTTAGTAACTACCAGCACTATTCTTTAATTAATAGAATCTAGGATAGGTGGCTCTTTAAACTTTATGTTTTAATTAATTAACATGAGTAGTGTTTGTCATTTTCCTTTTTCTATAATAAGCCCATATATATATAAATGTCTAGGACACTGTAGCAACATTGCTGAAAGAAGGAGGAATGGTGAGCAGCCAAGCTGCCATTAAAAATCCTAACATCGGGCCGGCCGAGTGGCACGTTGGGTAAGAGCTGGCTTGGGATGCCAGGTTTGGATCCCACATATGAGGACCAGTGACACTGCCCTCTACAGCTAAGGTGGTGAACAACAGCTCCACCTGGAGCTGGGCTGCTGTGAGTCCCCATGGATGGCATAGCTGCAGCCCCTGCTGCAATGGGCCTGCCATAGGCTATAGTGAGTGGGTGGCAGCCAGCGTGAGTGGCTGGCAGCTGGTGTGAGCTGCCAAGAGCTGCAGTGAGTGGCCGTCCAGAGGCCAGCAACCAATCTGCCTCACCGGGAAGAGCGCAATGATGATACCAACATGGGCCAGTGAAGCAACATCCTCCGCAACTAGACTGAAGAACAAAAGGACGGCAACTTGTCTGTCCCTCTTCCCCGGTTCCCCAACACTGTTCCCCTCCCCCAATACCCCAATAAAATCTTTAAAAAAAAAAAAATCCTAACATCGCTCTGAGCAATGGCAGTTCAATGCCCAGCCCGAGCTGAGCTGCTGCTGAGCTGCCAACAGGTGGCAGGATGGCTCGGCTAAAAAAAAAAAAAAAAAAATCCTAACACCACTCCGTCTTGGCCATAGCTCTTGGTCCTCCACTCCCAGAGGGACAAGAGAGGGACTGTCAGCCTTTCCAGTAGGACCTCAATTACAATGAAAGAGTCAGGACATCCAGTGATAAGATGTTTAAGATCTAATGTCATATTGTAGTAAACTCCACTGAAGAGAGTATGAGAGCTCCATTGGAAGGATGGGTTTCAAACACAAGAAAGATTTTTAATAGGCCAACCAGTTATGTTTTTGGTCTAAAGACCATGCAGGACCTAGACTTAAACTGCCCTAGGTAATGACAGTAAGCATTTGCTGAGTGGATGCTCTCCCTCCAATTACATATGAGTAATGTTATCTTTCAGTCAGAGAAGATTCGCTGGGGTCAGTCCATTAAATCCTTTGAAGCTCAAGAGAAGACACTCTGTGGAGACGTTCTCCTGGCGGCAGCCTTTGTGTCTTACGTTGGATCCTTTACAAAACAGTATCGCCAGGAGCTGGTAGACTGCAAGTGGGTTCCCTTTCTTCAAAAGAAGGTAAGCTCATTCCTTACATTGTCAAACTTTGGATGCTTCATATTGAAATTTCAGCAGTAAAAACAGCATGTGTACTTCAGTAACAACAATTGACTGGAAATTGTGGCGTGAGGGAGATATTTCTTGTATGTGGTCATTTTTCTTATTTTAACGATGGTTAAACAGGGAGATGAAAAATATAAAAATTCATTAGATAAACTTTGGAGATGTAATTGGAAAACTGCTTTTAACAAAACTTATAGCTAAATTCAAACTTGGATTATTATCAGGTAGCATGAAACTTTTTGTCTCCTTACTAATATGATGAATTATTTGTTAAAGATTCTTTTTCCGTGACTATTTTCAGACAAAAAGTGTAGCATTGTGTATGTCAGTATAAAATAGCTCACTCTGAATTTGAAAACTCAAACCCATAAGCAAAGTGAAATCATAGATTTGGGAGATTTGAAATCATCTAGTTTAAGGTCCTCCTAGTAGAGAAAACTGAGACACAGGAAGTTTAAATGACTTGACCAAGGTCATACATAACAGGAAATTAGACCTGTGACTTCCAGGCCATTGCTTTCTACGCAGCACTGTGTTATCTCAGTTGATTAAAGCAGGTTCTTAGTTTACAAAACCAGCCCTTAAGATATCCTAAATCTCTCTGTATATTAATGTTCTACATTGGTAATTCTGCCTCAGTTTACACAGTACAATTGACCTTTGAACAACACAGGTTTGAACTGCATGGGTTCACTTATGAGTATATTTTCCCATTTACTTAAATATTTCAAACATGGGGTTCCATGATAATAAGATTTTGTTTTGAAAAGGGATAATTTAAAAAAATTAAGTTATCCAAAATGTCTAAACATATAACCAGGGCAAAGTAATGATTTTCTAATGACATATGCTAAACATATATTTGTTTTAACTGTGGGCCTATGTTTTATTCTGGCTCCGAAGTTCTCCTCTGGGAATCCCATGTCTGTTTTCAGTCATCACTCTGAAAGCAGACACTCTGCCCTTTTTTCTTGAGAACATAGGCACCATGCAAACTGAGAAACAGGCGGTAAAACACAACCAGCTCTCCCACTCATGTCTGACCATAGTGATACCAAAGGAAGAAAAGTGATTCCAAATTATGTAAGTGATATCCCTTTGAAAGAGACTTCTCTGTCTCTAAGATACCTGGCAGAAAGTGCTACATGAAACATACCAAATGCCTGTCCTTGTGGAATAGAGGGTTCCAGTTTCTGATCTGCTTATCTTTTACGACTTCTAGATTCAGTCTTAGCGAAGTGGGAAGGCAGGAACAGCTGTATGAACTTGTGCCAGGGTCCAAAAAGAGCTGAAATTGTTTATTAATGTTAAGTTTTGATTAATTTTCCTTTGACCGTGTTCCCTGATCTTGTCCTTTCAAAAAGCAGCTCCTCTTACTTGCCCTCAATATATAGGGTGTTTTTTTTTCTTTTTTTCTTTTTTTAGCTGAGCCATCCTGCCAACAGCTCAGCAGCAGCTCAGCTTGGGCCAGGAATCGAACCGGCGACCCTGTTGCTCAGAGCTCGCACTCTTGAGCAAGCTCTTAATTAACTGAGCCCCTCAGCTAACCCAATAAGGTGTTTTCTAGAGCTCTTCTTGTCTATAGGTAACTCACCGAAGTGCCTCTGGCTTGTCACTCTGGCTTGGCTACCCTGGGAATTCTTTTTTTTTTTTTTTTTTTCATTCTTTTATTGTGAAATAAACTTTTTTTTAAATTAGTTTCAAGTGTACAACACAGTGCAATAGTTACACTTTTTACCCCTCAAAGTGACAATCCCCCTCCCCCAATTCGCCCCCTACTCCCCCCCATATCATACATATCTATCACAACTCCCCTGACTCCCCTCCACAGTATACTCCACATCCCGTGACTATCTATATATTCAGTTACAGTTGGCATACAGTATTATACAACATCAGCTTCAGGTGTACAGTGCAGTGATCAAGCTTCTACTCGATCCATAAAGTGGTCTCCCTAACAAAACATGTGACCATCTGACTCGCCACAAAATTTTTAGAACCTTATTATATTCCCCGAACTGTCTTTCATATCCCTGTGGCAGTGTTTTAGTTGCCTATTTATGCTGTCTAATCCCTTCCCCTTCCCTACCCCCCTCCCAGCTGGGAATTCTTAATGGTTTGTAAATTACCCCGTCAACAAGTGATTGTGATTTGTATGATTTTTAAAATCTTTAAGACAAACGTCATTTTTTAATGATCAGTTGACACATGTAAGGTAACCTTGGAAGGAACTCCCTATAAAGCAAGCCAGCATTTCTTAATGTGTTCCTAGAAACAAAGACTTCATGTTCTAAATACATCCATTTTCCCCAATTTAGTAAATACATTTAACTAAGTTCAAGCCAGAACTCCAAAGGGAATTATATTTTTACTTGAACCAGTGATTCTAAAGTTTGTTGGAAGAATATGTTTTTAAGAACCCCAAGATAATTTTGAAATAGAACAGTAAAAGGGCACTTCTCCTTCAAAATATTAAAGTATTTTCTAAAACTATAATAATTACATTGAAGTGGTTCTGCACAGGGAAGTAGAAAACTAGAATAGAGTTCAGAAGCATTCAAAGATATAGAGAGGTATTTGATATATTTAATATATGACTATGTATAAACTCCTATAACCACATCTCTCCCCTGCCAACATCTTTGCTCATCTGTTGTCTCCTTCTCCATGCTGTAAGGTGGACAACTGACACTCTAATCTAAGCTCACCCATTGGGGTTCTGTACTAGTGTCCTTTCCCTTCCTCAAGGATGGCAATTCCAAGGAGAGCAATTCTCCCCTCTCTATCATCATCAATTTTTTTCCTCTCTAGTAAATCATTCCCACCAGTATTCAAATACATAATTATTTCTCACATTAAAAAACAAAATTGATAAGGAGAACAAACTGATGGTTGCCAGATGGAAGGGAGGTTTGGGGAACAGGGTAAAAAAGGTGAAGGAGTTACAAAGTACAAATTGGCAGTTAGAAAATAGTCATGGGGATGTAAAGTGCAGCATAGGGAACATAGTCAATAATATTGTAATAACTATGTATGGTGTCAGGTGGGTGCTAGATTTATTGGGTGATCACTTAGTGTGTTAATATAAGTGTATAACCACAATGCTTTACCACCCGAAACTATTATAATAGTGAATGTTAACTCTAATTGAAAAAAAAAAAATACACCAGCAAATTTCTCTTGACCCTCCTTGCCCTCCAGCTACTCCTCCTGTTCTTGGCTCTCATGGACAGCAGTCATTTCCTAAGAGTAATCTATATTCACAATCTCCAAATCCTCCCTCCATTTTCTCTGAATCACTCCAGAGAGGCTTTTGTCCCCACCACTGCACCAAAACTCGTGTTGGATTTTGCTTCCACATTGCTAAGTCTGGTGGTTTGTTTTCCATTCTCATCATACTGACTTGACTATTGGCTGTTTTTGATGTAGTGCATCCTCCATCAATATTTTCTTCACTTGATTCCAAGACATCTCCCTACCCTCCATTTCCTCTTACCTCATTGGTCCGTCCTTCTTTCATTTCTTCGTTGGTTTTTCCTCTTCTTGACAACTTCTTAATGTTGAAATGCTCAGACTTTAATCTTTGAGCTGCTTCTTCCCAAGTTCATGTCTTTAAATGTTACCTGTACACCCAAAACTCCCAAATGTACATCTGTAGCCAAGACAATGGCGTCTTCCCTTCTATGCCTGGAAGAGTTCTCAAATATGGCACATCCAAACTGAAACCCTGATCTTCCCCAGAACTTCTTCTGTCCAATGGTCCCAATTTGTTTAATGGCAATGCCATTCTTCCGTTAGCACAGGACAAAAAGCTTGTAGTTACCTTGATGTCACTCTTTTTTTCTGACACCTATTTCCAGCCCATCTAGAACATCCTGTAAGCAACACCATCAAAATTTCATATGTAGTCATGTCACTACCTATTTGAACATAACACTAGAAACATCCTAAAATTTGTTTCTAAAAATATACGTCTCCAAGTATTTAACAGTATTTATGATATTCTTTCACGTGAATTGGCTGCTTTATTTCCCCTTCGTAGACTAAGCTTACCATTAAAAGAGGGGGAAGCTGGCATTCTCTTTGATCCCCTGCACTCCACTTTGCAAACAGTAGGTGCTCAACCAATCTATGAAATTAGAATATAAGATTTACATGTGTACCTTCTGTTACTCCTTTTAGCTTCAGAAATTAAAGTTAATTCAAGTCACCAGCTGTTTCAGGTTGTTTCTATAAAGTAGAAAGTAACAAATTAAAGCCACATATCTTTTACTAATAGAAGAATGCTCATTTCAAAAGATACCAATTAGCTTGTGTCTTTAAGGAAACTGTATTGCGTCAGATACCAAAGCTTGTTGTTCAGGTTACTAGGAGATCAAATTTTTTACTAAGATAGCATTATAGTCAGTGACAGTAGAAATGTTGTGCTACTTTTCCTATATCGATATCAAATTGCATCCCAGTTTTACTGTGGAAATCTTTCCAGCATTTTGTTTACTGAAGCTCTGTGGCCAACCAATAAATCATACTGTTGCTGCTGTGGCCTCCCTTGCCTACTCACGTAGGGCACTTCTTACAATTTCTTACGGAAGCATGTTTCCATCAAGCCTTGGGACTAGTTCCTTTTTCCTCTTGTTCATTTTGGTGTCTCCAGACAGTGGTTTATATGTAGGAGGTGCTCAATAAATGTTTGGTGATTGATGACCAAACAAATAAATTGCTTTTCATGATCTTGTTTATTTTTGGTAGAGTCAGTCCATTTTTATAAAGAATGATCCTTATTCTTTACAATAGGTTTCTTTTTTTTTCCCTCTCTCTCTCTCTCTCTTTTAAAGGAGATAACTCCCTAGGCTGCAATGTTACTTTCCACAATCACAGCGTAGGCAGAACAGAGATTGTAATCTAAATTCTTGGGCACAACTGGCAAGTTGATGGAGTTCCGGTGGACTGAATACATCCCCTAGCCCATCTCAGAAAGAGAAGTCATCTCTTTGTAGTGGTGGCCTGTAGTAGAAGATGAAATGCCTGAGCAAGATAATGCGTTTTAGCATTGCTTATGTGGGGTGATTACTCCATTGGGCAAATGCATTTCTGTTGCCCTGCCATACTTCTTGGGATCTAAATGCACTCTCACCTTGTTGGAATAGCTGTAGATGCATGTATAGGGCAAAGTCCCTTTCACTTGAGGCCAAATAGCTGTAGTCATAAACCAGATGTTGAATCCTGCAGTTGACAGAATCCTGAGAGGTAAATACTACGCTTCTCGGATTGAATTGTATTTCATGAAAAGTTTCATTTCCCTTCGGAGAGTCCACAGAGAATTTGCCCGTGTTCTCTTGGCCTGTGCCTCTTGTTTCTTTGTCTGTCATTCTGAGACATTTGCTCTGCCACTCTGGCAGTTTATTGCCTCTAACTCTGATTTTTAAAGGTTTCCATCCCAATAACTGAAGGCCTGGACTTGATTGCCATGTTGACGGATGATGCGACAATTGCTGCCTGGAATAATGAAGGACTGCCCAGTGACAGAATGTCCACCGAAAATGCCACTATCCTGACGCACTGTGCACGCTGGCCCCTAGTGATAGACCCCCAGCAACAGGGAATTAAGTGGATCAAGAATAAGTATGGAACTAACCTGAAAGTCACACATCTGGGCCAGAAAGGGTACGTGAAACCTGAAGGTTGGTTTTCTGTTTAGCTGCTGGGAAATGGGTCTGATTTATACAAAGTCCTGGCATTTGTTAGACCTCGCTGCCACTGAATTGTGACAATTTGGTACTATTTGTCTATCTGCCTGCTCATGTTTCACATAGAATATCACTGTTGAAAAAGCGTTTATTTGGGCAGCATCCACTTACATGAAGAGGAACTTAGATATAACTGCATTTGAGAGGAAAAATGTATTGATTTCCTAAGGCCAAGAATGGAAATACAATATATGATAATCCTTCTTTAGAGCATTTAGCATATGGTAACACAAGAATTATCAACTGCACAAATAAGCTTAATGAGGTTTACAGTCAGATTCCTAAATATATGCTATGCTTCCAGTAGTATTTTAACATGGCTGTAAGTCCCAATATTGGATGTTTGAAGATAATTTAATTTCTTAGTAAAGTTTTATATGTTGCTTTTGGAAACAGAATCTACCCTGAGATATTCTGTTATTGGGTCCTCGTTGCAATGCTGTTCGATAAGTAGAAAGCTGTCTTGTATGTAGCTGGATAAATAAATAATTTATTGTTGAATAAATAATTTTAGACTTACTGATATTTCATTTGACACCTCCATCATCTTTTACATGTAAAATGAAATAAGGATTTCTGCAGTGATGCAGATAAATGTACCCCTTGCTTATCTGAATACTTGAAGAAAATTAATTTGAAGGAGACTATTTTTGAAGAGTAGGAATGAAATAAAATGGTAGTTCACCACTTTATATGACTGAACGTAAAGCTTTGAAAAAATGAAAATTCGACAAAACCACAAGGCATGTAATATAATTTGAATTTTTTTAATCAAAAAAGACCTATCGAATGAACTGAAATGGAAATTTATGGTGTTTAGAGAGTTACATTTATTTCAGCTATGATCATTCTCAAAAAAACTAATTTGCACATGAGCTTATTAGTTCAAACTGTTGAAGTTCACTTGGAAAATAAAACTAATATTTATCTCAAAATCTAATCTTTAATTTCTATGTAATCTAGTTAAGGAAGTATGCTGCTTTATAAAATAGGTTTCTCTAAGTTAGTTTGTCTCATTTAAAATATCTACATTAAATTAAATGTAATTTAACATAAATAATTTTGAACATTTTCCCTGGCTTATTTACATTTTATTATCTCCTTCTGACTGAATTTTAAGGTTTTTGAATGTGATTGAAACTGCTTTGGCCTTTGGAGATGTCGTCTTAATTGAAAACCTTGAAGAAACGGTAGATCCAGTCCTTGATCCACTGCTTGGCAGGAACACAATTAAAAAGGGGAAGTAAGTATTTCTAAACTGTTAACATATATTTTGTGCGTAACATATGCGTTGGATCATCAGCTTCTGTTTCTTAACCACATAATCAAGTGCAATGTATTGGCATTTTCTTGGTGCTATTTTTGAGTTTCCATTCCATGGAGCCTACTTTCTAAGACCTCAGCAGCCGCATTATGATCCATTCTTTCAGACCATTTGTTTGGTGGACTTAGATTCATGTTACCCAATTCCTGACTTATGGACCCTAAAATGCATTGTCACAAATCTGAGAGTAGTTGCTTCTTTATTAGTTTATACTAGTGTTTCTCTAACTTCAGTACTTTAAAAAACACCTTTAGTATGTTTGCCTGAACTGCGTATCACTTGTATCCCTATTTAGTTAATATATGTCTTTTAAAAACAATTTTAAGTCGACTCACTATTTTATTTTTTAATTCAGCCTCATCACAAGTAATAGCATCCACAAAATCATGGGTTTACTGTATTCTGTTCTTTTCTAATATACTTAAAATATAACCATTTAACAAAAAAAGTGTTCATTAGCGGATCCCTAAAATCACCGCTCCATCCCAGCAGTGGTGGGCTACCAACAAGTGGAAACATGCCCTGCCCGTGAGCTCTGTATGCCATTCTAAATGGCTGCCATTCCCCCAAGGACACCTCCGTTTTCCAGGACATTCTGCCAGGGGCACTAAAGCCATTTCCAAGGAGTCATCATAAATGTGTAAAAGGTCAGAGGCAGCAATTATGTCTCTTACCAAGCCTGCGTGGCCTCGGGGGAGACTGGGACATCCCAAAAGCTCTCTGTGCCTCTTCACTCAAGAAATCAACATTTGCTAGATTTATTTTACTGGATTTCATTTTCTCTCTTTTTTTTTTTTCTTTACAGAGATGTAATTTTAGAACTTCCCCAACCTCCTTCTTTGACACCCACTCTCTGCCTCAAAGTTATCTGTCTTCTTTTTCATCACTGGATTATTCCTGTCAATTTTAAGTGGAAACAGGCCTATGACTTCTGGATGACTAACTCCTATTTTTTCAATAGTTTCTAACCAATGAGTATAGTATGTATTATACAACTCACCAAGTAAATCCATTTACAGTGACTGACAACTTATAATTGTTTAATAAACCAAAATTTACCCAGACATGCATTTAGAACAATCTAATAAGCCACTTGAAAACCTGCAACTCTAACATAAATATAACTGTAACTGCATTTTATGTATTAAAAATATAGTGTAATATCTGGAATGTCACTAAAGTGAAATCCTTGTTATTAAGGTTCTGACTCTATTATGAAGGCCTAAAATTTTTTGTCAGTCAAATACATATTCTCCAGCTTTAACTTGGATTTTGAATAACACAATTGAAGTGTAAAAAATTTGGTGACTCTCTATCTATAATATAATGTATATTTATTTTTGGATAATCTGAAATTTCAGAGACTGATAAATTTGAGTAATGATTTTTCCACAATATGGATATAGGTAAGTATCAGTGAGAATCCCAGTGGTCTTTTATTTTAGAAGCAAATTATTTTACATAAAGCATCATGTCTATATGCCAAAATATCAGGCCAGAAAAATTTATTCCAAATCAAGATAATATTTGCTGAATGTGTATTCTCTATTAGGCTTTATAGAGCTGATCATATCATTCTATTTTTTTAAAAAGGTCAAGAGAAATTAAAATGACATGTAAGAATATAACAAATGCTGTTTATTTCTATACAGTTATTACCTTAACAATCCTAGCTCCTAAATTCTTTTGTGCAAAACAACCACTTGTATGAGAGTAAATATCAGATCTGTATCTCCAGTTTTGCTCACTTCCCTTCCCTAAAAACAATGCAGATGTTTTTAGAGTATTTTTACCCAGAGGATCTGAGTACTAGTGGAGTCCTTATATAGTCTATATTCTATCAGCCACTGAATAAACCTTCTCTGAGTGCTGCTGTATGCCAGGCACTGTAGCAGTTCAAAGTATGATGAGGTATAAATCCTGCCCTTAAAGAAGCCATCTTTCCCTAGATGGACCTATAGACAATAAAGGGAATACAATGTCATTGGTGAGATGATAGAAGTGTGCATAGTAGGGAATTGTCAGTCCCATAGTGGAGACTTGGAAAGGCTTTATGGGAAAACAAATTACATTTGATTATGTTGATATTTAATGTAAATTTTGAAAGATGAGTGGACATTTGTCAGATAGACAAGTGGGAGAAGAGAATCCTGAAACCAGAGAACTAATACCAAACAGCAAAACACATGAAACAGCCCAACACCTTTGGGGAACTGCAAAGAGGATCCAAATCAGTGGCAAGTTTTGTGTTGGGGTGGAAAAGAGAGGGGAATGGTGAGAGATGAATGCATTGAGAGAGACAAACCCGGAGAGATTAGCAGGGCCCAGAACATGAATGTCCTTGGGCACCCACAGATGACCCCTATTTGCCTTTTCCTATAGATTGATAATTCTTTGTATTCCTCCCCCCAAATACACTCAAGGGGCCCATTCCTATCAGTAATACTAGTTGACAGTAGCAGCGGTTTTCCACCAAAGAACCGTGCCTTCCTGGATGACAAATCTGGAGTCTCCTATTTTCACATGAGAGTCATGAACATACTTCATGGGGGAAGCTAGTGAAGACTGAAGTATGCTGGGAGTAATGTGATCCGAATTATGTTTCTGAAAGGTCACGCTCCTGGTGGTGTGAAGTATTGATTAACAGGGGATGGAGCTAGAGCCAGAGCCTAATTGGCAAACATTTGCAGTAATCCAGTTGAGACATAATATGAGCCCAAATTAAGGCAGTGACTGTAGAGATAGGAAAGGACAAATCAAACAATTTTCAAGGCATTCATATCATCAGTTCATGGTCATTAATTGGATATTTTTGGTAGGGAAAAAGCAACTTTTCAAGGGTGATGGCCAGTCTTCTGCCAGGTTAAATGATGGTGTCGTTTCTGGAGAGATGTGATATAGGAATAGGATTAAGAGTAGGGAAATATTTCACTTAGACGTTCAAAGATGGAGGTGCTGCTTTAACATACGTTCTCATAAAAGGAGTCTGAGGAGCCTTTGGACGTGTGAGTATGGAGCTTAATAAGGAGACCTTGGCTGAACATGTAGACTGGGAAACATCTACACAGGGACATAGGTAAGCCATCATGGTAGAGGTGGCGCTCTCAACAGAGATGCCATACGGTCAGAAGAACAGAGGATGCATTCTCTTCACAGATGAGAAAAACAGGGACTGAATGAGCTTAGGTAATGTCTTCTTGGATGTCCTATGACTATATGAAGTTTAATATGTGGAAACCTAATTTCTTAACCAGCTTTTCCAAATAAATAGGCATTCCCATCTTTCAGTAGAAATCCTATGAATGCTTCTTTGCCAAACTAACTCTTGCTCTTTCATTCCATTTTTTCCCCTAAAACTTGTTTATTTTCCCATCAACATTTTGTAATCTAAGTCTTGTTTTCATATCTATGTTTTATGGTGTAGTTCAGGCCTTTCATTTCTTTATGTTGATGAAAGTCATCTCTTTGCATCCTTTCTCTGCTCACTCCCCTCCAATCCAGAGAGTGGTTAAAATAATATTTTTTCTAATATTGCTTCTATCATAACTCCCCTGTTCAAGAATGCATTAAAACTCCTAATGCCTATTACATTAAAGTGAAGCTCTTTTTTTAAAAAACATTTTATTGGAGAATTGGGGGAGGGGCACAACGCTGGAGAATCGGGGAAGGGGAACAGACAAGTTGTTGTCCTTTTGTTCTACAGCCTAGTTGTGGAAGATGTTGCTTCACTGGCCCATGTTGATATTATTGCGCTTTCGTCTGGTAAGGCAGATCAGTTTCCGGCCTCTGGACGGCCACTCACAGCAGCTCTTGGCAGCTCACACTGGTTGCCAGCCTCTCACACTGGCTGCCCGCCACTCACTGTAGCCTATGGCAGCCCACTGCAGCAGGGGCTGCAGCCCACACTGTTGCCGGCCATCTTAGCTATAGGGGCAACCAGGTGGAGCTGTTGTTCACCACCTTAGCTATAGAGGGCAGTGTCACTGGCCCTCATATGTGGGATCCCAAGCCAGCTCCTAACCAGCGCGTCACTCGGCCTGAATTGAAGCTCTTATATTAAGCCTACAAAATGCTTTATCTGTTTGATACTTCTGGATTTTCTTTCACCAACCTCATTTTTCATTAGTTTACATAGGGAACCCCCATCCCATGATGTGCTATTTTACTTTTCTTACTATAAGTTCCAGGTTCACTTAAATGCAACTGCTATTTAATCAGTTAAAGGGGAGTTTTAATTTTCCACAACTAATGCCTCCCACACATAGTATATTCTATACTGTATCATTGTGTCATTTTGCCTTATATGTCTCTCTTACAACGTACTTAAATTTTTTTCATTCCTATATATCCTAACTAAATTACAGGTTTTCTGTGGATAAGAAACATATATACTATATGCCTTTGGAAAGATGATTAGCCAAAATAAAAAAAAACAATAAAAACATAGACTTTTGTTTCTGGCACTTTGTTAGGTTAGACATGTGAATACTGAAAGACAACTAAATATTGGATTGTTGGAAAAGTCATGACTCATTTTTAGAACAAAAAACATAGAAAAAATACATCATGACTTTTCCGACAACCCAATATGTTAGTTAAAATATTAAAAACACCTTTTTTACACCTGGCTGACAAAAAAAAAAAAAAAAAAGTATGGCTAAACAGCAGGAATCAAAGAGACAAGGAACACCAAATCTGGTTTTTTTTCTGATAGTACTGGTTAAAACTTGATGACTTTGGGTTTCTATTTTGATGGGTATACAGAGAGAGCTTGGACCAAGCCTAGGTCCTATTCAGGGTGTCAAGTCTGTTAAGAGATTCACTTATAATGCTAGAGCCTCAAGGTACACACCTTTGTTTAAGGGTAAATTTGTTTAAAATTAAATAACAACAACAAAAATACTAGCACTGAAGAAAGGAAACTTTCTTTTCTCTCCTTTCTCATTGGGAAGAGGTGGGAAAATATTCCCTGAGAGTTCCTAACTAGAAACCAGCCTTCTTAGGAATGTTCTAGACAGACTTTTTACTACTTGTATACACTAAAAACCTCAAACCGGTAATTTAATTTAAAGTGGCTTTGGGTTGGTCATGCCCTTGGCAGAAGCTAACAAACATCTTGTCTGGAATAATGTACATAAATCCAGATATTAGAAGTCTGTGAAAGATTCCAACATATATGAGCTCACAGGCAAAAATCCCAGAACACACAAGGAAACACAGCACCATGAGCAAGAGGCAACAGAAGCATCACATAATAGAATCCTTATTTCATTACTGCTTTATTTTATATTTTTTGATCGTTAATAAGTATATATTCATTAGCCTTCCATGAATTGTCTATTGTCAACTTTTACTAATTTTTTCCATTAGGTTTCTCATCACTTACTTTCATTCTTCAATTTTTTTTGCTTCCATTCATTGTACACTTTCTTGTTTTCCAACATGATTTTGAGTTCATTCTTTCTTTGTACATGAATCTTTCCATCATTTTGATAGAATTTGGCATGAAAGGCAGCTAAACACAATGCTCAACCCCCTGTCTTGAACAAGCAACATGTGCATTTTCAAGAGACCCTTTAGGACTAAGATGGGTCTTATGCGCTAGTGTATTATTGTTAGAAACTAGCATTGCAGTAGAAGTAGTAGGAAGATGAAACTTAATTCAATGTCAGTCTGCTGCTCTCTAGTTTGGTGATATGGAGTAAGTTGCTTAGATTGTTTTCAGTGTTTATGTTTTCCTATCTGGTGAGAAAAAATACAAAAGAGCATAGCACAATATATATTATTTCCCTTGAATCTTTAACCAATGATAGGTACAGTATGTGCATGATTGGGAACATAAAAGAGATGTTAACAGAGCTCCTGAAGTGAGACATTGTCTTTTGCACCTGGGATGTGTGAGCAAACCTTAAATGGAGCCAGGAAGCATATTAGGTAGGAAATAGGGAGGGAATGAGTCATATCATTTATGTTTTAGATTGCCTCCTAAGAGGAGTGTTGAGGGTTTTGGTATTGGTTTTTTAAACCTTATTATTTAATATTGATACATATAAAAACATGTGTGTATATAAAAGTTACAAAGCATAATGATAAATTATACCTGTACCTATCATTCAATTTATGAACTAAAAGATTACCAATATTTGTTAAACCACCTTTGTGCTCCTCTCCTTTTCCATTCTGCCTCCTCTCCCAAAGGTAGTCAATATTCTAAATTTTGTTATCACTTCATTACTTTATTTAAAATAGTTTCATCATATGTACATATGCATTTTTCAAAACAACGTATTGTTCATTTTTGTTTGATTTGGGGCTTTATAAAAATGCCATCATGATGAATATACTTTAAAAAGGGTTTGAATTCTTTCCTCAGTATTATATTTCTAAGACTTATCTATATTCTTGCTTTTCACTCTTATTCTTTCATTTTTATCACTATACTATTCAATGGTATGACTGTTCCTCTAATGTTTTTATTGAAGGACATTCATGTTATTTTCAAATTTTTGGCTATTACAAGCCATGTTCCAATGGACATTAATATACTGAATATTCATATACTCATGTACAAATGTATGCACACAGTAAGAGTTTCTTCAGAATACAGAGTGTGCACAATCAACTGTAAAAGATAATGCCAAATTGTTTTCCAAAGTGTTTGTGCACATTTATATGCTCACTGGAGTGTACAAGTGTTGTGTAATCTTTCACAGAACTGAGTTAGGGACTTTCACACTTCTGCTGTTTTTTTGTTGTTTTTTTTTGAGGACAGTGTCACTGGCCCTCACATGTGGGACCCGAACCGAGGCCACTGGCTTCCCAAGCCAGCACTTAACCACAACGCCACTCGGCCGGCCCATGCTGTTTTTTGTAATACGAAAGGTTTCTGTA
Organism: Aselliscus stoliczkanus; assembly: GCA_033961575.1. NCBI lineage: Eukaryota > Metazoa > Chordata > Mammalia > Chiroptera > Hipposideridae > Aselliscus > Aselliscus stoliczkanus. The sequence goes on along the minus strand of CM066740.1, from coordinate 18,656,948 downwards.
TTTAATACCATTAGCCACCTCTTCCTAGGAGGAACTATTCCTACTTCCTATTTATTTCCCACCTCTTATTTTTGGATGGGAAAAAACTGAGGACGAAATTTTGAGACTAGTTTTATTTATAAAAACTTTAAAAGTACTTTGGAGTAAAGTTTAATATGTGAGTGATTGTATTCGTCTCACCTGACACAAAGTATGTTTAAACAAAGCAAACGCTTTCTTGTTCCTTCATGTAACTCTTTCAAAAAGAGGGAGAGAGAAAAAACTTTATAAAATATTACACATACGCAAATTAGCAGGAGATATGGAAAAATACAAATAGATAGATAGAGGTATTATTTTTCTTTCAATGCAATAAATAAAAAGTGGGAGAAAACAATGGCAAAGGAAATTAACAGGAAAGTGCTATAAGCTTTGTTTAATAATAGAGGTAGATATCCATTTGTAATGTTAAAACAGGAACAGAAAAATTTGAGTCTACCTTCAGCACATCCCAAACAATTCTACATGTTCTTAAATTTTCTAATAGGTGTTCTATTCTGATCTCCAAGAATGGACATTTTACTTAATTTATTTCTTTCTTTACTCAATTACATGTGAGGTTACAAATGTTTCCCTTTGTCTTATAAAGACAAAATCGCATTGAAAAAAAAAAAGAAAAATAAGGGGAAACAACCCACAGGAATTGTGAAGCTGGTGCATTCACCTAGAATGTTTTTATCACATTCCTGAAATGCAGATGGGATAACACTTTCATAGTCCTGAGAGAAAGTCACATTCCCCAGAAACTTTCTGGCTATTAATAGTGTTTTTGTTTATCTTCACTTCTGTTTGTTGGGGGGGGGCCTTTTTAAAAGCTAATATTAGTTTATTCTTCCTAATAATGAATGTCTGAGAAGATGCTAGTGATAGATAAAGCATAGTCCAAAAGTTGAAGTTCATTAATAATTGGAATGTTGTGGAGTATAAAGTAATGAATACTAATTACTCCTTTCATGTCTGACAGCTCCCTGTGGACTAATACATCAGCCCAGACTTTAATTTGGTTCTAATAATGGTTTCGTCAATAGCACATTAAATCTGTGTTTGAGAAGATATACAGTTGAACCTGACCCACATAGATGATACTGCTGTCATAAAATGGCCACAGGCTGACAACAGCTGGGTAATTACAAATAATTAAATTCACCAAACTCCAGACAATCCTAATTTTAAGGAAAATATATCTTACGGTATCAATCGACAGAAAACGTATCTGGGAAGATTTATCAACATGTACTTTTTCCAAAGCAAATTTACTGGCTTACATATTAGAGAAGTTGCTGATCTGTGAAGCATCTTCATAAAATTATATCTCTTTAATCTTTCAAATCCCCCAGACATCACTAGAGTAATTTTTTAACTTTAATTTTAGCTGGAGTAACCTTACTGTAAGATGTATTTTGAATGGAAACTACATATATGTTTCGGATATAAATATTTTTAAATACTTTACAAATATTTTAAAAGACATTTTAATATTATAAATATAACATAATTTTAAAAGACATTTTATACTTTATTCTATACTTATTTCATATAATTATTTTTAGTAATAGTCTTTAAGTAGAATTCCCTAGAAAGTACCTTAAAACTAGCTAATAGAAATATTAGCTATGAGTGTGTACACACACACACACACACACACACACAAGGTTGACAATTAAGTTTAAGAAATCATCCTAGAAAAAGTGCTACATACCTCATTGCTGAATATCACTACAGTCACCTTCTAAGTACTCCCCTTAGGAAGCTGTGTACCGTCGCCAGTACCTAGTCTACCCTTCAAACCAGTTTTGGAACTCTTTTTCTGGAATGTCCACCAGAGCTGTTGTCTTATTACCCTTGATATCCTGAATGTCATCAAAATGTCTTTCTTTCAATGTTTCCTTTATCTTTGGGTAAAGAAAAAAGTCATTGGGGGTCAGATCAGGTGAGTAGGGAGGGTATTCCAATACAGTTATGTGTTAACTGGCTAAAAACTCCTTCACAGACAGTGCCATGTGAGCTGGTGCATTGTTGTGATACAAGAGCCATGGATTGTTGGCGAAAAGTTCAGGTCGTCTAACTTTTACATGCAGCCTTTTCAGCACTTCCAAATAGTAAACTTGGTTAACTGTTTGCCCAGTTGGTACAAATTCATAATGAATAATCCCTCTGATATCAAAAAAAGGTTAACAACATCATTGCAACAAGTTTGCAAACTTAATTGTCAGGTGTGTGTGTGTGTGTGTGTGTGTGTGTGTGTATGTGTATGTGTATGTGTGTGCGCACATGTGCATGCTACGTCTATATCTTAAAAGGGAAATAATTTTGATTTTCTTTTTTAGCTTCCTTTTTTCCTGTTCCGTGGTACCTGGACTCTTGCAATATTAATCTTTTTAAAAATTCTAATTGAAGTTAGCTTTTGTCTCTGAAGGATTTGTTGATTGTATTAACTGTATGAAGCAGCAAGACAATTAACTCATTTCTATTCAGGACCTTTCTTTCCTTCCTTTCCTTGAAAGTCTTGCCAACTGTGCAGCTTTCAGCGGAAACCTTGCTTGAGGAACCTGGTTGGACCAACTCTAGCAGTGCTTCCTGCCCAGGTTGCTAAGTAACACCTCCCCTCTGCCTGGTGCTACCTGATCCTTTCAGCTGCATTCAGCTGGAGCTGTTGGAGCTCACAAGTCTAATCTAGAAGCTTTTAATTTTAACAGCAGGACATAAAGTAAGGCATTTAGGTGTCCATTGAAAAGGTTTTTTTTCCTTTCCTGAGTTTTTTTTTTTTTTTTCCAACTAGTGGTACTGTATTATTTACTTATCTCAAAACCCACCTGCTATCTCTTTACCCTGACACAACATCTTTGATGAATCCTGGGGAATGGAATTCCTCATAATTGGAGAACTTATTAGCTATCTGAATGGTCCATCGTAGGATGAGAACCTTCAGTATAATAACAAAGCATCTTAGGGAATTTCTTTCCAAACAGCATTATGAAAAAGGGTAATATGTCGACAGCTCTGATGGCCTTTCCAGAAAGAGTTCTGAAATTGCTTTGAAGGGTGAACTAGGCACTGGCTTCGGTGCATAGCTTCCTGAGGTGCAAATCTTTTTAAAAAACAGACTCCTACTGCAGCTATTCCTAGTAAAAGTTTCGATCTGCCACTGAAGCAAGTCCTTACTCTAAACTGAAGATGCTTTTCCAAGTTTCGTTTTAGATGGCAATAAAAAATGATGGTGTTTGTTCAAGTACTCAGAATATCTGATCACTAGAGAAATTTATTTAGAATTTTATGATCTAAGACCGGTGGCATTTTCACCAGGAGCTACACTAAATCTTGAGAACAGTTCCAACAAAAGTAAAAGGTACTTCCTTAGTGTCCAGACATGTATCTTAGAAATAAGACCTCCAAATGATAATCTCGACTTCAGATAATCTTCTTGCTTTTACTGAGACAATACTGCCTCTCTTAGCTTGGAGACATTTTGACTTTCAGATAAATTTGAAAATTAGGAGAAATGTCTCCCATGTCTATCACAGAAATGCTGTGAACATTAGCCAAGAAATCATTTTCAAGTGTTTTTAATGTAATATGCATATCAATCCTCTACAACAATAATGACCTTCCATGACTTGAAGAAATTAGTAATAGTTTCATCCCAGAACAATTTTTGGCTGGATTTTGAATAAACTCTTGAAAGAACTTTTAAATTCCCAATGTCCCTGATTTGTATGCCAACCTGACATATGGAAAACTGAATTTATAATTAATCTGTAAATGATTGTTTTTATTAGACAATAGTCCATTCAGTTAAGTAGTGAGCATTTTGGCAGACTTATATGATATTTCCTTTTCCTAAAAGCCAGAAGTTTAAAAACTTTTATGTAAATGAAATGATTTATTTTAAAAATGTTATAAAGTAATTAATTCATTTTTTGAAAATATCTATCAAATTACAGTTCTTGGATTAGGGCTGGGCACCTTGATAATCGGTGCTCTTCTTCTTAAACAAGGACAGAATTCCTGATCAAAGATGTGTGTTCTCTGAGCTGTGCCTTTATATTTGTTTCTCTAGTGGCCATAGGTTGTTACTGAGTCAGTCATATTCTCTCAGTACCCTCTTGTGATCGATGGTCAGACAGGTCGACAGAGGTTGGGGTTACAAGCTGTCCCCATCAAACAGAGCTGCAATCTGATGCAGTGGAATGAACTTTATACAAACAGCCTAGAGACTCAGGCCCTCGTCCTCTCTCTCCTACTAAGCTGTGTCCTTAGACAAGTCAGAAACTCTGTGGGTCCATAAAAAGGGATCAGCTCTAGGGGCTCTCCTTGCTTTACAGTTACAACTCTACTAGGTGAAACAGTGTTTTTGACTCACCCTATGTCCTATCCAATTAAACTGTGGTGTTTGTACTTGGAGAAAACATTTGCGTTCTGAGCTTGTATAATTAGTGTCTCACCTCCAAACCAGCAATTCTCAGCCAATGAGAAGTGGGGGCAGGAGGAGTGTTTTCCCTTGGAGGGAGTTATGAGATTCCTGCCCACCTCTGTGATTCTCACTGCCATGCAGTGTCAGGGTCCAGTATCCTATTCCTGGGGAGCATGGGGCTGGAAAATGGATTAGGAAGTACTCCTTTAAGAAAGTAGTCACACTCCTGAGAAATATGTTGCTCTTCACACCTGCTGTTGCTTCTCATTGGAGTTCAAGTTCAAGAGCTCATAGCTGCCTTCTGTGGCCTAGCGTGAAGACCTCTGGATTCCTGTCTTTGACAGAAACAACAAAATGATTGTTTGCTTTTCCCACCCCCCTGGTTAACTCCGTTGATTTTTTTGGATCCTTCAAATCATGAGAGAGCATTCGCAGTCCATTTAATTTTCCCAGGTAGGAGATTAACCAAAAATTAACCTAGCAGCAATGATAAAACCTACTGAGTCATTATGTAGCTTTCGCCTTTCATAGGTCATAAACACCCCATTTGAGGATAATTTATTGTCTCTGGGAAATCTAAGCTTGTACAATAATGTTTCAGAGCGAAATGTAACACCAGTTTTATAGGCAGACATCCTTCTCTTTTCCATCAGCACAGCAGGGTCCCTAGTCCTCCAACCAGTTAAATCTGTCTTTTCACAGAGAAAGTCAGACCTGTCCCTCCAGCAGATAGATTTCTGGTTCTCAAACTATGCATGTTTCAGGGTGTAGGGAGATGTGCAAGGGGGATTTAGAACCACAAAGTCACCTCTGAGCCATCTTATGGAGAATTGCTTTAACTGAGATATTTGGTTAAATACATATTTAACCAGTTAAAAGCTTTTGTGACCTGTACCCAGAAGCGAAATTGTCAGAACCTCATGATCCATGTTGGCCAATGCCACACTTTTCTTTCTTGAAATCCTAGGGAGGGGAAGCACAGTTGTGTATAGTGGCTGATTGGAAAAATCGTGGCTTGCTGTTACTGGGAAATCCAGTGGGATTAGCTGCTATTGCTCTGAAAGGAGATTACGCTAACACCACTAACTGGGGTGATCCTCTAAAGTGGCGATCAGCAAACAGCCTGTCCGGATAAGGTCTGTGAGCTAAAAATGGTTTTGTTGTTGTTTTCTTTGATTTCTTTTTTAATTTTTCAATTACAGTTGATATACAATATTATATTGCTTCCAGTTCTACAACATAGTGATTAGACGTTTATATAACTTACAAAGAGCTAAGTCTGGTTCTAAAGCATTGTCAGTAACAAAGAAGATATATGGCAGAGATGTATGCAGCCCGCAAAGCCTAAAATATCTATTCTCTGGCTCTTTACAGAAACAGTTATCCAAGCTCTGCTCAAGAAGAATTTCTTGGGCCGGCCGAGTGGCTCGGTGGTTAAGCGCTGGCTTTGGAAGCCAACAACCTTGGTTCGGTCCCACTATGAGGGCCAGTGACACTGCCCTTAAAAAAAAAAAAAAAGAAGGATTTCTCCCTGAGGCCTGAACATCTGTGACTTTCAAAAATGTTAATGATCTTGCTGGGGGCTTGTTTTGATTTGCAGACACACACACACACACACACACCCTACACACAAATCTTAAAATTAGCCTGACTTCTTCCTGCAGTTCCTCATCCTGCCACAATGAGCTGTCCCATTAGACAACAATAATGAAAATTTAGACTTGATTTACTCAGTGTTCTTCATTTCAATTTAAAATTTTGAAGTGTAGAAAGGTTTAAAAAGGTTTAAATTCTCTTTTCATCTGGGGATATAGGTTCATGGTTAAAATGGGAAGTTTATGAAGTATGAATGCACACCCAGTGAAAATTCATAAGCAGGTCATGGAAAATTTAACCTGAAATCAGAGAAGGTTGTGACACTCCTGGGATTCCTCTGAGGCACTGTTGAAGGAGGAATGAATTCAAACTCAGATGGAGCAGTAATCAGAAAGTCACAAGACGTCCACAGAGATTGATTTAGAGTATGGGTTTTATTATTGTGAAGATGTAAATGAGTATAAACTTTGGTACCTCTTATGTATGAGAACCACAGGTAGTAATTACTCAAAACCTTCACTCCTGAAGCTTCCTTTAATAGCCAATCATACAAACCTTGAAATCTCGGCCAACAGCAATACAATGAATAGTGCTAGCAAGGGAAGATTTTCACAAAGCTTACCTGTAGGGATCAATTTTGGAAACACTTAGAAAGGGAAACTCAACTAATGAGAGAAATTTTGATGATGCTCCCCCAGTGTAGACATGATTGAATATGTCTTCAATCAAAAAGAAGAAGGTTCACTAAGAAAAGTGTTCTTATCAAATAAGACCATCCTGTGTAAAACCTCATTATGCTCAAAAGTCAAGCATCCCCTGAGAAACTATAGTTAGCTTAGTTAATTACCTTATCAATTGATAAAAGTCCAAATGTTATTGATTGACCTCTCGATAGATTGTTCTCTTTTTTTCTTTTTTGGTAACATCATTACTGAGGGGTATAATTCACATACATTCAATTTAATCATTTAAAGTGAACAATTCAATGGTTTTTAGTAAATTCATAGCATTGGGCAGCCATTATCACAATCAATTTTAGAATTGCAACTCTTAACAATCACTAATCTACTTTCTATATTGATTTGTCTATTCTGGACATTTCCTATGAACAGAATCATACAACAAGTGGTCTTTTGTGTGGCTTCTTTCACTTAGCATAATGTTTTCAAGGTTCATCCATGTGTAGCAAACATACTACTTTCTTTTTATGGATGAAAAATATTCTGTTGTTTGGATATACCACAGTCTGTTTGTCCATTCATGAGTTTACAGACATTTGGTTTGTTTCTGCCTTTTCGCTATTATGAATAATGCTGCTATGAACATTCATGTACAAATTCTATGTGGACATTGTTTTCATTCTTTTGGGTATGTACCTAAAGTAGAATTGCTGGTTTAAATGGTAACCCTATGTTTAAGATGATGAGAAACTATGAAGCTATTTTCCAAAGTGGTTGTGCCATTTTACATTCTCACTAGCAGTGTATGAAAGTTCTAATTCCATTCCGTCCTCACCAGCACTTATTATTGTCTGTTTTTTGTTGTTGTTGTTATAGTCATCTAGTAGATATGAAGTAGCACCTCACTGTGGCTTTGATGTGCATTTCCTTGATGACGAATGATGTTGAGCATATTTTCAGGTGTTTATTGGCCATTCGTATATCTTCTTTGGAGAAGTGTCTATTCAGATCCCTTGCTTATCTTTTAATTGAGCAGACTTTTGATCTTTATATGCCTGTCACATTGTAGGCACTTAATATATATTTATTTATTGACCAAATAAATAAGAGATTGAATGAATCAGTATGTGAAATTTTATACCCGTGATGCCTATTATGACTTAGTTAGTAATAATGTTTGTGAGAGCAGTCTTGGTAATGGTTCTCTACCCAAGTGCCTACAAGACTCTGACAGCCTGGTGCAGTGCAGGTGTTCAGGAAGTGCTTGTTAAGTGAATGAATGTTGGTTGCAATGTGTTTCATGATAAAAATAAATAAATAAATAACTGAAGAAATTATCAGTAGGATACATGATCATTTAATGAACATGGTATCAACCAGAGATTAGGAGCAAATGTGTGAACAGATAGTGGCAGATCCTTGACCTGCGACCTCGGGGCCACTGTGCTCACAGGATGCACTAGCAACCACTGCCTGGTTCACTTACAGCAATTGGCCTGTGGTTCATTGATCTCTTGCTATTCTGTGTTTTTCTTTAACAATGATGTGAATATTCATATTTTTAATTTTTTTTAAAGGGAATTTTTTTTTTTATGTATTATACAGATGTATACTGGCTGAGAAGAGGTTTGCTACCTGAATTACTTTTTTCCTTCTGGAAAAAAAATTAAACAGAAAATCCTGACAAAGTAAACATCAACCAAAACTAAATAACATGAATGGATTCACCATTTAACTTATTATAGTAAAGAGTATCTCCCATGGTAGCTTGTTTGGCCAAAACTAAATAACATGAATGGATTTGCCATTTAATTTATTATAGTAAAGAGTATCTCCCATGGTAGCTTGTTTGGCAGACCTTTTTCAAGCTTCTGAAAGCTTTTGTTGCAAATATAAGATCACCACAATAGGAACAAAATTTGAGAGTTGGATTCAAAGTCAGTAGGACATGAATCTCATCAATCTTTAGAGATTCTTAGCTATAGTGATTAAACCTTCAATGATTTGATTTAGTGATTAAAGCTTTAGTGATTTAAGAAAGTTATGATTTCTTTAACAATATTTACTCAATATAACAAATTGTTTCATAATAATTTCTCCAGTTAAATAGAGTGGCCAGTGGATCAGAGGCCCTTTCCTCACCATGTGACATGAGAGACTTAATCTCAGGGCAAGACACAATTATAAAACATCCACCAATAGCAACCTAAAATATTGCCACGTATGGCATTCTGGGTATCTCTCCTCAAGTTAAAAAAATAATCTTGCAAATATTGTGATATTTTAATAAAAAAGAATATTGCCTGAATGCTGAACTTATTATATAATGTCTTTCTTTTGAATGTACCCAAGTTTCCAAAATTGATAAACTTAGTAAAATAACATCTCACCTGTAAGTTAGTGAGATAAGTAGTATTTTTTTTTCTCATAGTTATATAAAATATTATATTTAAAATAAAAATAATATGGACTTTGGATAACATTTTATCATCATTATGCTGATACCTCTATGATTAAAAGGCTTTATACACTGAATAGGGAAGAATCCAGAATTTTTGTATTTAAAATAAAATGGGAGACTGAGAAGACATTCCTTGCTTCAGCCATGCCTCTGGGCTTCTTATATGAATTTTCACCCCTACGCAGTTCAGGTCACCCTGACGGAAGAGTTTGAGAGGTTCCCCTATTCGTGGTTTCTGTCTGATGAATGAATTAAAAAACTGCCCTTTAGTAGATCCTCATAGCAGGTTCCTGGCAGACAGCTGGACACAAGCTCCACCAGACCACAGTGCTGAGGCAGGGAAGCTCTATCTGGAACTCTCTATCCTCCTGTGCACCAGATCTCCATTTGGTACTTCCGTTTGTCCAAGGCCGTCCAGAAGAACCGAGAGGTCATCAGAGCCCAGGTGATAAAGTCCTTAGACGTTAGACCCCAGCATCTGAAATAGAAAAAAAGATCAGGCCATCACCTCAGGGAGAGGCTGCATTCATCCAGAGCTTTGCTTGTATTACAGCAACCACCTCCATCTAGCTCAAGCAACATGGAGACCATGTTACAAGGCTGTAGGATGTCATGGTAAGGAAGGCGAAAATGCAGCCAGGCTTCAAGGGAGATGGGACCCGGAAGTCCATAAAACCCAGAACATGCTCCCTTTGCATTGCTCTTCCATCCGAATATTGCTTTAAATATTCTTCCTTGGGAAAGCAAGAGTGTCTTTCTCTGCTGCTTGTTTCACCATGAGGGCAGAGTGACTTCAACACAAGCTTTTAGGTTCTAGTTCCAACTCTCCCTTTTCCCTTCCCCAATCCCAAATCCCAGAAAAGTGTACTCTGATTGGAACAGTTTGGGTGAAGTGCCCTCTTCTGTTTCCTGGTGGCCATGGGAATAGGAATATGAAATAGAAATATGGTGGCTGAGAGCCACCCTTGTGGGAGATAGAGCCAGGAAGAATATGATCCATGCATTCCACAAAGAGGACTCTTAAACTTTGTTTTTGAGCCAGTGCCAGCAGTGTTGGAAAGCAATTTTAAGTGTGCATGTATTTTTAATATATATATTTTAAATATATATATACATATATTTGTACACAAATACATAGCACATACATACTCATTTTATCCTTAAAGAATAACAGTGTTTGAGGCCGGCCAAGTGGTTCAGTTGGTTAAGAATGTGACCCGTGAGCAACAGGGTCGCAGTTTCAATTCACACATGGGCCAGTAAACTGTGCCCGAACTAAGCTGCCAACAGGTGGCCACATAGCTCAGTTGGTTAGAGCACGTTCTCTTAATAACAAGGTTGCTGATTCAGTTCCTGCATGGGATGGTGGGCTGTGCCCCCCTCCCCAACTAAGAATTAAAAGCGGCGACTGGACTTGGAGCTGAGCTTGTGCCCCCCACAAATAAGATTGAAGGACAACAACTTGACTTGGAGTTGATGGGTCCTGGAAAAACACGATGTTCCCCTTCCCCAATCCTGTTCCCTTCCCCAATACCCCAATAAAATCTTAAAAAATAATAATAATAATGTTTAATAGAAGGTTGATCACAGGAAGTACAATAGAAGCTAATGTTTGTTGTTTTAGGTGCTTTATGTGACTCATTGTATTTCATTGTTACAGTGACACTGTGAGGTGAGTACTACTGTTATCACCATTTTACATATGAGGAAACTTAATCATTTAGAGGTTTAGTGGATATCCTGCTCCTCCTGTACTTTAGGGAAACCCTGAATCACCTGGTCTTACAGCCTCGATATATTATCAGCATACAGGAATGGAAAGACACCTTAATATCAGTTGTAGTTCAGGGGAAACTCCTGAATGTCTGTGTTATGTCCCCTTCAGGTATATCAGGATTGGAGATAAAGAATGTGAATTTAACAAGAACTTTCGTCTTATCCTTCACACAAAACTGGCAAATCCTCACTATAAGCCAGAATTACAAGCTCAGACAACCCTCCTCAATTTCACGGTCACAGAAGATGGTCTAGAAGCCCAGCTGCTGGCAGAGGTGGTCAGTATTGAAAGGCCAGATTTGGAGAAATTTAAGGTAAGAATTACAAAGTTATCCACCAACACTTATTCAGTACCTGCTTTGCACAAATTATAGTGCCAGACACACAGGATAAGATAGGAGGGCTTTCTGTTCTCCAGTATCTTACAAGCTAATGAGAAAAATTTTTTTCAAATATATTTGAAAAAATAGTTAAAACTATTCAAGGGTACTCCTGATAAAGGAGGTAGTTAGGGTTGTGCTCCAGGCAGGAGATGGGCTGGCCCTGGGTCTAGTTGATGCAGTTGACTAAGACAAGCAAAGGGACATAACAGTCTTGGGAAACAGAGGTATGTGTTTCTGCAGATGTATTCCTTTGTGGGTTGGATGGTCATAACCAATTCAGCTAGGACAAAACAATGAGAAAGAGTAATGGGGTACGACTGGGAAAATTAAGGGGCAGTAGCTGGTTATGACTGTCGTTTAAAGGAAAACTTATGGCTTTAAGTCCATTGAATTACAAAAAATACCACAAATAATTAAATTCAATGTTGAATACAGAAAACAGGGTCAGACTAAAACCATGGGAAGAAGGCAGCGGCAGAGTTGAGTATTTGCAACAGAGACTTTATGGCCTACAAAGCCAGAAATATTTACTGGATATTTCCCTTTATGGAAAGTTTGCCCCTCCTGGTATAAATCAATGGTTTTCAAATGGGGTTCCTGAAGCAGTAGCATCAGATGGGAACTTCTTTAAATGCAAATTCCCAGGCCATGAGGACCGTGTCCCAATTCAAGACACCATATGGCCATATGTTGATTTGATTTGCTAATATTTTGTGTTGGATTTTTACATCTATGCTCATAAGAAATATTGGTATTTAGTTTTTCTTTCTTGAAATGAATGGCTTTATCTGGTTTTGGTATTAGGATACTGCTGACTTACTAGAATGAGTTAGGGAATATTCCCTTTTTTCTGTGTTTTCTGGAAGAATTGTAGGGAATTGTTACTATCATTTCTTCCTGAAATCTTTGGTAGAACTCATCAGTGAAATTATCTGGGCTAGATGTGTTCCTTTTTGGAATATTATTGTCAATTCAAATTTTAAAATAGATACTGGACTATTCAGATGATCTGTTTTTTCTTGTTTGAGTTTTTGATAGATGTGTATGCCGAGAAATTGGCCTACTTTATCTAAGTAGTTAAATTTATGGGCATAGAATTGTACATAATATTCTTTTATTATCCTTTAATGCCCATGGAATCAGTAGTAATGGCCCCTCTTTTATTTCTGACATAGTAATTTGTGCCTTCTCTCCTTATTTGTTGGTTAGCCTGGCTAAAGGGTTATAAATTTTATTGATCCTGTGAAGAACCAACTTTTGGTTTGTTGAATTTCTTTTTTTTTTTTTTGAGGGCAGTGTCACTGGCCCTCATATGTGGGACCAGGGAACCGGGGCCGCTGGCCTCCGAAGCCAGCGCCTAACCACCGCGCCACTCGGCCGGCCCCGGTTTGTTGAATTTTTTTCCATTGGTTCACTGTTTTCAATATTATTGATTTCAGCTCTAATTTTTATTGTTTATTTTCATCTGCTTGCTTTAAGTTTATATTGCTCTTCTTTCAGTAGTTTCTTAAGGTGAAAGCTTAGAAATTTTAGATCTTTCTCCTTTTCTAATACATATACTTATGCTATAAATTTCCCTCTAAATGCTGCTTTTGCTGCATTTTCGATAAGTTGTATTTTCATTTTTATTTATTTCAAAATATTTTTAATTTCTCTTGAGACATCTTCTTTGACCCAGGTGTTATTTAGAAGTCTCTTGCTTTATCTCCAGGTATTTTGGGATTTTTTTTCAGCTATCTTTCTGTTATTTCTTATTTAATTTCACTGTGGTCTGAGAGCATACTTTGTATTTTTATATTTTCATACTTTTTAAGGTGTGTTTTAGACCCAGAAGTTGGTCTACCTTATGAATTTTCTATGTGAGCTTCAAAAAATATGTATTCTGCTGTTATTGGATGAAGCATTCTATAAATGTCAATAGCATTCAGTTATTGATGGTGCTGTTTGGTTTAGCTGTATCATTACTGATTTTCTGCCTGGTAGATCTATTAATTATGGATACAGGAGTTTTGAATTCTCCAACAATAATAGCAGATTTGTCTACTTCTTGCAATTCTATCAGTTTCTGCCTCATGAATTTTGACACTCTTCTGTTAGACACATACACATACATTAAGGATTGTTACATTTTCTTGGAGAATTGATCCCTTTATCATTATGTAATGCCCCTTTTTGCTCCCAGTAATTTTCCCTGTTCTCATGCTTACTTTGTCTGAAAGCAATATAGCTACTGCAGCTTTCTTTTGATTTGCATTAGCAAGGTGTATCTTTCTCCATCTCTCTACCTTTAAATCTGTCTATAGATTTAACGTGGATTTTATTGTAGATAACAGATAGTTGGTTCTTGTTTTTATCCACTGTTCGGTCTCTGTCTTTTAATTAATGTATTTAGGCAATCCACATTCAAAGAGATTATTGATATAGTTGGATTCATATCTACAATATTCATCATTGTTTTTTATTGACTGCACTTGTTCCTTGACCTCCCCCCCCCCGCTTTTTTGGCTTTTTCTTTCTGCCTTCTCTGGTTTTAATTGATCATTTTATATGATTCTGGTACCTGTCCTTTCTTAGCATATAAGTTATACTTCTTTTTAAAAAAATTTTAGTGGTTTCCTTAACATTTGCTATATACATTTCAACTAATCTAAGTCCACTTTCAAGGAATACTATACTGCCTCATAGATAGTTCAGGTACCTTTTAGCAGAATAGTCTCATTTACTCCCTCCCATCCTTTATAACATTGTTGTCATTCATTTCATCTATTCATAAGTTATAATCATTGAATACATTGTGGCCTTAATTATTTTGTACAGTTATCTCAATTAAGAGTAAAAAAATAAAATAAAATGTTTTACCTTCATTTATTTTTTTCTGATCTTTTTCCTTTCTTTATATGTGCATACCCAAGTTTCTAACCTATATGATTTTCCTTTTCCTAAACATTTCTTGTAAGACAGATCTACTAGCAACAAATCCCAGTTTTTGTTTGAAAAAGTTTCTCCTTCAGGTTTGAAGAATGATTTGGCAGGATATGGAATTTCTAGATTGCTGGGCTTTTCCCCTTTGGTATTTTATTTTATTTTATTTCATTTGTTTTTAGCTGAGCCATCCTGCCACCTGTTGGCAGCTCAAGGGCATCTCAGCTTGGTCTGGGCATCAAACTGCTGTTGCTCAGAGCTCAGCTTGCACTCTTGAGCGAGCTCTTAACCAACTGAGCCACTCAGCCAGCCCCAATTCTTATCCTTTTTCCTCTATAGATCAGGTGGAGTTTTTTCCTGTGGCTTCTTTCAAGATTTTTGCTTTGATTTGATTTTCTGACGTTTAAATATGATATGTGCTAGATGTAGATGTTTTATTAATTTATCCCACTCAGTATGCTGTGAGCTTCCTGAATCTGTCTTTGGTGAATGTCATTAATTTGGGGAAATTCTTAGCCATTGTTCAATGTTTCTTCTCCTTTTTCTTCCCTTTCAGGTATTCCCATTATGGGTATGTTATAGGTTTTCTAATTGCTCCACAGTTCTTGGATATTCTTTTCCTTTTTTTCCACATTCTTTTTTCTCTTTGCTTTTCAGTTTGAGAAGTTTCAGTTGACATATGTATCTTCATGTTCACTGATTCTTCCCTTGACTGTATTCAGCTTTCTGATGAGCCCATCAAAGGCAGCCTTCATTTCTGTTACACTGTTTTTTTATTTCTAGCATTTCCTTTTGATTCTTTCTTATAGTTTCCATCTCTCTACTTATATTGCCCACATGGTCTTACATGTTGTCCACTTTTTCCATTAGAGCCCTTAGCATATTAACCTAGTTATTTTTAATTCCCAGTCTGATGATTCCAAAATCTCTGCCATACTGGAGTCTGGTTCTGAGGTTTGCTTTATCTGTTCACACTGTGGTTTTTGCTTTTCAGCAAAAGCCAGACATAATGTATTGAATAATTTGAACTGAAGTAAACAGCTTTCATGTGAAGTTTTACATTTATTTGGCTAGGAGCTGAGCTGTGTGCAATGTTTGTTATAGATGTTTATGTCATAGGCTTCAGTTTCCCCTGATATTCTTATTTTTGTCTCCCCTGTGTCTTTGAATTTCCCTAGAAACTCCTTACATAGAGCCTGTGTCTTGCAGCTCTCTTAGTTGTAATACGCTGTTATTATACTGGAGTCTGGTAATGCGGTGGTAAGGTATTATGGATGGGAAGCATTCTATAGTGTTATGATTAAATCTCAGGGATTTCTAGTAGGCCTAGTCATTGGCCTTTGACCTTCTGAATAGTTTCTTATCATTTATATCTATCTCTCTTATGTGAGAAAGAAAGTCTAGAGGAGGTTGTGTTATTGAATCACCCATCCCCCTATGTCAGATAAGGCTCTGGTAAAGTAACTCCCCTGGAAGGCAGGGTTTTGGTAAGAGAACAGAAGGTTCTTGACATATTTTAAATGATTTCTTTCCTCTGGATATACTTCAAAATTGCTTTTCCCCTTCCCCTGCCCAAGCAGGAAGAAATTTTTTTCTATCTTCACTGTGAGAAACTGGTGAGTTTTCTGGAGGTCAACTGACAAAACTGTGGCAGGCTCCCTAAGACTGGACGCCCAGGAGTTCTTACCTCTCAAGCTCTGCTCTAGCAATTGGCCAGTTACCACTTAAATGCACCCAATAAGCTGTGCTTGTCTGTATTCACCCATCTCTCCAGTTTTCAGGGTGGCAATTTGCCTTGTGACCTCAGTTCTCTTATAGACCTAATAAGAGTTGTTTATTAGCTTTATTTCTGTTGTGAGAATGTAAATGATGACTTTAAACTCTTTAGATTCAAATAAGAAACCAGAAGTTTCTTCCTATAGAACAGATTCTTCCTATTGGTTCATTGTGTTAAATAATTATGATAAATGTTCACCCCCTTGACTCTGGAGTGCAGCATACCTTCTGAATTTTTTAAATAATTTCTAAAAATTATGATTAGTACAGTTTTAATGTTAAGTGTGTTTTATTATATATACAGACGGTGCCAAAAGAAAGTATACACATTTTAAGAAAGGAAAAAAAACTGTATTAAAATTATAATACAATGAATGACTCTAGTATTCATTTGATTAACGCCATCTTTTGAGTGAACGTCATACTCATTGCTACTTAATTCAATTCAACTTTGAAAAATAATACATAGATAACATCTCTTAAAATGGGTATATATTTTTTTGGCACCCCCTCCCCAGTATATTGTGTGTGAAAGTGTGTGTGTGTGTGTGTGTGTGTGTGTGTGTGTGTGTGTGTGTGTGTATGAATGATTCCACGTTTCCATGAAATTGACAATGAAGGAAACTGCTTAAAAGCATGAATTTAACTACCATTTCTCAAACTGTTTTTGGTTTGTGTTAGTTGGTTTTGACAAAGCACCAAAATGACTTCAAGATAGAGCTGAAGTACCTGGAGGATGACCTCCTCCTGCGCCTTGCTGCAGCAGAGGGGAGCTTTCTAGATGATACCGAACTGGTGGAGCGACTGGAGATGACAAAAACAACCGCTGCAGAGATAGAGCATAAGGTGGGAGAAGGCAAGGACGCCACCACGGTTTGTTTCAATGCTCTGTTTGAATGACATGCTTGGATGAACATATACTCAAATTTGGTCATTTCTAAGAGAGCTCACTTACTGTGGAATACAGGTCTTCTAATAAACTGCCCTTGAAAATTGGACTGCGTGGGCTTCTGAATGGAGATAGAAGCGGCTGAACTTGTGCTTCTCCTAATTCAGCAGAGACCCAGTCATTCAAATTAGACTCTGTCAAGCAATTATTTTTGCTGTGTGACCAAATTTGAAGGAAACTGGGGGGCTGCTGGCTTATATGGTCTAAAATCTAAGAAGGCTTAGTTAACATCCAGCTCTGGCAAACTGACATCGTACAGTCTCACTACAGGTTTCCTAGTCTGTTGTACATTTTAGAGGAATACTGAGAGCTGAAGTTTTGTTTACAGGCCTTCAGTGTTGGGAGACTGAGCAAGGGCTGTTCTCCTGCTGTATGCAAATGCTTTATTCACTCTGGGAAAATGACATTTCCTAAAAGCCATGTGCGATTTTTCATTGCGTAGACTTCCTGCTGAACATCCAACATGTGTCCCAATATGTCTTATACGTGGTGTGCTCTTTGGACTCTCACAAGTGGCCATAACCCTTAAAATCCATTGTTTGAAAATGAGAGGAACCCTTACTTGCTTTCTGAATATCCTCATTACTAAGTAATCTATTAATTACCCGGAGGAGACTGTGTCACCACATATCCAATAATTTGCCTTAACTTAAGCAAGGAAATGGAATCCCAAATTATTCTCTCCTTTTTACTTAAAGGGAATTCTAGGTGGTTCCTGAGATGGTAAAGATTAGAGCAATTAAGTAAATTAGGTCTCAGCTTTCAAATTAACTTCTAATTGTCTCTTAAAATATCTCTTCCTATTTTAATATATTGCCATGTAGGGACTTCCCTCTCTGCTCTACATTTTCTTTATTTGCTTTTATACACAAATATGATGGATCAAGTCTATAAAAAAGGTTGGAAAAATACTGTGTCTTATAAAGCTATAGGACCAGCAGTAGTCCTCGTTAAAAAAAAAAAAAAAAAGATATTGGAGCCTTGAATAAAACTGAATATGTTGGTTGATAGTGTTTTTTGTTTTTTTTTTCTTTTAAAGTGTCTCTCTGAATGTATCCAGAAGCTAATACATAATGGTAAACTAGATGGAAATATGTGAACATATGGATGATCTGGTGCAAAGTCAAAATAAGACAGTCATGAGAGTCTTCACATAAAGGCTTTATAATAAGCATGGCTTTGGGATATATTATTGACCTTGGCTGTTTTTGTATACCTTGTTGACTAATAAAGCTATTGGCATTGAATTGACCCAGCAGACTTTTAAGAGCTATCCCTGGGAAGTGATCTAGCTGGGTTATTATCCCCTGAAAGAGAGAGGGGAGGCAGGAAGGTGACATTACTCAGAATCAATTCTGTAGAAACCAAAAATAATCAGGTTTGTTTCATCTGTAACCATAAAACGGCCAGAATTATAGCCATTCTCACTGAAAACTCAGCTTATGAAAAAAATTGTTTTAAATGTTTATTATTTAAAATATTTTAATATTCATAAAAAACAAAATTAAAATTGTTTTAAATATGAATTTAATAATGTTTGAACAGCTCAAGCACATAGATGCCATATGGTATCTATTTTAATACTAATAATTTCTCATTTCCGATATATCCCTTCCGTCACGTAGATAAGTATAGAGAATATGAATAGTAAGTTACTTATGTTGTTTGATCTCACCATAGGTAATTGAAGCTAAAGAAAATGAAAAGAAAATCAATGAAGCCCGGGAATGTTATAGACCAGTGGCAGCAAGAGCATCTCTTCTTTATTTTGTTATTAACGACCTCAGAAAAATCAACCCCATCTATCAGTTCTCCTTGAAGGTAATGCTGAGTTGAGTGGGCTAAGAAAAATTTGTAAACTTCAGGAGTTCAACTTGTTTCTGGAAATTTAGAATTTATTTTTAAGCAATTAATACACCTAGTAAGGAGTCATGAGGATCTAGCTAGCAAAGGAAAAGTCAAAACATCCTCATTCTCTCAGTTGCTTTCATTTATAACTTGCAGTAAAGCTTGGAGATAATTAAATTGTGACATTATTATATATTTGTTTTTGTTTTTAAACAGAGTCTTCAGGAGTTTTATATATATAAAGGAATTCTTGAGGTTCCTGTACTTTCTTTGTGAAAATGTAGGTGTCCTATGAAAAGATCTCCTATATTATTTTGCTGTTGAGGGAGAAGAGTGAGAATAGCTATCTATTAAGCCACTATTTCATGCAAGGCACTTTCATCCTTTGGTTCATTCTTATGCCTGAAATATCTCAATAAAGTATATTACCTTATTCCTATTTTTTTTTATATAACATTTTCAGATTTTAAATAAATTTAATAATTGTAAGAGCCAGGGTTTAAGCCTGTGATTGTTTGATTCCAAAGCCCACACTCTTTGCTTTGCACCATTCTGCCTCTTGCTAGTATTCCTTTCTCTGTCAGTCAGTTTTTAAATAAGCAGTTGTTGAGGTCAATCATCGTGCCTGATGCTGTGCTGGTCACTGAGTGTACAGTTTTGAAGTGAGTGGTGATATATAGGTAGGGGTGTGTGTGTGTGTGTGTGTGTGTGATAAGTACAATGAGAGAGACTAATAGGACTGGAAGGGCTGCTTTACTGGGTGCTCAGGAATGGCCTCTCAGAGAAAGTGACATTGTAGCTGATTTCTGAAGGATATGTAGGATTTAGCCATGAAAAGAGTGTTTGGAGAAAACAAGAGTGGGTGATACCTAAAAGAGTTTGAGATTCCCGGTGGTAAATGTACCTCTGTGGCTGGAGGGCAATGAGTGAGGGAAAAGAGGGCAGCGCATGAGTCTAGAGAGGTGGGAAGACATAGGTCATGTGAGCCCTCCTGGGTCCTAGTGGGGATTTTGGATTCTATTGTAGTTGGTGTGCAAACAAAAGCCATTGAAAGGTTCTAAGTAGATGACTGATATGATAACAAAAGATTCAGAAGTGAAGAGACTTGTGATATGATTTGGAGCTAGAATAATCAGCTCTTGGAGATGGATTGAATATGGGCAATAATGAAGAGAAAAGCGTCAAGAATAGCCAGCAGGTTCTAGTGGTATGGAACTAGTGCAAAAATTCTGAGAAGCAGTGTGTAAGCAGCATAATAAAACTTAACACTGTCAGCCCAGTATTACCCAAATACCTAAACTAGACTAAGAAGATTTAACAAGAAAACTTAACAAGAGCAGCCCCCTCATGTACATTGTTGCAAAACTACTCAAGAAGAGATTGGCAACTTGAATCCAGCCACATATAAAAACCACAATATATTATGCCCAAGTGGATTGATGCCAGGAATGCAACTTAGTTCAACATTCAAAAATCACACAATATGATTCTTTATATTAATAGAATAGAAGCGGAAAACCATATGATCATTTCAATGGATGCAGACAAAGACCTTTACAAATTTCAACACCTGGTTAAAAAAAGAGAAAAAAAAATGAGCAAACTAGAAATAGATGGTAACTTCTCATTGTGATAAAGGGCATTTACAAAAATCTACAGCTAACATTATACCCAATGTGGAAAAATTGAATGCTTTTTGCTAAGAACAGGAACAAGACAAGAATGTCTTCTCTCAACACATCTATTCAACACTGTACTGGAGGTTATAGCCAGTGTGATAATACAATAAAAGGCACAGAGATTTAAAAAGGGAAAAAAAACCTTTTTTTTTCACAGATGACCTGATCATGTATGTAGACAATCATAAGAAATTATTAAAAAGCTACTAGGACTAGAAAGTGAGTTTTTAGTAAGACTGCAGGATATACAAGTATAGCCAATATTGAAATCCATTATGTTTCTATATATGAGGAACAAGGAAAATAAAATTAATAACTCAATCCTATTTGCAATAGCTTCCAAAACCATTAAACTTTTAGGGATAATTCTGATAAAAACAAATACAGTATCTGCATAATAAAAGCAACAAAACACCATTGAGAAAACTAAAGAAGGCCTAAGTA
The DNA here is from genome assembly GCA_033961575.1 of Aselliscus stoliczkanus. Taxonomy (NCBI): domain Eukaryota; kingdom Metazoa; phylum Chordata; class Mammalia; order Chiroptera; family Hipposideridae; genus Aselliscus; species Aselliscus stoliczkanus. The sequence continues at coordinate 18,635,984 of CM066740.1, read as the reverse complement.
AATGGAAAAATATACCATGTTTTTGGTTTGCAGTGCTCAATATTATTAAGATGTCGCATCTCTCCAAATTAATGCATAGATTCAATTCAGTCTCAATCAAAATCCCAGAAGGCTGTTGTTGTTTTTTTAGAAATTGGTAAGTCAATTCTAAAATTTGTGTAGAAATCTAAAGGATTTAAAATAACTAAATAATTTTGAAAAAGAACAAATATGGAGACTTAAAGTTCATGATTTCAAGACTTATTATAAACCTACGCTAATTGGCCTAAAGAAAAAATACATAGATCAATGGAACAGAATATCCAGAAGTAGACCCACAAATGTATGGTTAACTGATTTTTCAGTGATGCCAATACAATTCAGTGAGGGAAAGGATATGTTTTACACTTGGAATAAAATGAACCTCAACTATCACATCACACTGTATGCAAAATTAACTCGAAGTGAATAAGCCAAGCTATAAGTTTTTTAGGAGAGAATCTTTAGGCTTTGGTTTAGACAGATATCTCTTAGGATACAATAGAAAGAAAAAACTGAACCTTATCAAATTAAAAAATGTACGGTCTTCAAAAGATATTATTAAGAAAATGAAAAGGTAAGCCACAGACAAGTAAAAAGTATTTCCAATACATATACCTAACAAAGAATTTATATCACAATATATAAAGAACTTGTACAACTCAACAGTAAGACAAACAACCCAATTAAAAAATAGATGAAAGATTTGAACAGACATGTCATATACCAAGACATATGTATTGCCCATATGCACATTTTTTATAAATATATATTTCTTAATTTTATTGAGGAACAGTGTGTTTTTACAGGACCCATCAGCTCCAAGTCAAGTAGTTGTTTCAATCTAGTTGTGCAGGGCGCAACTTAGCGGCCCATGTGGGAATCGAACCGGTAACTTTGGTATTATGACCACTGTGCTCTAACCACCTGAGCTAACAAGCTGCCCCCATATGCACATTTTTTTGATGCTCAACAGTTATCAGAGAAATGCATGGTGTGATTCATGGTTGGCTAGGGAGGAGATATGGGTAGATTCTATGGACTGATGTTAATAATAATTTTAATGGCAGCAAACATTTAATGAGCATTTACTCTGTGTCAGAAACTGCTCTGAGAGTTCATATAATTCTCCTAAAAGTCCTGTCCTATTTTCTTTCGCCATAGATGAACCTTAAACTGGAACCCTGTGTGTCAGGGACTAGCTAGACATCCAGGCACCATTTTCCCCTTTAACAGTCAGTCACTGTCAATTCCCCAGGCTTTCAACGTGCTCTTCCACAGAGCAATCAAGCAGGCTGACAAGGTGGAGGACACACAGGGGCGCATCTCAATCCTGATGGAGAGCATCACCCACGCCATCTTCCTCTACACCAGCCAGGCGCTGTTTGAGAAGGACAAGCTCACCTTCCTGTCCCAAATGGCTTTTCAGGTGAGGAAATCAGCCCTTCAGAAGCACCCCCAGAGCAAAAGTCACACATCTCTGTTTATTATGTACTTGATTTCTGCTAAAGGGAAGCATAGACGCCATTTTTTTTGGAAGCCCTTGGTGGCATGAGGAGAGTTTGAGTGTCCCAGAAGGAACTTAAGCACATGACAACCTTCTAGTCAGTTGCAGTGCATTGGTTTGGATGGGTAAGCACTGGAGCGACCACATCAGCTGTCACCCTGTGAAACATATCCGTGAGATATTCTCCTCACCTTTCCAGGTCCTGTACACAACCTCCCAGGTAGTACCATGGAGATTCTTTGACATCAGAATTATGATTCCAGATCTGAGAGGTCCTAGGAGTTTCTCGGAGCCCCTTTAATAAACAATGAATTTGGGTAAAAAAGCTCCAGGTTTCACACTTTGTTCATTGAGACCTACTATACTTTCACTCTTTTTGATATAGACTTCTGCAAAAGATTTTGTTTAATAAATAAAGGTGCCCATGCTAAGAAAAAAAAGCATTGAGGACCATGTTTCTAGATGAAATAAGCATGTTGTCCTTTTCTTAGTTCTTCCGCTGTATAACTTTTTGCTGTTAATCCAAATCTTGATGAAAGATGTCATGTATTTGTGTCCCCCAAAATGCCTCACTCGAAGAAGGCATTTATAAATGCCTGATGTTAATAATGATAAACTATCCATATTTTTAGTGTTTGTATATTCCTTTGGGCTATATAACATATATGGGTGTAGGCATTTTATAATGTATGTGATCAACAGGGACAAGGCACCATAAAAATGAATTTTTTGTTTTAAATTTTGCCCTGTTTTATTGAGATATAATCTACATATAATATTGTATTAGTCCAAGGTATACAATGTAATGATTTGATATATGTATATATAATGAAATGATTACCATAATAAATTTAGTTGACATCTATCACCTCACATAGTTACAATGTTTTTATATGATAATAATTTTTAACATTTACTGTCTTATCAACTTTTGAGTATACAATAGAGTATTGTTAACTATAGTTACCGTGCAGTAAATTGCATCCCCAGGATTTATCTTATAAATGGAAATTTATACCTTTTGACTGCCATTACCCATTTCACTCACCCCCCCCACCTCTAGCAGCCAGTGTGTTCTCTGTTTCTATGAGTTCAATTTCTTTTAGATTCCATATAAGAGAGATCAGACAATATTTGTCTTTCTTTGTCTGACTTATTTCACTTAGTGTAAGGCCCTCAAGATACATCCATATTGTCACAAGTGGAGGGATTACCTTTTTGTGGTTGAATAATATTCCACTGTATGTATGTATGTATGTATGTATGTATGTATGTATAAATGTGTGTGTATATATGTATACATATTGTGTGTATATATGTATATGCATATATATGTATATATACACACACATAAATATACACACATATACACATGTGTATATATACATGCACATATACATGTACAACACATTTTCTTTATTCATTCATCCATCAATGAACACTTAAGGTTATTTCCATATCTTGGCTATTGTAAATAATGCTGCAGTAAACATGGGAGTTCAGATATCTTCTGGAGGTAGTGTTTTCATTTTCTTTGGGTATATACCCAAAAGTGGAATTGCTGGACCCTGTGGCAGTTCTACTGTTAATTTTTTGAGGAACTGCCATACTCTTTTTCATAGCAGCTGCACCAGTTTATATTCCCACCAGTAGTGCACAAGGGTTCCCTTTTCTTCACATCCTCACCAGCATTTGTCATCTCTTGTATTTTTGCTAATAGCCATCCTAACAGGTGTGAAATAGTACCTCATTGTGGTTTTGATTTGCATTTCTTTGATGATTAGTGATGTTGAGCACCTTTTCATGTACTTGTGTGCCATCTTTATGTCTTCTTCAGAAATATGCCTATTCAGTTTATCCATTTTTTAATTAGATTTTTTTCACTGAAATTTTTGTGTTTGTATATGTTACTCATGAACAGTAACGGACCAGGAATTATAACACATGACATGCACACACATGCATGTAGATCTATTTAAAACTTCCACTAGGAAGCCATAAATTATAACCTATCTCAAATCCTGATGATCTGTACAAATCAGAGCTTCATGTATATGTGGACTATTTCTTGTTTGTTAAAACAAATTAACTTGAATTAAGAAAAATTAATTATCGAATAAAAAAATAGTATTTTAATGCATGTTACCATCCATAATGTATTTTGAAAGGAGATATATATATATTTTAGCTGAGCCATCCTGCCACCTGTTGGCAGCTCAATGGCAACTCAGCTCGGGCTGGCATTGAACTGCTGTTTTCTTAGAGCTCAACTTGCACTCTTGAGCGAGCTCTTAACCAACTGAGCCACTAGGCCAGCCCCATAATGTTTTTGAAAAGACCTAGACTAGCTTATAACACAAGCATTTTACCTGTTTAACTTTGTAAGGCATTGTTGTTTTCATGTGGAAATTAGAAATATTTCATATTTCATATGTTCTATGTGCTTCTTATCAAATCTGTAATCAGAATGTATAAAGTTTGTTCCAGTTCGTGATGTGTTTGTTTAGCTGTATCTTTGAAACCACTTCAGGTTTTTCTTAATATATTGTCAAATACAAGAAAAACTTTTCATGCATCTCCCTAATGTATTGGATATAATTTCTATACCACGACTAACTTATAATACTAGTTCTACCTTCTGTTTAGTGATTCAGTCCTTTGTCCTCTGTGGTTTTCTCAATTTGTATAGCAAGTTTTAAGACAAGTTTGATCTAACAACAGTAGACTACATAGGAAAGTATATTTCAAATATGTTCCTAATAGGCAGAAGTGTTAAAATTGTAATAAACTAGGCTTTGTAATTATTTGCTGTTAGATTTCTGATCAGGGTTTTGAGATCATGGGCATAATCTAAGGTTCTTTATTTCAGCTGTAGAGCAGATATGTATCTATAGGAATTTTCAGAAAACTTGGTTCTGCCTATTCGGTCATATCTATTAACTGTGACTGTGTCCTGTGTTGTGATTGTGATGTAAACCAAATGACCTTTTTCAATTTTGTGTACTCTCAAGATTTTGTTAAGAAAGAAAGAGATAGATCCTGTTGAATTGGATTTCCTGCTTCGATTCACAGTTGAACACACCTATCTGAGTCCTGTTGACTTTCTAACTACTCAGTCATGGAGTGCTATTAAGGTATGTTATGAACATGGTTTTTCAGGTTCTAAATCTTATTTCAAATCTCAGGTCTCTCAAATGTAGAAATGTAGTTAAAAAAATACAAGGATATACAGCATTTCAGTTGTAGTAATATACTGTATAATGTGGTGTTCTTTCATTAATCTTTGCATCACTAAATTTATCAATTCCTTTTTTGTTCTTCAATTTTTTTTTTTTTTGAGGGCAGTGTCACTGGCCCTCATATATGAGACCCGAACCAGGGCCACTGGCTTCCCAAGCCAGCGCTTAACCACCGCGCCACTCTGCCAGCCCTGCCCTTCAATTTTTAAAAATTTATTTTTCAGTTATAGCTGACATACAATATTATATTAGTTTCAGGTGTACAACTAAATTGATTCATTTCTTATTTGGAAGTAAAGAAACTTTTGACACGTTTGTGGACAAAAAGTTGTTAATTAGTATGTATAGTCTTTAGGACCTTTGATCAAAATCAAGGAATATAAATGAATATTTTTTCGATTTACCTAAATCTGTCTCCTTTATTTTCTTTTTTATAATATTTCTCTACTTTTTCAGAATAGTTTTGTCAATTACACAATACAGTAGTTTTTTTAATCACTGTAAAATATTTAAGCTGAACAGAATGCTGTAGAGAAAGAAGTGACAGTATTCTCCAACCCCAATTATCAATCCTGCTTCCATTTTTCTATCAGAAAATCCTGTTTTTAAGAGTTTATTTTCAATATTAACCCCTTATTAGAGCTGAAGGGGAGTGGGGAGGTAGGTGAAGAGGGTAAAAGGGGTAAAATATATCGTCATGGAAAAAGACTAGACTATAGGTGGTGAACACACAATGGAATATAGAGATGATGTGTTATAGAATTGTACACCTGCAACCCATATAATGTTATTTCAGTTTAAAAAAGAGTGTATTCTTCCAGGCTCTGGAATTCCTCAAAGATGCCCATCATATGCTAAGTTTACCCCACTTTTTTTCCTAAGATGGAACCATTTCCTTGCATTGAAAGTAACTATGTTATCCCTTATTTTTACAGTATGTTTAGATTTTTATTTTTTAATAAAATCTTAAATTAGAATTTATTTAGCATTATATTTTAGAATTATGAATTCAATTGTGTATCAGTCAGGGTCTTAGCAGAAAACAGATGGCAGATTCAACGTGGTGATTAAAAAAAAGTTTAACGAAGGGTAGAGTATATTTTATAGTATAGGAAGAAGGATAAAAGAATCAGCCAAGGATCGGGATGGAAAAAAGAGAAAGAAAAAAAAAAAAGCAGTTACTAAAATGACTGCGAAGTGGAATTATGGGAGAGAGCCAGCCTCCATGAACTATGGCATTTGGTAGAGGAACAAAGCCACTGCCACACTGAGTCACAATAGGGGAAAAGCTGGGGTGGGAATACCTTCGCCTCTCTCTTCCCCTGCCCTGTCTTCCAGTCTCTTGCCTCCTAGTGGCCACACCTAACCAGGCCAGAGAACCAGAGAGCTTAGCTCTAGTAATTCTTGGAGATCATCCTCTTATCAGAGCAGAAAAAGGTACAGAGTCAGTCTGGAGAGGAAATGAAGTGTGTCCAGCACAACTTGTTCACCTAAGCTTCGATGCATTCACAAGGCTTTATCTGAACCGCTAAGCTGTCTTACACCCCATTCCTATCTGTTCCCCTATTGTGTTGCAGGCAGTAGCCCTTATGGAAGAATTCCGAGGCATCGACCGAGATGTAGAAGGATCTGCCAAGCAGTGGAGGAAGTGGGTAGAATCTGAGTGTCCAGAAAAAGAAAAGCTGCCACAAGAATGGAAGAAGAAAAGTTTAATACAGAAGCTGATTCTTTTGAGAGCAATGCGCCCTGACAGAATGACATATGCTCTCAGGTGGGGCAGTCAGCATTTTTCAGAAATGCAAGTTAGCCTAGAAAAATCTTAGTCTTAGGGACTAGAAGAATCTGGTGAAGGCATTCACAGTCCATATTGATGAGAAGTGATTCTGCTGAAATTTTGCTCTTGTGATCACTACTGTTGTTAAAATTTGCTAAATGCTAAATGGTGTGCTAGTCTATAGGCAGACTCAGGACATCCTTCCTGAACAGCTTAATTCTGAAATCTGCAGGGGAGACAGGGAACCAAAGGAACTATTCTAGGAAGAGAGATGGCTGTCAGTGGAGGTCAGAGGCCAGGACCATGCATTATCCAAGTGTAATTTCCAGTGCCTTTATTCAGTGGTGGCATTTTGGCTCCAAAGATTTTGCATGTCAAACAAAAATGAATTCCTTTTATTGTCCCATAACTTTACAACCAATGCAATTTAAAAGCAGAAAGCCCCGTCTACATCTTCGTTCAAGTGTCCTTTTTCTTTTTGCCCTTTTAGCTTCTATATGGTAATAATACTGCTTAATTGACACAAGTCGCATCCTAATTTGAATTCACCAACCAAAGAGTTCTCTCGACTTCCTTCCCTGTCATGCTCTGCTTTATTCAATAGTATTCACGTGCCCCTTGTTTTTTCCCTTTGCTTTGTCTAGTTCAGCCAGTTTTCCCTTTGCAGATGCCTCTGCGGAACCGTACTTTACAAGTTAATTCTGCTTAGTGCTGCTTACTTTCTGCTAAATCTGGTACCACTGGAAAACAAGCCCTGCTTAATTGAGCTTCCCTGTGTTAGAAACACCCCAAAAAGCATTTGTATATTCATGAGAAGCCCAGCAGGCTGGAAAATTGCACTGTGGCAAATCTAATGAACTGTTAATAAGTAATAGGGGGTCTGTCAGGGGGCATTGGGGGATACAAAGCCGTATGCAGGCAGCTAATGGTACTTGGGGGAGTCTCAGTAGCCCCCCAAAATAGAATATAGGCGTTTGATTTTCAAAGCTTCTAAGGCAGAGGGATTTCACTGAGACTACTGCATAAATCTAGTTGGACTCTTATTGTCATTCTAACAAAACATCCCACGTGAAAAACATGGCTAGCTTCCTTCCTGTGCCTGCGGTTGAAGCTGATCCAAGTTGTGATACTTTGCAAGGTCAGAATCACTGGTCATGCCTTTTGCATTAATTTTTTGTCTAGGAATTTTGTGGAGGAAAAACTGGGTGCAAAGTACGTGGAGAGGACCAGACTGGACTTAGTTAAAGCATTTGAAGAAAGCAGCCCGGCCACCCCCATGTTCTTCATCCTGTCTCCTGGGGTCGATGCCCTCAAAGACCTCGAGACCCTTGGTGAGTGGCCAGGAGGCTTGCTGGTCTGCCCTCCCGCCGCCTTTCTCGCCCAGTGCCCAGCGACCACCCACCCTTCCTTTCAGTTCACAGTTATCTTAGTTTCTTTTCTTTTCTTTTCTTTTTTTTTTTTTTGCATTTGTTGGAGATTGAGTGTATGGAAAATGTAAGGCTAATAACACTGTAGTCTGAAGAAATGTTCAAATGGCACATTCCTCTGGTTGGCATAAAGCAAGTTTCTTTTGTCCTGTTTTCCACCTTTTGACTCTGTGAGGGCCAGAAGGCAATTTTCTCCATGCTCGTGTAATCTTATGCCCCCTGTGACTAAATAATGGTCATTAGAGCCAGCCTATTTGATTGTACCAGGCACTGTCGCTTTGTGCTTTGGATTACTATTCCCCATGGCTTGCGCTGAGAATACCAGGTTAATAGAGCTGTGACCTGACTGGGTTCGATTCAAGCGTGGCCTCACAAGGTGAGAGGCTCTTGCATTTCTCCAATGAGCTGCTTCCTTCAAAAACAGATGCAATATCTACCACATGTTGCTCCTTTTTATGAGGGAAATGCTTTGCTACTCTTGCAAGAGTTTATATAGCTCAGTAACAATGCTTGCCATCTATCAAAATGTCAAAAGCGTCATTACCATAAAACCGGAGGAAATGATTTCCCCCGGCTTTGCTAATGCTTGCAAAGCGGCAGCTGTGGAGAGCTCAAATGCTGCTTGTTGAAACCTCCAGGTTTCCTTTGGATGCTTCAGGAACAGGACTTAGCAGGTAGCAGTGGTACCACAGGTGGACCCCAGGATCCCAGACTCTTCTCGCCTCTCACTGTGTTGTATCTTCCTACAGGCAAAAGGCTTGGGTTCACAATTGAGTCGGGAAAATTCCACAATGTGTCTTTAGGACAAGGGCAGGAGACGGTGGCAGAAACGGCATTGGAGAAAGCTTCCAAAGAAGGACACTGGGTCATACTCCAGGTGAGTGTTAACGTTTTCATGGAAAACACTGGGCATGAACTCAGGGAGCTGCCCAGCCCAACAGGAATGATGCTTCCACACAAAACATGGTGATTTGGAGAGTCCAAGGGTATTCTCAGCAGTAATGACAGCTCTGAAGGTGATAAGGGGCTCTGCTGACAAGGATGGCATCATCTTTTAAGGGAATTTCACTAGTGCTTGAAGACAAACAGGCTTAGCCAACCCCGGTGTTATAATAGCTCTCATCTGCATCTTGCCTTAAGTTAAAATTCACAGTATTTTATATTTTATCTCATGCAACTCTCACTGGGCCCCTTAACTAGGTGTGTAGCATTCCCTTTGTTTGTTAATTAAGGAGATTAGAGTAGACACCCTCTTGATCCCTTTCTCAGGCTAGCATTATCTGAGTCTGTGATTCTACAACCCAGTGCCCTCCAGGTGGCTCTCTTGGCTGGGGATTCTAGCACGAGCCCAGGAACCAAGAGGACCCAGCCCAGCTTTAGGAGGCCACCTAGGAGCCATGCTGACTGGCTTCTTCAGCAAGAAGACATGCCCGCTGTCTCAGCAGGTCTGGGAATGGCCGTTGGATTCACAGCTCAGGGATCCCAAAGGCTCTTTACTAAGCCATTTGCAGGATACATTATCTCTAATCATAGAGCAAAGCCTCAGGGTAGATGTTGTCACTCCCATTATAAAGATGAGACAAGTGCTCTGGAAAGCCTCAAGGCCACTTAGCTGGAAAGTGGCAGCTGCGGTGTACTTGAGTCCAGGTCTCTTCAGCAGCAAGCGACATTCTTTCCACTGGCCATGCAAAGATACGGCATTGGCCTCAGGTAGTGTCTTCACTATCCAGGGTTGATGCATTTAACATTTCTGCTTGAAATAAAATGAGATTCATGAAGAAGCTGCACATAATCCCAGCAGAACATAACCTTCTGGGAAAGGAATTACCTACTGCTTACCTAAGACCTTAATAGAGACCTTAGTAAGGTGACTTGGGCTGCTGTCCCCTCCTGAGACTCACAGAATCAGTCTGGTGATAGTGGTGGGATTGTTTTCTCAGAGACAGCAGTTGTTTCTCAGACAGTTGGGTAGATTCTAAAGTCTTCCCACAAGAGTTCTTTGAGCATCCTGTGTCCAGCCACTCAGACTCGTGAGAACCTAGGAGGGGGTGCAGTTATCCTCAAAAGAACATAGTATTCAAAGTAAGATGTTTGTTATTTTTAAATCTATGCTAAACTACCAGCTGTCCCCAAAATGCAAGTTGTTAAATTTTACCATTAGAAAAATCTCGAAAGACCTTATTTTTTGAAGAATCTGCTTTTGGGAATCTGTTCTAGACCTTCAATTTCTATTCGTAGTGGTAAGCTAGTGACTTAGAATGTAACTATTTTGCTGTTCCTCTCCACTCCCCGCCCCTGCTACCCACACAAAGAATAATTGGGAAGGAGAGCCTATCCCAGGCTTTTGGCTGTCCCAGTTTCTGGAGGTTTCTAGTATCCCTTTGATAGACAGTTAAAAGAGTAGCAAGACTTTGAAGAATGACCGGCATAATGGGAACTTATTATATTGTTTGTAATTTATATTACTGTATCAGAGTGGCCCTATGACATGTATGCACATGATAGTAAGTTCTTCACGAAACTCTGCAATGGTCAGTTGGTATGATCAGCTATAGTCCCTCTAGGGATGTTCAGCTAGCACTTTATCAAAAGCCCACACTCCGGAGAAAACTATTACAAAGGTGTCAGGCTGGCAGCCTATCTTTATCTCAGATCCACATCAGGTAGCTTGTGAATTAACATAATGGGTTTTAGAAATCATTTTTCATGTGCAAAATGGGTGGTTTTCAATATATGTGGACTGGCTAAAGATGTTGCCCGGGCTTTCCTGCCCTTGGACAAGTAGGCTTAAGACTTGAGCAGTCGCACAGCCAGCGTCCTCAACAAATGGCTCCTGGGCAAGATCCAGATGTGCCTGTTCAGTGGCTGCCCTCTTGGAGGTTTGTCTGTCCACTGACTCCAAAATCTCTGCCTAGATCATGTGTGCATTTGTTTCAAGGAAATTTTTCAAATAAGGTATTGTGGTAGTCTATAAGATAGAGAATTAGGACATATTTGAGCTTGCAAAACAGGTTTCATTATTGTTTGTTCCTGCTTACTTGTATGAGTGGCACCTTTAGGTGTGAGGGCTATGTCTCATTATAATCTAGTTGCAAGTGCGTAGCAGAGGAAACTGAGAGAGTCCTTACCTGCTGTATAAATTTGCCATAGTTGCCATTCCAAAGTATCACAGATTGGTTGGCTTAATTAACAAATTTAATTTCTTATAGTTCTGCTGGCTAGAAGGCCCAGATGAAGTTGTCAGCAGGGTTGGTTTCTTCTGAGGTCTCTCTTTTTAGCTTCTAGATGGCTCTCTCCTCCCTGTGCCTTCACATGGTCTTTCCTGTGTGTCTATGTCCGAATTTCCTCTTCTCATAAACACACCAGTCATACTGGATTAAAGCCCACTCTGATGACTGTATTTAGCCTTATTTACTTCTTCAAAGACCCTATTCTAAAGACAGTCACATTCTGAGGTACTGAGGGTCAGGACTTCAACACATGAATTTGGGGGGACACAATTCAGCCCATGACACCCACCAATGTTCAGTATTTGCCAGGAGGGAAAAAACCTAATAATGTGAACAACTGAATTGGCGTAGGTCTTTTTTTTTTCCAACAGAACTGTTTCAAAAGAAGATACTTACACTACTATTCCCATCCCTGTTTGCCTTCACTCTCTGTATTTTTGTAGCTGTTATAATCTTAAATGTTTTTCTTTGTTGGAAATAATGGCATACCCCTGGGAGCTGATATTTTAATCACTATATCAAGGACTTCTCCAAAGCCAGGGAGCATGTGAGGTATGGTTTTTATACTTCTTTCCCAGCACCAACTACCAGCCTGTACGCTGTGGGTGCTTAGTATTGGAGGAGGAAATTCATGAAACATAACACTAAAAATCAAAGAGTAATGGTGGTGACATTCGTTTCTTTTGTGATTTCTGATAGCTCTAGGGTTTAAGGAAAACAACATGGCAGGAATATATAGAACATCTTAACAAAGATTGCTTGTTTTCTTTTTCAGCTAGCCTTTCATCCCTCACATCCTTTTTTTTTTTTTTTGACATTGATCCAAACCACAGAATTTATTCAGATTTCATCAGTTATATATTCATTCATTTGAGTGTGTGTATATGTATAACTCTACTCAATTTGATCACATGCCTACGCATGACTCAAGATACTCAACTCTCCCATTACCCAAGACTCCCTCATGCTACCCCTTTATAGCCACACCCACCCATCCCCTAATTCCTATTTCTAACTCCTGGCAACCACTAATCTGTCCTCCGTTTCTATAATTATGTTATTTTATAAATGCTATGTAAATGGAATCATGCAGTATATATCCTTTGATTATTGACTTCCTTCATTCAACATAATATTTTTTCAGGTTCATCCAAGTTCTTATGTGTATCAATAGTTCATTTATTTTTATTGCTAAGTTGTATTCTATATGAATGTACCAAAGTTTGCTAAACCATTCACCCTCTGAAGGGCACCTAGTAGTCTCCAGTTTGGGGATATTATGAATAAAACTGCTACAAACATTTGTATGCAAATTTCTGCATGAAAATACATTTTCGTTTCTCTGGAATATATGCCTAAGGGTGCAATTGTTGGTAAACCCATTTTTCAGTTTTAAAAGGAAGTTTCAAACTATTTTCCATGGTAACTATACCGTTTTACAGTCTCACCAGCAATGTATGAGTGATCCAGTTTCTCCTCACTAATGTTTGCTGTTGCCACTACTTTTTCATTTTAGCCTTTCTGATAGGTATATAGGATATCTCATTGTGGTTTTAATTTGCATTTCTCTAATGCCTGAAGATGTTGAACATCTTTTTTTAATTATTATTGTTAAATTTATTGGGGTGATATTGGTTAGTAAAATTATACAGGTTTCAAGTATACATTTCTATAATACATCATCTATATACTACATTGTTCACCACCCAGAGTCAGTTCTCCTTCCATCACCACATATGTGACCCCCTTTCCCCTATTCTACCACCCCCAACTCTGCTCTTACCCACTGGTAACCACTAAACTGTTGTCTGTGTCCATGAGTTTTTGTTTCTTTGTCTTGTTCCTTTGTTGCTTTCTGTGTTATATCCCATATATGAGTGAAATCATATGGTTCTTCACTTTTTCTGTCTGACTTATTTTGCTTAGCATAATAATCTCAAGATCCATCCATGTTGTCACAAATGGCAGTATTTTACCTTTTCTTATGGCTGAGTGGTATTCCATTGTGTATGTATACCACATCTTTTTTATCCAATCATCTATTGAAGGACACTTTGGTTGTTTCCATGTCTTGGCCAATGTGAATAAAGCTGCAATGAACATCAGGTTACATATATTTTTACAGATAAGTGTTTTCAGATATTTTGGGTAGATACCCAAGAGAGGGATTGCTGGGTCATATGGTAATTATTTTCTTAATTGTTTAAGGAATTTCCATACTATTTTCCATAATGGCTGTACCATCCCTCACATCCTTTTGCTTTCATGTTCTAATGAGTCAGAGTTTGAGTAGAGGAGGTTTCCATCAGAAATAACAAAGTGGGAAATCTGGTACATTTCTGGCCTTCAGTTTTTATACTTGATCAAACTAATCCATATACATCTCAGTAATTGAGTTTGAACTGTAACAAAGGAAAGTATCATGCAACTCAGGAGTGACTGGCTGGTGTTGGAAGTAGATAAGTGAGTTGGAAGGGGATTTTGGATTATGAAGACTGCCTGTGGTAATTTGGAGCACTTGATGTCTTTAGTGCTGTCTTTAGTAATGTCTTCTATTTTGTTTGGTTTCCCTAATATGACAATAAAGGCAAATTGTAATCATAGTGCTCTGAGTTTTCAACACATTCATGTACAGGAACATATTCCAATCCTATAATTTAAGTAATATAGTTGAGTTTCACAGGAATTATAAGCCATACTGTCTTTCAGAATGTCCATTTGGTAGCCAAGTGGCTAGGATCCTTGGAGAAACTTCTTGAAAGATTCAGCCAAGGAAGCCACAGAGATTACAGGGTTTTCATGAGTGCCGAGACTGCACCTACACCAAGTGAACATATCATCCCTCAAGGGCTCCTGGAAAATTCCATTAAGATCACTAATGAACCCCCCACTGGAATGCTGGCCAATTTACATGCTGCTCTCTACAACTTTGATCAGGTAAGAAAGCAAAAGAAGTCTGGTTCTTCTCATAAGACTGGGGCCGTCAGCTGCTCATACATCTCATGTACAGCGGTAAAGTGAAATCTTGAGATCCGTGTGATGTGTGTGGTGTGTGTTTTAATCTCTTGAAAAGATTGCCCTTGTCATTCCCTATTTCAGTGACTAGAAAATATATTTCAGTTTCACCCTACACATGTTTAAGGAGAATGAACTTTGAGGAACATGCTTATTGAAGACAAATGTGGCAGGTTGCTATCTCTTACCCCAGAAAGAGGAAAAGCCATTGTTATTCTTGATGTTGTTGAGGATGATGACAATAGCGACATAGGAAGAGTTTCAGTATAATAGTTAATATTTTAAATCTGGTTTTGATATTAGTAAATTTAAAGCCCTTCTTTTCAGATTATAGCCATACTACCTTCTTAATTGCATTTTTATTTCTTTCCAACGTGAAAGAAAAGTAAATTAATAGGTACATAAATTAATGATATCTCCATTAGCATTGTTTTCCTTGTCCAAATTATCACATCTATGTGTCTCATGATCAAGTCTTTCAGTTTCCTTTGTTGCTATTTCTGAGTTCCCAATCCTTCCGCTATTTTCTTAGCAAGCCTTGATAAACAGAATTCTTATTAGAAGTAGAATGAGCCCTAAAGAGGAAATGCATATGATTTGGTGATAAATATTGGGCTTCTGTTAGAAATGTTATCATTCTCTATGAAACATGCCAACATATTTAAATGTTCTCTACTACCTTCTGGGCCAGTATTATGAAGGAATTATAATAATTTTGAAGGAATTATAATAATTGGCTACCTAAGAATATTGTTTTGAAGAATACAGTTAATTACTTAATTAAATAATTGACTAATTTGTAGCCTATATACACACAGTAGGCTGTGTAAATAGAAGGCACTCAAAAAATCTGGTTGAATTGATTTGCATATGCTTTTTTGTGAACTATAGCAGACATATATTTGTATTTTTGATCATCCTTCAATTTATAATTTCCGACCATTGATGACAGTCTGAAGCTCTTTCTCAAAGTAAGTACAAAAGAGGAATTTGATATGTTTAAATAGGATTTATCTAACTCCCAAAACAGTATTTTTTATCCCTGAAAAGGGAGCATTTCATGAACAAATATGCTTCAGCCCAGTTGTCCTTCAGCCTTTTTTTTTTTTTTTTTTTCTGGAAAGGACCCCTCTGATAACCTGATAAAACTTTAGATGCTCTCCCTAGGGGAATGCACGTTAAAAAATATGTTTTATATAATCTTTGAAATAAACAGACTCCCAAAGCCTATGCACAAATTTCTTCTCCAGTTAAAAACAACCTGTTCTAGTTTATTCATAAAAGTCTCCATTCTTTGAACTGCTATTGGGAAAGCCACTTTTATTAATCCAAGGTTGCATTTATTGGAAAGGATCTTAAAACTTCAAGGAGGAATATTATTTCTTATTTAGTGCAAAGGGTCCCCTGAAATATTAAGAATAAATTTGATCATAAGTAGCAAAAGCAAAGATAATCAAAGTGATTCACTAAATAAACCTCCTATCAAAACTATTTTAGCCAAAACCAAATAAACAAATACAAATTCGAAAAAAAAATCTAAAATTTTTCAGAGCCTTTTATGAATGCTGACCTGTCGTTATGTTATGTGTGGCTTTATTCAGATTGTGTTAATTCACGGGTATTAGCCTGTGCTCCCTGGCTATCTGTGAATAGGTTCCCAGCACCCCTTTGTCTGTTAGAATTTTGATTGGCCACTTATGAAAGAAGTATAAAACAATAGTGACTTAAGCAAGGTTAAAAAGTATTTCTGCCATATGAGATTTCTGGAGGTAGGTCACTCAGAGCTCATATGTGTCACCACAAAGCTGTCAACCCAGTTTCATTGTTTACCATTCCACCATTTTTAGCATGGGCTTGCGATGGTCTCAGGTGGCTGTGAGAGTTGCAGCCTCCATATCCATTTTCCCAACAATTAGATGAAAGAAGGAACAGAGAAGATGATGAAGAGAACGTGATTGCTTTCTTTTAAAGACATTTCCTACAAGTTAATATTACAATACTTCTTCTTTCATCCCATTAGTCAAACTTAGTCACATTGTATTGCCTAGCTGCAAGAGAAGCTGGGAAAGTAAACTTACCTTGGGCAGCCATATGCCCAGCTAAAAGTCAGCAAGAAGACATTTTAGGACAAGCAATTTTAGTCTTCTCTATCACAGACTTCCTCTTTTCTCAAGTCTCCTTGCATTATCCGGGGTGTTTGTGCTGCTGCCTTGGCACTACCTTGATGAAGCCTGTGACATGGACAGAGGACGATGAATGCCATCTACCTTGGCACTTATTTGGGTTAGGGAAATGAGTCCCAGTCACTCCTGTTGCCCTTCCCAGATGAGAAAATCATCCAAGGGATCTAGGCAAGTTAACTTCTGTTGGTGTGTTGTTTTGTTGTTTTGTGGGGTTTTTTGCATACTTTGATTTTCAAATCCAACTAAATCTGTATTTTTAATCTTCCCCCAAATCAGAATTTACCTCCAAACTTTGACACATGTCTTCATAAGAACAAAGTTCATTTCATATTAGTCTTTTATTGCCTTGAGCATTCTAGAATTTTTATGTAAATACGACCATAATATAAAGAATCATTGTAGGATATTGCCTACCTGTGCTCCTTTCATGGTAATAGGATCTGCAGCTTAAAGATGTCATAAAGGAGTACTGTTTGGGCTCCTTTCATATTTAGATACCAGATTTTTAAAGTAAGAATATAGATTTTCTGTATGATTTGCAGAAGAAACAAATAATTGGTAATTGTGTATGTAACCTTGGCATCAGCAGTATTAGGTGCATGCTGATGCCTGTTCCTTTTTCACAGTGCTGTTTGTATATTTTCTGATATTAATTTGCACATGATTTGGTTTATAAAAATACAGCTGACTTGAAATTTGGGATGTTAGGTAGATTCATACTTTTTCCTAGGAAGGTCAAATTCACATTTGCTTTCAATGACATTTATATTATCAAAAAGGACATAATGAAATGGACATTGACTTGTGCTTTTTTTGTTTTTCTAGAACTGAGGATAAAACCAAGTCAGTTATATGAAATATAGATGGAATTAATGTACATAGTGTCATAGTACCTTCAGTTTTTTGTTTTCGGTTTTTTTTTGAGGGCAGTATCACTGACCCTCATATGTGGGACCCGAACCGGGGCCTCTGGCTTCCCAAGCCAGCGATTAACCACCGCGCCACTCGGCTGGCCCCCTTCAGTTTTTTTGTTGTTGTTGTTGTTGTTTTTAAAGAATTTTTTGGAGAATTAGGGGAGGGGAACAGCGTTGGGGAATCGGGGAAGGGGAACAGACAAGTTGCTGTCTTTTTGTTCTTCAGTCTAGTTGTGGAGGACACTGCCCCACTGGCCCATGTTGGTATAGTCACCGTGCTCTTCCCGGGAGGCAGATTGGTCACCGGCCTCTGGCTGGTCGCTCACTGCGGCTATTGGCCGCTCATGCTGGCTGCCGACCACTCACTGTAGCCTATGGCAGCCCACTGCAGCAGGGGCTGCAGCCCACACCATCTCCGGGGCTCGCACAGCCCAGCTCCAGGTGGAGCTGTTATTAGCTGTAGAGGGCAGTGTCACTGGCCCTCATATGTGGGATCTGAACTGGGGCCGCTAGCATCCCAAAACCAGCTCTCAACCAATGCACCACCCGGCCGGCCCCCCTTCAGTTTTTTTTTAAGGGAAGTGTTAGGTGACTTGTTAGGTCATAATTCCTAAATAAATTTTTTTTTTTTAAATCTATAGACTCTTTTTTTTTTTTTTTTAAGATTTTTTTATTGAGGAATTGGGGGAGGGGAACAGCATTGGGGAACCGGGGAAGGGGAACAGACAAGTTGCTGTCCTTTTGTTCTTCAGTCTAGTTGTGGAGGACCCATGTTGGTCCTCTGGCCCATGCGCTCTTCTCAGGTGAGGCAGATCGGTTGTCGGCCTCTGGATGGCAGCTCACAGCAGCGGCTCTTGGCAGCTCACACTGGCTGCCGGCCACACACATTGGCTGCTGGCTACTCACTGTAGCCTATGGCAGCCCACTGCAGCAGGGGCTGCAGCTATGCCATTCTGGGGACTCACAGCAGACCAGCTCCAGGTGGAGGTGTTGTTCACCATCTTAGCTGTAGAGGGCAGTATCACTGGCCCTCATGTGGGATCTGAACCAGGACCGCTGGGGTCCCAAGCCAGCTCTTAACCAACGCACCCCTTGGCCGGCCCCTCCTAAATAAAATTTTCGTACTTCTACTTGGTCTCCTAGAACTTTATTACATTTAAAAGTAATATATTTTTATATTCTTTAAGATTAACTCCAATTATATGGTTTCTCTTTTCTTCCTTCATAAGCTTGCCTTTTATTGATGTTTAGTTGTGGAAAAGTTTTTTGTTCTTTTTAATTTTTAAAAAATGTTATTAAAAAATTATTTTTAATGATTGTATATTTCAAAACCCCATCAATTACCTAGAAATAGCCTAGTGAATTAGTTGGGTCTGCACTGTATGTGGCCTGGCCAATTCTAGAACTATATTTGGTGGTAGCCCTGGATTCTGATGAAACTGATACAGAAAGAAACTAGAAAGCTCTTCTGGTCTTGGGCCAAGAGAATAAATTTAGTCTTTGTGTAAACTTTTACCAGAAATTTCCTGGGAGACCAGATTTGAACTACCACCCAAAAGATGCTACATATACTTTGTAGATGGCCCAAGTTGTCAGATCCATTTTAAATGCAGACTGGCTGTCCTTTGATCATTTTAGCCCACGCTTTTTTTTTTTTTTGAGGGCAGTGTCACTGCCCCTCACATGTGGGACCCGAACTGGGGCCGCTGGCGTCCCAGGCCAGCGCTTAACCAATGCACCACTCGGCCGGCCCTGTCCTTCGATCATTTTAAAGGACAAAGCAGGAAGGTGCAGATTTGGTCTTATCTTCTGCTGCCCAACCTCAGCTGAAGGAGGAGGCCTTGACTTTGCCTTGTTTGCCTCCCAGAACTGCCTAATCTGAGGATGAGTAAAGTACTGTCTTCAAGCCATAGATGGGTTGGTTGGTTTTTGACTGTTTAACTTCATGGCTGTTGGGGCCATAACAGTATCAACGTAGCATACCAGGACTGAACTTTCCTTCTGCGTTTTCAAATAAATCTTACAGATCGAGTCTATAGGGCATATATTTTCCAATCTTCCGTATGCCATTCTGTCATCTCAACAATGACTTTTACTTCTAGTTCATTGGAAGGAAACCATTTGTCATGGTGATTGTATTAGTTCAGGGTCAGCACAAAATGATAGTGTTTCAAACAAGGTAATTTCTGTCATACATAATTGGCAGCTCTGTTCCATGAGATCAGCCACACCACCAAGCTGACATGTGCCTCTACCATACCTAACTGTGGCTTCCGTGGCTGTCCAATTGCCATCATTTCTAGCCCACAGAAAAGGGAAAAGAGTGACAACCAATTTCCTTTTAAGTAAATGACAAAGTTAAACATATCACTTCTCAAATTCTGTAGGCAAAAACATGGTTATATGGCACATCTGGCTTCAAGGGTGGCTGGGAAATTGTCTTTTGATGGGTGATTGTGTGGCCAGATAATCTGCATTACCATGAAACCAGGGGCAATGGAGAACTGGAGTTAACTAGTAGTGCACTACAGTGATGAAACTAAGACTATGTCCTTTTGTCATCCAGATTTTACAAGGAAAATTTGTACAAGGAAATGATGTCAAGCAATATTACTGGTCAAAATGAATTGTCCCATTTTCTAGTGAATTTAGAAGCATTCAGAAGAATAACTAAAACAAAATGAAAGTGTTCCTCTTAAATCAACAGACTGTCAAATGCCAAATAGTCTCCTGTTATGCTCTCGTAGGATAGGCAGCCATGCTGAAAACGGCATGTCACTTCTCTCCTAGATCTCCCTCAAAATGCTTTACTCAGACCCTTGCCCTTGGAAACCATACAGACGGATAACCAAACGTTTTTCTTTTCTTCCCAGGTTACACTTGAAACGTGCTCCAAAGAGCAGGAGTTTAAAAGCATCCTTTTTGCTCTATGCTATTTTCATGCCTGTGTTGCTGGGAGACTGAGGTTCGGCCCCCAGGGCTGGAGCCGCAGCTATCCTTTCAATCCCGGAGATCTCACCATTTGTGCCAATGTCCTTTACAACTACTTAGAGGCAAACCCTAACGTAAGTGCCAGAGGTCAGATAACCTCTTCTCAAGGAGTATATGGAGTTTGTCAGTCTTTGGGCACCATCAAAATGGACCCTAACTTCTCTTTTGAAGCCATTATTGAAATGGCTGACACTATGCATCTTCTGCCGAGTGTGAAAATAAACCAATCGAAGGTTTTCTAGCAGTGGATGCTCAAACTTCGTAAGATAGGTCAAACTAGCTCAAATCAACATCAGTGGCTTAGTGCAAAAAAAATAAAAAAATGCCCTTCATTATGTTAACAAAAACAGTGGTTTACATGTGCATATATGCCAGATTCATTAGGCAGGTAATGAAGCATTTGCACAAATGTAATTACATACAGCAATTCTGACAGTTCATAACACTGCATTAATAATCACTACAATTAGTCCTGATGATGGAAGCAATTTACAGCACGTCACAAGTATAAATAATGGTGCATTTCCTGCATATGTCATTATTATGTATTAAGGATGCCACCTTGTTGTGACTTTCTCAGTAATGTTCCCCTTGATTTGAAGTTAAAGGTAGATGAATGATTTTATTTTGTAGCTAAAATGTATTTTACAGATGGGAATGGCAATGCTTCATCAAGAACATTTGTGTAAACTCTTATAAACCCAGTGTAAGGATTTTCTGGCTTAGTCCTCATAAGGGGAACTTTTTCCATTAAGTTAAAGTTGAGATATATTCGCAAAACCAACCAGGTGGTATCTGTAGGCCACATTTTCTACAAAGGTCCTTTAAATAACTCATTCATGTTTCTATGGATATGGGGCTGTTTTATGTTCTTTTGGTAACCTTTGTTATAATTTTTTCTTTCTTTCTTTCTTTTTTTTTTTTAAGAGGGCAGTGTCACTGGCCCTCATATGTGGGATCTTAACCGGGGCCGCTGGCATCCCAGGCCAACTCTTAACCACCACGCCACTCAGCCGGCCCTTTCATTTTGTTTTAATAATTTTAAAATTATAGTTGATATACAATACAATTTTATATTAGTTTTAGGTGTACAACATAGTAATTAGACATTTATATAACTTACAAAGTCATCACTTGATAAACCTACTACCCATCTGACACTATACATAGTTATTATAATATTATTGACTATATTCCTTATGCTATACTTTATATCCCCATGACTATTTTGTAACAACCAGTTTATACCTCTTAATTCTGCCCCTTTTCTTACCCATCCCCCTCAACACTCCTCCTATCTGGCAACCATAAAAATGTTCTCTATATGTTTGAGTTTGTTTCTATTTTATTTGTTTGTTTATTTTGTTGTTGTTTTTCAGTTTCCACAAATAAGTGAAATCATATGGCATTTGTCTTTCTCTGACTTATTTCACTTAGCACAATACCCTCTAGGTCCATCCATATTGTTGTAAATAGCAAGATTTCATTCCTTTTTATGCCTGAGTAATATGCCATTGTATATATGTCCCACTTCTTCTTTATCCATTCATCTATTGATGGACATTTAGATTGCTTCCATATCTTGCCTATTGTAAATGATGCAGCAACAAACATATGGATGCACATGTCCTTTCACATTAGTGTTTTGGATATCTTCAGATAAATACCAAAAAGTGAAATTACTGGGTCCTTCCTTGTCTTTTGTTATAGCCTTTGTTTTAAAGTCCATTTTGTCTGGTATAAGTATTGCTACCCCAGCTTGTTTGTTTGTTTGTTTTCGTTTTTATAGAATATCTTTTTCCAATCCTTTACATTTCAGTCTGTGTGTGTCTTTCAATATATGAAGTGAGTCTCTTGTAGGCAGCACACGTAAAGATCTTGTTTTCTTATTCGTTCAGCCACCCTGTGTTTTTGGATTGGAGCATTTAATCCATTTACATTTAAAGTAATTGTTGATTGATATGTAGTTATTGCCATTTTATTATTGATGTTTCTGATTTTTTCTTATTATTATTCCTAAAGAAGTCCCTTCAATATTTCTTTTAATACTGGTTTGATGGTGCTGAACTCCTTTAACTTTTTGTTATCTGGGAAGCTCTTAACCTGTCCTTTGATTCAAAATGATAACTGTTGGATAGAGTAATCTTGGTTGTGGGTCCTTGCTTTTCATCACTTTGAATATTTCATGCCAATCCCTTCTGAACTGCAAAGTTTCTGTTGAGAAATCAGTCTTATGGGAGCTCACTTGTAAATACTAACTGCTTTACTCTTGCTGCTTTTAAGATTCTTTCTTTATCTTTAACCTTCGACATTTTAATTATATGTGTCTCAGTGTTGGTCTCTTTGGGTTCGTCTTGTTTGGGACTGCACTTTGTATGTCTGTTTCCTTCACCAGGAAATTTGGGAAATTTTCAGTCATTATTTCTTCAAATAGGTTTTCAATTCCTTGCTCTCTCTTTTCTCCTTCTGTTACCCCTTTGATGTGAATGTTGGTATGTCTTGATGTTGTCCCACAGTTCTCTGAAAGTATCCTTGTATTTTTAATTTTTTTCTTTTTGCTGTTCTGATTGGATGGTTTGTGTCACCTTGTCTTCCAAATCACTGATTTGATTCTGTATTTCATCTCATCTACTGTTGATTCCCTCTAATGCATTCTTCATTACAGTTATTGTATTTTTCATTTCTGACTGGTTCTTTTACACATTTTCTATCTCCATTTTTGTGTTTTCTATCTCTTCATTGAAGTACTCACTGAGATCACTGAGCATCCTTATAACCAGTGATTTGAACTCTGTATCTGGTAGATTACTTGTCTCCATTTGTTTAGTTCTTTTTTTGGAGTTTTGTTCTATTCTTTCATTGGGGACATGCTTTTTTGTCTCCTCATTTTGGCTGACTTCCTGCATTTTTGTTTTTTTTCTATGTATTAGGTAAAGTTGCTGTGTCTTCCAGTCTTAGTAGAGTGGCCTCATGTAGTAGGTGACATGTGGGGCCCAGTGGTGTAGTCTCCCTGGTCACCTGAGCTGGATGCTCTAGGTATTTCCCTTTGTGGGGTGTGTGTGGCCTTCTATTGTAGTTGAGCCTTGGTTGCTGTTGGCACATCAACAGGATGGATTGACCCTCAGGCTGATTTACTGAGAACTGGCTGTGACTACAGTGTAAAAACTGTTTTGCAGGGGCTGACCCTACAGAGCAGGATTCGCTTTAGCAAGGCTCTGGTGCCTGCCCAGTCTACCCTTTGGGTGTGTCATTTGTGGAGATGGTGGCATGGTGTTCTGGTGTGGTCTGAAGCTGGTCACTGGGTGTATTGGTTCTGGGACCTCTTGGGAGGGGCTCTGATGCAGGCCAAAGTCAGATGATGCCTGTGCCCTGCCAAGGGCCACTTGGTATGAGCTACAAAATGATTTACAGATGGTTGTTACTTGTGTTGGGCTTTGGGCTGCTTAGCAAGAAATTAAGGGCATGTCAAAACCAGATGCTGATTTTTTTGGAGTTTGTGGACCTTTGAGAAGTTTTAGGGAAGTTGTCAACATGAGCCAAGACAGGTCATTTGTATGGAAAAGGCTCTGGATGGGGCTTGGGTGGGCCCAAAAGTTAGATGGAGCAGGGTCTCAGGAAATCACCAGGGTGGGGAAAATGCTGTTATTGTAGCTAGGTTCATGGAGACTTAGACATGGTGCTTCCCTGCATGTGCAGGCTGGGTGGGACAGGGCTCAACAAAGTAAGAATGATTTTGCCAGCACTTTTGTTTGGGAGAAAGCTACCCCTCCAGCCCTTGCCCTGAAGCCAGACAATTCAGCTCCTTCCTGTATGTCACTGGCACCTTTCAAGCTACTGCCCTAGCACTGGAGCTCAGAGCGAGTGAGTCCATCAGTAACTGGGCCCTTGAAGAGGAACGCCTGGGACTCCAGCCACCCTCCATCTCACTCAGCCACAATCTCCACTGGTTCTCACAGCCAGATGTTAAGGGGACTTTCCTCCCTGGCCCTGGAATCCTGAGTTGGGAAGCTTGGTGTGGTGTCAGAACCCTTCAGTCCTCAGTGGAGACTGGAGGCCTCTGCTGCTGAGATATCTCTCCCCATTTTTAACCACCACACATGACTGTAGCCTCAGTCCATTCTTGTCTTCAGCCTTCCTATCAGTCTCAACATGGCTCCTTTCTATATATATATATATCCTTAGTTATAAGACTGCTGTTTAGCTAGACTTTAGGCAGTTCTCATTGATGGTTGTTTTGTAGTTTAGTTGTAATTTTGATTGGTCGTGGGAGGAGGCAAGTACAGCGTTTACCTACTCTGCCATCTTGACCAGAAGCCCCCATTGTTACAATTTTTGTTATCAGAGTTTTCTCAAGCTGCAAAGGTGATTTGACTGCTGTCATCATGTATATACTTGGTATACAACATGGGTGTGTTCTCCCAAGAAACACATTTTAAATAAGTGGTATCCAAAATAAATGGCTTTAATAAGGTATGCGGTGATCAGTATTTCATATCTATCTTTTAAATTAATGAAATTAAAAAGTCTGCATACTTCGAGCATATTTTGACCCTTATAATTAATAATACTTTCTGTTAATCTTAGCACATTTTATTTCTTTTTTTTTTTTTCTTTGAGGGCAGTGTCACTGGCCCTCATATGTGGGACCGAACCGGAGCCGCTGGCTTCCAAAGCCAGCGTTTAACCACCGCGCCACTCGGCCGGTCCAGCACATTTTATTTCAAGTGTTGCGTGTAAATTGATTATTGTAATAGTTCTGGGTAGAGAACAAAATGGACCACTTAATACTTTTACTCAAGCCCTTCATAACTTGTCTTCTGAGGCTGACAAGTAATATTATCCTATTTCAGCTGAATCTTTTACATGATTGAGGTAGAAATGAAGGGGAAAAAAAAGAGATGTCAACTCATGTGTTTCTCTCCAGCTCTCACATCCTCAGACTTGGCAACGCCAGGTGGCCATGTGACTCGTGCTGTGTCCTGCTGCTTCTCCCACTGGTGTTCAGAACAGCACAGCCTTAGGTTTTTATCACATTTCCTTGTCTCCCAGATGTCTTGATCTGAGTAATTCGCTAATCATCGCTAAACAAAGCAAGTTACCAAGATTGGAGAATTAAGTTAATACGCACACATCGTTTGGCTAGGCAAAATGCCCTTTTCAAGGTGTCTGTCAAAAAACAGAGTTCAGAATTTGAGGAAAAAGAATCATTTATCAAGAAGGATAGACCTTTAGTGGAATAAAATCTTGAGGGAGATACATATTGTATGGATAGTAGGCATTAATTAAATGTAATCAGAAAGGGAAATAAAATTAAGAAGTCTTTGTTTCCAATCCATTTCAGCTATATAGAAGGTAGTCCATGGGGTTGTTGAGAGAACATGGTATAATCTAGTCACTTTTATATTTCATTCATATCAAACCAGCTTAAAAGAAACACATATTTGAAGTTCATTTATTCATATTCAAATAAACTTGTAGCAAGAACATTGGGCTAGTTGAAGCAATTTTACTTGTTCTGTCACATCATGCAACAAATGAAGGCTATAATTAAGTTTTTACTTGAACTGTTGGGAAGCAATATATTGCCCCCAAGGGTATAAAGGTTCCTGTCTAGAAAGGCTTCATCACAAACTGGCATGTTTTGTAAACCCAGGGGAAGCAAAAGGATAGCAAAAAGAGATTTCAAACTCTGCTAAGCCAAATAGAAAGGAGATACAGTGATATCTTGAATAAACCATGGAATAGTCATGAGTTAACAACCCTTAAACAGTTAGGTAGGCCAGTTATGCTATAAACTGAGCCCTGAAATCAATTTGTGGCAAAAGGATTTGTTTGCCTGAACTTTTGGAAGGTGATGGAATTCTAAATGTACTCCAAATTCAAATTGTGTGGGTTTTCTTTTCCTGAATTAGATCGTAAAACCTAACGTAAACCAGACCGTAAAAACATGTCACATCTCAAAGGCTCTGGTAACCAATACCCTCTAGTGATTTGGGGATGAGATTGTGAATGTGTGAACTTTCCATGCATAACATGTTCTAGGACTAATCCAGTTAGCTTTAAAATCTGCGTAACAATCTCACCGTGAGAGATTTTTCACTGAATGTAAAAATCGCACTGAAAATGATCCTCTCAAGAAATCCTGTGCAGAAACCTAGACAATTTCTGAACATCTTTTACAAGGCCAGCGCCCTAAGCCCTGGACGCCCTGAACTATGGGTCCTAAACCTCTTTTAAATGCACCTGTTGGTGGGGGTGGGGGGAGCATTGCGTTTCAGGGCCTTGTAGAGATGAACTAGGCCTGGACATGAACACTTGCTTGATTTTACCCCAGGTGCCATGGGAAGACCTCCGTTATCTCTTTGGTGAGATCATGTATGGTGGCCACATCACAGATTATTGGGATCGCAAGCTGTGTCGGGTGTATTTAGAAGAATTCATGAATCCATCCCTGGTAAGACATTTTTTTAAATTCATTTCACTGAGGAGAAAATTCTGGTGGGAATTTTTAAAATTTCATTATAGAACTCATTCTTTTTTTTTTTTTAAGATTTTTTATTGGGGAATTGGGGGAGGGGAACAGACAAGTTGCTTTCCTTTGGTCCTTCAGTCTAGATGTGGAGGACATTGCTTCACTGGCCCATGTTGGTATTATCATTGTGCTCTTCTCAGGTAAAGCAGATCTGTTGCCAGCCATTGGACAGTTGCTCACAGCGGCTCTTGGCAGCTCACGCTGGCTGCCAGCCACGCATGCCGGCTACCAGCCTCTCATGGTAGCTTTACGGCAGCCTGCTGCAACTTCACAGCAGCCTATGCCGTCGCCAGCGACTCACGGCAGCCCAGCTCCAGGTCGAGCTGTTGTTCACCATCTTACCTGTAGAGGGCACAGCATCACTGGTCCTCATGTGGGATTCGAACCGAGGCCCTGCTGCTCAGAGCTGGTGTCCCAAACCAGTTCTTAACCAATGCACCACTCGGCCGGCCCCATATAACTCAGTCTTAAATGATATTGAGGAGTCTTGTTTTTTTATAAGTGTATTCTAACCCACTTTCAAAAGAGTTTGGAAATTCATTAGAAATGCAGAGTCTTGGGCCCCATCCCAGACCTGTGGAATCATAATCTGTGTTTTAATGAGACAGCCAGAGGACATCTGTGCATGTGAGTGTGACCAGGTGAAGCACTCTAACATGCCCTAACCCCCTGCATCTTTGGAATAACGATGTGAGGTCTATAGAACTGATGGGTACTGGGTACCACATTTTATAGACAAAGACCCTGAGGTAGAGTGATTTACTGCAGGTCACTCAGTTTATCATGGGCGAGAGCTCTAGCTGGAAGAGAGATGCATTGATTTCAATTGGAGGATGCTGAAATTAGGGAAAGCTGTAGTTTTTCCATGTCATAGAAGCCATGGAGTCATCTAAATTTCAATTATTAACTCCTAACGTGCTCAAGAAAAATGTAGTGATTTGAGAACCCAGCTCTTCCTCCTGTGAGGAAGGGGAAGGAAGTGCACCCCTGTGCTGGAAGCTAAAGAGAGGAGGACCCTTGCCCACTTCTCATCTTACCAACCCCATGTCTGTGTAGACCAACCACCCATGTGTTCATGACCAGGGCTGTGTTTTCTGGCCAAAGTACTCGGACCTTGTCTTCCACATTTAAGTTGCTAAAAATGGTGGCCACACTTTTCTCATGCTCTCTCTCCCAAAAGGTTTCCAGGTTCGTGGCCATTGCATGATGATTTTTTGGAAACCTAGAGCACCCTATGCCATGTCATCCCTACTCCCAGTTGGACAAAACACCAACTGTGTTTAGAACAGTGCCAATTGTTTATATCGTTTGAACAACCTCATGTTTATAATTTCTCTGAGGACTTCATCTTATAAAAGCATAGTTTTGATCACTTCCCCTGCATCTATTTTGAGAAGTAATATGATCGTGTATTAGAAAACATGCTGCATTGCAGTCTAACATAGAAAATTTGGGACAGACTATTTTTTTACTACTTTTAATAATGTCAAACAAGTTGGGGGGCAATATAGGAAAAAAATCCTTTCCTGCCATGTGTTAAGTGTTTCTTTTGATTGTGAGTCTCTTGGTCTTTCCTTAGTTCTGAATGAGCAGAATTTCAGAGGTCAGAAAGACACTTTCAATTTGACACAATTGGAAGTCACTCCTCAGAAGAGGTCTGGGAGCAGGTTACCATGGAGACGGGAAAGATAAACAGTGGTGGAAGCGCGACCTTTACAGAGGCTGATTTCTCAGAATGATGGTGGAGGTCAGGGGCAGAGTGAGACGCTCGTGCTGATGTTTCCTCTCTGGCTCTGGCCTGAGGATAAGGAGCGAATTACTGTTGCCAAACGAAACAGTCCATTAACCTTCACAAGTCTGAACTCCCATTCAAATAATTGTAAAATAAAGACAGATGATAGAAGCTGAGGGGCGTCCCTGGAGTGTGTGTTAGCCCTTTCAAAGTGTCAGTATCCACCCTTCCCATGCAGATCTGATGCAGTTTGCAGGATCCAAACACTGCATTTGGAATCTTGCATCCTCACTGGACAGTGCTACCTGTTCAACTCACCAAAGGATGGGAAAGCCCTTTCTGACACGGTGGCAGAAGCTGCAAAACCCAGTTATTTTGTTCCCATGCAGATATTTCCTGCTCATGCTGTTTATGTTATTAGGAACTTGGCCTAACACTTTAGCATCTGCAGGCCCTCCTGTTGCCACTTCTCACATTGGTTAATTCATTTGGAAATTAGTATCTTTGTTTGCATTGAAACGTGATCAGAAAGCCCCCCATTAATGACATGGGGTTTAGAGTTCCGCTGCTTTCAGTAAAGGAATTGGAATGCTTTCTGTGAAATGAGAATTGGGAAGTTTGTTATTGGGTGAGTCTGTGCTCAGACGGGTTCCCTGACAGCAATATGCCTTAGAGGTTTTGTGGCTAAAGTTAGGGATTATTAACATTATTCTCAGGGCCGGCCGAATGGCTCAGTTGGTTAAGAGCTTGATCAAGAGTGCAAGCTGAGCTCTGAGCAACGGCAGTTCGATGCCAGCCTGAGCTGAGTTGCTGTTGAGCTGCCAACAGGTGGCAGAAGGGCTCAGCTAAAAAACAACAACATTCTCTCAGGGAAGGTACATGCTTGGCAATACTAAACAAGTAGTACAATAAATTACTTTTAGAAAATAAGGTGTTTGGTCACGTGAAAGTTCTATATTAAAAATCTATTTTGATGATAGAGAGTAACAATGAAGAGGCTGGGCTTTGAAGTAAAAACAAAAACAAAAAAACTTGGCTTCAAATTCAATTCTTCTTGTATTTGCTGTGTGATTCTAGACACATCGCTGAACCTGATCCTCAGTTTCAGCATCTGCAAAACCAGAGTGGCCCAACTCATGGGTTTGTTGTCAGGTTTAAATATTGGTACAAGGTTGAAACAAAATGCTTAATAAATGGGAGATATTCTTATTATGAAGTATAAATTTTCATAGTCTATATTTTATATGCTAGACTTATACTTTATTTCATCTGTGATGATAACAATGGAAACCATTTATTAAATACCTGTTCTCTGCCAGGGGTCAGCGCTACACAGTTCGTGTGTATTATTTCTTCCCCTCACTACAGTACTGCAAAGTAGGCGTCATTATCCCACGTAACCAAAAAAAGAGACCAGAGAAGTCAAATGGTTGCTCAGTAGCAAAGCCAGGATTTGCACTCACAGACGCCATAGCTGACAAGTTTTTCTCTGCAGCACACTGCGTTGGCTGGAGTGCTGACCTGTTTGTAGTAATTGGGGCATAAGTTAGCCAAACACTGACCCGTGTCTTACTGGGCATTGTGGGTGGCACAGGGTGACACCAAGAACAACCCTGGACCATCCAGGAGTTGTAGTTCTGGTTCTGCCACTAACTTGCTGTTCAGCTTTGTTCAGGACCACCCTCTGCCTCAGTTTATTCATTTGGAAAATGAAGGTATTGTCTAGAAATTCGCTAATGCACCTGTCAGTTTTAAAGACACTGAGATAATGTAATTCAACCTCAGGTAAATTCTGAAAATCCCTCACAGCACTATGGGACCATGGCATTTTTTACTCATAGGCTACGGGCAAGTGCACTTGTTTAGGCTCACTGGGAGCCTCTGGTCGTAACCAGGACTCTTGGAGAGGCCGTGGAGTTTTTTTATTAAATACCAGGAAGGAAGCTGTAGAAAGGACAGCAGTCCCATAGAGCCGGCAGAGTGGCAGGATGTTGCTGTCCCAGTTCCTAATCATTGTGCCTGGGACTGACTTCTGCAAAGATGAGTTCAAGTCCTTGATGATTTTTTTCATGATGTGGAAGTTCACTCTCCTTGTACACGATTCCGTAGGTTCTTTTTTGTTTTTTTAGTAGCTTCATTGAGATATAATTCACAGTCTCATAAAATGTACCAATTTAAATGGAATAATCCAAAGGTTTTTAGTATATTCACAGTAGTATAGCCATCACCACAATCTATTTTAGAACATTTTCATCACCCTGGAAAGAAACCCTGTATAGATTAGCCGTCACCATCCTCTCCTCCTCATCCCTCTCCCCCCAGCCCAGGCAACTCCTAATCTATTTTCTGTCTCTATAGATCTGTCTATTCTGGACATTTCATATAAATGGAATCATACAATAAGTGGCCTTTTGTGTCTGATATCTTTCACTTAGCATAATGTTTTCAGGGTTCACCCATGTTATATCTTGTATCAGTACAGTAATACCTTGGTTTGTGAGCATAATTTGTTCCAGAAACAAACTACTTGTATTGAAAAACATCGCTTGTTTACCACATTAAAATGTATTAGAAATGTTTGCTCATCTTGCAGAACATTCGTAAGCCAAGTTATGCACAATCCAAGGTTTTACTGTACTTCCGTTTTTTTTATTTATTATGGAATTGGGGGAGGAGAACAGCGATGGGGAATTGGGGAAGGGGAACAAACAAGTTGCTGTCTTTTTGTTCTTCAGTCTAGTTGCCGAGGGCGTTGCTTCACTGGCCCATGTTGGTGTCATCATTGCGCTCTCTTTGGGTGAGGCAGATCAGTCGCCGGCCTCTGGATGGTCGCTCACCACGGCTGTTGGCTCACGCTGGCTGCCAGCCACTCATGTTGGCTGCCGGCCACTCACTGTAGCCTGCAGCAGGGGCTGCAGCCCACACCATCGCCAGGGCTGGGCGCTTCAGGTGGAGCTGTTGTTAGCTGTAGAGGGCAGTGTTACTGGCCCTCATATGTGGGATCCGAACCGGGGCCGCTGGCATCCCAAACCAGCTCTTAACCAATGCGCCACTCAGCCGGCCCTGTACTTTCTTTTTATGGCCAAATAATATTCCATTGTATGGGCACACTACAATTTGTTTATCCATTCATCAGTTGATGGACATTTGGATTATTTCCACTTTTTGGCTATTATGAATAATGTTATGAATATTCACATACAGGTGTTTGTGTAGACATATATTTTCGTTTCCCTTGGATATATACCTAGGAGTGATATTGTAAGATCATATGGTAGGTTTAACATTTTAAAGAACTGCCAAATTGTTTTTCCAAAGTGGCTGCACCACTTTATATTCCCACTAGCAATGTATGAGGGCCCTATTTTCTCCACATCTTGCCAACACCTTTTTTGTCCATGTTTTGTATTTTAACCATCCTGGTGGGTGTGAAATGGTTTCATGTTGCATTTCCCTAAAGACTAGTGATGTTGAGCATCTTTTCCTGTGCTTATTGGCCATGCGTGTATCTTCTTTGGAAAAATGTTTATCCACTGATTCTTTGCGGCATAACAGTGACATTTTCAAAAAGCCCTTCCCCAAACACAACATAGGTGGCCACAATTCAGAGAGCTTTACAGCTCTGGCCCCATCAGCAAGCCACAGGGCTTCATAAAAGCCCTTGAGTGGGAAGAGAGAACCGCAGTTCACATAGCTCCTTGAGTACCTTGAAAACTTTATAGTTTTCTTGAAGGAGAAGGAGCACACAAGTCCCTGGATGAATCAAGCCTTACTTTTCAAACTTTACTTGTTCGAAATCATAGTAGGAATTTACAGTCGGACATTTCCCAGGTTGTCTATGCCTTTCCAGGAAATCAAGATGTACTTGAAATAATTGTGTCTGCTCCTAGGACACAAGGGAGAGGGAGACCAAAAGTAACATTTATAAAAGCCTGCTATGTGCCTAGATGTCTGCATAGCTGATCCTTACATTTTCACAGCCACACTCATTAGATTGCTAGTGGTAGCCTCATTTTACCGACAAAGATTGAAACTCTGATAACTGTCATTTTTTAAGGTCTCCAAACCACTCAGGGGTGGGAACTGAACCGGTCTGTCTGGCCGTAAACCTCAAGCCCTTTTCTTTGAGCTTGCTGTTGTCCTTGGCTTTGCTCAATGCTGAACATATAAAAGGTACTCTTCCCCTGTTTTTAAAGACTGCCTAATTATCTTTCCAGAAAGCAGGGACATTTGCAGTCCCACCAGCATTATATGAGTAGGCACTCAAATGTCCAGTCCCTGCTGGTTTTTAACATTTTTAAGTGGTTCCACTTTTTGGTTAATTTCTTTGCTTGAAACTGTTTTTATCTTCTTGTTTTTATTGAAGGACAATTTCACTGTGGCTCTTAAAATTCCTTTCATCTAGTGAGCGCTAACAGAGAAGACCCAAGTCCTTGTTTGTAGGGAATAAAGTTTGGTTTCGTTATGTTTATTCCAACATTTGGTTTTATTATTCATATTTTGTGCCCGTATTTTTATTTTGGCTAATTTATCTATCGTAGACTAATGTGAGTCTAATTATCCTTCAGTTTTGTTTTGGCCACCCTGAGTCAGGTAAAATTTAAGTTTTGATTATTCGATACATAAATATGAAATGATAGAAAAGGTGAGTAAATAATTAAGACAAACCAAACTAATAGATACTGGTGGTGAGATAGTCTAGGCTGCGCTTTCTAATATTCATTGGGTCAAGATTTTTGTTTGTGGCAATATGAAAGACTGAACTCGAAAATCCTCCCAGTGCAAAATTGAAATAGAAATGGCTGACTCAGATATTTAAAATGCCTTTTGGAATTCAGACAGCAGCTGAGCATCATCTCCAAAGGCGTAGGCTGTCTAGGGAACCTGGGATTGCAGGTTTGAAAAGGAAGGAGCAGGGTTCGCCGAGTGGCATATTGGTTAAGAGCTGGCTTGGGATGCCCATGGCCCAGGTTCGGATCCCACATGTGAGGGCCGCTGACACTGCCCTCTACAGCTAACAACAGCTCCACCTGGAGCTGGGCTGTGCGAGCCCCCGGCGACGGTGTAGCCTGCAGCCCCTGCTGCAGTGGGCTGCCATAGGCTACAGTGAGTGGCTGGCAGCCAGCATGAGCTGCCAATAGCCGCAGTGAGCGACCATCCAGAGGCCGGCTATCTATCTGCCTCACCCGAGAAGAGCGCAATGATGATACCAACATGGGCCAGTGAAGCAACGTCCTCCACAACTAGACTGAAGAACAAAAGGACAGCAACTTGTCTGTTCCCCTTCCCAGAATGCTCAATGCTATTCCCCTCCCCCAATTCCCCAAGAAAATCTTTAAAAAAAAAAAAAAGGGAAGGTGCAAACCACCATTACTCACGGATGACATGATTGTGTAGAAAGTCACTTATTTTGTTCCCATTAGACTGAGCGTTCCTTAAGTACTAGGCCATATGAATCTTTTATACTTCCAAGGCTTGTTTGGGTATATTAGGTGATCAATACGTATTATTGAATAAGAATGTGTGCGTATTCATTTTGTCTCCCGGCAATAGTGAAGGGACCAGATGCATAACATACCCAATTTCGGACAAGCTCCAATTTCAGAACATGATTTAGGAAATATCGGCATAAAATAGCTATATTAGGTGATAGTTTTTTTTAAAAAGTAATATCCTCTCCCTATACATTTAAAACTGCATATACCAGGGGTGCCAAAAAAATGTATACAAGTGGACACTTTGGTCAGCGTTGCTCAAGCAGTAGTTCACTGTAATCAGAAGTGTCTGAAAGCTGATGGTAACCACTCTGAGACCTCCTGTAATTGGAGAAGTCGAACATGACTTGTATTCATCTTTTGTTATCGGTATATATTGAGTATTACAATTTTAATACAGTTTTCTTTTCTTAAAACATGTTTATATATTTTTGGCACCCTCTGTAGACAGAACTTATAGCAAGAGAGACTGAGAAAATTAAAACAGGTGTAATGGCCTCTGGGAAATAAAGAACAACCAGAAAGGAAAAACCTGAGCTTATGCTGAGTGAACTAGAAAATTATAAGCACTTGATTGACTGCCTATGTTTATGGCTGGTCGGAGATTCAGGCCAATAAATGCGTTTGCTATATTGTGAAAAGCTACAGTCTAATATTTAGGTTTCGTATTGCTCCTCATACTGCTTTTGTTAAGAACATTCCTCCACATGGAATGTCTACCCTCTGCCCCAGCCGTGATGACATAGGTGGACATGATAAATGATTTACGACTCCAGCCTTCCATTAATTAGGCAACTCTGTACTAAGTACCAGGTAAGTGCCAGCAACCGTCCGAGGGTCTGTGGATCTGAGGTGAGCAACACAGATTCTGCCTGAGTAGCTCAAGGTCACGGGGAGGAGGTAGCATTGCTTTGGCTCTGACTTCATACTGCCTTATAAAGTGTTACTTAAACACACACACTCATATTTTCCAATATATGCACATATAACTGTGTATGTTTACAAAATTCATATGTAACCTATGTAAAATAATTTGAAGCACTACTGTGGAATGTATGCACACTGGGAAAGCATAGGTTATAGAGTCATACTAAAATGAGTTCGGAATTAAGATCTTCCTCGAGGCCAGTTACACTGAGTCTTGATTTCTCTCTGCAAAATGGGGATGTGTGGGAGAATCAATGACTTGAAGCATGTGACAGGGTGACCACTACACAGTAGATGGTTCAGCACCTGTTCATCTGCTGTGTCATGTGTCATGTCGCCCCAAGCAAGCTGCACACTAAGTCTCCTTAGGGGCAGGCTTCATGTGTTTCTTGCACTTGTCCCCAGAATCAGCCCGGTGCCCTACACACAGGCAAATGATCAATCATGAAAGGGCCGTGGAACATTCCAGAGAGCCAGCTCTCTGTACAGTACTGTGCTGGGAGCTGCTTACCAGAGAGCTCTCCACATGTTTAGGAAGCAAAGGCTGATGCCCATGTTG
Organism: Aselliscus stoliczkanus; assembly: GCA_033961575.1. Lineage (NCBI taxonomy): Eukaryota > Metazoa > Chordata > Mammalia > Chiroptera > Hipposideridae > Aselliscus > Aselliscus stoliczkanus. The sequence continues at coordinate 18,600,441 of CM066740.1, read as the reverse complement.
TTTGGAATAACCCACTTTTCCTTTCGGGTTGAAGATTGAAGATGAACTTATGCTGGTACCGGGATTTGCAGCCCCGCCTAATCTAGATTATCCCGGCTACCACCAGTACATAGAGGACATGCTTCCGCCAGAAAGCCCAGCGCTGTATGGCCTCCATCCAAATGCTGAAATAGAATTCCTGACAGCGACATCCAACTCGCTCTTCAGAACTTTGCTGGAGATGCAGCCCAGGAATGCACTTCTCAGTGATGAGCTGGGGCAGTCCACAGAAGACAAGGTAGAGGGTCTGTTTTCTTTTCTGCTGAGGTATATGTATATACAGTGCAATGTGCTCATTTTAAGCGCACAACTCAGTGAATTTTTACCTTTGCATACACCCATAGACCCACCACACTGATCAAAATACAGAACTTCTCCAATACTCCAGAAGATTACTCATGCCTTTTACCGGTCAATATACCCCTCCCCCTCCAGCCCACAGGTAACCGCTCGCTCTTCTTACCTCTATCACCATAGATGCACTTTGCCTGTGTTTGAACTTCAAATATATGCAGTCGTACAGGATGTACTCATTTATGTCTAGCTGTTCCCATTCCACATTACATCTGGAATTCATCCATGTCGTTCATGGACCAACGGTTCATTTTAATATTCTAGTATATGAATATTCAATTCTTCATTCCTTGATACATGGACATTTGGGTTGTTTCTATTCACCATTATGAATACCCCAGCCCTGATATTCTTATAGACAAAGGTAACTCCCAAAGGCATCCACTCATACTCAGAAGTGGAATTGCTGGATCAAAGGGTTTGTTTAGGTTTTGTAGATACTCGCTAACAGCTCTCTGAAGGGGTTCTACCAGTTTCTCTCCCACCCACAGTGTGAAAGTTCTCCCTCCCTCCCTCCCTCCCTCCCTCCCTCCCTCCCTCCCTCCTCTCTCCTTCCCTCCCTCCCTCTCCCCTATGGTTTCGTTAGGGGTAATGATATTTCATTGTGGTTTTAATTTTGCATTCCTCATGCAGGGATAATGTTTGAGCATATTTTCCTATGTTTGTGGCCACTTGGATATACTGTCATATAAAGTACCTATTTTGGATATTTTTACTTTCCCATTTTTCTAATTGAGTTGTCAGTGGGTTTTTTTTACGGATTTGTGAGGACTCTTTATTTTATGTATGTGTCCTTTGTCAGATATATGTATTGCAAGTATCTTCTCCAAATCTGGCTTGCCTTTCACTCTCAGTGTGTTTTTGGCTCTGTCTTTTTTACATTGTCTTGGGAGACTGGCATTTTATTCTTTTGAAGGTATTTAATGCTCTAGAAAAATGGGGATGAGAAATGGACATTTTTTTTTACATTTAAGTTAAATCTTGTTTCTCTTTAATTTAAAATATGAATAGTTAATGCTCCCCAAAATAAATTAGCACCCTTATTCCTCTCTCAAAATTGTGAATCATGATTTGACAGACAAGGATTCAGGTTGTTGGAAGACACTAACCATCAGATCTAATTATAATGAGGTCCCAGGACTTTAATTCTTGAAATGTTTCAATCATTTCTTGAAACAGGATCATTTGTTGAGATACTTGTTTGTAATTTAGAAGCTTTAGAATTTGTTGTGTGGTGTTTTATCCTGTCTACTATCACCTTCCATATGTGAATGTTACATTTTTAAAAAATAGATGAACAAGAAAAAAAAATCCATTTGGGAAAAGCTATAGTGTTAATAAAAGCAGGGAAGTGGATGAGGCCTTCATCTAGTTTTTGGGTTTCAATCTTTCCAACAAGAAAGCTGAGCATTAAACCAGAAAATGCAGAGCAAATGAGGTAAAGGTGCCTCAGCACCCCAGATAGGCAAACAGATTTTAGCAACGACCATCTAGTGGGTGCTTAACAATATGCGAGGCACTAAAGAAAGTGCTTTACAAATATGTGTTCAATTTCAATAGCTCTGAGTAGTATCATCCCTATTTCAGGGAAAAAGCTTAGGTAACTTACCAAGGCCATACATCTAGAAAGGGCCAATGAAGAAAACCCAGTTTTAGCTGATTCCAAAGGCCATTCTTTTACCTAACTTCTTTGATGCCTTGTGTTTCATACACTCTACTGCTGCTGTAAAAGAATGTAAGATTTCAGGGCCGGACATATTACCTACTGGGAGTGCTAAACCTACTTGCAAGCATGATGTCAGAACCACTGGCAGTAATCCGAGAGATTGAGGAAAGGGGGAATGATGCCTGAGGCTGAACACAGGCAATATTTCTCAATCTTTTGTCCATTTTAAAGTACTTGTTTTTCCCCAGCTCAGTATAACTGCTTAGAAAGAATAAACATGCATATCAGAGTACCATGTACATATTTATGTCTCCAATGTATAAATCAATTATTTCTTCAGGGCAATAATTATAGAAGGTAGAGGCTTCCTTGTTGAAAATGTTGATCCTACAACAAATTGCTCCCAGAATTTAATTTTTTTTTATTTTTTATTTTTTTTAAATTCTATCAGGATCTTTTTTTTTATTTTTATTTATTTTTTTTTTTTGAGGGCAGTGTCACTGGCCTTCATATGTGGGACCCGAACCGGGGCCGCTGGCTTCCCAAACCAGCACCTAACCACCGCGCCACTCGGCCAGCCCTGCTCCCAGAATTTTAGATGCCAACTGGGAGGGCAGCATCAGTCATCAGAATCAGGTCAAACTTAAAGGCATCTTCGGTTCATGTGACTTTTCATATGATTTTTTTAAAAAATAGCAGATTATAAAATGTAATACCTAAATGTTGGGGTTTTACTTTCCTTTTTCCTGAGAGGAAAAAACTGTATTACAATAGTAATACTCAATATATACCAATAACAAAAGATAAATACAAGTCACGTTTGACTTCTGCAGTTGCAAGAGGTGCTTAAAGTGGTTACCATCAGTGTAATTTTAATACAATTCTTTCCTTTCTTAAAATGTGTATACATTTTTTTTGGCACCCTCTGTGTATATATCTGCGGTCACTGGGAATAAAAATGAAATAGAAAGGAGTTAAATTTCTGTGTATTAATGATTTAAGGTTAAGAATGTCTTGGATGACATTTTGGAAAGACTTCCAGAAGAGTTCAACATGGCAGAGATCATGCAAAAAAATACAAATAGAAGCCCCTATGTTCTTGTTTGCTTCCAAGAATGTGAGAGGATGAATATTCTCCTTCAGGAAATCCGTGTGTCACTTCAGCAATTAGACCTTGGTTTGAAGGTAAGTTTTAAAGTGGGGCTAGAGTGGTCTTCACATTAGATGACATTTACTACATGGGCTTTCTTCTCCGTGCAAGGGGGAGCTAACCTTATCTCCTGATGTGGAAGCCCAGCAGTCCGCACTGAGTTTTGACATGGTGCCAGACACGTGGAGCAAACTGGCTTATCCATCTACTTACGGCCTGGCCCAGTGGTAAGAGACTCCATCCTCACTCCCACAGTCCTTTATTGGCCTTGGTGCTGATTCAGTGTTCTGAGTTATTATTCAGTCTCATAAAAACTATATTGTGCTTTGTGACTACTCAGTAAGTGTGCAAACTACCACCCGTTTCATTTGAGTTTCCTTAGTGTATTCCTTCAAAAGCAAAAGTCAATTAAAAATCAGTGTCAGGGGCCGGCCGAGTGGTGCGGTGGTTAAGCATTGGCTTGGGACACCAGCGACCCCGGTTCGGGTCCCACATATGAGGGCCAGTAACACTCCCTCAAAAAAAAAAAAAAAAAAAATCAGTGTCAGGGCCGGCCGACACTGGTTAAGAGCTGGTTTTGGGATGCCAGCGGCCCCGGTTCGGAACCCACATGAGGGCCAGTGACACTGCCCTCTACAGCTAACAACAGCTCCACCTGGAGCCGGGCTGTGCGAGCCCCGGTGATGGTGTGGGCTGCAGCCCCTGCTGCAGTGGGCTGCCATAGGCTACAGTGAGTGGCCGGCAGCCAGTGTGAGTGGCCAATAGCCGCGGTGAGCTGCCAATAGCCGCGGTGAGCGACCATCCAGAGGCCGGCGACTGATCTGCCTCACCCGGGAAGAACGCAATGACTATGCCAACATGGGCCAGTGAAGCAACATCCTCTGCAACTAGACTAAAGAACAAACAAACAAACAAACAAATAAAAAAGACAGCAACTTGTCTGTTCCCCTTCCTGATTCCTCAACGCTGTCCCCCTCCCCCAATTCCCCAATAAAATCTTTAAAAAAAAAAAAAAAGTCAGGGTCAGAGCAAGATCCAAATTCTGCCTCTTACTGATTAGCTATTTGATCTTGGACAAAATACCTGACCTAATTTCTCAGTCTGTCATTTGAAAAATGTAGATAATAGCATTCCCTCATTGAGATGTTATGATTTAAATGGCTGTGGGTGGCAACTTGAGTTTGCTCTCATGTTGTATTATACACTTATTTTATTTTTTGTTCCTTTTAATAAATTTTTAAAAATATTTTTAAATAAAAGAGAATTTATTGGCCCATATGACTAAAAAAATCCAAAGGGTACTTCCAGCTTCAGGCTTTGCTTGATCCAGAAGCTTAAGTTTTCAGCGCCTGGCCATTCCCCATCACTCGGCTGTTTCTCTCCATGTTGTTTATTTATTTTTTTCAATTAGAGTTGACATTCAATATTATATTGGTTTCAGGTGTACAGCATAGTGATTAGACATTTATATAACTTATAAAGTGATATCCCCGATAAGTCTTGTACCCACCTGACACCATATATACTTATTACAATATTATTAACTATGTTCCCTATGCTATGCTTTACATCCCCAGGACTATTTTGTAACTGCAAATTTGTACTTCTTAAACTCTTCACCTTTTTCACTCAGTCCCTTCCTCTCTCCCATTGGGTAACCATCAGTTTGTTCTCTGTATCTATGAGTGTTTGCTCATTTTTTTGATTTTTAGATTCTACATATAAGTGAAATCATATGGTATTTGTCTTTCCCTATCTGATTTGTTTTGCTTAGCATAATACCCTCTAGGTCCATCCGTGTTGTTGCAAATGGTATGATTTCATTCCTTTTTATAGCCAAGTAATATTATATATATCACCTCTTCTTTGTCCTTCGTCTTTTTTTTTTTTTACTAGATAAAGGCTATATTTCCCAGCCTGTCTTTTTTTTTTTTTTTTTTAAAGATTTCATTGGGGAATTGGGGGAAGGGAACAGTGTTGGGGAGTTGGGGAAGGGGACCAGCCAAGTTGTTGTTCCCCAATCTTCATTGTGGAGGGCGCCAGTTGCCATCTGGCTTCCCGTCAACAGCTTGTGGCTCTAAGCTCAAGGTGCCGTGCTCAATCCTAGCCACAGGTGGGTGTATCCACCATCCCATGCGGGATTCGAACCAGCAGCCCGGTTGTTAAGAGTGTACACTGTATCCTCTCAGCCAACAGGGTGGCAGTTCAGCTGAAGGTGCTGAGCTCAATTCCTAGTTGCGGGTAGGTTTAGCCCACCATCGAACAGGCAATCTTGTTGTCACACCAGCTGAGCCATCCTGCCACCTGTTGGCAGTTCAGTGACAGCTCAGCTAGGGCGCAGTTTTCACGGGCCCATGTGGGAATCAAACCAGCAGCCCTGCCGCTCAGAGCACGTGCTCTAAGCCAATTCTTAACCAACAGAGCCACTCAGCCAGCCCTATCCTTCATCTTTTGATTGAAGCATTTAATCTATTTACATTTAAAGTAATTATTGATAGATATACATTTAAAGTAATTATTGATAGATATGTACTTTTTGCCATTTATTGTTTTCCCATTTGTTTTTGTTCTGTTCCTTTCTTATTCTCTCTCTTCTCTTGTGTGTTGATGACTTACTGTAGTGTTGTTTGGATTCCTTTCTATTTCTTGTATATCTCTTGTAGATTTTTGGTTTGTGGTTACCATGTGCCTTATATAGTAGGAGTTCTGTGGGGCCCAGTGACACAGTCTTCCTGGTCACCTGAGGAGCTCTAGGGTTGTTTTTTGTGTGGTTTGTGTGTGTTCTCCTGTTATAGTTGAGCCTTGATTGCTTTTGGCACATCAGTGGGTGGAACTGACCCTTAGGCTAACTGGCTTTGTGGACTGGCTGTGACTACTGAGGAGAAGCTGTGGTGCAGGGGCTGACCCTATTGATCGGTTTTCGCTTTAGCATGGCTCCAGTGTCTGCCAAGTCCTCCTTTGGGTGTGTCACTTATGGCACTAATTGGGTGGTGCTCTGAAGCCAACCACCAGGTGTGTTGGTTCTAAGGCCTCTTGGGAGGTGCTGCAGTGCAGACTAAGATAAGATGCTGCCTGTGTCCTGCCCAGGGCCACCTGGTAGGAGCTCCTAAGTGATCTGCAGTTGGTAGTTGCTCGTGCTGGGATTGGACACACCTGGAAGTGGTTATGCTTTGAACTGGAGCCAGCTGTTACTAATGCTGGGATTGGAGCCACTTAGCAAGAGGTACAGGGCATGCTAAGGCCAGCTGCTGCTTCTCTGAGGTTTTTGGACATTTTAGAGATTTTTAGGAAAGTCTTCAGTGGACCCAGGCCAGCATTTGTGTGGGTTAGCCTCTAAAAGGTTCTGACTGGGCTTGTGAATTGGGGAGGCAGGTCTGAGAGAATCACCACGTGGGGCAGGAACTCTTAGCCAGTTTAATGGAGATGTGGATTTGGAGTCTCCCTGCACCTGTGCGGGGAGGGCAGTTTAGTCCTGGAGAGAGCTGCCCCTCCAGCCTTCACCCTGAAGCTCCTCCCCTGTATGTCCCTGTTACTTTCTGAGCTGCTGTCCCTTCTGTGGAGCTTAGGGTACTTGTGAGCATGTGATTCTGTGTGCGGGCCCTTTAAGAGGATGCCGAGGTCTCCAGCAGCCCATCTTACCTGGACAGAATCCCTGATGATTTTCACAGCATTGTTGTGGGGTCTCCTCTTCCCAGCACTGGTGCACCGGGCTAGGACCCCTCACTCCTCAGGGACCTCTGCAGCTGAGATGTCGCTCCCAATTCTTAACCACCACATGTGGGTGTGGGACCAGCCTGTTTCTCATATCTGCCACTTCTACCAGTCTCAACCAGGCTTCTTTATGCCTTTCCAGCTGTCCATCTACTCCTCAGGTGGTTCTCTAAAGTGGTTGTTCTCTCATTTTAATATGGATGGTGTTGTGGGAGGCAAGCACAGTGGTTTACCACTCTGCCATCTTAACTGGAAGTCTCTATACCCTCATTTTCAAAGCCTGTGATTACCAATGCCATCTCAGGGCTTTTAAAATTTTGTAGTATGGTATGAGTAAACCAGACTGCCATCATGTGGGTGTGACTGCAAAGATGTGTCACAAAGCCAGGGACAGAAATTCATAGTTCCCTGAGGGCCAATGTTATCTCCAGTGGTTCCTTGGCCTCGGTAGTCAATACAGAACGGTTCGTAAGGTTCTCTCTAGTCCTGACTTTTTAGTCCGTACAGTGGTTCTTCGTCCCCGCTTTCCTGAGTCTGTCTTCCATGAGACAGAATGCTATTCTGAGCCTTAAAACTGGAAAGTCCCCCATTAGAATGCCAAATGACTGCACGTGGAAACTGCCCCCTAGGCACCTCGTGTTTGCTGTGTGGGATGTGTGCCAACACAGGTGTGGTAGGTGCAGTGTGGAAATGCCACAGACGGCAGCAAAAACCACAGCAGGAACGGGAAGCAGAGCCCCACTGGATCTGTTAACACTCCAGATACCCCAAATCAAACATAGTATCTCCAATCAAAAAGTTCGTTACACTTATAAACTTTATATCATAACTTTGGGCTTATTTCCACCATTTTGTGCTAATTTCTGTATTTTTTTCTTTCCCAACCTAGTCTGACTTCTGTTGGTTTAATAGTTTTATTTATTCATGTTTTCCCTGGACAGTTCCTGTTATTTCAGTGGAGACACTTTCCTTTGTAACATACACACTTTTGATTCTTCGAACACAATATAAAGTCAACACGTTTTCCTGTAGAAAGTTTAACCTCTCTCTGAACGTCAACCTCCGCTGGTCTGGAGCTGTCGATCAACTTTATTTTAAACCACAGTATTTTGTTTTGTTTATAGTAATTATTTTGGCTTTAACAACATATATCGATTGCTTTCTCATTGTTGATTTTTGCATCTCATTCTGGGCTCCTTTGCTCTGGGCCCCCTTTTCTGTTCACGAAAGGATGAAATATACAACAGGGTTTTCCGGGAATGTGGTGGGGAGTAAATAGTATTTTTTTTTTTTTTGTCTGAATTCTCTTCACTATGCTCTTGCTCTTAATAATTGACCTGTATGGAGACTTCTAGGATACAATTATTTTCTCTCAGAATTTCAATGTCATAACCACCAACTTCTGGCATTTACAATAGCTGAATCTGTTCTTAAATATACTTGTCATTTCTTCACAACTTATCTATTCTCTCTGAAAAGATTTTTGTCTTTACACTTGATGACCTACAATGTACTGCCATATTTACGTGTGGACTTTTTAAAATGTATCCTACTTGGTACCTTATGCTGAGCCCATCTGTTGCTTCCACTCTCAAAAAATCTTACCTCATATTTCTCCAACTATTGCCTTCCCCATTCTCTTCATTCTATTTACCTACTTGAACTCGCACATTTTCAATCTGTGTGTGTCTGCTTTATTCTGATTTTGTCAGCTCTGGGTGATCTCTCAAGATATCTTCAGTTGTCTCTGGTCTGTTTCTCCTCTTAATTTTTAAAATTTTTCATTGTCCAAAATCAGTTTTCAGTTCCAAGTTGTTTATAGTTAGGGAGGAAGTACCTGACCTAGTTTCTTAATTTCCTGTTTTTGTTTTTATGACTATTATTCATTTTCTTTCTCTGGAATTTAAACATACTGATTCAATCTTTTTTTCAGATTCCTTATTTTATTTCCTGATTTATCAACTTTCCTGTTTGTTGGATTTGCAGCTGTTTTTCATGCCATATAATCAGCTGTCTTTATACTCAAATGACAGTTTGGCTCGTTAAAAGAATATTAACCCATACATTATTGGAGGGCTTTATAGGTATCACTTACTCTCTGATCAAATGCTGCTATACAGAGGCATCTGAACCTGACAGAATTTCTTTCCCTTTATAAGACTTCATGTTTTTTCTGACTAGAGGGTGCTCTCAGCTTCACAGTCTGTACTAAGGTGCATATTAGTACTGATCATTCTGTGCCAATTTTTTTTTTTTTTTGAGGGCAGTGTCACTGGCCCTCATGTGGGATCCGAACTGGGGCCACTGACGTCCCAAGCCAACTCTTAACCACCGCGCCACTCGGCCGGCCCCTGTGCCAAATTTTTTGAAACAGTTATGTCCTGGATTAAACTGGTTCCAACTTGTAATTTGGGAAAATTCAAAATTTTTCTAGACTTGTATTAGTAAATATGTGTTGTTTCGTTTTAGATTTCATTTTATTTTTCACTTTCCATCTTTATTTCCATTTCCTTTTCTTAGTATTCTACCTTATGCTATTTTTGCTTAATTTCTATGGGGTTTGTTTTTTTTTTTTTTTTTTTTTTTTGCTTCTGAGAACTTTCAATTTAATTTCCTCACTTTTTCTTAACCTGATCACTTCTAAACTATCTTGTTTATACTAGTCACTTCATTTTTTAAAAACTAGCTGCAAATTGGGTGCAATAGTTATCTTCTTATGCAACATTTTGAGTCTTCCTACCCTGGCTTTTCCTGCTTTTTGCCTGTTGTCTGTTATCTAGCTTTATGTTTTCCCTACACCAGTGATTTGTAACATGGGGTGGGGCAAAGGGCCACGTTCTAAGCTGTCAGGAGTTTTCCTTGTGGCGACCCAAGTTTGAACATGAATATTTACAGCCTTTCCTCCTTCACAGCCCAGGTGCAGACAGATGTTTCCTGCAGAGGTGCTTTGAAGGGGTTGATTCCTCATTCACCCTGGCCTCTTCGGCAGCTCTGAGCCAAACCAGGTCCCAGAAAACTTGAGGGTTAGTCCAAGTGGCCCTCCCTCTGGAGAACTGTTTTGCTGGCTATTGTGTTGGGCTGTCCTTCCCCTGCTCCATCTCACACCCCTGCCTCCATGTCCCCAGTTTTTAGCACCTCCTAAACCTGTATTTCAATGTCTCACGGCTCCTAATTTTATCAAAGTTAATTTTTCTTAGCCTCTGTGAGTCGGCTTCCTCATAGGTAAATTGCAGATACTTCCCACCTTGTAAAAGTGTGTTGATGAGATGAGAGAACCTGTGTAAAAGTGGCAGTTTCTCAAACCACAGGCATGCAATGGATAAAATAGCCTGATACTAACCTTTTCTGTTTTCAGGTAATTATCACATGTGGGAAACACTATTGTCATATTGTCTACCGCCCCTGCCTTTCCAGCAACTCTGGTTGAGTGACAGTCACAGCAGCCTTGACTCCCCATCCTCAGACACACACATGGGCATTTCCTGTGTGTTTTCAGCACCCTGTGCAAACCTCCATGTTGGCACCTGTCAGCCTGGGTCATACACTCATCACCTGTGTAGTCACCGCATAACTCTAGGAGGATCTAAATCTTGGTTATAAAAATGGGAGACAAACTTTTCATATTCCCGTGTTTCTTGTCCTTAATGGTAAAAATAAAATCTTTAAAGGAAAAAAATCGAGCCATTTAAATGGACATCTGCAAATCATACTGGGTATCAGTGGTCACCTCTCTACCACCGCCCCAGAATCTACTTCATCTTATTGGGAAACTTCCGTCTTACTAAAAAGCAAGCTTATTTCTTACCTTCTATTAACCAGGTTTAATGACCTCCTCTTACGATGCCGAGAACTGGATACTTGGACACATGACCTTGCCCTTCCAGCTGTGGTGTGGCTTTCTGGCTTCTTCAACCCCCAGTCCTTCTTAACTGGTGAGGCCCGAGGCAGAGTAGCCCGATGCTGACAGAACCACCCCCTAGCACAGCTCCTGCCTACCTTTACCTGTGACTCTCCCTGCCCTGCTCACCAGGCCTTATGCAGCCGCCATGATAGAAAAGGGAGTGTGACAGTTCCATCGGAGGAAATAAAATTCCAGGCAGAACAGCAGTGCCAGGGAAGGGTGCTCAGGAGTCCAGTGAGGTGGGAAGTGGTTTACTCTAGCATCCGTCATCTGTCAAAGGTCACACGGTCTCTTTTACAAGGGCTCTCCTCTGCCATGACAGTGCCAAAGCCACTACAGACAGTACGTAACCAGATGGGCATGGCTGTTCAGGGAAAATTCACAACAGCTGAGGTTGTCCTGCGGGCCTTAGCTGGCCAACCCTTGCTCTAATGCAGCCGCATGCAAACACCTAAGAACCACATGGGACCCAAGCATGCCTCAGGTAATGGCTCCTGGGGACGTTGCATGCACCCGTATCCTACTCAGTCTGTTCCTTCTCTTCCCAAAGCAATCATGCAGACCATGGCTCGAAAAAACGAGTGGCCCCTGGATAAAATGTGCTTGACAGTTGATGTTACAAAAAAAACGAAGGAAGATTATGGACACGCCCCAAGGGAAGGCGCGTATCTGCACGGGCTCCTCATGGAAGGTAAGACACCCCAAGGAATACATGCAGGGCTATTCAATCAAGGACCTTTCTTACTGAGGTTGAAGTTGGTGTTTGTCCTTTGTTTATTCTTTCTCAGCATTCACTCACTCATGCTAGTGCTTACTTACCTACCTGTTTCCTGATTTTTGTAAATTTAGATGTCAGGATGTGTGTTCAATGTGAACCAAATTTTAAGGCATTTAGGGTGATAACTATCATTTAAATTTGCACCTATATCTGATGTTAATGCCACAGAACCATTTAAACCTTCACTGAATTTATTTTGCTTTTCAATATAATCATTTCAAAATGTTTCTTCTACTTTCCTCACTCTATTTTACTGCAACACTTCTCCAAGCCTTTTTTAAGATGTCAATGCACACTGCAAACCTCTAAGGGGGATGGATGGGTGGAGTATGCAATGTTTTCCAAATTTATTTGGCCATCCATTTATTCTGCAGGATGTTTTGTCTTATCCCAGTCCTTGCCGAGATACTTTTTTCACAGTAGAATAAGTACCGTAAGTTCAAAGACAGTGTACATGAGGTACCTGAACTTGGCGTAAGAAAAGGAAGGTACATTGGGGAGGGAATGTGGTGAACTGGAGACTTCTTAGACTGTACAAGCATTCAAATTCACATAGTTTTGAAAGTCAGGGCAAAGTCGTTTGCTTCAGGGTGTCTGGATTGTTATGGAATCGGTTTTCATAAGCAAGTTTAGGTGTTCAGCATGGGAGTAATGGTCTGCTTACAGTGTGTATACGGCACCTGGGGAGCAAGTATCTCAGTATTAGGCCAGTAAAGAAGCCACTGACAAGCAGTAACGTGACAAAACCAGAACATTTATTGCCTACAAAAACTACAAGACCAGTATTGACCTGCCCCATCCACTGCACCCCTTCTGTTTCTGCTGTAGGTGCACGATGGGACATCCAAGCAGGAACCATTGTTGAAGCCCGCCTCAAGGAGCTGACATCTGTGATGCCAGTCATCTTCGCCAAAGCCATACCCATGGACAGACAGGAGACTAAACACACCTACGAGTGTCCTGTGTACAAAACCAAACTGAGGGGCCCCAACTATGTCTGGACATTCAGGTTGAAAAGCAAAGAGAAGACGGCCAAGTGGGTCCTGGCTGGCGTAGCTCTACTGCTGGAAGCATAGATGGGACTTCCTCCAGCCTCGGCAGGAATGCAGTGAGGATTTTTCATTGTTACTGCACTGTTCCCACACATAGTAACTACTTATTCTACTGAGAGGCAGGACACATATTACAGCTTCTGTAACTTATACATGTGCATTCATGCTTTTAAAACACCAGCCTTTAAAAAGGAGAGAAGGGGAAGAAAAGGAAGGCAGTGTAGAAAAAAAAGAATTCTAGAATCTGTTTCTGTTCATTGATTTTCAGCTTTTCCCCAGTACCCCTCCCACAAAAAGTACAGTATCGCCCACATGTTCATCAAGGTTCCACTGAACAGACACACACAACCTCCAAAACAAGGGGGTTGGAAGTCTCCCGGTCAGTGAGTGCGATCTGAGTTCTTGTAGATGTTCCAACAAAATCTGTTTTAAATTAGCCCTTATGTCCTTTTAAAACATAGAAGCACCTGGCCCCAGGCAGCAGGTGACTCCTGAACGAAGCAGCAGCTGCTGCCAGCTGTGCTCTGAGACCTCCAGTGTTGGTCATGTGACAGTCCACTTTTTGTTCATTCAAGTTTTAATAAAAATAAAACTCTAGTACTCTCAAGTTCTGTGGTTAATTGCACTTTGTAATTTAGGGGAACATTCTTCAACATAAATTTTCAATCACCCAGAGCACATTCAACTACGTGGTTTGACCTATGGTCAGGATAAGGCAAACTAAAGGGGATATAACCCCTGTAAAATCTTGGCCTAGAATTACTTACTGTTTGGGAGGTAAAAGATCAAAGCAACATCGACAATTAAACAGTATCAAAGGCCAGAGCTACTAATACAATGGTTTCTCTGGAACTTACCTGAACTTTAATTGTGCTTTTTAATCATCTGTAGATGTTTTTAACAATTCAAACAAGCCTGTGTATACATAGAGAGAGAGATTCCTCGAGGTGTTTACCTGTCTTCCTGAGAAATCTTTGGAAGCATATAAACAATCTTAAAAAAAAAAATAGTATTTAAGAGCTACAAAGAATTTCTGTATAAAAACACAACTGTTAAGAAATCTTAGGCACAAATGGTACATATGGCATGTCTTGTTAGAATACGCTGAGTTGACTGGTTCTTCTCTTAATTGTCTTCTACCAGCTGCTTTTGTATGCTGAGAAAAAGATGGGCAGTGTTAGTGGGAGGAGGGTCAGTCCTGACTCCTTATGCTTAAATAACAGATTCTGCAGACCCAAGCATGACTTGCCTCTTTCTAAAACCACACTTGAGAGTTTGCTGTAGACCACAATTCCACCTCCTTGTCCCCAGAAAGAGAGAACCACACCCTAAGTGCTCATCCCCCAAACCTCTCTGCCCAGTAAGGTCAGGCTGCCTCTGGCCCTGCCCTGTATTTCCATGTCTGTTTTACCTAATGAGGGCTAACTGCGGCTACAGGCAGTACCAAGCTGAGAATTCTAGCAACAGGGATAATCTCCTAAGAGGGAAAAGCATCAGTCCTGAGCTTTCCTAATGCAGAGACACAGAATGGATGGCACTCGGGGTGGCTTGTAAGAATCAGCCTGAAATGAGGCAACTACTGCCTGCCCAGAGAGTCTGCCCTGCTGGACCAGGGACCACCACCTTCGGTTTTGATCTGTAAGACTTACCTCTCCAGATACTCCTTAACGTTATTGTAACCATAAAACTTGGCCAGATGAATGAGGATCCCGGTGGCACAGCGGCCGTCACGTCTCCGACAGTAACTGCAATTGCAGATCCCCCGGCACGGAGGACACATCCAACCCTAGGAGAGAAGGGACAGCAGAAACTCCCCCGTTATCTGCAGGCTCTGGCAAGACAAGGTTCCGATCAAACTGGATTCAGCTGACCGCTCCTCCAATCATTAATCACGTATCGTCTTTTAGTGTGTGTCACAGGGGGAAGGATTATCTAATCTGCCTCCTTCCTCTTACTGGTTCAAAAAGGCCCAGAAAAGCTTGGTCACACATGGAGAAACACTGAAAAATGTTGGTTTTAGACAGGCGCTGCTAACATAACTGGTACATATTAATACCGGTTCAAAACTTTTGGAGAATTTCAGGAATGTTGAGACCAAGCACAAGGCCCCATACAACTGCACAGGTCACACACCCGGGAAGTCGGGCACTGGTTTTCCTGGTTCTAGAAGCACAGGTTTTCCTGGTTTCCAAAAGATCAGTGAGACACAGGTGTGAATGCCGGTTCTTCCACTTCCCACTTGTGTGACCGTTGTTAATTTAACCAGAGTGGCAGTTTCTAGTCATCTGCAAATTGGAGCCAGTATATTTATCCTTGTGACTGTTGTAGAAGTGGTTCAGAGCACAGACTGCCCAGGTTCAGGCTCATACTCACTAACAGTGAGACTATTATCTCATTTTACAGAAGGCACCGAGGCATAGGGAGGGATATACCTACTTCACAAGGGTAAATGAATAACTGAGATCAAGTAAACTGCATTAATAGATGTGATACCTTAGGGCAGTGCTGGGCACACACAACGCGCCCTACACTGACACACCTGGGCCAGGTGAAGCACACTGCTGGAGCAAAAGGGCACAGATGCACCTGGACGAACGAGACAGCTATGAAAGCTTGGCTCTGACTCTGGAAAACCCATTGCAATCTCTTGTGCTGTCCTGTTGGTCCGCTTGCAGAAAAAGAGGAGGGTGGGGAAGCCTCTACAAAACCCAAAACTCTCAGCTCTAGGTCCCTGAAAAAGGGCCCCGGGAGCCCCATCTTCAGGTTT
This sequence comes from Aselliscus stoliczkanus, assembly GCA_033961575.1. Lineage (NCBI taxonomy): Eukaryota > Metazoa > Chordata > Mammalia > Chiroptera > Hipposideridae > Aselliscus > Aselliscus stoliczkanus. The sequence goes on along the minus strand of CM066740.1, from coordinate 18,585,023 downwards.
CCCTTCCCCAGTACAATTCATGACGAGTGCAAACACTGCTCCTACCGGGTCCAGCAGCGCTGACCGCACGTCCTCCCCGTAGCGGTTCCGCAGGCACGGCCCACAGAACTGGCCTCGCACCCCGCCACAGGTCTGGTTCCGACACACGGTCTTGGTGTCGATAGTCTTCTGCCGACACTGATGACAAGTGTTCCCCTGTGGGGAGAAGGTGGTGAGTGGGTGAACCTGGATTTACACGATGATGCCCACGAGGCCACACACTGTCATGCACACTCCTAAGAGCGCGAGGAGGCCCCGCCCTCTCCGAGAACCAAACATCACTGTTTCTCTGGTACAAACCACGGCGCCCTCCGGTAGCCGGTAAGCACTTTCAGCTCTGGGGCTAGAGAAGCCTATGAGGGCAGATGAGACTGACAGAGCGGGAAGCCTGAGGATGTGAAAGCATCAGAGACCAGAGGCAAGGCAGGAGGATCAGAGCCCGTAGACGGCGACGGAGGGACAAGGAGCCCAGGGCAGCACCAGCTCAGCCCTGACGGCGTTCCTGCCGGTCTGGGTAGTTTCAGTATAAAATCTCTTGATTTTAAAATGTTGGCAATTAACTAAAAATAGTTTAATACTACCTTAAGACTGTATCCCATTACATATCTTAAAAAAAACAACCATGTAAAACAACACAAAGCCTCCCACTAAATCGTCATTTAAAATAAATTTTAACCCACCTCCTACTAACCAAAGATAATCTCTCAAACTTTAGTTTCTACGGTTGTATTAACCAAAAAACGCATTATTTTTTCAGTGTTTCAAAACATAAATATTAAACCTTACATAAATATTGAAACTATAACTATTATAAATAAATGTTTTTCCACCCCAATTATGCATTCCCCAGAGAAACCTTGCCCCTGAGAACTCCTGCTAGCCACCTTCCCTTCCCCACTTACAGCTGACCCTCCAATCCCGGGAGATGACACAGGGTGTAAGCCCAGATAAAGTTAAGACAAGAAGGATTTGAAACACCAGAATCACAATCGTGAATTATGTGTCATACATAACATACCAGAACTTTATCGTAGATTTTATCTCGAACGGTTAGGGCAACATTTTCTAAGTCCTCTTCAGTGATATCCTCCACTGGCCGAAAAGAAGATACACGGTGTCGCCGTCTATACCCCCGGCACTTCCCCTGTGAAAGGAGCCAAAGTAGAATCTGGTGTAAGACCCTCTGAGTGGTTAAAGAAATGGTAAAAAATTTTAAACTCTGTGTGTTCTAGCACCATTAGTGTTAACCACGTCCCTCTTCTATTTCCCTGGAATCACTTGTCCACCGAGTCACTGACTGAGCTGCTGCCACACAGTGCTGAGTTTCCTTCAAGACAAGGTGATAGAACGATAAATGAGCAGCTCAGATGTGACCTGACTAATAAACAGGCCCCTGCTATAAACTCGGAGGACTGCGAAGCGAACCAGGCTAAACAGCCAAACCCACAAATGGGAAAGGTCCCAAGTTTCTCGCTCCAGACAAGGCATTTGAAATGCCTCGTTCCTAAAACAAAGGGTAGGAGGAATCACTGTACTTTCCCCCAAGCAGAACCACAGAGCCACCTGGAGCTGTTAACAGGCCTGTACTGCCGCCCCTGGAGATCAAACTGGGGGCCCCAACCACTGAGCCGCTCCTCAGCTCGGCTTAGCTGTCTCGGTGGCGGACAGCTCAGCCCAGGGGTTCTTCTCAGAGTGTGGCCCCAGGAGCAGCACCTGGGGCTGAGCAGAAACACCAATTCCCAGCTGCTGCAGACCCAGGCAGAACCTCCGCACTTTTCACAAGCCCTGGGGTGACTGATGAGGACCCCTGGCTCGGGCAAAGAATAACTGCTTTATACTATGGTCAGAAAATACCCCACTAATGGTCTTCCTTCTTCTGAAACTGTAAAACTCTTCTGCGAATTTGGCGGCTGAGACAGTGAAGTTCTCCAGTGCGAACTTCTCAGGTGGCCTTGCGCTGCGGGTGGGGTTCATTCGCCGCGTGATCTGCCCCTCCGAGAAGGCCCGCCGCGCCGTCTTCTTCTTCTGAAAGCAAGAGCACAGACATACGCAGCTGGGTGCTTTCTGGAAGACAAGGCATGCAGCACGCGCCTGTGTCCGTCAGTATTGGACTAAATTAACGGCAAGAAGTTCCACTTACAGAGGCCGAGTTCGGGGTTCGCACTGGGAAGAAATCGGGCATGGAGTTCAGTTCCGCCAGTAGCTGTGCAAGCTGAAGTGCAGAATGAAAAGAAAGGAGGGGACGTAAGAACTGCCAAATCTAGTTCATCCCCCACTGTATCCCAAGTCTTCAGTTTTGCAGCCATGAGACACTTGACTACAGTACTTGACGTTAAGAGCTCAATGGCTGCTGTCATTGTCACCTCACAAGTAAAGCTTTTTATCTCCAGAGGTGAGATGCTATCGTCATACACAGGACTCAAATCTATGCCCATTCCTTATGTGTAAGGATATGCCACGATGAAAACTGTCCTGGAGTAACCAAGGCCTGGGGCCTCAGGTTGGAATCCTGAGGGCCATCAATTAGCAGTGTGGCCCTAGAACATCATTTTACACCTGAATCAAGTTTCATGTACAAAACAGACAGGGCTCTCAACCAGATCACGCTGACAGTCATTTAGAGCTCCACACAAAAAAATGACTAAGTGCTCATCCATAAAAATAATTTCTGAAAATCTGCCCTAATAAACACCTAGCAATACGAAGTAGCAGGCATTAATGTTCCAACCAGGCAATTTCATTAGGACTCTTTTTCGTGTTAGGCTTATACAAATGTACAGATGTCACTCACTAAAAGATCATGAAGAACATAGTTCTTAAAGATGCAGCTTTCTACTTTCTTAAGTAACTTATCAGACACTTAAGAGTGTATATACAGTATCATTACATTACACTTTAAAAGAAAATATCAGGGGAGTGGCTCAGTTGGTTAAGGGCTCGCTCAAGAGTGCGAGCTGAGCTCTGAGCAACGGCAGTTTGATGCCCAGCCCGAGCTGAGCTGCCGTTGAGCTGAGGCGAGTCCTTCAAAGAAAATATCAGGGGGAAAAAATACGCCAAAATGCTAAAAGTGATAATAACTGGTGGAATTATTTTTTAAATTCTGTATATACAAAACTATGAAGCAAACAACAGTTACTGACTATATATAGAAAAACTACACCTAACCAAGATCTCACCTTGTTCTATTAATTCTTGTAGTGAGGAAATTTTAAAGTTCAGTTTGTTTTAATGCCCTGACCTCTTTCCATCCTTCTGATGACGTCTTGAAACCACAGCAGGTCATCACAGGAGAAAGGTTTCTGGGTGGAAAGACCTGCCTGCCCTGCCCATCGCAACTCTTCAGTGGGCTTCTTCGCACCCTATTTACACTTTGCTTCTTACCCTCAGGAACCCATCAGTCCAGCCCCTCTCATCTCCAGTACCACTACGTTAAGAACGTCACTTGATAAACAGTATGCGGCGTTAGCCCACGGCACACTGGAGGTGGCGAAAAATGGTGCTGGGAGTCTCGGTTCTCAAACCAGAGCTCTCAGGTAGGAACTGCTTGGGGTTCAGGAAAAGAGAACGGATACGCAATACCCAGAGCACCTTTCCTGACAAGCAGCCCGAGCTGAGCTGTACAGGCCCCGTCTGTGTGGCTTGGCGGCCGCCGGTCAGGACCCAGGGCGGGCTCCCAGACTGCCCCCCGGGGCCTTACCATGGCTTTGTTCTCCTTGATGTTCATGGTCCTTTTCAGCAGCGCATCTGAGGTCTCCTGGTTCTCATCCCTGGAGTCCTCCTCAGACTCAGAGGCAGAACCTTCCCTTTCCTTCCCCTGCCTGCAGCTTTTCTTTCTCCCAAGAATTGCTTTTTTATTGTCCTGGAAGTGGGAGCTGGAAAACAGCGGCTCAGAACAATTGTTTTTATCGGGTTTTTTTGCCAGTTTCTTGGAGGGGAACTGCAAGGCTACTCGAAGACCAATGCTATTCCTGGGCCTGCTTCTTCTAGGCGTCGCCTTTTCTTCTTCATCATCTTCCTCTTCCTCACCCACTAACGAGGCTTTACCATCGTCACTCAGATTCAACTCGTCGCACTAACAAAATGAGAAAAAGAACAAAGACATTGTCTATAACAGACTTTCAAAAAGACATCTTTAAAACCACTCTGACGTTATTTTAGGAAAAAAGTGAATCGCTGCAAGGTTCCCCTGCCTGTGATGAGTTGGGTCTGAACTCTTCAGTTGAATGCTCAAGTCGTTCACTGACGAATAAAACCAAGAGCAGGCCCTGGGCTGTGCCTGCCCCAGACCCAGCCACCGGCAGACGGGGTGCCACTCGGAGATTCGGGCGGCAACCAAAACACTGATCAAGTGGATGCCTCCACAGTGGAACAGCCAGGCTGGCACACCTGGAGACCAAGTCACATGAGGAATTGTCAAAGAAATACATAAGTCATCCTCAGATGGAAATGGGAGTGTCTCGGGAAGAAAAAAAAGCTATCTGCCCCAACTAGTAGGGGCATGAGTAAAAGAGAGAGAGCTGGCTTCACCTCAGTGAAGTGACCAAAGAACAAGTCGATAACCTGCCACTGAGGTCAGTGGGCGCCTCATCTCCAGGACACGACAGGCCCTCACTCCAAGGGAAGTGTCCCTCCCTTTTCTGGAACGGCAGAGCCATGGACCGGAGTCAAGGGACATAGCTCCGCAGGTTGCTAGGGAACACTATTCAGTCAGCTCAAGAAATTCTCACCCCCAATTTGCTTTCTTTCTTTCTTTTTTTTTTGAGGGCAGTGTCACTGGCCCTCATATGTGGGACCCAAACCAGGGCCGCTGGCTTCCCAAGCCAGCGCTTAACCACTGCGCCACTCGGCCGGCCCATCTCACCCCCAATTTTCAAATCCCACTTGGTATCAGTCTCCAGCATTAAAACATAATTTGGTTTTATACATGAAGACACAGTGAGAATAGAAAGCAATGGCAGGGTAACATTACTCAGGTGACAGTGGATAACGTCGCAGACGCGAGGGTACTCCTAGCAATAATAGAAACAGGTTTAAATAGTGAGACCAAGGCCATCTCCTGGGCACCTTTCCTTGACCACATGTTGCAAAGTTGAGTCTAGGAACCTGTCAGGGGCCCCTGACAATGGGGCTGCTGGGAGGTGAGCGGGCAGCACCAGGATGGGCCCAGGGTTCAGTTAATGACCTTGCTTTCTCCTCATGACCACCCCCCAAACTCTAGCTGGACTCCAGGTGAAAATAAGATGGGGGAGGAAAAGAATGCAGGTAACTGCCAAGCCGTGGCATATGTATCAATCCACAACTAACCAAGTAGAGAAATAAGACTATACTGTACTGACTGTATCTATATTCCTTTAAGATCCTGAACTTTCTACATTAGTAACTTTGGAATTCAAAATCGTGGGCGGCAGAGGAACCCAATTTTAGGGGACACTGTTGAAGAACTTCAGAGGAAATATCCCCCAAACAGGCTTTACTTACTTATCATAGTCATCACCTGATCCACCTCTCTTTCCCATGGATGTGGAGTAGCTTACTATGAAGGACTAAGATAAGGAAACAGCAAACGATAAAAATACCAGTGAACACACAGACCTGAGGGCAAGGACACAGGGGCCAGCACCCCCGGGGTGGCTGTTTCACCTTTGGCTACAAGACCAGTAAACACCAAGGGATAGTAGTCTCCCCTTATTTGCAGAGGTGGTCTCCCAGTTCTCACTGGGCAGGAGCTTGGGTAGGGAGGCAACAGCGCTTCTTTTCTCACTGCATTTTAAAATAAAATTTCCAGGCCGGCCGTGGTTAAGCGCTGGCTTGGGAAGCCAGCGGCCCCGGTTCGGTCCCACATATGAGAGCCAGTGACACTGCCCTCAAAAAAAAAAAAAAAAAAACAAAATTTCCAGGGGGACCTATCCTGAGCTATGAGTTATATCAGAGTCAACGTAATATCCCACAATTCATACCCTAAATTTAAAGACGGTGGGGGTCTGGAAAACAAAAACTACTTTGGGGGTAATTTCCTTTCCCGTGCTGAACACACAAATTCTTTGAATCACCAGACATCACTCAGCTAAAGAACTGAAGATAAATAAGTCACTAAGAGTAGGTGATAGCTGTCAGGGTTTAGAAGGATCTTAGTGTCTTGTTGGCAAGAGACTAGAGGCTTGCTGGCCAGAACACATGAACTGCCACACAAACAGATTCTGGAAACAAAACCAAGGGAGGCCTGGGGCCTAACAGGTAGGGACAGCTCTGTGATGCTACTCACAGGGGGGAAAAAAAACACCATCCAACATGGCAGCCGATCACGAGGGCTTTCAGGCTTAAGTTACCCCTAGGAAAAGGTGAAGGGCAAAGCAAACCTACTAATCACAGCTTGTTTCCACTTCGACACAGGTGTCACCCAGAAGTGGTTCTTAGAAGCTTCTCAATGTGAAGAAGCTTAATCTCTATCCTTTATCTTGATACCAAAGAAGGACGTGGTCTATTGATTTGGGGGGGGGGGCCGAATGCATGCTATTTTTCAGTTAGCAGAAAACACTTCTATGCCTCAAAAAAATCCAAAGGTTGTTCTTCCAAGTTACCCTGAGATTCAAATACTAGGCAGCGGTAAATGGACTGAACATATGGAGTAACAGGAAGAGAGCCACCAACAAGCCTCTTGAAGGCAGAGCACTGAGAGCAGACCTCCCTCAGGAGTCAGGCCCAAGCCACCCTGGTCATGAAAGAACATGTCAGCCTCCACGCCAAGGCATGGGGACGGGCCGGCTGAGGGGCGCGGTGGTTAAGAGCTGGCTTGGGATGCCAGCGGCCCGGGGTTCGGATTCCACATGAGGGCCAGTGACACTGCCCTCTACAGCTAAGATGGTGAACAACAGCTCCACCTGGAGCTGGGCTGTGCGAGCCCTGGCGACAGTGTAGGCTGCAGCCCCTGCTGCAGTGGGCTGCCATAGGTTACAGTGAGTGGCCAGCAGCCAGCGTGAGTGGCCAGCAGCTGGTGTGAGCTGCCAATAGCCGCGGTGAGCGACCATCCAGAGGCTGGTGACTGATCTGCCTCATCCGGGAAGAGCGCAATGACGATACCAACATGGCCAGTGAAGCAACGTCCTCCGCAACTAGACTGAAGAACAAAAGGACAGCAACTTGTTTGTTCCCCTTCCCCGAATCCCCAACGCTGTTCCCCTCCCCCAATTCCCCTATAAAATCTTAAAAAAAAAAAAGAATGCATGGGAAAAAAGCTGTATTCTGTGGCTAAATCTTTGCCAAATTAACTCCAAACCCAAGACCGTTACTTCACACGCAAGAAGAAATGACTTTAAGAAACCTGTTATTCCATGATAGACCTTCCTCTTTTTAGACAAAAGAAGTTCAAGAAAGTCTGAAATAAATTATTTGCTAAGGACAACAAGGGACCCCTGGGACACATCCCCCAAACCTCCTAAGGGCACCAAGGGAAGACACCTGGATTTTTTATAAGAGGATAATAGACAGGTGAACCAGGATTTGCCTTGGAATAGCAATTTTTATATTCTGTTAACTGGCTTATAAGATAATCACGACAGACACAGTAAAATCTTTTCATTTGTGAAGTGACTTCTTACAAGTAAAAACACAATTCAGAAACAGGACTAAAAATATTACGGCCCACATTTCCTCGTGCTAATAATTATTACCTTTACTTCCGGGTTACTGTTTACAGTCAGATCACTCTGCGTAAATCCCTCAAAATCTTCCATCTCTGAGTCAGTGTCCTCTATAAAAATTCTTCTTAGCTCCTCCGTGAGGTATTTGGAATGGAAGCGCACATCCTGCTAAATTAAAAACACACATGTGCCACAAAGACAGAAAGAAAAATAGTGGTTACCAGGGGTTGGGGAGCAATGGGGCCTGCCGTTTACTGGGTACAGAGTTTCTGTCTGAGAGGATGGAAACGTCCTGCAAATGGATAATGGTGACAGCTGCACAACACTGGGATGTACTTAATGCTTAGTGTCCTGCTGAAAGACACCGGGAGCGTGTCCCTTAAAAGTGATTAAAATGGTCAATTTTATGTTATATATATTTTACCACAATAACCCCGCATACACACGTATCTTCTACAGCTCCCAGAAACTTAAAGCCATAAATTGAATGATTTCAAAAACCTCAGAATATCCATAGCCTCAATCAGCTTCTTTTGTGACCAGGAAGAGCTGACGGAATTCAGTTTCTCCTGCCAGGACTGGCCAACACAAATGTCTGCTTTCCCAAAGAACCAAAACCAGGTGGGAAGAAGGTGTGAGGAAAAACGTGGCTCCCTCCCGCACAGTGGCTTTCCTTTCTAACAGCCACCGAAAGCACATCACCTCCAAGTCGGTGAGCATGCCTCCCTTTCACAGATGGCAGGTTTGGGAGGAGACTTTCACTCCCCCTCCTCGCCCACTGCTGAGGTGACTGCCGATGGGCCTTTCCCAACGGCCTCTGAGGACTGATGCAAAGCTCCAGCCTTCCATGCCCCCCAGGAGTTCCCAGCTGGTGAGAGGCCAGCAACCATGATGAGACGCAGCAGTGAGCGGAAGGGAAGACGTTACATGACTGACTCTTAAAGACATTTCCCAATAATGACACTGTCTTTCCTTTGAACTAACAACAAAAAAAGAAACTGGGCTCTCTAAATGGCATGCTTGAAAGAAGAGAGAGGGAAAAGAAAGAATGGCACTTAAGAAGAGAGACCCACAAACAGCCTCCTCCAAGCTGGCAGCCAGGGCGGCAGCCCATGTCCCCAGTTGCCTCTGACGTCTCTCCCTCCCACCCCCGATGTAGCAGTGACCCCCTCATGACACCACATTTGATTGGAGAATCTTTATCTCCCCCCACCCATGCCTTTCCCTGACTCTAATTATGTATTTCTTTGAGCTCCGCTAATGTCTGGAGAAAAACAGATATAACAGACAGTGGGAAAACTTACAGGGGGATAGAGAAAGAACCGCCTATGTATCCAGCATTTTTTTAAGCTCAAAAATGTCTCCTATGAATTATTATGGGTAATTAGAGTAAGGGTGCTCAGAGCTAAATTCCTTTGTTCCTTTGTTGATAGCTGTGGTGCAGCTGCTTAGAAACACACACACACACACACACACACACACACACACAGGGAAGTTTCTTTAAAGTGAAATTCAAATTGTGTTTAAGGGATACCAAAGTCAGCATGGATACACGTGCGGTGTGCAAGTCAGTGCACCTTCTCTCAGACGGTTAAAATGGACCGGCGTGGGGCAGCGGCAGCCAGTGTTTATGATTCGGGGAAAACGGAGCATAGCTGGCTCCCAAGGAAACCCACCATGAACGGCTACCTCCAAGAGCAGGAAGCATCTGGTTCACAGAGCGCTGAGCGGGCCCTGACAGGCCGGTTTAGGGCAACGGGGTTTGTGTGGGAATTTCATCCTATCCGTCAAGTCCCTGCCTAGATCACGCCTTGGAGCAGCAAGTTCCAACCTTCCAGTCTTCTAGCTCTTTCTCTCCTTTGAGGTGGCCTCACAGGGCACTTGGTCAACCTGGGAGAAATGGGTATCTTTGGTGGCTAGTTCTGATCGAGAAACACAACTCGGCTACAGTCCGAAATCAAGGCCTCTGCTTTTCTTCTCCTTATTCCGTAGGGTGTAAAAAATGTTTCTAATGTGGGTCTATATAAATATCCACTCCACAGGGCCTCGCTGCAGTCTTGGTTACAGCCTGCACACAGCTCTTTGCTCTCTGGCATCTGGTTGCTACCCTTTTAAAATCAATACTAGGCATTACGTTACAAGCCTTGCTCACCGTAATCAAGGATGTAAGCACATTAACAGACCAGAAGAGGAGCTACCAGAGTGGGTGCCTTTTTTATTGTGACGCCCACGTGACAGGAAGCAACAGACTGGAAAGTGAAGGTGGGCTGAACAAGGGCAGACAAGCCTCCCACTTGAATCCCACCCCATGGGTGCTCATTCACAGTGAATGCTGGACGCATGAAACAAGGGGAAAGGGATGACATAAGTAACCAGCCCGAGCCAGGGAAGCTGCAGAGCGCCATTCAAGCAAGGAGCTTATCACTTAGTGGGGGGAGTTGGACAGGGCCACAAGTAACCACGGTGAGGATCGGCGTTATAAGGGGGGACAAGCATGATGGTGCACAGAAAGAAAGAAAATCCAGTCAGACTTCCTGGAAGAAGCAGCATTTGCACTGGGGTAGACTAAGAAAATGGAACAGTGAGCACGCAGGCCAATGATCAGCATGGACCGGTGCACACACAAGGCAGGGCAGGGTATGAGGAGGGAATCAGTCCAGTTCCTGCTCCTGCAGCATAGGAAGCAGCAAAGAGAGCTGTGGGAGTTAAGAGGATGAGGAGGGGTGCTCCTAGATTTGGAACATTTCAGCTCTGCTACTTCTCAGATGTGGGGCCTTGGGTGAGTTAGGTCACCTCCCCGAGCTTCAATTTCATCACCTGTAAAGTGGGAAGTCCATGAATTAAGTGCAGTCTGTATGAAAAGCATATTGTCGTGGGCCATCGAAGGCATGCTGGGGTCAGCCTGCGGGTGGCGCGGGAAGGGCAGGCTTCTGCCAACATAGAAGTAGCAGCCGTCAGAGCAGCGAGAGCAGCTGCTGTTTCCTAATGCCTCCTGCACGCGAGGCCGTGCGCTCAGCCCTGCTCAGAACGCCCCTCAGGGTGGATCCCACAAGCTCCACCCTCCCTCACTGCCTGACCACGCTCAGAGGGAGGGAATGGCCGTTTCAGAGGAAGGGAGGATCCCGACCAGGGCTCAGCTCCACAAAGAGGTAAGGGCTCTGAGGACTGTGGGAGCTGAAGGGGGAAGAGAAGGCAAGGAATGGAGGTGAGGAACATGGCAGAGGATGCAGCTGCTCCTGGAAGGGAGTCCGGGAGATGGGAGAAGGAGGGGTCAAGAACACCCAAGATGGAAATAAGGATCGGGAAGCCAGACAGACCAACAGGGGAGGGAGAAGGGTGAGTTGAGATGTCCCATGAATCATCAGGATCAGTCCACCTGGCTGTCAGAAATAGGCCTGGGGCTGGGGAGAGAAGCATGCCTTAAAGAATGTGGAGGTAACATCTCAAACCTGGCCGACCACTGAGAACAGCAAGTGAAAAAGTCTGAAGACAAAAATCTTGGGGAACATTCTTATGGGGCCAGGAAACAGAAGAGATGACAACAAGAGAACAAACGGGTAACTGAGAGGAAGACGCCAAGGGGAGTCGAGGCAGGTGGCTGGCAAGGTCAAATGCTGTGGAGACATCAAGTAAGGTGAGGACCAGAAGGCTCCTGCAACCCGGGGACAAACAGCTCCCACCTGAGGCCAGTTGAGGAATGGCGCGGCACTTAGAGGTAATCAACTGCTTCCCTTCCTGCACTTGGCCAGTGGAAGTAAGGCGGTTTTCATTTACAGCCTTTCAAGAGAGGCCATGCTCGAGGGAGAAGGAGGAATTTTTGAGTGCCACAATGAACTTAGGAGAAAACTGCTAAGGAAGGCTCAATATTTTGGTTGGCCGTGCTATTGCTAAGGCACAATAACAAACCTCCAGGAATCGAACTCTCAGACAACTGTAACTTGTGTTAGCCACAGATCAAAGTAATTAAAGAAACAGAAATGCTCCCTCCCCCCACACACATTCTAAGAGGGAGTTTCTGACAGGCCCAGGCTGCAGGAGCAGAGACGCAAACCTCTCGTGGTAACCACGCATTTCTGCACTGCGTCATGCGGTGTGGGCCACCGCTGTGTGGTACAGCCCTCCGGCCAGCTGTGTGGGAGCCTGAATACAGCCTCGCCACAGGCAGCAGCCTCAAGGGAGCACTGTAAATGGATTTGATCATGTGAGGTCCCCTTTACATAAAAACAATAAAATAAAATCAATTACTGTACATAAGAAAGGATTTTAAAACAGCACACATGAGCTGGGTACTCTCTCCAGTTTCTTAAAACATGAAGGCAAAATGCTTACAAAAAAATAAAAGTGCTTGACAATGAACAGGTATCACCCATCCCAGGGCGTTTTGAAATCAAAGAATATCTGAACCAGGACCCAGGCTTCCAGACGAACATGCCTGCCTGGAAAGGAAGCATCCATACCTGTTTCCCTGACTCCAGCGAGTCAAAACTATTGCAGCTCTCCTCTGATGAGAGGGTTTCCATGGGAACATCATCTCGGAAACCGACAAACTCTTCATCATCACTGGGGGCGTTAAAGATGTCAGCCACCTCTTTAGGTATCTGTTTTGGATTCAAAACAGAAGAAGGATAAAACCGGGCGTTGTGAAAATCACTTAGGGAAATTTTCTAGAAAGGAGTACAAATTACCATCTCGTAACTTGATTAATCTGCGCTGGCTGCCCAGAAGACAACCCTGGGGCAAAATGTGCTTCAAGGGGATGGGTTAAGACTTTTCTTCTTCAAATTCCAGGATATTTCCTATCTTATAGAGAATATCAAAGTCACGCCTAAGAAGAAGCCATTTTTTATCTCTTGACCAAAAATGAGAAACGAGGTATCAGTTTCTCAGTAAACGATGATCTCTGTTCTTCTCCTACAGTGGATCTGTCTTTAAATGTCATCCATGTAAAAAAAATTCCATAGGATATTACTATGCTCTTTTCTTAATTCCTACCTAGAGTTCTTTATTTTTCTGTCCTTTGTCATGTGCTGATTCAGAGATACGAAAATTCATACAATAAAATAAGCAGCTACCTTCTTTTCTATATTCTGAATCAATTATAGTAGCTTTAGAATTCCAAGAGAGTTTACACACTATTATAAGAGGCAGATATTCCCAGAATGTCATCAGTACACTTAACTTGTATCTGGGGAGAGTTCATTTTTGTATGCTGACTACCTAGTTTTCCCCAACTCATTCTTTTGAAAAAGTTCAAACACATAGAGAGGTGAAAGAATAGTACAAACATTTACATATTCTTCACCTGGAAATCCCATTCGTCACAGTGGCTTTCTTTCTCTTTCAACAAATATTAGGTTGAACCATAGGCATTTGTTAATATTTGACCCTTTTTGACCTAGGACAGCAGTGATTTAATATGAACCAACCTAATCCACATTATATTTAAAATAATTTGCAGACATCTCCAATTAACCCTAAAATAATTCACACATCTCCCAAGAAGGACATTCTCCCACAGACCCACAAAACCACTGTCACACCTAAAACAGTTAACATTAATTCAGTAATATCATTTATCAGGAGGCCCTATTTAAAGGTCTGCAACTGTCTCCAAAATGTCTTTCCTAACTTTCTTGAGCAAGGATCATGCATTATATGATTGTTTTTTGCTGCTTTTCATAACACTAACATTTCGTAGATAGCTCAAGACAACTAGCTTGTAGAATGTTGTACATTCTGAGCTTTTCTGATTGATTCCTGATGGATTTCAAATTAAATATTTTGGGCAATAATTCCATGCAGATGACATATGCTTCTCAAATGTATTGCATAAGGAGGCATAAAATATCAGGCTACCTACTCCCGATTAGTGGTGGTTCTTAAAATGTAATTATAAAAACTTTCAAACATTCATAAGTAGATGCAATAGTATAATGAACACATGTGGACCCCCAAAGCAAATATCTGTCCATGGCTAATCATGTTTCATCTTTATCCCTACCCCACTGCCCTCCTGCCAAATTATTTTAAAGCAATTGTAGACACAGTATCATTTCACCCTGTAGCAGCAGCAAATATACAGTCTTTGTTCACAATTCTATTAACTTATTTTATTTTTTAAGATTTCATTGGGGACTTGGGGGAGGGGAACAGTATTGGGGAATCAGGGAAGGGGAACAGACAAGTTGCTGTCTTTTTGTTCTTCAGTCTAGTTGTGGAGGACGTTGCTTCACTGGCCCATGTTGGTATTATCATTGCGCTCTTCCCGGATGAGGCAGATCCGTCGCAGGCCTCTGGATGGTCGCTCACCATGGCTATTGGCATCTCACACTGGCTGCTGGCCGCTCACGCTGGCTGCCGGCCACTCACTGTAGCCTATGGCAGCCCACTGCAGCAAGGGCTGCAGCCTACACCGTCGCCGGGGCTCGCACAGCCCAGCTCCAGGTGGAGCTGTTGTTAGCTGGAGAGGGCAGTGTCACTGGCCCTCATATGTGGGATCCAAACCGGGGCTGCTGGCATCCCAAAACCAGCTCTTAACCAGTGCACCACTCGGCCGGCCCTAACTTATTTTTTTTTAACTCACAGTTTATTTGTATCATGATCCAAATGAGGTCCATACATTGGTCAATAGGTCTCTAAAGTCTCCTTTATTTTTCTTACAATTTATTTTTGAAAAAAAACGGGTCATCTGACTATAGCATTTGCCTGAGTCTGGAGTTCGGAAGTTTTGTTTGTTTTGCACCCCCAAGATGGTACCTCGCAGACTCTTCTGTCCCTGTGGATTTCCTGTCACTTGGGAGTTGAATCTAGAGGTTTGCTCAGTCAAGTGTGCTTCTTTCTGGCAAGACTACTTCCCAGGTGTGTGTGTTCTTCCTTCAGAAGGCACATAATGTCTGCCTGTCTCTCTTTTAGTGGTGATGCTTCTGATCAACAAAGGTGAGAACTGCCAGATTTTTCCATAGCAAAAACAACTCTCCTCTTCTGTATTTCGTAAGCAATAATTAGGGTGATATTTGGGATCCTGTGAATATCCTTCTCCCTGATGACATTTCACTCAATAGTTTCAGTACCTATTGATAACTCTGGCCTGAATCAATTACATTAGAGGTTGCAAAATGGTGATTGTCAGTTTCTATCCCTGCTTGATAGTTTAGCTGGCATTCTTCTGAAATATGATAATCTCTTTCTCTCCTTTCCTCTCTCTTTCTCCTCTTTCCTTCCCATGTAGATCCATGTTTGTTTGTATTTTTAATTATTATTATTATTCAGTGTGTTGTAACTCATTACTGTCATTCTTTCTGATGCTGTAATTGTCCCAAATGTGGCTATTAGGAGCTCCTTCAAGCCAGCTTCCACGTCCTTGTGACACAACCTTCATAATCTTTGAGCGACTGCTCGTTTTCTGGCACAACCAACGTGCTGAGCTAGTGTTGTACTTGACCTGCCCCAGACCTCAAATCAGCCTTTTCTCCAAGAGCCCGGGCATTTAGAAATCTGGATCTGAGATCTCGGTGTGCTCCTTGCTAGGTGTGCTCATTGCTTCTAGGCTCTTTGACTGGGCAGGGCAAGGATATTTTAAATATCTTAAATCACAAGTTCACAGTGACACCATGAATTCAAATCCAACATGGTAGATTCTTCCTCACCAACCTCAATCCCACAGTATCTCCCTTGCCTCACAATGAAAACCCGATGCCCAGTATTTCTCATAAACTTACCCATTTGCTCTATCTACAACACATACAAAATAATTTCAAACTTACACCACTGCCAACAACAATCAAGTCCAAGATTTCTTTGTGGTTCTTTCTATCCTTGGAACACATGCCCACTATACGAGTATACTAGATTTTGTTTCTCTAGGATAACCAGACAAACACCATACTTGGGGATGAAAAGAACTTTCCATGTACCTCCTATTTCATCATGCAATATTTTAAAGAGATGCCCTCCAGGGTTGAGATTTTGATAAAGTAATTTTCACTGCTACAAGACATTCTTATGTGAAACAATCAGTGCAAATACCAACACAGCAGAAAAAGGCAAACAATGTCTTATGACAATATGACAATAACTGTCCCTGTGGAACTCTGAAAGGATCTTAGGGTTCCCCGAACCACAACTGGTCCGCTGCTCTAGCATATAAAAAGTTAATTACTGGAAGTCTTTCAAGTCTTTTTGTCTGTGCATTGACTTAATTTTACAGTCAGGTTCATTTGAGAAATTACTAATTCCTAATCTAGTTAGATTTTTTGTTTTGTTTTGCTTTATCGTACATGCTTCTTGTTTAACAACATGGTTAGAAAGTGTTCAATCAATGGAAGCTTCACAATTGGTTTTTAGAGAACATAAATTCAGAAACTGAATACAAGTTTAAGGATGTCAGAAGTTTAATACAAACGTGTTCCCACCATCGAACGAACTCACCTCAAGGGATAAATGAGTAGACACAGAATGGGAGTCCCACTAACAATAGAAGAAAACCTGCCACACTTATACTACGAAGACATTCCTAAACAAAGCCTCTGGGATGGTTCTTAGTAGAAAAAGTAAAAGTTTTCATAAGGAGGTAAGTTTAATGTAAGTATTTGGCCCCTTGTCTTTTCAAAGACACCTTTTGTTGTGAGATACTTTTTTTTTTTTTTTGAAGCCATCAGATCCAATACTCTGAGAAAACACTCGTACTGGAGAAACATAGATAAGACTTCTGAAAGTGTAAGTATATCAGACTTTGCATAATGGCCACTGAATTCAGTCCCTAAAGTGGCACTGAAAGAGGGACCAGTGAGCGGGTTTGTCTCCTTCTTTCTGACTTATTGCCATTCTCTGAATCAAAAAGCATGGCTGGCCCAGAAGCCTGTTTTAACATAAAGGATTAATGAAGGAGGGGCACCCAAAGTAATGATTTCACAGAAGCACATACAAGGAATAGAGGCTGGCGATACGAACAAATGCCTCCAGTGGCCCCACACAAGCCCCGCGGTTACTGTCACAGCCTGCCACTGTGGCAAAGCCTGTGTCCACCCAGTTCTTCCTTCATCTATGACTTCTGCATCTGCTCCAGAGGTGCCCTCAGCAGGGCGGTAATAACTGATCAGGAACAGAAGAATACACTTTCAAGAAAGCACAAACCACTCCACATTCCTGGGGCGCGCAGGGCCCTGTTTCTTGCTGCCTAACTACAAAAGGCATTGAGAGAAGATTTTCAGACAATCACAAGCCCAGGTCACTAGCAGACATCTCCATAAAATATTCAAGTGTCTTCAATGCAACAAACTATTTAACAGATGCGACAAAGAAGGCAAGATTTGCATGCGAGGGACTGGATAGAAGATACATTCGTACACTCTTCTAATGTATGACCAGTTCAACAATATATATTATACGTTATACACAACAATATATTATCATACAATAGGCCCAAGGATTTGTCATTGCCCTGTTCAATTCAGCAGCGATCCACTGGGTAGCTGTGTAGTTTTTCCACAAAGCTTATGTTCTATTTGATTATAATGTGAACCGTAAGACTCCTACACAAAAAGAATGAAAGCACGTAAGTGAAAAGAAAACACAAAAAAATTCCCAACCAGTGGGTTATATTTTAACAGTCAAACATGCACAACATTAGGATAACCGCAGTCTAGCTCACCAAACAGAAATCAACAAAATTCCCTTCTGAACGTGTAAAGACTTTTATTATCCTTAACTTTTAAAAAATACACACATTTATTTGATTCCTATCATGGACATTGTTTATATTTGTTCGTGGTCCCTGTTGGGATAACAATGTGAATGATTATCATCAAAGGTCCAGTGGCGGAGCAGGACTCAACTCGCCACCAAGGACACAGTCTCAAGGGAGGCGTCCCAGCACCTGACACAGGGCCTGGCTGAAAGCAGCTCGCCAGTAAGTTCTTGCTGGAGGGATCTGCATGCATCTGACCTCACATTTTCCTAGAGAAAGTGGACTTTGCTAGGAAAGGTACACTGGGTCAAAAGGTGCACTCCTAGGCCGGCCGAGTCACGTTGTTTAAATGCTGGCTTGGGATGCCAGCGGCTCCAGTTCGAATCCCACATATGAGAGCCAGTGACACTGCCCTTTACAGCTAAGATGGTGAACAACAGCTCCACCTGGAGCTGGGCTGCTGTGAGTCCCCCAGACGGCATAGCTGCAGCCCCTGCTGCAGTGGGCTGCCATAGGCTACAGTGAGTGGCCAGCAGCCAGCATGAGGGGCTGGCAGCCAGTGTGAGCTGCCAACAGTCGCTGTGAGCGGCCGTCCAGAGGCCGGCGATGGATGTGCCTCACCCAAGAAGGGAGCAATGATACCAACATGGGCCAGTGAAGCAATGTCCTCCACAACTATACTGAAGAACAAAAGGACAGCAACTTGTCTGTTCTCCTTCCCCGGTTCCTCAATGCTGTTCCCCTCCCCAATTCCCCAATAAAATCTTTAAACCAAAAAATAACAACAACAACAAAAAAGGTGCACTCCTATTCAAGCGGAATTAAAGGTTTTCACCCAGAATGCGGGGTATCTACACACACAGTAGTTAACAATCACAGCTCCTCTTTCGGAAAGGACTACAGATTTCACTCATAAGCCCTACAAATTACATTAGAGCTCATCTCAGGAACAAAGAGTGCAAACTCAACAGGACCGGGGGCCAAGCAGGCGGGTCACGATGGAAGCAGCTCACGGTAGGACAGCCAGGCCTCCACTCCAGCAGACCACATCGCAGGAGTGGGGAGGGGGAGAGGGGTGGTCCAGTGTGCCTGACCTTCAACCTTCCCAGAGAAGCCAGGAATCTGACTGAGTCTTGGTAAGAAATCGCCCAGTTTTAAAATGTCAGTTTCTAATCTAAGGACCAAACATCTACAGGCTGGATCTGAAATCCACTCAAAAAAAGCACACAGCAGAGTTATGGTGCTTTGTAGAACACCAAGGAGATTTTAAATGCCCAAATCTCAAATATTACCAACAGTACATCACCCACTGTCTGGTAATAATACACAGAGTACGGGACAACAGTGTGTTAAAATAGTCCTTCCCTGTTCATAGCAGTACTATTCACAAAAGCCACAAAGTGGAAGCAACGCAACTGTCCACTACGGATGAATGGTTTAACCCAATGTCACATACACATGCAATGGAATATTATTCACACTTGAAAGGGAAATCCGACATATATCAAAAAATTACATTGTACAAGGTCTGACAATTAAGTTCGCGAACTCCTCCTAGAGAAAGTGCTGCATACCTCATTGCTGAATATCACTATGGTCACCTTCGAAGTACCCCCCTTGGGAAGCTATGCACTGACACCAGCACCTAGTCCACCCTACAAAGCAATTTTGCAACTCTTTTTCTAGACTGGCCATCACACCTGTTGTCATATTACCCCTGATGTCCTGAATGTCATCAAAATGTCTTCCTTTCAATATTTTGTTTATCTTCGGGTAAAGAAAGAAGTCACTAGGGGGCCGGCCGAGTGGCATGGTGGTTAAGCGCTGGCTTGGGAAGCCAGTGGCCCTGGTTCGGTCCACATACGAGGGCCAGTGACACTGCCCTCAAAAAAAAAAAAAAAAATTAACAAAAATAAAAAGAAAGCAAGAAGTCACTAGGGGCCAGATCAGGTGAGTAGGGAGGGTGTTCCAATACAGTTATCTGTTTACTGGCTAAAAACTCCCTCACAGACAGTGCCGTGTGAGCTGGTGCATTGTCGTGATGCAAGAGCCATGGATTCTTGGCGAAAAGTTCAGGTCGTCTAACTTTTTCACACGGCCTTTTCAGCACTTCCAAATAGTAAACTTGGTTAACTGTTTGCCCAGTTGGTACAAATTCACAATGAATAATCCCTCTAATATCAAAAAAGGTTAGCAACATCCTTTCAACAAGTTCTCGAACTTAATTGTCAGACCTCATATACCAGAAACTAATATAATGTTATAGGTCAATTATACCTCAATTAAAAAAATTGTTCTGAAGGCCAGCCGAGTGGCGCATTGGTTAAGAGCTGGTTTGGGATGCCTGCAGCCCCAGTTCGGATCCCACATATGAGGGCCAGTGACACTGCCCTCTACAGCTAACAACAGCTCCACCTGGAGCTGGACTGTGCGAGCCCCGGCGATGGTGTGGGCTGCAGCCCCTGCTGCAGTGGGCTGCCATAGGCTACAGTGAGTGGCCGGCAGCCAGCATGAGTGGCTGGCAGCCAACGTGAGCTGCCAATAGCCGCGGTGAGCGACCATCCAGAGGCCAGCGACCGATCTACCTCATCCGGGAAGAGCGCAATGACGATACCAACATGGGCCAGTGAAGCAACGTCCTCCACAACTAGACTGAAGAACAAAAAGACAGCAACTTGTCTGTTCCCCTTCCCTGATTCCCCAACGCTGTTCCCCTCCCCCAATTCCCCAATAAAACCTTTTAAAAAAAAATTGTTTTGAATGTACAGAGTCTGAGTCAGTGGGTCAGGGATAGGGCCTGAGGGTCTGTATTTCTAACAAGCTCCAGGGTAAGCTCTATGGACTAGTGTATAGGACACTTTGAGTACAGAGATTTGAGCCCATTTGCTGTTCCTGTCTTGTGACATGAAGTTTTTCCTACTACATACTAGCTATTCATGTGCATATCTGAACCTCCCAACTAGACAGTTAGCTCTCATAGCAGACTCAGGATCTCTTTGGCATCTGTCCCCCTCAGGCACCAAGAATACACTTAGAGGTACTTAGTAAATTCCCAAGTAATTCATGAGCAGCACCAACTAATTAAAAAAAAAAAAAAAAAAAAGGAGGGCCGGCCGAGTGGCGCGGTGGTTAAGCGCTGGCCTGGGAAGCCAGCGGCCCCGGTTTGGTTCCACATATGAGGGCCAGTGACCCTGCTGTCTAAAAAAATAAAGGAAATCCGGTCACATGCTACAACATGAATGAACCTTGAGGACATTGTGAAAAGTGAAATAAGCCAGCCACAAAAGTACAAACATTGTATGATTCGACTCATCTAGGAGTAGTTCAACTCAGACACAGGAAGTGGTAGAATGGTGGGTGCCAGGGGCTGGGGGAGGGGAAATGCACAGTTGTGTATTTAACAGGTACCGAGTTTCAGTTTTGTTAAGTGAAAACATTCTGGAGGTTGCACAATTTAAATGTGGTTAATATGGTACATTTTATGTGTACCTTACCACAATTTTTAAAAATTCAACAATAAAAGACAAACTTAAAAAGGCAATGACAAAACATCGGGGGGACATTTCCTACCTTAAATAAATGCAATCTTTTCCAAAGTCACAGACGTCTAGACTTCCACCCAGTTCTCATGCTACCAGAGCTTTAAGGGCATGTGGCTTGAGAATCCATCCCCCCTTCCCAAGGCAGGTTCACCTCCCATGTCCAGAATTCCATTTTGATGACGGAGAACCACAGCTCGAACCCAGGCATCTCAGCTTCTAAGCCCAGAAGTTAACGCAGTCAGGGGATAGAGCTGTCTACAGAACCACGCTTGGCTGGAATCCAGCCATGTTCTGTCCCAACAAAGCTGCACTAATACCATTAAGTCCTGTCCAGTCACTGCCTGCTTCTCATTTAAGCAGGTCTTTCAGGCGTTTCTCAAGTAACACAAAGCAATGCTTTGGAGGTCTCCATTTCCCTTTAACCACTGCCTGCACCTCAATAAAAATCCAATGGAGGGCCGGCCGAGTGGCGCATTAGTTAAGAGCTGGCTTGGGATGCCAACAGCCCCAGTTCGGATCCCACATATGAGGGCCAATGACAATGCCCTCTACAGCTAAGATGGTGAACAACAGCTCGACCTGGAGCTGGGCTGCTGTGAGTCCCTGAGGACGGCATAGCTGCAGCCCCTGCTGCAGTGGGCTGCCATAGGCTACAGTGAGTGGCCGGCAGCCAGCGTGAGTGGCTGGCAGCCGGTGTGAGCTGCCAAGAGCCACTGTGAGCGGCTGTCCAGAGGCCGGCGACAGATCCGCCTCATCCAAGAAGAGCGCAATGATGATACCAACATGGGCCAGTGAAGCACCGTCCTCCACAACTAGACTGAAGAACAAAAGGACAGCAACTTGTCTGTTCCCCTTTCCCAATTCCCCAACACTGTTCCCCTCCCCCAATTCCTCAATAAAAATCTTTTAAAGGCCGGCCGAGTGGTGCGGTGGTTAGGCGCTGGCTTCGGAAACAAGCAGCCCCGGTTCAGGTCCCACATATGAGGGCCAGTGACACTGCCCTCAAAAAAAAAAAAAAAAAAGAAAAAAAACGAATAAGCTATCACAAGATGCCTCAAACTTCTAGCTGCTTTTCAATCAAGTGTTTACCTTTGAAAATAAATAACGTATCATTAATTTAAAAGTTTATATTTTAAAATGAAATATATTATTTTATATATATATTTAGATATATATATATATATATAGATATATTTTTTTTTTTTTTTTACTTAAGGCTTTTCCACATCTCAATGATATCTAAATCTATTCTTCCTGCATTAAAAAAATACCACCTCCTAGCCAGGAGGAACATATTTATCATCTATTTAATTTTTAAAGGAAAAAAAACCCCTGAGATTCTCTTAAGGCTAATTGATTCAAGAGCTGATTTTGATAAAGCTTCGGGAAATGTTTCTTATTCCAGAAATACTAGTGTGTATTTCCCCTAGAAACAAGTTCCATTTTAAGTCCTAAGGAACAGTATGAAACAAATTTTTTATGCACACTTTTGTATTTTCTTTATTAAACATTTCTGAAAGCAACTTTGATAGCAAGGATGGCAGAATTTGAAGGGTGAGAGCTATCTTGCATCTGTGAAAGGCGACCTCTTACACAGAGGAAAGCGTTTCTTTAGCCCACTGCAAAGGGCGGTGTTTCAAATGATTTTCAAACATAAACCCTGTCACTTCCTTAAATTTCTTATGATGAAATTGGCTGGTCCATAAGAAACGTACATACCTTGCAAAAACTAACTCAAAATGGATCAGACCTAAATACAAACCCTAAAACTATAAAATTTCCCGAAGAAACAGGAAATCACTGTGACTTTGGGTTAGGCAAAGAATCCTTAGGTACAACACCAGAAGCACAACACAGAATGTTTTAAAATTTATAAATTAGAAAATCAAAATGAAGAACATCTGCTCTTCGAAAAATTCTGTTATGAGAATGACAAGAAAAGCCAATAGATTTGGAGAGAATATCTGCAAATCATAGATCTGATATAGAACCCGTACTCAGAATATATTCAGAACTCTGAAACCTCAATAATAAAAGCAAATAACCCAATTTTAAAAATGGGCAAAAGATGTGAGCACACACTTTATCAAAGATATATGGATAGCAGATAAGCACAGGAAAAGATGTTTCATATTCATAGTCCTTAGAGAAATGCAAATTAAAACAACAAGAGACAACTATCTACCTATCACAATGGCAATCCAGAGTGCTGACAAGGAAGTAAAGCAACTGGCATTCCCATAAGCTGCTGGCGGAAATGGAAAATGGTAGGGCCACTCTGGAAAACATCTAGCAACTTAGTAATGCTTTTAAGTATGTCAGTTTTTGTGTTTTGTTTATTTTATTTTATTTGGGAACAGCCATATGTCATTGGTTACACATTGCCTTCATGCTACAATGGCATAGTTGACGCTTTTAAGGAAGGCACACAGCTCACAGTTAACCATTCGAGGACTGAACCGGCAACCTTGGTGTTATCAGCACCATGCTCTAACCAACTGGGCTAACCGGTCACCCCTAGGCATGTCAGTTTTTAAGGGCACACTCAGTGATGGGGGAGAACGTGGCAAGACAAACACCCTTATACAGAACTGGTGGAGTGACAAATGGGCCTGAGGCTTCCAAACAGAAATTTGGCCATTACATCTAAAATAGGACAGTTAGTTAAAAGAGAAAAAAAAGAGTATACACTGAGATATCAAGATTGCGAGAAGATTGGGATATACTCAGAGTAAAGGAACATGTGAATTATTACTCGTTAAGAATATCATGAAATCAAGAACGATCAGCGTGTGACAGGGTCTCATCCATCAGGTGGAACACCTCCCTTCATTTCAAAGGGGGCAAACCTCAGCCTAGACTTACTCAAGGGCACCCAGCTTGCGAAGGCCCCTATAGCGGACGTTCCCAACTGTCTAAAGAGGAAACTGTTTTTTTCTCAATCGAAACAACTATATATTAATTAGTACTTAATTCAATCAAAAAATATAAACTTGGTATGACACCAAAAGCAGGAGCTACAAAAGAAAAAAATAAACTGGACTTTAATTTTTTTTACGGTGCAACAGAACGACAAAAACCCAATTAAAAAAAAATGGGTGAGGGATTTGATAGATATTTCTCCAAAGATGACACACAAATGGACAAGTACATGAAAAGATGTTCCACATCATTAAGGGAATGCAAATCCGAAACACAAGATACCACGTCAGGTCCTCTAGGGTGGCTTTAATCCAAAAAACGGGGGTTGGGGTGGACGGGGTGGGGGGAGGGGAGGCGGATTGCGCTGGCAAAGATGTAGAGAAATCATAACACTTATACCTGGCTGATGGGAAGGCAAAATGGTTTCGCTACTGGGGGAAAGCGGTGGGTTCTTCTAAAAGTGAAACACAGAATTCCCAGATGACCCAGCACTTCCACTCGTACGTATATATCCAAAGGAACCGAAAACAGGTATTTCACACAAATATGTGTGCATGCATGTGCACAGTTGCACTATTATGACAGCCAACAGCTGGAAACCCAAATGCCCATCACAGATAAATGGATTAAAAAAACCGTAGTAGAGACAGTCCACAATGGAAGATTATTCAGCCATAAAAAGGAATGAAGTACGGACCCTGTGCTACAAGGTAGATAAACCTGGAAAACAGTAACTAGGAGAAGCCAGACTCAACAGGTCACCTGCTGGATGATTCCATTCGGGTGAGAGAGCCAGAATCGGTCAATCCAGCGGTCAAAAGCGGATTAGCAGAGAAAGAAAACACAGGGAGCAATTGCTCCCCAGGGACAAGGTTTCTTTTCAGGGTAACTGTTAGTACATGAAGACCCAGGGAAAAAGCCCCAAGACTGAAAATCTACCTCCATAAGCAGAGGGTAGGGAAAGACTGAAGAAAAAAGGAGGGGCACTCCCGTTTGGGAATTTAAATAGAATTTAGTAAGGGAAACTTGCATTCAAGTTTGGGTGGCTACAAGATGAAATGGATCCCCTTGGCAGGCACCAAAGAATTCTGTGGAGAGGGAGGGGGGGCACACTCACAGGTCCTAGTATGTGAATGCTACCAGGTACGGAAAATTACTTTACATGCTTGAGCAGGTCAGGACAACAGTCTCTCCAGGTACTGGCACATAGCAACAGGCAAGGGAGGGGCTCTGATTTATGTTCGCAATTAACGATCAGACATTTTCTAAGGGGGTTTGGGGAAAGCAACCTCCCTCCTGGCCCTGGTCCAGCTCGCGAACAGGGACAGACAGTGGTCACGTCACGGAACATTCTCTCTGCCAGAGTCATGAACTGCTTTGAACTAGACAGAGGTGGTGGTTATACAACATGGGTGTACTAAATGCCACGGAACTGTTCACTTTAAAATGGTTCAATTTATGTTACAGGGATTTCACCTAAACTTTTTAGAAATCGAAACCCATAATAATTGAAAGTCTTGTTATCCCCCCATTCAAATTTGTGTATGATTATATAAAAGTAGGCAAGTGGTTTTCTAAATATTGCGAATCACATGTAGAATGCAGCCCCTTACCAGGGCGGCAGCGTGTCTGTCTTGCCAGCACTGCTCAGTGATGGGCACATGGAAAAGTGCTTTCCAGAGCTCCCTCTACAGGCCTGTCTGCACATAGCAGCTGGGGAGTCTTCTGAATTAGAATATATCCTCCTCCCCGACCCACCCATGGTTTCCCACCACCTAATACATTTCCACCATGGCTCCCTCTGGGACCATGTTCCTTTCCACTCTGTCTACTCAATGCCCTCCAATCACAAGAGTCCCTTTGCTATTTTTCGAAGGGACCAAACACATTCCTGCCTCAGGGCCCTTGCCTGCTCCAAAGACAAACAAAGATGGTCTCTTTACTTTCAGGAGTCCCTGCTCAAATGTCTTCTCCTCAGCAAAACTTGTCTCTTCTGACCACTCTTCTTAAAGCAGTCCCCCAAGAACAGCTACCTATTCTACTCATGTATCCTATTTTTCTTCAGTCCATTTATTATCTGACATTATGTAATTTTTAAAAATATTGGGCCAGGGACAGCCGAGTGGCACGTTGGTTAAGAGCTATCTTGGGATGCCAGCGGCCCCAGTTCAGATCCCACATATGAGGGCCAGTGACACTGCCCTCTACAGCTAAGATGGTGAACAACAGCTCCACCTGGAGCTGGGCTGCTGTGAGTCCCTGAGACCGCATAGCTGCAGCCCCTGCTGCAGTGGGCTGCCATGGGCTACAGTGAGTGGCTGGCAGCCAGCGTGAGTGGCCGGCAGCTGATGTGAGCTGCCAAGAGCAGCTGTGAGCGGCCATCCAGAGGCTGGCGACCGATGTGCCTCATCCGGGAAGAGCGCAATGATGATACCAACATGGACCAGTGAAGCAATGTCCTCCGCAACTAGACAGAAGAACAAAAGGACACCAACTTGTCTGTTCCCCTTCCCCGATTCCCCAAAGCTGTTCCCCTCCCTGAATTCCCCAATAAAATCTTTAAAAACCAAAAAAGGTGTTAAAAATATTGGGCCAGCCAAGTGGCTCAGTTGGTTAAGACTTGGCTTGGGAGGACAAGCTCTGAGCAGCAGAGCCCTGGTTCGGATCCCACATGGGCCAGTGACACCGCGCCCTTTATAGTTAAGATGGTGAACAACAGCTCGACCTGGAGGTGGGTTGCTGTGAGTGGCCGGTGTAGGCTGCAGCCCCTGCTGCAATGGGCTGCTGTGGGCTACCATGTGGCGACGGCGTAGGCTGCAGTGGGCTGCCATAAGCTACCGTGAGTGGCCGGAAGCCAGCGTCAGTGGCCAGCAGCCAGCGAGAGCTGTTGTGAGCTGCCATGAGCCACCGTCCAATGGTCAGCGACCCATCTGCCTCAGCCGGGAAAAGCACAATGATCATAATACCAACATGGACAACTGAAGCAATGTCCTCCACAACTAGACTGAAGAACAAAAAGGACAGCAACTTGTCTGTTCCCCTTCCCTGATTCCCCAACACTATTCCCCTCCTCCAATTCCCCAAGAAAATCTTTAAAAAAAAGAAAGAAATATTAGACATCTATTGTCTGCTTCTCTCATCACAACTAAGCCATGGGAACGGGGACTTTGGTTCATTCCTCATTGTATCCAGAGCCTAAAACAACAGGTAGCATAGAATAGGAACTCAAATATTTGCTGGATAAATAAAATTAATACATTTATTGAATGGATAAAAAGTATTGTCATATATAGGTATTAATGCAATGGAAATAAACTGTAAGGCTACACATAAGAATATTAACGATTATTTCCGAATAGTGAAGATTATGAAAGTTAGCAGAATAGGAAAGAGTTTTTTAAAAGTCAGACTAGTCGTTTCTATCCATGGCTCCACCCAAAAGGGGAGGATTAAATAAAATAATACATGTAAAGTGCTCAGTACAATGCCTGATACAATAAACACTCAATACATGTTCTTAATGATCATTGTTAAGTTTTTTCTTTGCTTTTATTTCTGTATTTTACAAGATTTAGAAAACTTATCAAAATAGTAGTCAGGGAGCAATACCAACAAAATGGTCAACTAGGAAGCTTCAAAATATTAAAAACAACTAGAAATTGTCCAGACCAATCTTATAAGAGCTCTGGAAAAATAACCAGAGGTCTACAGCAACCAAGAACATGCCCAATCAAGAAAAGTTCATCTGCAAGATGGTAGGAAAGAAATTATGTGGCATTTTTATTCTCCCTTAGTCCATTGTAGTTTTGGTCTAGAAGATGCTGCAGGTGTTTCTAGTTCCCTCGAACTCGAGGGAGCAAAGCAGACGTTGATTGCAACATGCTAACTAGTCTCAGGTGGCTTGCCTGAAGGACTGGTCCCGGTCTCATCTAACTCAGTCACAGGTGAGGAAAAGCTCCAGCCATTGCTCATGAAAGCTGCAGCAGACCACAAATCTGCATAGTTTCTGCATGGAGAAATACAACAGACCACCAAAAGCCCCAAGGAGAAGCTTGGATACAACTCCTTGGGAATTTAAGACATTCAAAAAAAGCCATATATATGGGGGAACTGAGAAAGCTACACACAGGTACAGGCCACACACATGCTCAGAAAAGACCTGAGAAGATCTTAAGCTTTTGGGCTCAGAGCATGTCCAGCTAATCAATGAACGACTTCCCTGGCACACAGCCAGTCTGCAAAGACTGGAAGAAGTGGCTGTTTTCTCAAACACCTAATTTTCAACAAAAGATCAAAGGCATACAAGAAATAAAAATGTGACCCATGCAAAGAACAAAATAAACAGGTAGAAGCTATCCCAGAGGAAGCACAGACTGTGACTTAGACAAGACAGAACTGCCTTAAATATGCTCAAAGAACAAAAGGAAAACACAAAGAACTAAAGTATCAGGAAAATGATATATAAGCTAAAGGACATAATCAACAAAGGGGAATTATAAACAGAAACCAAACAAAAATTCTGAAGCTTAAAATATACAATAACTAAATTGAAAATTTTACTAGAGTGGTTCAAAATCAGATTAAGAAGAATCAGAAATTATTTGGCAAAATAATGGCCAAAAAGTTCCCAAATTTGATGAAATACACAAATGTGGAAATACAAGAAGCTCAATGAACACCAAGTAGGATAAACCCAAAGGACCCACTGAGACACATTTTAATCACATTGTGGAAAACCATACACCATCCTGAAAGCAGCAAGAGAAAGGCAACTCATTGCATACAAGGGTTCCTCAAAACACTGTCAGCTGATTGCTCAGCAGAAACCTTTGAGGCCTGAAGGGAGTGAGATAACAGATTTAAAGTGCTGAAAGAAAAAAACTGTCAACCAAGAAATCTGTATCTGGCAAAACTATACTTTAAAAGTGAAGGAAAAAGCAAGAGATACCTGATAAACAAAGGCTGAAGAAATTCATTGCTACTAGACCTGCCCGACAAGAAATCCTAAAGGGCAGGCAGCCTTTAGGTTAAAATGAAAGGACACTGACTCAAAGCCATATGAAAACATAAAGTTCTCAAGTATAGATAAATACACAAATTAAAAAAACTCAGTATTATTGTAAATTTGGTTTGTGACTCCACTTTTTATTCTCTAAAGGATAAAAAAATTATGAATCTATGTTAGTGGTCACACAATGCATAAAGACATTTTGTGACATTAATAACAAAAGGAGGGACAGAACTGTAGAAGCAGAGTTTTTGTATGCCATTTAAGTTAAATTGGTATCGTTCAAATTAGATTGTTTTAATTTTAGAATGTTACTTATAAGCCTCATGGTAACCAGAGAAAAGATCTCTATAGAATACACACAAAAAGAAATGAAAAGGGATTCAAAACCTGTCCCTACAAAGATAAACAAAACACAAAGGCAAGCAATAATGGCGGAAATGAGGGTCAAAAAAGCTATAAAGTATACAAAAGCCAAAAAAATAAAATGGCAAAAGATTAAGTCCTTCCCTATCAGTAATCACTTCCAATGCAAATAGGTTAAACTCTACAATTGAAAGACAAAGACTGCCAGAATAGATTTTAAAAAAATTAAAAATACAGGGTCCAACTCTGTTGCCTACAAGAGATTTACTTTAGATCTAAAAACAGACAGGTTGAAAGTGAAAGGATGGAAAAAGACATTCAACAAGATTGGTAACCCAAAGAGTGATGGAGTGACTATACTAATATCAGACCAAGTACAGACATGCCTTGTTTTATTGCACTTCACTGATGTTGCATTTTTCACAAATCGAAAGCAAGACCCTCTATCTTTATATTGATAAAAGGGTCAATTCACCAAGAAAAAATAACAATTATAAGTATGTAGGCATGCGCCAAACGTCAGAGCTCCAAAGTATATGTAGCAAACATTGACAGACTTTAAAAGGTAAGCAGAGGGCCGGCCGAGTGGCGCGTTGGTTAAGCCCTGGCTTGGGAAGCCAGTGGCCCCGGTTCGATCCCACATATGAGGACCAGTGACACTGCCCTCAAAAAAAAATAAAATAAAATAAAATAAAAAATAAAATAAAAGGTAAGCAGATAGCTCTACAATCATTGGAGACTTCAATACCCCACTTGCAATAGACAGAACAATCAGACAGAAAATCAAGACGGAAATAGAGAAAATGAACCTATAAACCATCTAGAACTACCAAACATATGAAGAACGTTCCACCCAACAACTGAATATACATTTTCCTCAGGACCATATGGAAAACGCCATACATAGGGCATACGTTAGTCCACAAAACAAGTAAGAATTAATTTAAAATGATTGAAATTACACAAACTACCTTCTCCAATTACAATGGAATAAAACTAACAACCAATAACAAAGAAACCTGAAAATTTTACATATATGTGGAACTTAAAACAACATACTCTTAAATAATCAATGGGTCAAAGAAGAAATTACATGGGAAATTAGAATATATGTTCAAACAAATGAAAATGAATATATGTTCAAACAAATGAAAATACCAAAACTTATGGGATGCAGAAAAAGCAATCCTAGGAGGGAAATTTATAGCTGTAAACACTTAAGTTAAAAAAGAAGATCTCAAACCAACAAACTAAATTTACACAATAAGGTACTAGCAAACTACAAAGTACAGCAAACTACCCAAAGGTAACAGAAGGAAGGAAATAGTAACAGTTACAGTGGAGATAAATAAAATAGAAAACAGAAAAGCAAAAAAGGAAAAATCAACAAAACAAAATATTGGTTCTTTTTGAAAACAGCAATAAAAATGGACAAATTTTTAGCTAGATAGACTAAGAAAAGAAAACTCAAATTACTGAACCAAAGCAGGGACATTACTACCAATTTTACAGAAATAAAATGGATAAGAGTACCCTGAATAGCTGCATGCCAACAAACTGGGTTAGCTAGGCAAAATGAATAAATTCCTAAAAAACACACAACCTTCCAAGACTGAAACACGGAGAACAAGAAAACTGAATCAACCTCTAACTGGCAAGGATTTGAATCATTATTCAAAAACCTTCCAACAATCTCAGGACCCAATGGCTTCACTGGTGAATTCCATTCAACATTTAAAGAAGACTTAACACCAACCAATCCTTCTCAAACTCTTCCAAAACACTGAAGAGGAGAGAATACTTCTTAACTCGTTCTAAAAGGCCAGTATTATCCTGACACCAAAGCCAGACAAAGACCCGACAAGAAAAGTATGAATATTCCCTTAAGAAAACTGATGCGAAACTCCTCAACAAAATGCTAGCAAACCAAATTCAGCAGTACGGTAAAAGGATTATACAAAATGACCACGTGGGATAATTTCTGGAATGCAAGACAGTTCAACATATGACAATTAACCAATGTAATGCACTACATTAACATAATGAAAGAAAAAACTCATTGTCATCTCAATTGATGCAGAAAAAGCATCTGACAAAATTGAACACCCTTTCAGTTTAAAAAAAAAAAAACCCTCACCAAAGAATGAAAGGAAACGTCACCAACCTAAAAAGGCCATATATGAAAAATCCACAGTTAATATATTACACTCAGTGATGAAACACTGAAAACTGGGATTTCCCCTAAGGTCAGAAACAAGACAAAATGGCTGCTCCACTACTTTTACTCAATATAGTATTTGAAGCGCTAGCCAGAGCAATTATCAAGAAGAATAAATAAAACGCATACAAATTAGGAAGGAAGCAATAAAATTATGTTTGCAGGTAACATGATCATACATGTAGAAAACCCTAAAATTTCCACAATAACTGTCAGCACTAATTAACAAATTCAATAATGTTGTGGGGTCCAAAAGCAACACATAAAAATCAGTTGCATCTCTACACTAATAATGAACAATCTGATTTAAAAAATTAAGGAAACAATTCCCTTTACAAAAGCAATCAACAAGAAAAAAATATTGAGAATTAGGCAATGAGGTAAAGACTTGCACACTGAAAGCTAGAGAGATCACTGAGAGAAATTACCCTTAAACAACATAGATTTAAATGGTGGGGTTCAATTGAAAAAAATCCACGTATAATTGGACCCTTGCAGTTCAAACTTGTGTTCAAGGGTCAAGTGTAAATGGAAAGACATCATATGTTCATGGAATGGAAGACTTAATATTGTTAAGATGGCACTACTCAAAGCTATCTATAGTTCTAATGAATCCCCATCAAAATCCCAGCAATTTTTCGTAGAAATAGAAAACCTTTTCCTAAAACTCATGTGCAATCTCAAGGGACCCTGAATAACCAAAACAATCTTGAAAAAGTAGAACCATGTTGGAGGACTCACACTTAAATCATTTTAATACTTATTCCAAAGCTAAAGTAATCCAAACAGTGTGGTCTAACATAAAGACAAACATATAGGCCAATGCAATAGAAAAGGGAGTCAGAAATAAACCCTTGCATATACGGTCAAATGATTTTTGACAAGGCTGCCAAGGCTATTCAATGGGGAAAAGGCAGTCTTCAACATACTCAAAAGGATGAAGTTGGATCCTCACCTTACACCGTCCACAAAAAAGTAAACTCAAAATGATCAAACACCTACATGTTAAGAGCTAAAACTATAAAATTCTTAGATGAAAACATAGAAGGAAAACATCATGACACTGGACTTGGAAATGATATTTTAGATATGATACCAGTGACATGGGCAACAACAGAAAAAAGATAAATTAGACTTCATCAATATTACAATCTTTTGTGCATCAAAGGACCCATCAAGAGTGAAAAGGTAACCTACAGAATGACAGAAAATATGTGTACATCATGTATCTAATAAAGGATTAATATCCAGAATATATAAAGAATTCCTACAGCTCAACAACAAAACATATTTTAAAAAGAGCAAAGGACTAGGGTTGGCTCAGGTGGTTAGCGCACGAGCTCATACACCAAGGTTGCCAATTTGATTCCCACATGGGCCAGCGAGCCGCACTCTCCACAACTAGATTTAAACAACTACTTGACTTGGAGTTGATGGGTCCTGGAAAAACACAGTTCCCCAATAAAGTTTAAAAAATAAAATCAGTAAAGCACTTAAATAGTTCTTCAAACATAAGCAGATGGCCAAGAAGCACAGGAAAAGCTGTTCCACATCACTGGTCATTAGGGAAATGCAAATCAAAACTACAATGAGATACCACTTCACACCCATTCAGATGGCTATTAAAAAAAAAAAAAAGCAGAAAATAAGTGTTGGTGAGGAACAAGATATGGTAAATGATGCACTGGCATTTAAAGAATTCCACCTACCCGTGAGACACTCCACTCCTGCTCACATTTCATTGGCCAAAGCATGTCAAATAGCCTACAATTTTCAGGGGCCAGGAAAAACGCATTCCTCCCATTTACCGAGAAGAAAAAGAACCAGGACATTTGTATAGAGCCCTGATGGCTTCCAAACTCGGACTGGAAAGCATTTGGGGTAGCCGAAGATGCAATGTCCATGTTCACTATTAAAAGTTATTAAAAAGAGTGTAATAGCACCAATATGTGCTGGGCGCCATGCTAAGGGATCTGATGAAGAGAGAGTTATATGCAGGAGGGTGAGCCAGACAATCTTGAAACAATTTCAGTGTAGTGTGGGAAGTGTGAACAGGGCAGTCAGTCCAGGAGGGCACCTGACCCAGCTGTGGGGTGATGGTCAGGACTTCTAGGGGTCACACAGCTGACCACATCTACATAGCTGCAGGCCAGAGCCAGGCCAGAGGAGCACTTACAGAAGAATCAGGTGGAAGAAACAGTCACGGGGATGTGAAGCACAGCACAGGGAATATAGTCTGTAGTGTAATAACTGTATGGTGCCAGGTGGCTACAGGACTTATCAGAGGTTCACAAGTTACATAAATGTCTAACCACTACGTGAAACTGATATAATAGTGTATGTCAACTGCAACTGAAAAAAACAGAAAAAGGAGCCTGGAAAACAGGGAGGCAAGAAGTGTCGGTCTCTCAGGGGAGACTCCCTGTGCTCAACGCGGGCAAGTACTGAAGGGATGTGCACAAGGGTTGGGGTGTGGGGATCTCTATTCTGCAGCCCAGCCCGGGAAGCCTTTATACAGGGATCCTCTTGACACACTTCTGCCCGGCTCTTGGAAAATGTGCCTGAACAATTGCTGGGACGGCGGCCTGTGCAAGCTGCTGACACCACTTGGCTCCTGGCATTGTGCCAGAGTGAATGTACACACTCCCGAAAAGCTGCCTGCGTCCTCAGTCCCCTAATTACAGCCAGGGAAGAGGACAAACAGCGCGGTGAAGGTCAAGGGACAACTAGATGCTCTTTTTCAGTGAGTTTTTGAAGCTGGCAGTGTGGGAAACGTGTGGGAAACCAGAATGAAGTTTTTGGGGGTTTTTAAGTCAGATAAGGGGAGCCTTATTTTCTTTTTTTTTTTTTGAGGGCAGTGTCACTGGCCTTCATATGTGGGACCCGAACCAGGGCTGCTGGCTTCCCAAGCTAGCGCTTAACCACCACGCCACTCGGCTGGCCCTAAGGGGAGCCTTATATAAGCGGCCATATGCATGAGCAGGAAATGAGGCCACACTGGCTTCAACGATTTTAATTTAAACAACTCCCTAAATGAAATATGCCTGGGACCAACTGTCAGGGGGAGATTAAGAATAAACAATGATTTTAAATGCACTTTTATTTTTCTTAGCTTTCCATTTTAAGTCAATGCTAATGGAGAATACAATAAAAGCACTAGGCATTTTGTATTAAAAGTATTTCAATACCAACTAAAGGTTGTTTCACTTTATTTAAGTAGCAGCGGCGTCATCGAAGTTTAAATAAGATATTGTGGGGTGAGGGAGTGGGCAGGGAGACAGCTTTTCTATTTCAGGATTTAGTAGTAAATTTTATGGAACTTGGCAGTTCCACATTTCTCAACTGGGAAGCTCAGTGACAGCCAGTGGGGGCCTTCTGGACTCCAGGTGGGACAGGGGAGGGGAATGTTTTCGTAAAAGGGTAATTTAAAATCGTATTTTGTACCAAAATAAAAATGTTACATGGGGCTGGCCAAATGGCTCAGTTGGTTAAGAGTGCAAACTCTGTGCAACAAGGTCACCAGTTCAATTCCCACATAGGCCAGTGAGCTGCACCAGAGCTGAGCTGCTGCTGAGCTACCAACAGGTGGCAGGATGGTTCAGCTGATGAGAGTACGTGCTCCTAACAAGGTTGCTGGTTTGACTCCCGCATGGGATGGTGGGCTACGCCCCCCTTCAAGTAATATTGAACACGGCACCTTGAGCTGAGCTGCCCTGAGCTGCCGAAGGGCAGCAGGATGGCTCAGCGGTTAGAGCCTGTGCTCTTAGAAATAAGGCTTCCAGTTTGACTCTAACTCCCACATGGGATGGTGGGCTACACCCACCTGAAACTAAGACTGAACATGGCACCTGGAGCTGAGCTGCCCACGGGCAGCCTACCAGCGGCTGGACTTGGGAGCTGAGCTAGCTGCGCCCTCCACAACTAAGACTGAAGGACAACTTGGCTGTCCTCCTTCTCCAATTCCCTAACGCTGTTCCCCTTCCCCATTTCCCCCAATAAAATCTTTAAAAAAAAAAAAATGTTACATGGTAAAGAATGCAAAATAATCATGCTTTTTAAAGACACAACTGGAGATTGGCGAGAAAGCCTCCTGCACAGGCAGGGTGGGGCTCTACACCTGCAGGCCTCTGGGGCAGGCACAAACTGGCCCCACTGTTAGTCCCACAGAAAAATTCGAGAAGCCCTGCTACACGAAGTCCCACCCTGTCATAACTCATACTTCCACTCACTACACACTGACAGCCCTACACCGTCTTTTAAAAAATTCAACAGTATCTAATACCTATTAATGCCGGGTCCTTCACAAACAACTGTGCTGTGGCTATGGCAGGTTTGGGGGAACAGCAGAGGAAGTCCGTAGGAAGGGATCCCTGGACCATGCCCAGTCCTGAGGATACTGGTACAAATGGCAGGACACGAGGCACCTGGGAATGTGTCACCCCTCGTAACCTATGCTGTCTGAAAGCACAGGCTTTAGAACTAATACTTAGGGATTCAAAATGCTATTTTGTAAATGTTTTTTGTTTGTTTTTTTAATATTGCATTTTAACATTTTTGTTTGTTTTTCTTTTAACTTTATTGGGGAACGATGTGTTTTTTCCGGGAACAATGTGTTTTTTCCAGGACCCATCAGCTCCAAGTCAAGTTGTTGTCCTTCAATCTTAGCTGTGGAGGGCGCAGCTCAGCTCCAAGTCCAGTCGCTGCTTTCAATCTAGTTGTGTCGGGGGGGAAATGCAGCCCACCGTCCCATGCAGGAATTGAACCGGCAGCCTAGTTATTAAGAGCAGGCGCTCTAACCAACTGAGCCAGCCAGCTGCCCCTATTTTTTGTAAATGTTTTAAGGGCAACATGCAACCAGAAAAGTGCACTATCTTCAGTGTACAGCCTGGTGCAGTTTTACAAACCGTACCCACCCATTATAACCAGCACCCAGTTCAGAAATGCTTTTTTTTTTTTCTCTTAGGAAACGCTTTTAGAATGGGTGAACCTACTGTTTGACCTTTCAACATCCAACCTTTAGGAATGCTATCTAGGAGACAACTTATAGTTCAAATAAGCAAGACCCGAAAAGGACTCTCTTTTTAAACGACACTCACTGTGAGATGAGGAGCTCAGGGCAGGTTATCTCTGCTTTCCACATCCACGTGACCAACATGCACAAATTCCAGGGCAGCCCAGTCCACAGGCTCCTCGTCTATGCATCTATGAGCATATTCATGTGTTTTTTGGTTTTCTACACAAATCTGGTGTGGTAAAGAACACACCTTTAGGACTACTCTCCACTTCCGTCCAAAGAAAAACATTCTGCCAGGTGTGCTAAGTTCAGGAAGAAGAGAATCATTGTTCTAGTCCAGTGATCATGAGCTCTGGTTCTAACCTGCGCAAACACTGCTTTCTCTCAAATAATACAACAAAAAGGGAAAACAATGTGCCTGGAGTTCCCATCCACTGAAAATCAGGCACATTCCCTTTACAAGGGAGTAAGTACATGATAAAGAAACAGTAATTAAATCATGTGGATTCCCAACACAAAGCATCAGGTACATACCACTCCAAGACACTCACTGCAAAATTCCTTTAATAAAATATTTTCAACAGAAAATTAACACATAAAATATACACCTACTCAATTAAACACTAATCATTAAAAGTGGAAACCATTGGAGCAGCTAGTTAGCTCAGGTGGTTAGAGCGCAGGCTCATAACACCAAGGTTGCCGGTTCAATTCCCACATGGGCCACTGAGTTGTGCCCTCCACAACTATACCGAAACAACTGCCTGACTTAGAGCTGATGGGTCCTGGAAAAACACACTGTTCCGCCCCCAAAAAACAAAAACAAAAACGAAACGATAAAAAACCTCCAAGTTACTCAGAAGAAAAATCGTATTGACAATGCTAAAGAATTTACATAGCAATCATACTATAAAAGTTATGCAAAAATGGTGACTGAAATACAGCGACTGGATAGAAAATCTTTAGAAACTGACACTGACAGTAGCAATAGTTCAAGGTCTGTTTTCCTTTTCAGCTTATCATATCCTACTCGTACAATACAAAATTCATGTACAGATCATTGTTATGTAAGAGCTTTGTAGATCTTATTCATATTCCAAAGCTGCCTTTTACACACAGTATCCAAGGAATTCTGTCCAAAACATAATCTGGCCAGTTCCCAAAAAAAAGAACCAGCCCAACGACTGGTAATACCCAAGCCCTCCTGGCTAGAGGGGGGAGCAAAGGTATCATGAGAAAACCAGACATGCTGACATTCCCTAATATTTAAATAGTCCATGATACCTGGCATGTCCTTGATCATCTCAGGGGCACTGTAACTTGAGCAAAGGTTTCTAGCCTCATAAAATTATTTTAGTGGAAGTCTGGTAACCTGCCAGGGTCCTGTGATTCCAGTGTCCAGAGTCAGGCGAGGGCTCTGGAGACAGAATCTGGGCTCAGCTTCTTCCCTGCTGGGTTGCCCGAAGCAAATTACTCAGTTCTGCTTTATCTCTAACATGCAGACAACACAACCTACTTCACAAAACCACAGTGAGGATTAAATCTGATAACTTGAATTCCCTAGCACAGCGGGCCTTTTAAAAGGAAGCCATAGTTTCCTTGAGGTGGTGGGGTGGTGGCGGTGCAGGGCAGCAGGTTGGGAATGATGGCTCTTAATGTCTCCCACTCCTCAAACCAAAGCCCTCCTAAGTCTCCACAGCACAGAGGAGGACCCAGCGAGGCTCTGGCAAAGGTAGAAGAGGCAGGGTCTTCTCTTCCACTGTAACTTACCGAACACCTAGCACGGTTCGTGCTCAAAGAACATCTGATACACGGACTAACCCAGGAAGGGAACCTCTGTCATCAGAGGATTATGGGGGGGAAAATAAACACAGAAAACATCAACTATTTGAACGCAAATTCTGGCTCCATGGCATATTTTTGCACTGCATACAGGGTACTAGCATTTATTACTATGGAAGACAAACTTCTGTGTCAGTGACTTTTACCAAATATGCCTCTATATGGTACTAGTTTAAAACATTCAGAAACAACTGCTTTTCATAAACAAAAACAAAATGGTCCCACTAATATTTTCTTATCTCTATCCTTCCCCCAAGTAGCCTGTATCAACTTCACTTTGGGAAATAAAGCTGTAAGTCTTTCTAAACCAAAACTGTATCCTGGATGTAAAAATGCTTAACTATAACTCAAAAGTGAATGCCTATGGATAAAGGAGAAGTCTCAAAAGCCCTTTAAAACGAACAAGCCTGGGCTATGCTTTTCAAATGGCTTTACTCATCTTTTTTCATTAATTTACTATAACATTCATAAATTGTTTTAAGTCACGTAATTACCTCTGTTTTCTGTCCTGTGTTCTCTGAGGTTTCTTCTGATCACTAAAAATTCAGCTTTTCAACGGATGCAACTGTAATACATCCAAATAATGGCCAAGTGGCCTTTTAAATAATGGGCTAGTAAAGTGGCAAATCATTGTGCTGTCCTTCCAAGAGTCACAAGTGACCCCCCCCTCTGTGATTAGGTTTTGGGGCTCTGGGGACACACTTTAAGCCACAGGATCAGATGGGCACACACTCTGTAGCTATGAGGTCAATATCCAAAAAAAATCCCCCTTTACTCCTTCAACAGCATGCTGCATGCATATTCATGAGAGCATTCAGCATCATTTCCTTCTCTAAGGGTCCAACCTGCACTGAGAAGGGAGTTACAAGGACCACACCAACATTCAGGATCTCCCCCAGTTTCTCTGTTAGGAAGCGGAGGCAGTCTCATTCTCCAGCTCCTATGAGTTGCACTGAGAACTCTCAGTAAGGGACCAGGTCCTTGCCTTTCCTGGGTGTTATTCCTGTCATTCGGTATGAAAGCACAAAGACACAGTGGTCAGTCCACTACAGTCCACGCAAGGTGTGATCACTGTCAGAAGATACCAAATCCGACATACCGGTGAAGCCTCAAAAACAGAGGCTGGAAAGGAGTTGAGGGTTCAAATGAGTGTCTTCTCTTCTCCTCCCCGCCTATTTCCCTCATAACATCATAACTCATAACATCAGGCCTAAGCTGCTTTGCTGGAACCCCTTCCAGCTCTGCACTTCCCAAGGGATGGAAATTGTACTTACTGAGTGTGAGATTAAAACCCACTGCACACTGAGCTGAGCCTTATTCTGCGTGCACTAATGCTTTATTCATAAGGCTGGGCCACAGCGTAGAACCACACGAATTTAAGATCTTGCTGTGTCTGAAATGTTCATTAAGTGCCCTTATCTGCAGTCACCTGCCCACCCCATAGAACCACTCTCCCCTAATTTAAATTAAAGAGACTATAATCAGCTCACATTTAAATTATGATGAACAGGAACATTTCCCCTGGAAAAATCATCACACATCTTAATTTGCATTGCCAATTAGGAGATCTTAAGGAAAGAAAAAAAAACATAAAACACCTGATCATCTTCCATATAGTAATTTGCCCTAATTGGTGCATAATGGGTTGGATATTATTTGTGGGTTACCCCCACATTGGTAAATAGTTTATTTAACACTTGAGAGCTACCAAAATTTAGCCTTATTACTTGACAGGACAATTTGCTTTCAACTACAGGTATTCTGAGACATTTTGAACTTCCTAAGCATGGACTATGTGTATAAGCCGTGGAAATGCGATCCAGCCAAAAACAGGTTTTAGAAGCAATACATTTTCAAGATATATCTGCTGATGAAATTCACGAGGGGCTCAAAGCTCCTTCTGGAAAGCCCTGGAGAGACTAACTTCCTAGAAGCATAGGATACTAATCATACAAGGTAAAGTGGCAGGAAAAAAAAAAAATCTAACCCTGTCTCACTCCTTAATCTCGAGTGTTTGTTTTCTTTGCTTTTAATACCTCCCCTAACTGCAGAAATTTAAAAATAATACTCTTTCTTATAAACACCCACAACAGTCTTCTCCCTATTATCCACTTTTAGGAAGCCTTTCAGAAATCACTAAATGGCCAAAGCGACCATTAGTGGCTCTACCTACAGTCTGCCGCTGGATCCAGGCAGGTGACAGCGGCCTGGGCTCAGGCACCACTGGCCACCCGGAAGCTTTGTGCAGGACGTTTCTCGTCTCCCAACACCAAGTCCAGCACCCAGGTGGAGAAAAGAGGTAAACACCAGTCCAAGGTAAGGTGGAAGCAAGTGAGTCAGAGGCGTTCACAAAAGCAAGAAAAACCCAACCCTCACACAAAGCCTCTCTCAGGCTCCCACAAGCTGTTTCCTTCCCCTTCTACAAGTTTTATTTTTAGTTCCTTTGAAAACGTTTATTGCTTATCTCTGAAAAAAATATGTATATTCATTACTAGAAAGTAGAGAAAAGCTTTTAAAAAGGAAAAAGGAAACTGAAGCAACGTACACATTCCCTGCATCCACTGAAACATCGGGGAACTTACGTTCAAGTGTTTGTTAATGTGATTTTTAAAACCTAGTTAAGACCCTAACGCGTTAATTGGGGTCGTGCTGTGTATGCGGTTTGGGATCTTCAGGCTTTTTGTTTTTTAATTTGGCCTAATGACGTTGCTATCCCCACCCCCACTCCGCCCCAAGTGGTTGCAAATTCCTTGGAAAACATTGACAAAAGTTCTAGAACACATACAAGGGCAATTCCTTTAAAACTCCATTTTCCAAGTCGAATTGTCTGACTCTCGACTGGTTTTTGTTTTTTTTGTGTGTTTTTTGGTTGTTGGCTTTTTAGAAACATTACACTTTTCTTAAACTCCCTTATCTCTGTGCCAATTCCCGGAGAAAGTAGGGGGCGCGCAACAGAAACGTTTTTCACCCTCTGCCCGGGTCCAAGAGCGCAACAAATGCAAACGCTGCGCCCCAGCTGCCTCCCCTCGAAATGCATCCACTCCTGGGGCTCCGGGCTGCAGCGCCCCGGCCTGCGACCCCTGGGCACCCACCCGGAACAGAGGCCAGCGTTGCAGCGCGGAGGGGCCCAGGCGCTCCGGGTCAGCGGGCACCACAGTGACCCACTGCGCACACCTGCAGGGCGCGCCCGCTCCAGGGTTCGCGGGGCTGGGCGCGCCCGCTCCACAACGCTGCGGCCAAGGGCCATGTTTCCAGCCCAAGGCGGGGAGGAAGGCCGGGAGCAAAGGGAAGGCAGGCCGTAGGGGTTGCGGGGGCTGCGACGAGCGGCCGGACCCTCACCTGGGAGCGAGTCGCCAACTCCATTCTTCCAGCGAGCATCCGGCCTCCTGCTAGCACGCGGCCACCGGAGCCTAGCTCGCCACGGGTCCGGCGCACGGAGAACGCCCGCGGCCGCGCAGCCCGCGCGCTGCGCCCGGAGCTCCGGCGGGCCAAGGGAGGGGCGCACTCGGCGCCTGGGACAGGGGGAGCGCGCGGCGCCGCCCACTTGGCGCTGCCACGCTAGGCCGCGAGGCTCGGGCCACAGACCCAACCTTCACGACCAGGGAACTTCGTTTTGCAGGAGGCGCAAGAGGGGGACTGCAGATGGGCGCACCCGGAGGCGGCTGCCAGTGTGGGGGTGCCGGGGCCCCCCCTGCAGCGAAGGGAGGGAGTGGAGCCGTCCAGCCCGGTTTCGCGCGGGAGAAATGAGAGGGGGCAGTCCCGGCGCAGCCTCCAGCTGGCACGCCCTGCTACACGCGCGGGATGTTTGCAGGGTTTAATCCAGGTTGTGCCCTGGAGCACGAATCTGTGCAGCAATCAGTGTTTCCAATGTAGGAAAAGCATTTTGGGGCTGCTTTAGAGCTCGTCTTGTTTTGTTGTCAAGGGCGAGGTTGTGCCGCCTCCCCAAACTTCTCGCTACCGAGTTCAATTTGCAAAACAGGCAACTCAAGTTTGTTCACCAAGGCCCGGAGTGGGAAGTTGCAAACCCCCCTGGACCTTTAGACGGCCTTTGCTATACTATGCATTGTACACGTGGGCCTCCGGCGCCGCTAGACGGGAGTTCTAAGCGTCAGGAATACTGATTTATTTTAACAAATATTAGCTGAGCACCTACTATGTGTTGAGCACTGTTAGGCCTGGGAACACATGGTTAAACAAAAATCAGGTCCCTGTTGTGTTGGAACTTAGTCTGGGAGCCAGCCACCTACACGATGATATAAATGTAATAATTACGCAAATAAATATAATAATAATTTAATCATTAATTTGATTAATCTAATTAATGAATTCAAATAATGCCATTAAGGAATAATGATGATAAGTTCAATAATAATGGTGCAAATAAATGTAAACTTGGAGCTATGATAGATGCTCTGACAGAAAAGGTAAGTGGTGCTACCAGTATAGTGATGTAAATTATGGGGATTTAATTTGGCACAGGTCAGGGAAGACCTCCTAGAGTTCAGATATGAAGAGGGAAGAATTAAGCCAGTGGAGATTGTGGAAGGCTTGAAGTAGGCATTGTGGAGGGTGGTAGGTAAAGTTGTCTTGCAATCGTGGCAGGTTTGCTGGGCAGTTATTGAAAGCCTGTTGAGCCCTGCGGTCGAGTTCATACAGGAACACTGCATGACCCCTTCTTGGCTGCTTGGGAGCTGATTTCTTTGTTGAAGGAGTGGACGAAGGTGGCCAAACATTTACCCAAGCTTGAAGAGATAACATCTGGGAACTGGCCTTTCTTCTTTCATTGGTTCTGCAAACGTGTTATGTGCCCTCTGTGTTCCAGACCCTCAAAACAGTGTCTGATTTAAGCAAATGCTTTTTCTTTTTATAATGTAAACTCTTGGTTATAGCCACCTTCATTTTTACTATGCTTTTGAGTTTTCCTTCACACACAGCTTCTCCTTGAATTCTCCCAATGTTCTTCCAGATTCCTATTCTCCATTTCTTAAATAGGGAAACATAACTGAAGAAAACACATTAAGAGAAAGGTCCCTGCCACCCTGCCATTAAATGACAGCTGCAGATTGCCAAACTGGAAACCATTCTTATGGCCCAGATTTAACAGTCTCCCCATTATTCTTTACTTTCTTCCCCTTTGGCTGCCAGGAACCTCAGAGTAAAATTTATTCAATCAGAACTTTCTTTTTTTAAAATTTTTCATTTATTTCCTTTCATTGTAGGTTGCATCAAATCCCTTTGGAAAAGGGACTATAAATTTGAAGTAGGTCCTATTTTGCGAAGCACTTAAAGGAACTTACTGTAGTTCTTCTTGGAAGCTGCTGAGCCTTTCTGCTTTAGAAATGTGCTGTAACCTGTTCTAAGTCTTCAGATGACAACCTGGAAATTTTCTTTCTTTGCCTGGCAAAGCCCGTGTACGTCACTGGTACTTAGTAATTGATTCTGTAGTGGTATTTTGTTGTCAGATTGTGGTTCCCTTCTGTTTTGGGAAATCGTAAGGAACCAGGGGATTTTAACATCCTGTGCTAATACTTCCTTCTCATGGTTACTGATGGGATTAATAACATATGAGTATTGGATTTCAGAATGGTACTATAAGAGTGCCTGCCCCATCCCAGAAGCAATAGTATACATATTGCAACAGGGGAAAAGGAGATGTAATGTTTCCAAAATTCCTTTCAGAAGTCTCTATCTAGAAATCTATGCTTGCTTGCTTTTTAAGTGTTTCTATGAGAGAATAAAAATGGTCCCCAGTGCCTTCAACAAGGTAAGAAATTTGTAATTAGATGGCATCACGCATGCTTTAGATGACATGAAATAGTTGTGCTTGGATGTCAGCCCTGGCCCACAATTTTTGCTTTGTATTAAAACAGTTCAAATATGTCTCTTCTACTCTGCACTCCTCAGAGAGCTCAGCTGTGGGCAAACCCCTCAGGCCACCCTTTATAACAATGAATTGTACCCGTTTGGTGTTTTGGGCAACCCAGCAAAAAATCCACATTTAACAGAGAACTGGAAGCAATGTGGGTAATATCTGAAGACTGTTTTGCATTATATTTGATCATGAATAAACAAAGTGACAGTTAAATAAGATAACATCCCTAGTTGTTCTCCATCTCCTTGTATTTTGAAACTTCTATCTCATTCTGATTAGATAAGACCAAGCCTAGAAAGGGGAAATATCCCTAAATTTGAGACACTCAGAGATAAAATTTCCACATTGTTGCAAATTAAAAGATCTAGAAGTGAGTCCCTTGTAGCAACG
The DNA here is from genome assembly GCA_033961575.1 of Aselliscus stoliczkanus. NCBI lineage: Eukaryota > Metazoa > Chordata > Mammalia > Chiroptera > Hipposideridae > Aselliscus > Aselliscus stoliczkanus. Next base: position 18,540,488 of record CM066740.1, on the reverse strand, counting down.
TTACCATCTAATTGACTGGGTGCCACTTTGGAAATTTTTCTTTCATTACAACCTGGTATTCCATCTTCTTGACTAGGCATGCCAATCTAATGCTGTCACAGCCTCACTATGGAAGTATATTCTGATGATAACCACTTGAAAGCCTGTGGCGAAAAGAACCTGAACAACCAATAATTGATGCCTTCATATATTGGGTTCAGAAAAGTACACATCATAATGAAACCATGATGCCCATGGTTCTACCAAAAAGTCAATAGCAATAGTGATATCAATAAAGGAGCTAACTTAATGAGCACTTGTTGTGCACCAAGCCCTGTGCTGAGTTCACCATTGTATGCCTTCTCTCATTTAATCCTTCAACTCTTGACAGTTACTTACCTGTCTACTCAAAAATAGTGCTGTGAGAATAAAGGAAAAAATAGTTTCAAAGTATTTCGGATTTCTTAGAGATGTTATATAAACTCCAAATGTGATGAATGCAATCCTGCTGCAGTGGGCTGCCATAGGCTATAGTGAGTGGCCTGCAGTCAGCGTGAGTGGCTGGCAGCCGGTGTGAGCTGCCAAGAACCACCATGAGTGGCCGTCCAGAGGCTGGTGACTGATCTGCCTCACTGGGAAGAGCGCAATGACAATTCCTGTGGGGGGCTGGCCCCCACGAGGACCAGGGATTCCCTCGGGTGGGATGGAGTCAGCGAGGAAAAAAAAGAGAATAGAGAGAGAAAGAAAGAGAGCAGAGACACCCGAAAGAGTTTCGCAGGAGTGTCACACTTTAATGTAATAACATGTCCGCTTTATAGGGACTCTTGACCATTACCTCAATCACAAAGCATTTCACATGAGCTTGGTGGTTTCTAGTTCCCAGGATTTACACAGTCTTTACTCCCCTGTAAGTGCTCTCTCCAGGGTGCACTGTGACTTACTCTTCCATTAAAGGATTATCTTGTCTTTTACTGTGATAACCTTTATGAGATCCAGACTCAGTCTCTGCCTATCATCCAAAGAATGTTTGTCATGACTATCTTATTTTAAGGATAGACTTATCTATATACCTCCTAAAGAGTGGTTACCATGACTACCTAGCCATTATCCCAAATTCCAGCAGCTAGACTCACAGGGAGTATACTTGAATTATTACTAAAAGACTAGGAGTGGCTGTGTTTAGGGTAAAAGCATTTAAAATCTATTCCTATGTAAATACAATACCTAGCAATCAAAAGGGGGCCTTACACCTCTCCTATCCTATGGAGGGCTGCATCCTTTTCTCAGTCAAAGCATCAGTATCTGTTGCTGCAACAAGGCAGTAGGCAAAGAAATCCACACAAGGCTATTGATTCACATACCCCATGGTCAGCGAGCTGCCTGGAACTCTCATGGCCTGGAGACCTTTGGCCTCAGAGGAGACTTTTCACTGCAGGGCCCTTAGGCAAGTGCATCAGCCTCTCACAGGCAGGCTTTTTTTGGCCTAAATTGTCAGAGGTCTGTGCCTCAGTTTCCAAGGAGCTTGAGTCCCCAATATCTCAGTTCAGGGGTCCCCTCAGACTGTAGCCTGTTTAGGGAGTTTCCTTTTTAGGAAATCTTGCCCAGTCATTGGCTTACATAGGCAGCTATCATCTGGGAACCACAGGAACTTGTCACAAATGCAGTGAACATATTGTCTCCTGTAGGAGGAAAGGCACGTGGGTTCATAGAGGCAGGAGATATTACATGACCAACCATAAGGCAGCACTCCTAATATCCAGTGCTGAGCAGGGCAATGTGACTTTGTCAGACACTAAGAAGCTGTCGGCTTCCCACAGATACCAACATGGACCAGTGAAGCAACGTCCTCCACAACTAGACTGAAGAACGAAAAAGGACTGCAACTTGTCTGTTCCTCTTCCCTGATTCCCCTACACTGATCCCCTCTCCCAGTTCCCTAATAAAATCTTTAAAAAAGAAAGAAAGAAAGAACCTCTGTGGTTATAATCCAAGGTTGACTGCTCACCAGTTGGGTGACCTAGAGACTAAACATTGAGGTTCATTTTTCTCATCTGTGAAATGAGGATACTGCATACCTGCCCAATCCACACAATAGCATTCTTACAAAAATGAATATGCAGTATCAGACGTGATTGTGTTTTTGCGAAGCCTAGAGTGGTGGACACTTGTAAAGAATAGTAATAGTAATAATCCTCCCATTTATTGAACACTAATCATGTTCCGGGAATGGTTTATGCATGATTTCACTCAGTCATCACCACAAACGTGTTGATTGATATACAGAATACTGCCCTCATTGTTCAGATGAGAACACTGAGGCTTTGAGGGTTTAAGAAACTTGTTGCAGTGACCCCGCAGAGCCAAACTGGAACCCAGATAGGTAGACTAGAAAGTTAAAGATATAGTACTTTCACCTCTTTGCCTTTTTCAGGTAGCTTGTGGGTAAGAAAAGAAATTCGAACTTTACAAACTGGAACTAAGTTCTTTATGTACTATATCATCCCAACCTACTTATTTACTGTGCCTGGGATTCTGATATCTTCTCCCCATTTGTTTCTGAAATTATTTTTCTTTTATAGGCCACTTTTAGCAGGTGTCCCTGAATTCTTATATAAAGAGTCTATTCTCCAGTACACACGCCCTGTCTCTCTTTTCCAAACTCTTCCATCTGGCTAAACTCCCAGATGGTTACTGGCAACTGATAATCCAATCACCATGTCTTTAACAGCTTTCAGTTCTGACCTACTTATCATGTCTGGATTCTTTTATAGCCTTTAAGTCCAAATGAGCTCCTGACCTTGCTAACTGTAGCCCAGCCCTGGGAAATTTCTGACAACATAAAACTCAAGGTCTAATCTTAAGACTATGTAATGAAACCGATAACTGTAAATTCCAAGTTGGGCTCAGGAAATGGAGGGCAACAGGCGTGGGCATTTCTGACCGTTATTTCCCAAGCAAATCATGTCTGTATGTGAAATATGAACAAGATGTCATCTACTCAGAAAGCGTGTTAAATATGGCTTGTTACAGAATGCCATTTTGCAAGCACAGCCTTGTCACACTCCTCTTATAAACAGGAGGTGAACTGTTTCAATTCAGTGCTGACCAAATAAACTGAAATCTTATTTTTTGAGTAATTTCGTTTTTTAAGAAAAGCACCATGTCAGCTCCCCTGCCTCTTTTCTACATTTGTTCACTCCATCTTTCCTCTTCACTTTCTTCCCACTCTAAAACTGTCAAGCATTTTATATACCAGACCTTATAGTTCTCCGAAGAGTTTCGGAAAGGCTGGGAGGATTTCTTATGTAAGGAGGCATCATATTTTTGCAATTCTTTTGGAAAGTTGGGGTATGTGATGACCCAGACCGTCTATTATAGTTGAAACTTGAAACATGCTTCCCAAAGTAAAAAGAAAATTAAAAACAATTAAACAGAAAACAAGATAATAATAAATAATAATAATAATTCTAATTTTTTAGAAACTGCTCATGTTCATTGACTATTAGTGCCTAGGATGATACTCATAGACTAAAAACCACATTCTGAGCGAATATAAAGCATTGTCTACCTTATAGCCAAAGGGGAAATTTAGCATAAGGTTGAAAGAAAAGGCAATACAAGCAAACCAATTATTTGACAATCATAAATTTATAATTTCTACTCTTCCCTTAAGATAAAAAAAACACACAACAAAAAAACAACTATTGAAATAGGCTAGGTAAAGTCACATACTAATATTAGCAGTATCTGAAGTTTATTAACTTTTGGACAAAACTGTGACTGCCTGAAAGTGTTTATGTGCCTTTAATCCTCATGAAATCTGTTAACTGAAACCCTGGGGGTGAGAAGGCCTTTGTGCTAACAGCTTCTGCCTGTTGCAGCATCCTGATCTCAATTCTCTCCAGCAACACGACTGCAAGGTAACTTGGTTGTTTCATACTTCAGCTGGCATTTCACAATCACTGTAGATCTCTAAGCTTTAGAAACTCACCCTACCCCCACATTCCAGCCGAAAATAAATGACAAAGCGACTTAGTGGGTGTGGTCCTGTGGCAAAGAGCCCATCATTAAGTAGATTGTTTCTACTTTTGTCCTCTCTGGGGACAGAAATAAGGTTGACATACATTTCTAAAAGTGTCATTTTTAGTTGAAGAATTTATTGAGATCACTGTATATTCACACATGCAGTTGTAAGAAAGAATACTGAGAATACTGAGAGATTCTGTGTACATTTTGCCCAGTTTCCCCCCATAGTAACATTTTGTGAAACAATAGTACACTGTCCTACCCAGGATAGTGACATTGATACAATTCACCAACCAGTTGGGATTTCTCTAGTTTGACTTGCACATGTTTATTTAGTTCTACACAATTTTTTCACATGTGTAGATGTGCACACGCACCACCCACCGCAGTCAAGATTCGGCACAGTTCCAACATTACAAGAATCCTTCCCCTTGCCCTTGTATTATAATACAACCATACCCTCTCCCACCCGCCCACCTCCTTCCACAACCCCTGCTAACCACTAATATGTTTCCATTTCTAACATTTTACAATTTCAAAAATGTTACATAACCTTTTGGACAATAGTCTGTTATCTTTTGGAACTGGCTTTTAATCTTGGCATAACACTCTGGTGATTCATTCAAGTACTTTATCTGTAAAGTAGTCCATTCCTTTTTATTGCCTAATAGTGTTCCACGGTATAGATGTATCACAGGTTTTACCCATTCACCTGTAGAAAGACATCTGGGCCAATTCCAGTTTGGGGGAATTATAGTTTAGGCTGCTAGGAACATCGGTGTACATGTAATTTCATTTCTCTGGAATAAATGCCCATAAGTGCACTTTCTGGGTCATATGGTAGACTCGAGTTTAGTTTCATATGAAACTGTCAAATGGTTTTCCGGAATGGCGGTACCATTTCACATTTCACCCACCAGCAAGTGTGTGAGTGATCCAGTCTCCTCTCCAGGACCTAGTATCCTGCTCCATCCTCTCCTGTATTTGGTGTTGTGGCTATTTTTTATTTTAACCATTCTGACAGGTATGTAGTAATATCTCAGTGTCATTTTCATTTTCATTTATTTCCCTGATGGCTAATGATGTTGAACATCTTTTCATGTGTCTATTTGCCATCTTCATATCCTCTTTGATAAAATGTCTGTTTGTTGTGTCTTTTGCCCATTTTCTAATTGCATTGTTTGTTTATTTACTGTTGACTTTTGAAGATTCTTTTTAATGTTCTAGATACTAGTTCTTTGTCAGACATGTGGTTTGCAAATATTTTCTGTCAGTCTTTAGTTTCTTTGCACCCTCTTCCCATGTGATTTCACAAAGCCCAAGTTTTCAGTTTTGAGGAGATTCAATTCATCATTTTTTTTCTAAAACATTTATAGCTTTACACTCAAATCTGTTGATACATTTTGCATTTATTTTCGTATCAGGTACAAAATTTAGGTCAAGGTTCATGGTCCCCCCCATATATCCAGTTGCTTAAGCACCACTTGATGAAAAGGCTGACCCTCCTTCATTGAATAGCTTTTGCATCTTCATCAAAAGTCAGTTGAGCATGTCTGTGTGGATCTACTTCTGGGTTCTCTGTTCTGTCCATCTCTCCATCAACATCACTGTCTTCATACTGTAGGTATACAGTCAGGCCTTAGTATCAGATAGGCTTACTCCTCCCACTTTATTTATCAGGATTGTTTTAGCTACTCTAGGGTCTGTGTCTTTCTATATAAATTTAAGAGTAAGCTTGCGTATATCTACATAAAACCTTGCTAGAATTTTGATAGGAAGCGCATTAAACCTCTAGATTAATTGGGGGAGAATTGATATACTTACTATATTGATTCTTCCAGTACACAATCAACTTATGTCTCCCCATTTATTTATATCTTCTTTGATTCTTTCCATCAGCATTTTGTAATTGTCAGCATATAGGTCCTGTGCATGTTTTTAAGTGTATACTTAACTATTCATTTTCTTTGGAGCAATTATAAATAGTATTTTTACAATGATACTGTGAATGGTTTTTAATCTCAGCTTCTATAAGTTCACTGTTACTACAATATATAGAAATGCAATTGACTTTTGTATGTTGCTCTGTTATCCGGGGACCTTGCTGAACTTCCTGATTAGTCCCAGGAGTTTTTTGGGAAATTTCTAGAGATTTTCTAAATACAATATACAGTCATGTCACCTACAGATAGAGACAGTTTCATTGCCTCTTTTCCAATTGATATGCCTTTTAATTTCTTTTTCTTGCTTTACTCCAGTGGCTCAATATCCCAGTAAAATGCTGAATACGAGTAAGAGGGTCATTTAAAATGTTTGAAGTTCCTAAATTTTTCTTGCTTTACTTTAGATTCTGGTAAATAGCAAAGCTCCCATCCAGCCCATTTTGTCCTCTCCCTCTGTCTTGATGACTGGAATGTCTGGCACATGCTCATTATTCACAATGTCAGGTAGGTGTCAACAGATGTAGTTATTAAAAAAGGGAGAAAAGTTTAGCACTTCTCATGGGGATTAATGAGCAAGCACTTTATGTTTTTTAATCATGGCAGCATCATGTAGGGCAGCTGCAAACTGGTACTATTTTGTCAGGTGCTATGGACTGAATTGTGTTCCTAACCCCCAATATATCTGCAGATAAGGTCTTTAGGAGGTAATTGAGGTTGAATGAGGTCATAAGAGTAGGGCCTTAATCTGATGGAACTGTGACATTATAAGAGAAAGATGTCTCCCTCCTTCCCTCCCTCCGAGCAGAGAGAAGGTGGCTGTCTACCGGCCAGGAAGAAAACTCTCACCAGAAGCTGAATCAGCTGGCACCTTGATCTTGGACTTCCCGACCTCTAGAACTGTGAGGAAATACATTTCTGTTGTTTAACCACCCAATCTACGTTATTTACTTATGGCTGCCCAAGCTGACTGATACACTGGATGTGTGCCAGTGGTACTTGGGGGGAAGAAAATGCCCCTACTATATTTGGCCAGCCCACACTACCATGAACAAGCATAAGTGGTACCTCTTGTTCTAAGGACCAAGGGAAGGGAGCAAAGGATGTATGATTCACATTTTATGCTGAAGGTTTATCAGTAGCAGGGAAGATCGCTAGGATTTCCAAGTGTTCCACGACAAGCAAATGAGACATTCCACCTCAGTCAGGAAGGCTTCCCAATATGGGGGTAACACAAAACCTGGAAGAAAAGAAGTCTGCACAGACGGTCAAGCCCAATACCCAGAGTAGCTGTTCTCATGTCACATGCCTGAGAATCACCTGAAGTGCTTGTTCAAAATGCAGATATCTGTCCTATCCCTTGAGATTTTGATTCGGTTGGTCATTGGGGTGACCAACCATCTCAAGTTTCTCAGAACTGTCCTGGTTTGAGCACTAAAATCAAGCTACTTGAGAAGTGATTCTCAAATTCTGAGTCTACCCATCTGCTCTGTAGTCCAGGAATCTGCACATTTAACAAGCATTCTAGTAGATTTGGATGTAAATAATCTTCAGACTACACTTTGAAAAAGAAATGTTAATCTGGAGACTTGATGTTAACATAATTGTTACCGGGTGGGAGAAAAAGATGTCAATAAAGTACCCCTACGAAAAGAACTTGGTGGATTTTAAGTGCAGTGATTTTTAAGCCTAAATTGGGGGTGGGAAGGGCATAAGTTAAATATGTAAGTATACAGGATATATCAGACTTTGGTACCTAATGGCACTGTTCTTGCCACATTCAACCCCTCATGTTCATGATAACTTTCACTTCTGAATCACTGCCTTTCTCTTCACCCTTATTCTTATCATCACTCTTGTTGATTTCAACATCCAAGTGTTCATCTCTTTCTCGACAGTCTCACATTCTGGGCTGATCAGAGACCAGTCAGGAAACAGGAACCATGCCAGTTATTTGAATAGAGTTAATATGAAGAATTGTTAGCTAGGTATAAAGTTCTTAACGAGGTAACTGACAGGGCAAAAGGAGAACACTAAAGTATTACAGAGACAACAATGGCAGTAGGCAGCTACCACCCCTAGGACTGGGGTGGCAGGAAGGGAGGAGGCTAGGATTGTTGAAATCAGACCCTCAGAGGAGGGTCTGCAGGGCTGAAGAGCAGTCCTGCTTGGCTGGTGCTGTGTCTCTGAGATAGGCTCAATAAAGCTGTTTTTGCGAGTGTTATAGAAATTCAAGCAGCACTCCACTGCTGCTATGGGAAGGAACCACTGCCTGTGTGAAGAAACACTGCTGGGGTAATATTGATAGAAACAGGAAACAGGCAGGAAGAAGCAAACACCTTCTTCCTCCTCCAGCTTGTAGTTTTATTCTGGACTACCCTATTGGCAGAGTATAACAGGGAGCCATCTAGCAAAGCAAAACTGATTTGCAAAGTCCCAACCCTAGCACCTAGAATCACAAGGGAAAGTACAGAAGGTGAGTTTGAAGCTGAGAGACACTGGTTTAGTACCTGGTGCATCTACTATGACATTTTCACCTCACCTTATCACCCTTTCCCATGATCATGTCTTCTTGTCCCCACTAATATCTGCATCGCCTCTGAAATAATAATTCCAAGCACCTCACTGTATCCAGAACCCACAGCTTACCTGCTCTAATACTTCTATTTCAACATCACTTCTACCTCATTAAAACCTGCAGTTTATGGACAGTGGAAAGACTTTCATCATACATTTTCTTATGGCTTCTTAAACAGCTTGGATCCCAAGTCATGATATTCACTTCCTTACCTTTACCTCCCTGGATTTCCTCTCCTTGTGTCCTACTTGCCCATCAAAATACTACCCCTAATTAAGCCCAAACAATCCAACTACTTCCTTCCTGCACCAAAGCAGCCGAACAGTGACTGGTTTCACTTTAATTCCATGACCATAAATTTCAAACTCAATATTCCTCAACAATTTGACCTTGTCTCCCTGGTGTGTTTACTTCCCTCCCCTCCTAAATACTAGTTCACATGTGTCCTCGCCAGGGGTTTGCAGGTGCGGTTTCAGCACTGAGAGGCCCAACGTAAAAAAGGCACATGGAGCCGACATGAGGAGGAGCTAGCATTTTTAATCAGCAACAGCAACCATTACATAGAGGTTTGTGGGGAGGAGAGCTCATGGGAGTGCACATGCTTCCTCCCGCAGGTGCAAGCCATGCTTGCATAAAGAGCTTATGTAACTGGAGTCAATATCGGTCCAGCAGGGCCAAGGTCCCTATGTCAGCCTGCGCACATCTGGACAGCCCATGCCCCATGCCCAGGACCTCCGCTCGTGCATGCCTGAACGCGCCTGGGCCCTGTCAGTCCACCCTCTGCAGGGTGGCATTCGGGACTTGACCCAAACAGCGTGTCCCTGTGCACAAAGGCCACAACAGCGATACATAGAGCAACAGAGGACCATGAGGCAAACCGCGATACCTGCCAAGATAAGGCCTACCCACCACCATGAAGGGCCAAGGGAGTTCCACCAATGTGTAAGGGGATCGTCCTGCAGGGCCTGGATCACCGAGACCTGGGTATCTATTTCCTGCCAGGCCTCCTATACCTTTTGTTGGTGGTCCGGGCTGTAAACACAGCATTCAACATGCAAGAGGGTACATGTACCCCGCTGAGCAGCTGTTAACAGCTCTAGGGCCATCCTGTTCTGCAGGACCACCTTTCTCATCTGGGTTGTTTCGTCAAGGAGCAGGGCTAAAGAGGTACATATGACGTTCAGAGCATTTGCAACGTGTTGGGCAAGGGCTTCCACCTGTAGCTCTACCCGCTGGGCAACAAGATGGCTAAGGGGTAAAACCACCAGGCTACCCGCTTTTCCTGGTGCCAACGATGGTAAACTGGGTCCCAATTGGCTGGCCTCTGGGGCAATGTGGGCAGGAGGTGACCGTGAATAAAGAGGCGCCTCCAAGTGCAGTGGCCTGTCTATCAGGCCAGCAGATATGGCCAGCCGTAACAGCCACAAACCCAGAGAGCATCACCTGGTAGGAAATCAGTGGGCTTCATCCCCACTATACAGTGTCCATCCCACCAGAGAGTAGGATCCGTTACAACAGTAACATTGAGGCAGAGCTCCTCAGGTAACCAGCCCACCGAACGGTTTGGAACCGTGGGTGTCATTGCTCGACACGAGGAGCATTGTGGACAATGTCACATGACTCCCCACCAACCATCCCCAGCCATTGTCCACAGCCTTGCTGAGGAGAGGGGGGTCACTGGGGTGTTGTTTCCACAAGAGGGTTTCGACAGCATGGCGGCGAGTATTCCCCTCAGGACTGTTCTAGTCCCAGCGCTGGAGGTCTGTCCAGTTGGTACCAGTGGCGGGGCAACTTGCCAGGGCAGTCCTTCAGCGGTCTCCACTGGCCACTCTGTGCACACCCAGCAGTGCGAGGCATTGTGCACCCAGGCAAAGGTGTGCACCCAGGATAGAACGCTGTTTCCGGTCTCTAACTTGGGTGGTATCACAGAGCCGATAAAGAGACCAAGAGTAAGTCACGGCTTTCTGGCAAAGCACAGACTATGTGCTCATCCTGTGAGAGCACTGTAGCTGGGATAGGGACAGCTCCTGGTCAGTGGTACCACATCTGTGCTCCGTGGGGTGTCGGTAGGGGCCAGGGGTTCGGACCACTGTGTACAGCGTATGGGCCAAAGGCATAGCACAGGGTTCCCTCGTAAAAGGGACATGCTTGCCTTGGCTGGTAAAGTCGCTTGTACCATGAAGGGCCAGCGCCCAAGCCAGGGTTTAACCTCCAGGCCCTTCTCTAGACCCTGTTCCCAGGGCTCAAGCAGGGCAACCCACGGCCTTTGGGTGACGTGGGCCTGACAAATCCAGATCCATTCCTGCGTCCGACTGGGGGCTACCATGGATGGAACAGATAGGACTACCATCCCCCACTTTAGCCTGGGCTGTACCTCCGGGTCCCTGGTCCCCGTGACCCATAGAAGTCACGGGAGCCCCTTGGTTACCTTATCCAGTGGGGCCTTACCAGTCTCCCATGGCTGCTCGTTCAACAGGCGAACAGCTACAGATACCTGGTTTTTCCAATGTTTCCATCTGGGGTCCAATACCCTTAACTTGTCCTTCAGCAACCCGTTAAAGCGTTCAACCAAACCGGCAGCTTGGGGTCGGTAACGAACGTGTAGTTGTCACTGGACATCATTGTCCTTCGCCCAGGTTTGAACCTGTGAACCTGTAAAGTGGGTACCCTGATCACTGGCAATAAGCCAGGGCCAGCCATAGGCAGCCAACAAGTGCTCCAAGGCCAGGAGCATGTGTCGTTGGTCTGCCTGGGCCACAGGGTAAGCAAAGCTCAGTCCAGTGGCAGTGCCTACCACGTCAGGGCATAGCGGGCTCCCTGGTCTGCAGGGAGTGGCCCAATATTGTCCACCTGCCATTCTTGCAGGGGCCGTGCCCCCCGATGTACGGACCCCAGGGAGGTGGGCAGACGCCGTCTCTGAGGGCGGTGCTCTGCAAACCAAGGACACTGCTGGATGGCTTGTTGTGCCTCAGCTCTCATTAGCTGTAAGCCCCAGCGGGCAGCCACTAGCCCCATAGTCAGGGCATCCACAAGGCCTAGCTTCTTGTGAAGCCAAGCAGCCATGGCAGCGGACCTTGGGGGTGCCAAGAATGAGTGACATGAGCCACAATCATTGCCGGGCGCCTGCAATGGCCGATGGCCTGATACGTGGTACACGGTGGCACCGGGGCTCTGGCCCCATCTCCACAGGTCCTCCCAGAGGTCCTTGCCCCACAGGCAAGAAGGAGGAGGAGGAGGAGGAGAGGAAGGGAGGGAGGGAAGGAAGAAGGAAGGACCTCTCTTGATTCCACAGTCCCCTTCCAGCTACTAATCCATATCTGTCCTCCACTTGACAAGAAAACATTCTGAAAGAGTTGCCTACAGTAGCTATCTTTATTTCCTTATGGTCTAGTCTCTCCAGAACCCAACTTAATTTGGCTTCAGTCAACATTAACAAAGACATCTATGCTGCCAATAGTGATAGTTATTTCTCTATATCATTCATGACCTCTCAACAACTATGAACCCAGATGTTCAAATTACCTCTCTCAGTCTGAGGCACCATGTTCTCTGGTTCCTTTATCTAACAGGCAGTCTCCTTTGCTGGTCAAGTCTTCCCTTGACCTCTATATGTTGGGATCCCCAGAGCTGGATCCTGGGCTCACTTCCCTGATGTATTTAAACTCTTTCTCTAATCAGCCTCATCCAGTGACTCCTGATTCGTATAAGCAATTGTCTGTTTTTTCATCTTCACTTTATTTTTTTTTTCAAATTTCATTATCCAATTGTTTGTTGCTAGTATATAGAAATACAAATGATTTCTGTATATTGACTGTACCCTGAGAGCTTGCTAAATTTACTTATTCATCCTAGGAATTTTTGTATGATTTCATAGACCTTTCTATCTATATATTGTGGCATCTATAAATAACCACACATTTGTTCTTTCTTACCAAGCTTTACAATATACTTGACAAACCAAAAGGAAGCTAGTATAGCATTATTAATAAAAGATAAAAAGACTGTATTAGTTTGCTAGGGCTTCCATGACAAAATGCCACAGACTGTGTGACTTGAACACAGAAATTTATTTTCCCACAGTTCTGGACACTAGAAGTCAAAGGTTAAGTTGTTGGCAGGTTTGGTTTCCTCTAAGGCCTCTCTCCTTGGTTTGCATATGGCTTTCTTCTCACTATGTCCTTACATGGTCTTTCCTCTTTGTATGTACATATCTGTGTCTGAATCTCTTTTTATAAGCATACTAGTCAAGTTGGATTAGCTTTTAACCACATAACCTCATTTTACCTTACCTCTTTAAAGGCTCTACCTTCAAATATAGTTACATTTTGTGGTACTAAGGGTTATGATTTCAACAAAAGAATTTAGGGGGCACACAATTTCGTCTATAACAAGCACTAGGGGTTAACAATCCCTTAAGAATTTATAATTATCATGTGATTTTGTGCATCTACCAAAATGATCTCAAATATAAAGGGAAAACTCTAAGAATTACAATTAGAAATTCACAAATCCATAATGCTAATGGGGGAGATTTTAAACATATCTATCTCTGGGAAATTTTTTGATCAAGCTTACCAAATATCAGGAGGGATGTGCAATACACACATATGCATTTATGGGATACATATATCTTAAAATATATTCAAGAATTGACTACAACTAGGCAATAAGGAGATATCAGTTATTTGCAAAGTCAAAATTACATCTATCATGTTCTCCAATCTTAATGCAAAAAATAAATGAAAAATCAACAATAAAAAGATAAACCAAAGGGCCAGCCGAGTGGCATGGTGATTAAGCACTGGCTTGGGAAGCCAGCGGCCCCAGTTCAGGTCCCCCATATGAGGGCCAGTGTCACTGCCCTCAAAAACATAAAAATATAAAAATTTAAAAAAAAAGATAAATCAAAAACAGAGTTAGAAATAAAAAGTTTACTCTGACTAACTTGTGGGTTCAGAGGAAATAAAATACAAAACATGAAATATCATTTAAAAATATTCAAAACACACTGTCAATCACAATTTAGGGAATGTAGCTACAGACAAATTTTGGGAAATGTATAGCTTAAAATGGCGTTTATTAAAGTATGAGACATACTGAACATAAAAGAGCTAAGCATGCAGCTGAAGTTTCAAAAAAGAAAAAGAGTAGAATGCACTCAAGGAAAATTGAAGGAAATAATGATGATAAAAATAATGACTAATAAAATGAACAATAAAAGTAATACAGAAAAAATCCAAGCTGATTCTTAGAAAAGGCAACTTACATAAGCTTCTGACAAGACGGAATATGACAAAAAAGAGAAAAGTCACTAGAAACACAGGATACAAAGAGGACAAATGCAAGGAAAGAGACTTTCCTGCGCCCTAGTAAGATGGAGGTAGATACTCAGAGCACCGCCCCCCAATGGCCCCCTCTGACTGCTGCTTTCCTCAAGTGAAAATGAGGCCTTCCAGGTGCTCAGCTTGCTTTAAGATACAGGAAAGCCCAATATTTTATAGCACTTCCTTAAATAGAAGCAGTAAGCTGTGAACTTGGGCAAGGTCTTCCTGAAGAGTAATATGAAAAGCTCAGCAGTGAAGCATAAAATTAGGCTTCTCAGTTGCCCCAGACAACTCATGGCTCATCAGCACCTCTGGTTACTACTTCACATCCTCCTTGGGGGAGTTCTGGGATGAGGGAAAGCTGCAGTAAGACTGACCTTATCTGCGCTTGCCCTGTCTTGCCACTTCCTTTCTGCTGGGATTTTGGGGTTTAAATTGTAAACTTACTGTGTTTGTGCATGGGTGTGTGGTATGCGGTATGTGGTGTGTATGGTGTGTGCATATCTTCACCTCAGTCTGCAGTTCAGTACATGTTGCATTTGGTGTCATAGTTGGGATTGGTGTCACTTCCTCTCAAAAAAAAGAGGAGGGTAGATTACAAAGAAAAAACAAAAATCTTTCTGACCACTGTATTTTTTCTTAAACATTTTATTTTTTACTTTTAAATTTTTTTATTTTTTTAAGATTTTATTGGGGATTTGGGAGAGGGGAACAGACAAGTTCCTGTGCTTTTGTTCTTCAGTCTAGTTGTGGAGGACCTGACTTCACTGGCCCATGTTGGTATTATTATTGTGCTTTTCCCGGTAAGGCAGATTGGTCACCGGCCTCTGGATGGCCGCTAACAGTGGCTCACAGCAGCTCACACTGGCTACGGGCTGCTCACGCTGGCTGCCTGCCATTCATGGTAGTTTATGACACCCCACTGCAGCAGGGGCTGCAGCCTACACCATCAATGGTGACTCATGACAGCCCAGCCCCAGGTGGAGCTGTTGTTCACCATCTTAGCTGTAGAGGGCAGTGTCACTGGCCCTCATATGTGGGATCTGAACCCCGGGCCCTGATGCTCAGAGCTGGAGTCCCAAGCCAGCTCTTAACCAATGCACCACTCAGCCGGCTCTTCTTAAACATTTTAATTACAAATATAACACATGAACACATCCTGAGATACTCAAACTGTGTAGACATAGAGAAAGTATTTTCTCTATGTGTAGACATAGAGAAAGTAAAATCTTCAAGTTCCTCTTCACTGCTGTTACACCCAACACACATCAACTCCCAAAGGAGTCAGTGGTCTGTGTCTGCCCGGCCCCTTTTTATGGCATTTACATATTGTTAGCATGTTTGTCAGTCAACTTTCCTGTTCTTTTGAGATTAGAACCTCTAGCTTCAGAAAACAGCATCGAGTCTTTGGAACTATGTGGCTTGCTAAGCTAACTGAGATTTTAAAAACAAAGTTCAAAAGTTCTGGGTCTCAGAAGCACTTTTCTCTTTGGCAGAGATGCTTCTTTTCTAAGTGGAAAGTTAAAAATTCAGTACTATTTTTGCAACTTCCTGTGAGTCTATAATTGTTTCAAATTATTAAAAAAAATAATTTTTTAAAGCTGCCATGTGGGCCCATATATTTTCTTTTCCCTGTCTCTGCAGTTCTGGAAACGTGTGTCTAAAAGGAACTTATATTAGCTTGGATCTTTAGGTAATTGTGATAAGCAAAATCTCCTTGCCCACCCATAGTAATAGAAGTGTAGCATATGTGAGAAATACGCTTTGCTTGTTAAGTAAAACCACCAACAACAAAAATAACTACAAACAGGGCTGGCCTAGTGGCATGTTGGTTAAGAGTTGGCTTGGGAGTGCCAGTTCTGAGCAGCAGGGTCCCGGTTTGGATCCCACATGAGGGTCAGTGACACTGTGCCCTCTACAGCTAAAGGAGGGTAAACCAGAGGTGTTAAGCTCTCTTTTCTGCTAGGTTTGCAATCTTGTCTCTTAAGGTAAAATGCATAATTTCATTAGGCCCATTGCTCTTATGGTATATCATTCATTTTTCATAATTTCTTTCAAAAATCATTTATTATTTCAAGGTCTTCCTCCATAATTAAGGCTTTCCTTTTTTATTTATTACTTGGGCTCTTAAAACCAGTAGACTGATTCATGTTTGGGATTCTGTATTAAACATTTTTTTTTAACTTTTAATTTCAAAATAATTATAGATTTAACAAGAAGTTGCAAACATAGTAGGAATACTTTCACTCAGCTTCCCTCCCAGTGATAATATCTTACATAACTGTAGTATATCGTCAAAAGCAGGAAACTGACATTGGCACATTTATTAAACATTTTCAGCAAGAAATTTACACAAACTTGGGACAACAGGGTGATCTAACTACAGAGAAGGTGAACTGGATAAGAGAAAGAACATGAAGGTGTGTGTGTGTGTGTGTTTGTGTGTCTGTTTATGTGGTTTGCATATTCCACCAATGAGTCACTACTTTCAGCTAGGCACTGTTTTTTTTGTGTTCATTTGGTGACACCAGCAAAAAGCACAGTCACCTTCTTATCCTCTCCTTTTTGTGACAGAGATAACAAAGCAGATACATTTCAAGGCGACATGGGCATCCTCTATCAAGTCACCTTGGTTGGAGGACTTCCTGGTGGCACTGCTTGGAATTGTACTACAGTCTAAGACACTGCCACACATTCATCCTTCCTTTCTTCCCTCTCCCCTGCACTTGGGGTATAGGGGTTTCCCAGCTTTTCCTGGCTCCCTCCCCATCTACTGTCACAGATGTTTCTCCTAAATTTCTTGCATGTTTCATCCTGTTTTGGTATCTCCTTCTCAGAAGACCCTAACTAACACACATCTTGGTGGTTTTATTCCCTGACTTGTCTACTGTGTATGAACAAATTGAAATATTACGATCACACGCTATAGCAGAAGAGACTGTACCATTTCTATCATCCTTTCAATTTTTGCAAACACAGACCTTATTTCCTCCTAGCGTCTTCTATCTCTGTCTTACAAGTTAAGTCCTATGGGCCATCTTTGTTCAGCCATGAGCTGAAGTGGATGCCCCATTCCCAGCTTCCATAGAAAACCCAATTACAGTAAGCATAGCATGCGTTTTGGGGTCTTACTGAACGTTTGTGGGTCATGGGTCATGAAGTCACATTATAGGGAGTGTGTCTCAGCCATTTCAATGGTTTCAGCCCCACGGCCTCTTTCCCTATTCAGGCCTCCTTAGCTCTTGACAGGTGACCCCCTTGCACCAACTCCTGGGAAGTTTAGTCTAGTCCTATTCTTTCTTCCTCATCCTGTCCCAACCTGATGGCCTTTCCTAAAAGCTGCAAAAACAAACACACAAACAAATAAATAAATGAATGTTGTACAAGAGTAGCCTATCCAGAAAAAGAAATGCCCAGAAGAATAATAGAAGGGACCTGGTTACCATGCCACCACACAGCATTCTCTGCCCCTCGCTTTGTCATCCATCCTCTCTCCATTAGGGCTCTTCCCTCATGTCACAGAGGTAACTTCCAAAATTTAGATGGAGGAGACAAGAGCAAGCATTGCTAGGTTCTTTATACATGCCACTAGTGAGTTTTTACTATTAGATGAGGAAACTGGCACTTAGAAAGGGTGAGTAACTTGCCCAAGGTTATACAGCTAATAGGAGATAGAGACATAATTAGAACCCACATTTAACAGTTTCTAAAACCTTTATCCTTTGCATGTGTCACCATATTCCCCTCAAAATCAACTGCTAATAGATCTGAGGAAGGGAGGTATTTAGAAATAGAGGGGTGAAGAAAGAGTTAAAATGTGGCAGATACTATCAGTGCCTGCCCCATTTCCTCTGTGTTCAATCCCAAACTCATTATCAGAGTTCCCCTACAATCCAATAGCTTCTTGTCTCTCTCAGCTGAGGGCATTTTCAGAATACGGGAGAGAGCTCAGTCAGTACGTGAGTAGGCTGAAAGTGCTAGGACATTCATGCCCTTGAGACTGACCTCATTTTTTTCTAGATATACATACCTTTTTCCCTCTCTTCCAAGTGGGACAACTCTCAGTCATGGTCTACATGGGACTGAGCCCCAGTTGCCCATAATAGTAACCAGCTCATTAACATACCCTTCCCTACTCACTTCCCCATTCCCTCACGGTGCTTCCTGAGATCAGCTCCCAAATAAACCACTTGCATTTAAGTCCTCCCTCAGAGCCTACTTTGGGAGGAATCCAAACTAAAACAACCTCAAATCACAGAACGCTTTTTCTAGGCAACATCAACATAGTCCTCAATCCTTTAGTTGATCACCATTGTATCTAGATCCCTCTAGAATGTGACCATACCCTCCCTGCTCACCATATCTCTCTGCCCAGCCTCTTCCAGGGTACCTGGCTTCCAGCCACACCAGGTTACTCTCTGTTTTCAAACATACTCTAGCCATTCATTTGCTTAGGCAGTTCGATCCTTCAGCACTTCATTTCTCTGATAGGCCTAAGCACACTACTTGACATTCACACCTCAAGTCTGTGCCAGACATTGTGCTAATTTTTTGACATGTATTAATTAAGGCATAACTCAGTTGCTGCTATAACCTGTAAACCCCAAATCTCAGTGACTTCCACAACAGAAGTTAATTACTTTCTCACAAGAAGTTCGATAAGTGTTTGGAAAAGCACCTTCTTTCTTGTGCTCCCATCATCTCCTGGAACCTTGGAATCTTCTGCTGGGTCTCCTGCAGGAGGAAAGAGATTCACAAAGAATCATGTGGGAGGGCCGGCCGAGTGGTGCATTGGTTAAGAGCTGGTTTGGGACGCCAGCTCTGAGCAGCAGGACCCTAGTTTGGATCCCACATGAGGATCAGTGATGCTGCACCCTCTACAGCTAAGATGGTGAGCAACAGCTCAACATGGAACTGGGCTGCACGAGCCCCGGCGATGGTGTAGGCTGCAGCCTCTGCTGCAGTGGGCTGCCATAGGCTACAGTGAGTGGCCGGCAGCCAGCATGATCTGCCAATAGCCGCAGTGAGTGGCCGTCCAGAGGCTGGCGACCGAGCGCAATGATGATACCAACACAGTGAAGCAACGTCCTCCACAACTAGATGAAGAACAAAAAGGACAGCAGCTTGTCTGTTCTCCTTCCGCGATTCCCCAATGCTGTTCCCCTCCCCCAATCCCCCAATAAAATCTTATATCTATATCTGTATTTATATCTATCTATCTATCTATCTATCTATCTATCTATCTATCTATCATCTATCTATCTATACAAATAGACTATCATCAGAGTAAGTGTGACGAGAGAAATAGCATGGTGTGGAGGAAAAGTGAGAGGAACTGGAGAGGTCTAGCCTGGAGAGAGGAGATTTAGTTTGGAAGTTATCATTTCCTCAAAG
Organism: Aselliscus stoliczkanus; assembly: GCA_033961575.1. NCBI lineage: Eukaryota > Metazoa > Chordata > Mammalia > Chiroptera > Hipposideridae > Aselliscus > Aselliscus stoliczkanus. Next base: position 18,521,247 of record CM066740.1, on the reverse strand, counting down.
ATCTGAAGGGCTGTTTTGTGAAGGAGGAATATTAGGTTTGGCCCTGTTGCCTCCCCAAATGGAGTCCGAGCTGGGTGGAAGGAATCTCCAGAGATACTGATTTCAACTCAAAACTTGCCATCAGAATGCTAGTGGAATGAGCGGTCTCAAGGGGCCGCACCCTTTTAAAACAGGTCTTCAAGAACAACCTGGAAAGGTACTTATCTGGATGTTATAGAAGGAATTCTTTAAAAAGCACTTGCTTCTATACAACCCCAGGCTCCCTTCCCTTTTCTTCGAGATGTCTCGCCTTAATGAAGGTTTTCCCTAATGCTGTAGTCTAAATAAATCATCTCTTGAATTATGGGTGCATTTTGTCCTCCCCAGTTTTGGTTCTTTGACTCAGATAGGCTTGGACCTCACCTTCAGATCCCCATGAACCCCACCTAAAAATATTGTTTGAAGGTGTACGATGGTTTTATATAGGTATATGCGTACTTCGTGCAATGTTTACCACAATCAAGCTATTTAACATATCTATCACCTCACATAGTTACCTTATTTTTAGGGTTGGTGAGAACACTTAAGATTGACTCTCTTAGCCAATTGCAAGTAGACAATATAGAGTTATTAACTATCGTCACCATGCTGTACATTAGATCCCAGAACTTAGTCCTCGTAAAGGTGAGTTTGTACCCTCTGACCAATATCTCCCATTTCCTCCATGCTCTAGCCCCTGGTAACCAATGCTTTACATGCTGGTTCTATGAATCTGACATTTTTAGATTCCACATAGAAGTGAGATCAAACAGTATTTTTGTCAACTGTACCTCAATGATGCTTGGGGCAAAATAAATTTTATGACATGCTTCTGAAGCCTTCAAGAGTTTGTGAACAAATCCCTCAGAAAGATACATGATACTCTTTGGAGGTAAACTTCATTCGAGGTGCCTTATCACTTTCCAACTATTTATAAGCTAAGGCAGATTGTATTTTTACACAGTGACCACAAATATTGAATTTTCCAAGGCTACGGGTTCACATTAATAACAATGAGATTTCAGATTTCAGACTTAAATATGGAATAGCTAGGAAGTGTAATCTCTCAGCCTCCAAGCTTGTCATCTGCCTTTTCAGCGTTATTTAGGGAAACATAGGACAGCAGCGGTAAAATGTGATTTAACAGCACAAGTGACTGTATTGGAAAGCTGTGTCCCCCACTCTCTGTTCAAACTAACCTTGCTGTTATTTCAGAGGCATGAAAAGAGGAGTGTTAAATGTGGGGGGAGGCTTGTTATGGTAGGCTCATATAAAACGCGTTCAGATAAGTTTTACTAAAATTTTATCTTGAATTTTTCATGGAATTAGAGGTGAAAGCCCCACTTTAAAGAAGTCCTACTCTAAACTTTTGTTCAGCCAGAAGAGATGATGTTATGTGAATGGCCTGGACATTCTATGAATGGCCCCATTTTAAGCATCTGGAGAAGCAGCAAATCTCTGTTGTAAAAAATAAATACAAAATCTGGATTTTCAGGAGGGTATGATTCATCCACTTAAGAATAATGAACTAGAGTCTTTTGGTGTAAATTCCAAGATTTTTTGGTGTAAAGTATAAAACAATTTCATGTTTCTAGCAGCTTTTAATACTCTAATAATACACTGGAATAAGACCAAAAAGGACAATTAATAAACTGAAAGCTACAATGAACTTTATTGCAGGATCAAAAGCAATTGGCATTATTCCAATTGATAATTTTTCTTTAAGAGAAATTACTGAATAAATATGTGTAACCAACAAAAACAAAAATAAATATTGTTTTTAACCATGATACTCTTCTACTAGTGCCACCAATATTTGTATTCATATTATCAATTAAAGTACCAAAAGATGTATGGTTTTCCCTTTTATGTTAAACTTCATAATGAAATTTGCAATAACATTTATGATAACGATGGTTGCTCTTTGGCCGAATGAAGTTCCAAACACTCTATGCTGAATCCATGAACTAGATGAAAAAATTGAGTAATTATTGGAATTAACTGTTTTTTCAAGAAAAAAAAAATCACTGATACAAAAATGACATTATTGAAATTATTTGTGAAATTCTTCTTTCAGTAATGGAACCAACACATTAAGAGCTCTTGCTTTATTTTTGAACATGCACAAGAAAACTTGAAATTGAAAACAAGTGAAATTATTTTCAAATAGGGTGGGCAAACCACAGACCACAGTTGCAAGTGAAGAACCGTGTTTTACATTTTTAAAGGGTTGAAAATTGAAATTGAAACTAAAACCAAGGAAGAATATGTGACAAGAGAGCATATGGGGCCTTCAAAGCCTAAAACATTTACTATCTGGACTTTTACAGGAAAAGTCTGTACACCCCTATTTAGAACAAGAATCTTTTGCTCTAAATGAAAAATCATGTTCCACAGAGCGAATGTATATGCACCTCTGAGGCTGCAGGTGAAGTCACTGTCTTCCAGTGAAGGCTTCCTTTAATACAATAACTTTAGAAATAGATTCTTACCCTTTTTACTTAGATTTGTGTCTTCTCGTTTTCACGCTCAGAGATATCACTATGACACCAATAGTAGATGTTAAATATTGACAATGTGGGCAAGACGCAAGGTCATCATAAACTTTCTTGAGAAGTAGAACTTTTAATTTAACTTTTAATTAATTATGCACTTAGTTTTTAGCTCATTGTTGCTAAAATGGTTTAATTGAAAATTTTTTAAGTATTACAAAAAAGTATTATCAAATGATAAAATAGCTGGCTATAATTTACATTATGGTAGAGAAAACCCATTTGTAAAATGAACAAAGAGATAAAATATTTAGGAATAAATTTAATAAGAAAGGTGCAAACCTATACAAGAAAAAATTTAAAACACCTCTCAAAGATACAAGAGTAGACACGAACAAATGGAAAGACATCCCTATTATTTGATAGAAAAACTCTCAACATGATAAAGTTATACCAGTTCTTCCATTAAATTAATGTATAAATTTTAATACAATCCCAATAAAAATATTAATAAGTATTAATAAATTGTGTGATAAATGATGCTTGCATCATTTCAGAGGAATAGAATGCAAGCCCAGAAAAAGACCTAGGTACATATGAAAAATTTCCTATATGATAAAGGTGGCATCTCAAATTACTGCTGAAATTATGAACATTTTAATTAATGGTGCAGTGACAACTGAAAAACTATTTGGGGAAAAAAGATAACATTAGAGGCATAGCTCACAATATACACAAGAATAAATGTAGGGAATCTAAGTATAAAAAACTGAAACCAAAGGACTATGAGAAGAACGTATGAATTCTACTTCAACCTCAGGGTAGGGAAATGCCTTTAAGCTATGACTCAAAAGACAGAGGCAATAGAAGAAAAAAAGAATAAATTTTACTGCATCAAATAAAAATAACTGCATTAAAAAAGCATTATAATCAAAACCAAAACTGGCAAACTGGAAGAAAATATTTGCTACATGTACTACAGATAAAGGGCTAGTATCTCTAACGTATATTAAACATACACACACATGCACACACACACACCAAAAATACACTAGAAAAATGAGAAAATCTAAATAGACAATTCACAAAAGAAGATATAAAAATAGCCCTCAACTATATGAAAATATATTCAGATCCCTCATCATTAGAGAAATGCAAATGAAAACAATACAGAGATAGCATTTCTCACCTACCAGATTTACAGTAACTAAAAAGTATAGGGCTGGCCGAGTGGCGCGGTGGTTAAGCGCTGGCTTGGGAAGCCAGCGGCCCCGGTTCGGGTCCCACGTATGAGGGCCAGTGACACTGCCCTCAAAAAAAAACACCAAAACAAAACAAAACAAAAAACATAAAAAGTATAAGAATACATTCTGTTGGTGAGGCTGTGGGAAAATAGGCATTACCACCACTTAACTGATAGGACTGGAAACTGACACAATCCTGACTGAAAAGAGGAGTTTGGCAATGCCTAAGAAAACTACATCTGTACTTATTTTTTTAAGTTGTTTTTTATTGTGATAAAATATACATGACAAAATTTACCACTTTAACCACTGAAGTGTACAATTCAGTGGCATAAGTACATTCACGTTGTGCAACCATCACCACTATCCATTTTCAGAACGTTTTTATCACCCCAAATAGAAATCCTGTACCCTTTAAACGATAACTCTCCAATCACTCCCTCCCCAGCCTGCTAACCTTTATTCTATTTTCTATCTCTATGAATTTGACTACCAATGCTATGTACCTCACATAGCATTTTCCCTTTTGTATATAGCTTATTTCACTAAGCATAATGTTTCTGATACATATTGTGGCATGTATCAGAATTCACTCATTTTTATGGCTAAATACTACTCCACTGTGTGTGCATTCCATATTTTGTTTCTCCATTCAACTGTTGTGGACACTTGGGTTGCTTCCACCTTTTGGTTATTGTGGATAATGCTGCTATGAAAATAGGAGTACAAGTATCTATTTGTGTCCTGCTTTCAACTCTTTGAGAGTGAAATTCTTTTGAGGAACTGCCAAACTACTTTCCACAGCTGTACTTATCTTTTGACCCAGCAATCTTACTTTTAGGAATCTACCTTGAAGACACACATCCAGCACTACAAAAAAATATATGCACAAGGTTATTTGCTGCAGTATTGTTTTTAATTGACAATACGAAGGACAAACTCAATGCTCGCATGTAGGAGAGTGGGTAGAGTAAAGCATAGTACATACACACAATGGAATAGTACGCAGCTATTAAAAAGAAAGAGGAGGATCTCTGTGAACCAATATGGAGTCATTGCCAGGATATACCATTAAGTGAAAAAAGCAAAGGTTAAAAGCCTATCATAGTAATTCTTACATGAGACAGAAAGGTAGAAGAAAATATACATCTCTTGGTTTACTTGTGAAAGAGAACCAGAAATGATAAAGCCAGAAATTAAGTATCACTTCCATGGTATTATTGCTAAAAATGCTTAACCTCATCTAACTATGAGAAAACATCAGATAAACTCAAACTTGTAGAACGAGGCACCTTCTACAAAATAACTGATTAGTACTCATGGGAAGTGACAAGGTCACCAAAAGCAAGGCAGGACTGAGAAGCTGTCACCAACAGGAGGAAACTGAACAGATGCAAATACCAAATCCAATGTGGGGTCCTAGCCTGGGTTCTGGGATAGAAAAGGGTGTTAATGAAAATTCAAATAAGGTGAGGAGATTTAGTCAATAGTACTGTACCAATCGATGTCTAATTTTCTTACATTAGGGGAAGCCAAATGAAGGGTGAACAGGAATTCTCTTTATAATTTTGCAACTTTTTTCTTAAGTTTAAAATGATTTCCAAAGAAAAGGGTTTTTTGGGTTTTTTTTGAGGGCAGTGTCACTGGCCCTCATATGTGGGACCGAACCGGGGCCACTGGCTTCCCAAGCCAGCGCTTAACCACCGCGCCACTCGGCCGGCCCCAAAGAAAAGGGTTTTTAAATTTTTTTTTTTTAATAAAAAAACCTGAGGTTGGGCCTGAGGTTCCTTATCTAAAAAGTGAGTGGTTTGCACCATATATTGTATAAGATCCATTTTGGATATGAAATCATGAATCACAGCTTGCCATGCTGGACAAACCTCACCGCTCCACCATCAACACAGGTGCTCGAGCCAAAACAAAGTCCTTGATTTGCTAAAACAGTGTTTTGTTTCTGATGAAGGCGATAGCACTCCAGTGGACACACATTACTCTGAAGCAGTTGCTGAGGTCTGTATTTCTTTAAGAAATGAACCGGGTCCCACCTAAAGACTGGCCATTTTCTTACATGGGTTTAAGTCAATGTTGGAAGATTGAATAAGACCAGAAATAAATCATTGGGACAATTTCATCAATTCCTCAGATCCTATGGCAATATCAATTTTAATATCAATAGCCATGATTTATTGAGCATCTGGGCTATCAGAGTATGTCACCAGGCTGTGAATGTGGGAGCCTCGAATCTCTTAGAGGCACAGGGTCAGAACTTGTTATTGACTCAATTTCTTCCAGACAAGAAGCATGGGGCTCAGAGAGAGAGATCAAGCAGGTGGAAAATCCAGGATGTGAACTCTTGGGTACAAAGCATAGCATCTTTCCACCACACAATCCTAGGTCTTTGGAAACAAACAAACTGAGGAAAACATTTACAACAGAAAAAAAGGGGGGCGGGCGGTCAAGCCATCACTCCACACCTTTATCTCAGAGTGGTAATAATGGGGACAGAAATAATAAAAATACAGCTAAAGTTTCTTAGTCCCTTTTATTAAAGCCAAAGTTTTGTTCAACTTGGGGGTGGGGAGAGAGGGTTAAACTTGCAAGCTCTGCTAATATCATAGATAAAAGCATACTCGCTCAGAACTACCAAAAACATGCATATTCAAATAAATAAAACAACCTTCCCATTAGCGTCATCCATATTGTACCACAGGAGGATATACTCTTATTATTCACTTCATCCCTGTGAGTTGTCCATCGTGGGAGGGAGAATTCTTTTTGAAACACAGCAAAAAGGTTTTTCTGGTCCTCCTAGCCACACTGACTGGCGGTTTTTATCCAATAGTGCCATCTACTGGAATGACTCAGAATTACAGGTCCCTCCAGAGAAATTATCAGTGTTTTTGGCTACACTTTTAAAACGAGCTAAAACACGTTAAGATCTCCATTCTCAGTTACTGTTATTAACAGCTCTATTTTATATGTTTTCATAGGGCAAGGACCTGGTCGATTTCTAGGCGTGCACTAAAACCACAGGATAGCCTATAAATATCGTTCAAGGATTTCAGACTGCAACAAATAGAGACAGATTAACGCATTTAGGAGTCCAAGATTTTTTTTTCACTTGAAATTGAAAAAAAAAGAAAATTATTGCAAAGAAATTATTCTTTGTAGAAAAATGAGAATATTTAGAAGCCAAAGGGAAACATAGTCACTGTAATTCTCATGCTAAAAAACAGCTATTCTTTAGATTTCTTTATGCTTTTAATATGTGTGATTGTGGAATTATATTATATCTATTGTCCTATAAACTCTCCCATTTAGTGATAATGATATAGTCATGATTATATATAATCTCGTTGTTCCAAAAATTTTAATTCTCATAGTTTAGGTCAATGCACATCACTATTTCATTTCAGTTTCATTTGGATAACAGGGTCTTGGGCTGTCTTGTGGGTGTTCATCTGTTCAGTCAGCCCTAAAACACCTTCTATTAATAAGAAGGCAAAAGAACCAGAAGCTAAATATTTCCCAACTCTGTTTCCTTCTCTTTTAGACTGTCCTTTTCTTGGAAGATGGAAAGTAAGGTAGAGGGGATGTTGAATCACAAAACAGAAAATAAACTAAAAGACCAGCTTCAAAAGGCTTCTGAACCATGAGTCTTCGGTGGTCCCTTAAATACTTAAAAGCTGTTGTGACAAAATTGGAAGAAAAGAATTCTAATTTTAAGAGGAACTTGAAGGTCATTGGAGTTATTTTGAATGCCTCTGCTTTTCATAGAGGAATTGGTAAGCTACAAGCCATCGAATAATTTCCTCCAAAATTATTCTACATTCTAAAAAGAGCAATATTATTACAAATTAGGGGTTATTGATAGCAAGGATGCTCAACTCATATGGATTCAGTGTGTTAGCGGTGCCTTTTCTCTTTATACATTTGACCTGGGTATAAGTGCATATGTGCCTATTTTGTAGACCCTGGCAGATAATTTTGTTTTTAAAGACCTGCTATAGGTTTATGGTTGTTTTATATCTGCTTCTTTGACACCTTTTGGCTCCTATTAATGATTTACTTGATTCTGAGGCCTTGTTCAGGAATACGACCTTCAATGAGAATACCATTTCTGTGGGAAACTATGCAACACTTGGCAATGATTTACTTCACGATGCGGTTTCCAGGAGACCACTATGGAAACAGCAAGTAGTATGTCTGTACTTGACTTTGAAGTTCTGTGAGAACAAACATGATTCCTCATATATTACAGATGGGAAATGAAGTCTCAGACCTGAGAGGCTCCTCTCATAAGGCACTGAGCAGAGGCTAGCATCAGTCTTCCTTCCACAGTGCATTGGTCTTAAGTCATATTCTTGGTCTGTCCTTGACCAGGGTCATAATAAGGGTACGGACCTAGGTGCCTTGGTTTGAGTCCAGACTCTGTACTTTATTTAACTGTGCGTTAGGCAAGTTGCTGATCTCACTTCACTTAGTATTCAAATCTGTAAAATAGGATGATAATAATCATGGTATATGATCTCAGCAAGTTGTTACGATGATAAAATAAATTAATAAGGCATTTAGAACAGTGCCTGGCAGATGAAAATCCCTCAGTACATATGAGCTCCTATTATCTACCTGGTCAGTGTAATCACATACTAATAGTTATTCCAAGTTCTCAAAAACATCAGCAAAGGTATTAACACAATTGAAATGATATTAATGAGACCAGCAATTTCCATGTGATAGGTGCCTGCTATATGCCAATCACATTATATATTTTCTCTTATTTGTTGTTTTAGCCCCATTTTAGAGATGGTAAACTGGAGTCTCAGAGAAATTAAGTAACTTTCCTAAGGTCACACAGCCACCAAGTGGCAAAGCGTGGTTTAAAATCCAGGCCCGTGGGTCGGCCGAGTGGTGCGGTGGTTGAGAGCTGGCTTGGGAGGCCGGCGGCCCCGGTTCAGATCCCCCATGTGAGGGTCAGTGACATTGCCCTCAAAAAAAAAAAAAAATCCGGGCTGGTCCACTGCTAAAACCTGTGGACATTTAGGCTGTAAGCTAGATAAGAACACACTAAATGAAGTTAACCTTCTTGCATTGTTTATCTGATATAATAACACCAGTTTGGCTCATAGTTCAAAAGATGCATTTCTGATCGTGACGTGCCACAAATTTCTTTTTCAACAATTGCTTGTTTTAAGATATGTCATTCTCTGAGTCTCTGAGTGGACCCAGGACCAGACATTGTGCAAAGGCCTGGAGAACCCATGACGAACAAGGCAGAGTCCCTGAATTCAAGTTGCTCACAGGCTGGGGGCGGGAAAAACTCAGACCACTAACAAGAAACTGCAGTGCCTGATGGAAAGTGCTCCCAGGTAATGGTAGGATAAGATACCGTGGGAACATATGTCTTAGGAGGGGCACTGGCCCAGGTTGCTGTGGTAAATGGTGGGTGGGGGGGCATCAAAAAGTTTTCCTGGCAGAATTGATCGATGGTCTCAGACCTTACTTACCCCATTGGGTTTAAAATAGCACCAGCTAGCACATACTCATTACCTGATGAGCTGCAGACATGCATCTAAGGCACCTTCTATCATTTAATCCTCATTGCAATTCTCTAGGGGTGCTACTATGGTTCCCATTTTGCAGATGAGAAAACTGAGGCTTTGAGAAATCTAGTCAGTTGTCTAAGTTAACCCAGCTAGTAAGTGGTATGCCCAGGATTTAAACCTACTCTGTCTGCCTAATATACCCAGGCTGTTTACCACGACATCAGACTGCCTCCATTCTTACATGGTTTTACTGTGTTTGGTGTAGATTCATCTGAATTATAATTTTGCCTTTACACATATCTATATTTTGCTGTTTTGCTACTTTCAACTGGCATTATTCCATAAATAAACAATTTTTATTAGAAACGTTCTTATTCTTAACTATTATGTTAACAAGCTGAACCTATTGCATTGCCTTTCCCTGATGCTCACAAAGGTACATGTCTCTTGCATAGTTTCAAATGTGCAGGAAGATAGGTTGGTAAACTTACGGAAGGACCAACCATTCAGCTTCGAATAGATTTGGTGGACCCAAAGTCCCAATTTTCCATCTTAAACCCTGTTTGACAGGTTTAGAGCTTTTTGGTTGGAAGGTTGTACACGGCAACACCAGCTTATGGGAAAACAGATTTAACCTTGGTCTGATTCCTTGAGAAATCTATGAGAGGAGGTAAGTTACTTCCAGCCTTCATGACATTCTCTTGTATCAACATGATTTAAAACTGATCAGATGAACAGCTATCCCAAAAGAGAGGATGCTGGGATATTTAGTAAGGGATAATTAGCTGGAAGGTAGATTATGAGCAAAGCGTAATTACTGCAACCTTCAGGACCCAGCTGACTGCTTTGGCTGAATTCTCTCATGGGACATAATATTGGGGCTTGGGCCTGCTCTGGCCCCCGACTCCCTTCCTCCTGTGGTCTCCTGCAACTTCACCCCTATTCCACTTCCTCCTCACCAGTCTCAGAAACCCCAACACCACTTGTGATCCAACCACAACAAATTTCTTGCTGTTCCCTAAATAAGCCATGTTCTTTGTCACCTCCCAGCTCTCACACATGTGCTTGCCTCTTGCTCTTTCCCTAGCATGTCCTCCCCCCACATATCCTTGACCTCTAGCTTCTTACTCTTTCTTCAAGGTTAATTCACATTCAGAGCTTCCCCAGAGGTTTCTTTAAGGCCTCATTAAAAGAATCAGGAGCAGGCCTGGCCCAAGTGACTCAGTTGGTTACGAGCGTGAGCTCTGAGCAACACGGTCGCCGGTTGGATTCCCACATGGGCCAGTGAGCTGCGCCTGAGCTGAGCTGCTGCTGAGTTGCCAACAGGTGGCAGGATGGCTCAGCTGGTGAGAGCACGTGCTCCTAACAACAAGGTTGTCGGTTTGCCTCCTGCATGGGATGGTGGGCTACGCCCACCCACAACTAGGACTGAACACGGCATCTTCAGCTGAGTGCCTGGGAGCTGCCGACGGGCAGCCTGATGGCGACTGGACATGGAGCTGAGCTAGCTGCACCCTCCACAACTAAGACTGAAGGACAACTTGGCTGTTCCCCTTCCCCAATTCCCCAACAAAAACAAAAAATAAAATCAGGACCTTTCTCATTGGGCTTCCTAGAGAGCCCACTGGAAGCCTTTCTTCTTTTTCTTAAACCATTGCTCTAATACCTTACTGCGTGTCTGTCTCCCTCATAAACCATCAAGCCTGGAGGACTAGAATCATTTTTTATTCATCCTGTACTCACTTCCGCTGGAGCAGTGCCTACTGCAGGTTAGGTACTTAATAACTGAATGGGTGGGTGAATGGTAGTAACTTGCACCAAGGACTCATCACACACTCTCAGACCAACTCAGAAAGGAAATTCTTCAATAAAGACACCATCAATCACTCAGCCATCAAGGGTAGAGGAATTTCAGACTCAGCGAAGAACACATTTAAGAAAGAGCCTATAATTACAGGAAACTTTGCCCCAGCTTAGGCCAGTTGTCATATTTCATTGACCTAGACTAACAAATGGAAAAATGATGGGGGAGCATTTACAGATTTCCAGGAAGTAACAAGGCCACCTCAAATAGGCAAGAAAAACTCAAGAAAATTGCAGATACTCAAGCTAAAAAAAATGTCTGCAGACTGGATATAGAGAAGATAAAAATAGATCACCGTACTTTCCTGTCAGCTTCTGAATTCGAGTCCTTTTCTGGATGGACAAGAGCTGAAAAGACAACGGAATTTTATTTTATTTATTTATTTATTTATTTATTTATTTATTTTAGCTGAGCCATCCTGCCACCTGTTGGCAGCTCAATGACAACTCAGCTCGGGCTGGGCATCGAACTGCCGTTGCTCAGAGCTCAGCTCACACTCTTGAGCGAGCCCTTAACCAACTGAGCCACTTGGGCTGGCCCAACGGCATTTGAATGCTCTACATCTGCACTGCTAGCGAAACTCCTTACGCAAGGAAAATGAAGAAGGATTTCTCTCCCTGCTTTAGGACTGAAGTCCTTCAGCTCAGCTGCAATTAAGACCGTGGAGAAGTGCAGTTGTCTCTTCCTTCCATTTCCTTCCCACTTCAACATTGTTTGCAAAACAGTACTCAGGCCACAGGAAAAAAAAAAAGAAAACAGACCAGGAAGGTGTCTACTAGACTACTTTCCAAGTCTCCCCACCACACACACACACTTCCAGCAACTCTTGTTAGCATGCAGCAGCAGGCTTTGTGTCTTTAAATTCTACCAGTCTCTGCTGGGGGTGCCTTTATCGCTTGCCTCTGGGGAAGTGATTATTGCAAATGTGCATGATTTTAGCCACAATATACAGTATCGTGTGAAGCTTGCTTTTATTGCCTTCAGCCTTTTCTTTGTTACAATTTATTTTAATATGTTTGGAATTATTATCCCAAACATTAGCCAGCTGGCCTGCTGGGGTTTCCTTTGCCACATTAGTCTCTCTTTTTCTAATCCTCTCTTCATGGATAATCCACTCTAATGCCTCTTGGCTGTTGAGGGGGATTTGGCTATTACTACCTATTGCTTAGAAATACACTTTGTCCTGTGTAGGTGGCTCTAATCGTTGGGTAATGAACACCTTACTGGAGTCAGCTGAGGCCAGAGCTACAGTCAAGAGGTTTTCCTTCTTCTTTCCAGATTTCTGGATGCTTTACTTGTCTTTCCAGTTTTTTTTCCCCTGAGCTACAGTTCAGCTGGTCTTTCAAACCAGCCTCTAAGACCAAAAAAAAAAAAAGAACATTAAGAAAGAAAGAGAAAGCTGTATGGCAGGGTCTGAAACAGAGTAAGGCTTTCATTTTCTCCTACAGCTGTTCAGACACCAGGTATATTTTGCTTTTTCCTTGCTGCCTCCCTCTTGAATCCCGGAAGTCTGCTGACATGGCAGTAAGTCAGAAGCAGGGTGTGTGACACGGTGGCAGGAGCACGAAAGCTAAGTTGTCCCTGGTGGGAGTCATATTCAGAAGAAAGAGAGGCCAGAGCAGTTTGCCTATATTTCAATTTTAAATTTCTTGGCCCAAATACAACATGTTATAATCTGTTTAATAAGGAACGGCCAACTTGACATGCAGTCCCTCTCTCTACAAATGTTCTCTCCCGAGGTATCCATGGGGATGGAACAGAGATGAGCCAGGTAAGGAGGGGAGAAAAGATGATTATCCCTGTTACATTTTACTGTGAGTCTTTATAGGAATGCATATTTTCCACTCTGATGGACCTCTCCAGGGTTACAACTATGCTGTTTTCATCCGTGTGTCCCCAAAGGCTAACAGAATACCTGGCATGAGGAGTCCTCAGTTTTAATATTTGTTCTAAGATGAACAAAGAAGACTCTAATTTAGCATCTTAAAAAAATTGTTTTTAAGAAATCAAAGCATTTTAAATCTGGGACTTATTTCAGGATAATCACTAACTACTATGATTTCGTTAAAAACATTTATATAGGGCCAGCCGAGTGGCTCAGCTGGTTAAGAGCTCGCTCAAGAGTGTGAGCTGAGCTCTGAGCAATGGCAGTTCGATGCCAGCCCGAGCTGAGTTCCCATTGAGATGCCAACAGGTGGCAGGATGGCTCAGCTAAAAAAACAAACAAACAAACAACAACAAAAAACATTTATAGCCTTTCTAGGGACTTGTTAAGATTACTGCTGATCGATGTGGTGGGCACAGTGAGATATAACGACACAGTTGAACAGCAGGCTTAAGGCACAGTTTGCTCAGATGCCCGAGCTATTCCACAGGGAGTTCTAACTTGAACTAAGTGGTTATTTGTGCTATTAATGATCCGATGAATTTTTTATGTATCTGTCTTGAATAATTCCTCCTCTTCCTATACATAAGTATTTGGGGGTTAAATAAATACATTTAAAAATCTTTCTGAAGTATACACAACTTGACTTTTTTCCAGTTCCATCCCTCCTCCAGCCGCGATGCCGATGCCTAAGGTATGAGAATTTTATCAATTTGACTCATTCCTGGAGCCTGGCCTGGCCAGTATAACGTGTCAGATTCAAACAGAACTGGATTTCAATTCTACGTCTGCGACTTTCTAGCTGTGTTACTTTGACCAAATTTTCAAACTTCCTGTGCCTTAGGTTACTTATTTGTAAAAACCACTATAATAATATCTACCACCCTGGGTTGTTGTGAAGATGAATTATTCTTATCCTTTAATGTGCCCGACACATAACGAATGTTGGATAACGGTGGTTGTGGTTTTTCTCTTTTAACTTGTCACTGTGTTCCTTTCCCCTTAGTACGCCGGTATTCCATGTTCTCTATTTTATTTTGCCTGTTTGATTACAGTATTAGTTGGATTTACTGTAGATGTTTCCAGTGGAAAGAACTTCAGTGAGAGGAATGGAGGCAAATGGCCTGCAGAGGCTTAAGGGTTATCCTCCAAGAGAGGGACTGTTGATGGGACACTAGACCAAGATTCTCTTGCTGTAAGATTGAGCCAATGAAAAAAGAGCTTAGGGGCCGGCCGAGTGGCGCATTGGTTAAGCGCTGGTTTTGGGATGCCAGCGGCCCCGGTTCGGATCCCACATGAGGGCCAGTGACACTGCCCGCTGCAGCTAACAACAGCTCCACCTGGAGCTGGGCTGTGCGAGCCCCGGTGATGGTGTGGGCTGGAGCCCCTGCTGCAGTGGGCTGCCATGGGCTGCAGTGAGTGGCCCGCAGCCAGCGTGAGCGGCTGGCAGCCAAGCGTGAGCTGCCAATAGCTGCGATGAGCGACATCCAGAGGCCAGCAACCAATCTGCCTCATCCGGGAAGAGCGCAATGACGATACCAACAGTGAAGCGACATCCTCCGCAACTGAACTGAAGAACAAGAGGACGGCAACTTGTCTGTTCCCCTTCCCCGATTCCCCAACGCTGTTCCCCTCCACCAATTCCCCAATAAAATCTTTAAAAAAAAAAAAAAAAAAAAAAGAAAAAAGAGCTTAAACAGCATAGAAGTTAATTATTTCTCATGTAATCATTCTGAGAAAGAAGCACAGGGATGAATTGCCAACTCCATGCTGTTGGGGTTCCTAGATGCACCATCTCATCTGAGTCTACCTGTCCACCTTCCAGCAAGTGGGAGGGAGAAAAAGGACAAGGATAGGGCACATGGGCATATTCTTTCCTTTTAAGAACATGACTTGGAAGTTGTATATGTTGTATATGTCACTGCTTCTTACATTTCTTCCACCGGAACTTAGTCATATCGCCACAAGCTATACAAAAGCTGGAAAATATGGTCTTTATTTTATGAGGCCATGTATGTATCTAGCTAAAATTCAGGAGTTCTATTACTTAAAAGGGAGGATCAATTTTAAGAAACAAATATCAGTCTGTGTCCTGGGTATAGTTTGGCCATCAGCTGAGAAAGCTCCGAGGCATCCAATCTTTTCAATGTCCCAGAGTTGGTCATCCTCAGGGAGGCTGACTCATATTGAAAAGCTCACAAGAGCCTGATGTATGAAATCAGAATGCAATAAAAATTACTCTGAAAAATATTGTGTCTAAGGAGACTGGATGGATATGTTGTTTTAAGTACAATTGTTTCATGTATATTAGCTGCACGGGATACAGGGACTGGTCACAAATTATCAGAAGGTTGCTCGGTAAGCAAAGAATCAGGACTTCTTAGTGCGTAATGGCATCTGGCTCTGCAAGCTTGTTGCTTCCACCCTCACCCTGGTTTCTGTCCCTGGCATGTTTCCAGTGGGTCCTGCCAGCCATAATCTCTTGGACTCTCCATGAGCCATGTCCTCTTTGCTGACCTACTTCCTATTTGAGCAACAGCTCACAAAATAACCCACTAGGTTTAATCTCTTCACACTCAACCTTAGAGTTCTTCCTGCCTCTCCTTCTCTCTGCTCTGATCCACATGTTTTGGTTTATGGTTTTGATCCCATCTACCACTCCACTTCTACAATACTTGAACTAGTTATCATTTTATGTATGCATTTATCATTTTATATATAGCTCCTTTAGGGCAAGACCTTCCACTTCATAGCCCTTGACTGTCAAGCTCTTCAATGGCCCTCCCAAGTGTATGTAATATTGATGATGACCACAGGATGGCAAATGCCTCCATTGTCACAAAGCTCATGATGTCACTGTCACCTGAGCATGAGGTGTTAAGAATGTCCTAACAAAAGTAAGGTTGGTGCCCGGAATAAAATGTTAATGGAAATTTAATGGCACTAGATAGTCAGTAAATTTAAATATAGGAATTGTGGCTTTCATAGTTTTCAGTTACAGTAGGAAAAATGAAAACATATCACGTGTTTTAGAAACCTTGCTGCATTTCTTCCATATTGCATTAAGGCTTTCCATAGTAGCTGTGTGTGTGTGTGTGTGTGTGTGTGTGTGTGTGTGCGCGCGCGCGCTCGCATGAGCACGCACATGCCTACTCTACTCTTCTGGATTTAGAGTGCTGTGGGGATGCATGACTGGCTTGGTGAAATTGGGTACTTAGCAATACTAAGACCAGATGCCCACTAAACAGAATGCCAGAGAAAAATGTTGGCATCTTGTTCTTTTGGAGAGGTGACTGCATCTGATAATTCCATGACAAGCTGGTTTGAGTCTGGGTGAAGTCACAGTCCATAAGCCCTTGAACCTAGCCGACCAGGCTGAGCTATTAAATGTGAATAATTAGAATGTGCGACTCAGCCATTTCTGTGCCAAGGAAATGGGAATAGAAGTTTTGATGAAGAGAAGGGAAACTTTTAAATCATGGGCACTGGAAATGTTTATGGGGTTTGGAAGAGGGACTGACTCAGGGCGCAAGAGCAGGTTTGGAAGGGGTACCCTGGAGGTCAGACAAAAAGGGGGGCAGGGAAGGTGTACTCTCAGAAGGGTGCTAGAGAGAACCCCAGACAGGAAGAGGGAAGTGGTCGTTTGGGCCAGGGCCAGTCTTGGGTAACGAGGAGTTTGAGTTGTGGGCTATTTACAGAAACTTATCAGAAGACAAGGAGGAATAGAAAAGCAGCTGGGAGGTGCAGTCAGGTCAGGTGAGCCTCCCCGTCCCCTCCATTCCCCTTCCTTGGCATCCAGAATTGTGGGATGGGGCCTTTTAGCCACATCACACACCCATACTATGACCCACACTAAGGTATCGAGAGGGCTGCAGGCATTGAAAGTGCCCCACACTGATGAATACAAGAATCCAGGACAAATAGGAATTCCTAGCAGAGATCCAAGGAGTGCGAGAAAGGGAATGTTTGCTGTACCCAGATGGGCAATAAAGGAAGGATGGAGAGAGACTCAGGGAGGTGGCCTCTTGGACGCCCATGAAAAGTGGCCTCTTCTGGGCTGGAAGGTTCACTAGAGGAAGGTGTATATCCTCACCTGGACCTGGGTATGTATACTTGACCATTGGCAGACTTGGCCTATTTGGTGGCAGAATGAGTCTGCCTGGCTTTCAGGGATCAAGGGCCCTAACGGCAATGTTACAATGTCTTTTGGTTTATTTAGTAGGTTGGTTGGTTGGATTTTACTGTTGTTGCTGCTTTGTGATTGTTTTGCAAATCACTTTTGAGGCAACATGTTTGGAAGCTGAGAGGAAGCAGCGAGGACAGGGAGCAGCTGAGAAGATGTAGAAGATGTAAGCGGGCAGAAGGTCTTAAAGAGAACCAAACAAGGATGAGACTGAGGGCAGAGCGCTAAGGGAAGTCTGTTTGTGGGTAGATATATTGGGATGGCCTGTCACTCCACAAACATCTATTAAGTGACTGATAGGTGTTGGGTCTGTGCTTGGCACTCTCTTAAATCCAATAATGTAGGTTCTTAGAGGTCAACTTGGGCTGTGGCATTAAAAAAAGATAAAATATTTAGAATAGCTTTTGGGGTTGGGGTTTGACTTTTAATGAACAATGAACCAAAGGGTAGGTCAGTGAGAGCCTAGTGGAATTGGCTAGCAGGAATTTA
The DNA here is from genome assembly GCA_033961575.1 of Aselliscus stoliczkanus. NCBI lineage: Eukaryota > Metazoa > Chordata > Mammalia > Chiroptera > Hipposideridae > Aselliscus > Aselliscus stoliczkanus. The sequence continues at coordinate 18,503,526 of CM066740.1, read as the reverse complement.
TAGGGGGTCTTTAATGTCTGCAGAGCTAGCTAGTCCACATGAAAAAGTGAAGAGAAATGAAAATCAAAACCGAAACGAAACCCAGAAATGCTTTATAACAGGAACGGGGTCTAGGAAAAAGGACAAAACGCCCGGGGAAACACCACACACTTCAGGCTCCTCTTTGAGCTAGTGTTACCTCATTGTTACTAAGAATGCAGTTTCTGAATTCCCAGGAAAAGTGGAAAAGAAAAGGCAAATCTGCAGTTGAGTGAAAGCACAGTGTACAATACAGGGGCCTATTTCCAGCAATGAAGGCTGAGGCATATTAATTCATTCAGCAGGCCCCATTGTTTATAATTCTTGCTTACATTTGCTGTCATGCATGGGAGCTAAAATTTACACCCTTTTTTGGATGCGAGAAGTTATTTTTATTTACCCTTCTTTGTTAGCTGTTTCACTTCACAATAATTAATCAAATCAGCAAAGCAGCAGCAAATTGGGGAGTGACGATTTATTTGCATTATTTGCCTTTTCTAATGGGGTATCTCAGAGGGTGAGGTCTCTGCTATAATATGGCCCTCTTATTTTATGACAGGTTGCAATTTTCTTGTAATGTTAGATGCACTTCATCTTGATAATTATGCTAAATTAAGTAGTCCTACACATTATAGAAATGGATGGTGAGATACATTAACCAACATTAAGAATTTTAATTAGGTCCTACATATCATAGAGAGATATGTTAAACAAGAATTCATCGGAAATTCAGAATTTGAATGTAATTCCACATAACTCAAACCAATTATTAATGGAGATATGAGGGTAGCCCCAACCTCCCAGACTTTTCCCTGATATGAAATTTTATAATGCATATTAAGGTTACACGTAAAAGTGAAAGGCCTAGCTAGTTAGGAACTCACCTCAGATTTTTGCCTTTTCTAGTCTGTCCTGTTACACTTCTTTCTCTCTTGCTGTTTAAGTATCAGTAACAGGGTTAAAGAAAGCAACTTGACAGTTCCTTTGAAAGCTTCATGCAAAGCGTTGAAGAAGGAGACTACAGGAGCAGAAAGCCAGGCGGTGGTGATGGCATGGGGTTCATTCTGCCGCACCTCATAGGGCTTTGTGCCCACATCAGCTCCGTAACCACAGCTTTCTTGGTGGGACTGGGGATCCCTGCGCCAGTAAAAGAGGGACACTTAGAAGACCATACCCTATCCCTTATCTGGAGGTCCTAGTCTACCAAAGACTGGGTCAGGCTCACGCAGGGGTTGCATTAAAGGAACTTTTACTACACAAGACCTGGTCCTCTCTTAGCAGGAGAGGAGTATTAGGAAACAAGGCACTGAATTTAGAGGGGACACAATTTAGACAAGATGATTAAAGAGTACTCAACATGTTGATCTTCTGTACTAGCTACATTTTTTGGTTCCCTTCCTCCCTCCCTTCCTCCTCCTCCTCCCCCTCCTCTTCCTTCTTCTCTCTCCCTCCCTCCCTTCCTCTCTCCCTCCCTTCCTCCCTCTTTCTTTCCAAACTGAAATCGACTTTTTTTGCCATGGCCAAATTGTGTCCCCTCATAATTAATATATTGAAGATCTAACCCTTAGTACCTCAGACTAGAAGTGTATTTGAGTTTGAGATAAGGCCTTTAAAGAAGTAAGTAAGGTAAATGAGGCCATATGGGTGGTCCCTAATCTGATATGACTGATGTCCTTATAAAAAGAGGAGACTGGGACATAAATACACACAAATGAAAGGCAATGTGAAGACGGAGAAGGCAACCATCTACAAGCCAGGGAAAGAAGGCTTGGAAGAAACAACCTGCTAACACTTTGATCTTGGACTTCTAACTTCCAGAACTGTTAAAAAAAATAAAAATTAATTTCTGTTGTTTAAGCTATCTAGTCTGTGGTACTTCATAATAGAAGCCCTAGAAAACCAACACACTGCTCCTCCCCTTCCTTTTAGAAAGGTGGACAATCATTGAAAGGGTATTGGGGAAGCTCATGCTATCTATGGACTTGCTGGGGAATAATAATCCTGAGCTGGGGGCTCCTCTTCTCCCAGCATTCTCAGACCTCAGCTGCAGGATGGAGTTTGTGATTTGCTCCCTGGAGACCTGACATTAACGATATTTGGCCCCAACCATTCTGGCTTCCAAGTGTCTCATATGATGCCTACACCAGGTCAACTGTGGTCAGGTACCCATGCCTCCATTGGTCAGCTGTGGCCACAGAGCTGACCACAGGGCCCCCGCCTGTGTGTCAGAGCTTGTCAGAGGAGGGGTGCTTACTGAAGTTAGGCATTCACCTCACTGATGCCCTCTACAGCATTCCCCCACCCTGCGTACCACAATTGCCTTGAGCTCTTCCCTGATCCCAGGCCTGTCCATGAGGCAGCTAATGATGCAAGGTAAAGAGCTCAGAGACACCAGCCAAGGACACTCCTCCCTCTCTTCTTCCTGACCTGTGCTCTCATTGATTTGAAGGTACACTTGGTGTTGTTTGTCCTGGGTCTAAGCTTGTGTTATGGTGTCATCATCACTTTCATGGAAATGTAAATTCTGTTGCTGATAGCTATACTTGACCATGGATTCTTTGCTACCTCATCTTCTAAAATCAACATTAATGTTTTATTACTTTTCTCCTCACCTTTAGTGGCTTCCTACTGCCTTGAGAATAAAATCCACACTTCTTCGTATGGTTTATAAGCCCTTCACACTGGTCATTTCCTTTGGACTAAGTCTTGCCTCTTTTCAGAGTCCCACCTACCATTGAGTGTCTCATCATTTCCTGAACTTGACTGCTCATTTAAGTCCCTCTGTCTCTGTACACACTGTGTCCTTGGCCTGATAGTCTGCCTTCCCCTTCTCCCTTCTGCCCTGGTGAACACAAATGCATTTTGCAAGGTTCAGAATGAAAATTGTCCCTTGCGAGAATCATCCTTGACCTTCCCCTGTCCTTGAGAATTTATTACTTACTTCTCTGTGCATAGTTATTTTTTAAACCCATCTCCCCTTTGAAACTATGAGCTCCCCAAAGGCAGCAGTTGTGGCTTAGTCATCTCTGACCTGTAATCTCCAACCTTGTGGTTCTCATTCATGTCCCTGTCGTTGGTTGGGTATTGGTGATGATGCAGGCCACACAAAGTGGCTCACATCTACCTACCTAGTATGTGCAGTGCAATGTGGAAGATATTCCGTTGAAAAGTATCTATCTTGATAGATACAGAAATAATCGCACACTTATTTATTTATTTATTTATTTTGAGGGCAGTGTCACTGGCCTTCATATGTGGGACCCGAACTAGGGCTGCTGGCTTCCCAAGCCAGCGCCCAACCACTGTGCCACTCGGCCGGCCCCTCACACTTATTTTTAATAACATCACATTCTATAGGATTTGAGGCAGCACAAAATTAAATTAGAGAAAGATCTTTTTCACACACACACACACACACACACACACACAGCAGATGCTCAAATAATGTCATTCAATGTTGTTTTGTTATAAAATTGATGAGATGCCTTAGAAACTTAACTCTTGCTTATATCAATTAGCTTGTGGTAAAGCTGGTTTCATTACATGGTATATCGTTTTGTTTAAAGTTGAACAACCTGTCGATGATGTTAAGTGATGCTTTTTTATAGGGATTTTTTTGTTAGCAACATCATTTTTTCTTTCTATACTTAACAAAGGCTGGCCTCTTTTCAATCATTTAGTCCTGTTCTTCCCAGTTTACTCTGACCCAAACAGAGAAGTCCAAAATATAGATTTAGAAATTGTGCTGCTCTTAATGAGGATTTTAAATGGACTTTCTGTTTATATTTAGAGAAAAATCAGAACCAACCCAATATTACAAGAAATGTTAAAGGGACTTGTTGATAAGAAAGAAGAAGAAGAAGAAGAAGAAGAAGAAGAAGAAGAAGAAGAAGAAGAAGAAGAAGAAGAAGAAGAAGAAGAAGAAGAAGAAGAGAAAATTAATAAAATGGGAATAATTACATATCTATTACAATTACTTTAAGTGTAAAAAGATGAAATGTTCCACTCAAAAGACACTGGGTGGCTAAATGCATAAGAAAACAAAGCCCCTACATATGCCGCCTACAAGAGACCCAGTTGAGATGGAAAGATACATATAGACTGAAAGTAAAGGGATGGAAAATGATGTTTCATGCAAATGGAAATAAAAAATAATTGGGGTAACAATACTTAAATCTGACAAAACAGACTTTAAAACAAAGGCTATAGGGCCGGCTGAGTGGCGCATTGATTAAGAGCTGATTTTGGGATGCTAGCGCCCCCGGTTTGGGTCTCACATATGAGGGCCAGTAACACTGCCCTCTACAACTAACAACAGCTCCACCTGGAGCTGGGCTGTGCGAGCCCCGGCGAGGGTGTAGGCTGCAGCCCCTGCTGCAGTGGGCTGTCATAGGCTACAGTGAGTGGCCAGCAGCCAGAGTGAGTGGCTGGCAGCCAGCGTGAGCTGCCAATAGCCGCGGTGAGAGACCATCCAGAGGCCGGCGACCGATCTGCCTCATCCGGGAAGAGCACAATGACGATATCAACATGGGTCAGTGAAGCAACGTCCTCTGCAACTAGACTGAAGAACAAAAAAAGACGGCAACTTGTCTGTTACCCTCCCCAATTCCCCAATAAGAAAAAACAAACAAACAAATAAAACAAAGGCTATAACAAGACACGAATAAGGACCAGTAATTCCACTTCTGGGTATTTATCTGAAGACACCCAAAACACCAATTTTAAAAGACATATTCATCTCTATGTTCATTACAGCATTATTTACAATAGCCAAGATATCAAAGCAATGTAAATGTCCATTGATAGATGCATGAAGAGGTGCTACATATATTTAATGGAATATTACTCAGCCATAAAAAAGAATGAAATCTACCATCTGCAACAACATGCATGGACCTAGAGGGTATTATGCAAAGTGAAATAAGTCAGACAGAGAAAGACAAATATCATATGAGTTCCCAAAATAAACAAACAAACAAAACAGAAACCAACTCATAGATACAGAGAACACCCTGATGGTTGCTGGTGAAAAAGGAGAAGAGATTAATGTGCAAATTGCCAGTTATAAAAACAGTCACAGGGATAAGTACAACATAAGGGATAGAGTCAATAATATTGTAATAACTATGTATAGTATCAGATGGTTACTAGATTTATTGGGGTGATCATGTAAGTTATATAAAGTCTAATCACTATGTTTTATACCTGAAACTAATATAATGTATGTCAACTGAAATTGAAAAACAAAAAACTACTTTAAAAAAAAAAGAAATCTCCAGGATGTCAGACTGGTGGTTTATTGCAGATGTACTTAATTAAAATAGGATGAGGCATACTGGAGTAGGGTGGGCCCTTAATCTAACATGACTGATGTCCTTATAAAAAGGGGAAATTTGGACACAGCCACTCAAATAGGGAGAACAGCATGTGAACATGGATATGGCCGTTCTGGGTTTTTTTAAGGCACCTGGTCTGTGGTACTTAGTTTTCAGACTCCTATTCTTTCTACTTCTTTGGGAGCCTGGTTGCAGTCCCTCATCCTCAGAACACACCTCCCTCTCCTCCTTGGTCTTCTCATCAACCTTTTGGTATTTCATTTTGCCTCCCTTTGATTTACCTCCTGCAGTGGATGACCTCCACAGTCCACATCCCTCCTCAGCTCAACTTCAGAGATCCCAGCCCACAGCAGGGCCTGGGTCTCCAGTTCCAAAACGGGGGTGAGGATTGATGGATCCATCCATCCATCTATCCACCCATCTACTCATCTATCCCATCACCCATGCATCCACTCATTCTTCCCTCCACTCATCCTTCCCTCCACTCAAACTCCCATCCACTCATCCTCCCATCCACTTATCCTTCCATCCATCTACCCATCCATGTATCTCGGTGTCCAACAAATACATCAACTATGTTAAGTATTGGGGAATAAAATGATGGACATGACCTCCCTCCCATCAAACCTAAAGTACCTCAGTAAGGACAGCTGTTGAACATTACATATGAGATGAGGATTACAACAGAGGAAAGCAGGCCACTGTGAGAGCATACAGAAGGGGACTTCAACCTCTCCCTGCAAAGGCAATGAGAGCTTCTAGAGAAGATGAATTTTAAACTGAGACACAAAGAACCATTAAAAGTTGTTCATCAGTTGGTAACAAGGATAAGGGGTAAGAGGAAAGAAAAGTCTTAGTATCAGGAAAGAACATGATATTAAAAAAAAAAAAACCCTGAAAAAAGCTCGGTATGACTGGAGCAGAGAGAGTAGGGGGCGGGAACAGTAAAAGAGGCACTGACCATGGTGGCCCAAGCCACGTGGGACACAGCCAGCAGCTGGGGCTTTATCCCAGGTATCCATGAATGTCACTCTCTTTCCTTGAGTCCTAAAATTTCTCAGGATTTTACTTCCCTTTGCTATATTCAATTCGAGGAATGAATTTTTTGAGCCACCAGTCTGTTATGCTCAGTATGGCACTAGATGCTGTGGGGCCCAGGATGCAATGCGAAAATGAGAAAAGCCTTGGTGTCTGCTTCTGCAGACTTGTGGTCACAGAGACAACAGTGTCAAATGCAGGATGATGGGACAAAGGAGGCACCACAGGTGGGAAGCATTGTGGGGTGCCCAAGAATAGGACTTCAATGTAGATAACACGCATCCATCCATACATCCCTACACTTGAATCTATTTAGATTACATTTACGTAATAAATACAGGTAGAAGGTGTTTAGCTATAAAAACATCTTCACCTTGAACCTGGGCACTTTGCTAAGCTTGGTGCTTTGATTTGGGGAGAGGAGCATGGGTTCTGCCATGAGTGCTGTGGCTTTTCCTCATGGTCTATACAACCCTCGTCTTCAAACCCCTCAGAACAGAAACCCAGCTCGCCAACTCCTGAATGGTCAGTTTTGCCAGAGTCAAAAATGGATGATAGTGTCTGTAGAACAGGAAATAATAGCACATGAGTGAATGTTTAGCATTCAAGACCTTCTGTCAAACATGAAGGAACCACTAGGGTTAAACAATAGAGGAGGCCTAAACTTTGTGCTTATTTACTTTTTTCCTGTTGGGCCCTATATGCTAATGGAATTCTTTTGTTTCCCTTCCATAAAATTTTAGTGTGCAAATTTAGACAGTTCTACAGGGGCAGGACTATCACGTTGAGGGGGGTGACCACCAAACAATCTCTGTAAGCAGCAAGAAACAGGAGGCTGATTATCTAACTCCATTTCCTGTGAAGCTTCTTTCTTAATGGGATGACTCAATCCCGCAGAAATCCACAGTAGGGGGACCTAAATTGGGACAACTATATTGAATCATGGGCCTTCCCCAAACAATTTACTCGGTGGGGAAGTCCCCAACTTGTGCCTGCCATATTTTCATAGAAGCCGTATTTTATTTTCTTTGCCTCAGTGGGAGGGGAAACGGATGTTATCACTGTTGTACCCAGAAGGGACAATATATGCTAGATACATGCATTTTATAAACATCACTTGAAGAAGGTTAAGGGGATTTTTTTTGAAGAGTCAAAAGACTGCTTGGAATTTGTGTATTGCTACATTGGTGTTAAAAAATAAACAGTCTGGGATAGAGGAACTCAAGGAGAATTAAGTGGGGTGGGGGCCAAGGTTTCTCTTGTGGGTGGAGTAGAAGGAACAGGATGGGGAGAGGTGGGTAAGGGGGTCTGCCAAGATGAAGTCTCTGATATGTAACCAAGGTAGTAGCAATCGCTGTATATCTCGTGACCAGAAACTAGCTGAGGTACACGCAACCCTCATTTAATTTGCCTAATTACAATATGTTCACAGCCGCACCACAGGGCTTTCTTACAAATGATTCCCCAGCCCATTCCCCCGGGTGGAGGGCGGCATGTTGCTCTGCAGTGGTTTGTGTGGGAAATTTGCATATAACATCTCCCCCACCAAATTATTAATTGGCACCTGGGGAGGCCCTGGTTTCCAAGCTTCTGCTTAATTACTATTCGTGTCAAGGTTAAACATCTGCCCATGGTAAGCAGGGGTACCTACGACCCTGTCTGCACTCGCTGCTGTCAACATCGTGTTTACATTCACAGCTAGGTAGCTCATGTCAACACATCCTTCCCATGAAAACAACAGCCTGTGTTGCCATGACACTGTTTATGCTGATCGCCCAAGGCTGTGTGGGTCGAATGTAAACAAGGAGAGGAGGTGGGGCGATTGCCTGTTCTGTGCCATGCAGGCACACAGTGTCAGGTGTGGGGCTGTGCCTTGAGAAGGAAACTGGGTCAGCTGTGGACCAAGATGGGCCCCCTGCCCTCCCCTCCTTCCTAGGGTGCAACTGCTGCCCACTGTTGCACAATATGCTCAACTCATCTCTCGGCATCTCTGGGTTTCTCTGGGTTTCCTGGAAGTAACATGATTCCTTCTCCCCATGAGCCACCACACGAAAAGGTCTGGTTTGGGAACATTATGCTAAGATGTGCTTTGTTATTTTGTGCAGCTAATTTGTTGGTCAGCCTTCACTTTAAATGTACCACCACCATTACTGATTTAAAGACCGAGGTTTAGGGCAGGACAATCTCTGCTAAACTGACTTCAGTCATGACCAGGCCGTGCTGTAAGCACCTGGATGTCAGTGATTTTCACGTGAACTCCAGGTTCCTTACAGATGGCACTAGGTCCATTAGATCCCCATATGCAACTGACCTGAGTGGGAGCGTTAGGCAGTTAGGTTACTGAGCAACCCCACTTCTGGGCCTTCCCTACTCCTCTCTAAGGCTAATCCGTACATATTGCACATGCTAAGCTACTTTTGCAATGGGAAAATCACATCTCAGTCTCAGTTTTCATATCCCGGTAGGGGGAGACCAATTTTAATCACAAGGAGAGACAGAAAGAAATTAACCATAAAGGTACAGTTTTAAAACAAATCAAGAAATGGTCTAGAACAGGGGTTGGCAACATATAGCACATAGGCCAAATCCAGCCCACCGCCTGTGTGTGTAAATAAAGTTTTATTGAAACACTGGTGTCTCATCATTTATATGGTTAGCTATGGACTGAATTGTGTCCACTTCCCCAACCTCCTCACATTCCTGTGGAGAAGTCCTAACCCCCGCAATGTGACTATATTTGAAGATAAGGCCTTTAAGAGGTGGTTAAGGTTAAATGAGGTTATAAGGGTAGATAGGGTCCTAATCTAATAGGATTGGTGGTCTTATAAGAAGGGGGAGAGAGATTTCTTTCTCTTCAGGAACACACATGGAGGAAAGGTCATGTGAGGACACAGGGAGAAGGAAGCCATCTATAAGCCAGGAAGAGTGGCCTTACCAGAATTGACCATGACGCCACCTCAATCTCGACTACCAGCCTCTAGAACTGTGAGAAATAACTGTCTGTTATTTAAGCCACCTGGTTTGTGATATTTTGTTATGGCAGCCTTACACGTTGTCTGTGGCTGCTTTGGGCTATGGCAGGATTGAATGGTTGTATAGACACTGTCTGACGTGAAAAACCAAAAAAATGTACTGCCTGGCCCTTAACAGAAAAGGCTTGCTGATGTAGAATGCCACCTTCCCAAACCATATTTATAGACTAAAACTATTAGATAAATAATGAGGGGGAAAAAAATCTCAAGACTTATTAGAAGCAGGCAGCAACATAGCAGTTAAACAGGTGAATATAGGTACCGATTAATACAATGATATAGATAGAAGATACATGGCTAAATATAGACAGTGACTAATTATTGGTACTTTCTAAAACTAGAGAGAGTTACACACCTAAATATCTACAACAGACAGGTGGTATATGGAAACATGACCAGGAAGAGCCCATACTCTCCCCAAATGGCAGATATAGCTCAGCTCCAGCTGATTCTTGTCAGTCCTTCTGATTTCAAAAGCCCTAAAATATGAATTTTTGCATGAAATATTCCTATTTTTAAAATTAAAAGACACTCAGTCCTACAGAGCAATGTGAGAAAAATCCTTAACTCATGAGCGGCTAGTTTGTAATCTTTTGTGCCAATATATTTTATATAAAAGGTATTTGTTAAAGAAAAGGAAAATGATATTTTCTTTGATGATTTCCTTAATAACTACTGACCATTGGGGTGTCTGTCACTTAAGCCCCGTTAGTCCCTCATTTCAGGCAGGTGTAATGGGTGTGATGCAGGAAAGATTGACTGACAGGCTTTAATTGAACTTAATTGCTTTCACTTGAACAAACAGTACATATACAATTTATTTATATATGTATATTTGCTTATATATATACACATATACATTTTTTAAAGTTGTAGAAATTCTATGTTGTTTATTTTTTTTTAATTTTATTAAGTTTATTGGGGAGACATTACTTAGTAAAATTATGTAGGTTTTCAGTGTACATTTCTATAATACATCTACATATTGCATTGTGTGTTCACCAACCACAGTCAGTTCTTCTTCCATTACCATATATACTTTTTTTGTTTAAGTGAAAGCAAATAAGGCAGCAAGCTCACATTCTAGGGAATTTCTAGCTCCCAACATCAATATGCCTGCAAAAAATGCTAAATGACACTGAATGATGACATTTCTCACAGTCTGGTTACAGCAAGTGATTGTAGAATTTACTGCCTTGTTTTGTTAAAGCAAAACTTTCACCCTCTGGCACATTCATCTTTTAAAACAACATAGTTGAAATGCTTTATCATTACCATTTTATTAAGGAGAAAAAATTGGGGTAGAGAAAAAAGTTGTTTGAACCCTCACTTATAATGAAAGGGAGAGCTACAAGCAGAGGATCCTGTGCTTTGTGAGGACTGGGGTAAGGTTCTTTGTGGCCACTTCATTTCTTTAAAAAAGCTTAAGCTATAAACAACATCTGATACAGGTTTCATTAACAGTAGAAGCCCTTTTACCCCAGGGGTCAGTACCACTATTGGTTATTTAATCAAAAAAGTCAGTTATAATGGGAAAACATTTTTTAAAAAAAGATTCATACATAGCTTATTAAACACTTCATTTTAATGTAAAATTATAAACTGGACATTAACTTGCCAATTTAGTTTTCTGATGAGGGCCAAGACCTTGTCTTTGAAAAATCTGATTAGATTTTCTCAACATCTTTCTTGCATTAACTATACTCACAATCCTTCACGCACAGTTTCCAGCTTGCTTTCCTCTAAGTAGAGTGAAGAATTAATATACAGACAAAGCAATCTGAATACGGGGGTACTTCCAGACTATGATTATTTCCCCCAATCTATCATACTTGTCTCATCATTAATTTGACAGCAACTTTTTTTTTTTAAAAGATTTTATTGGGGAATTGGGGGAGGGAACAGCATTGGGGAATCGGGGAAGGGGAACAGACAAGTTGCTGTCCTTTTGTTCTTCAGTCTAGTTGTAGAAGACTTTGCTTCACTGGCCCATGTTGGTATCGTCATTGCGCTCTTCCTGGGTGAGGCAGATCGGTCACTGGCCTCTGGACGGCAGCTCACAGCAGCTCTTGGCAGCTCACACCAGCTGCCAGCCACTCATGCTGCCTGCCAGCCACTCACTATGGCCAATGGCAGCCCACTGCAGCAGGGGCTGCAGCCTACACCATCGCCGGGGCTCGTGCAGCCCAGTTCCAGGTTGAGCTGTTGTTAGCTGTAGAGGGCAGTGTCACTGGCCCTCATATGTGGAATCTGAACCGGGGCTGCTGGCTTCCCAAGCCAGGTCTTAACCAAAGTGCCACTCGGCCAGCCCGACAGCAATTCTTTAAATGAATATATTTTTAAGTCTTCTTAATGTTTCAGCTTTCATTTTCATAGAAACCACAAATTTCATTATTCTCACACTCATATTTCATTTTTCGATAAAATACTTAAGTATGTAATAATACTAACAACTACAACTGGGATATATAAATTTGGGGACATGCATACTGCTAACTGATACTGTTGGTAAATATTCAACTCAACAGGTGGGAGAGGACGTGCGAGGTTATACTTGAGAGAAACCTACCAGCTGGGAGAATTCAGTGAGGTCAGCGTCCATGATTTACAAGAAGGAATGGAGAGTTTTGCTTAACTCCGTATATTGTTTAAATGGAGAGACTCTCACTGTGGAGCATCCTTAAAGAAGAAAAACAGGGTGCCAGGGGAAGAAACTCCCCCCCCAGCATGGGATAGCTAAAATGGTCATATATGACAATAATATGGCTTCACGATCAGTCACAATAGTAGACGATCCATAAATAAATCAGGGCCTGTCCTCTGGGCCCTAGCCTAGCTCTGCACCACACACTTCCGGTGGGCAATGCACAAGCTGCTCAAACTCAACCTGCTCCAAACTGCAGCTTTTCTTCCCCAAACCTGCTTCTCCTATGGCATGCCCCACGTAGGTGGCTGATACGATCATCCGCCCAGGACCTCCGCCCAGGAATCACCCTGGAATCAGCTCTCTTCTGCATACTTATATTCAGTTGGACAGGAAGCCATGTACATTTTGTCTTTTGTACTCCCTCCTGGTTTGTCTTCTCTCTGTGCCCACTGCTTTGGCTCACAGACTTATTGTTCAGTGCGGCTCCCACGGTCTCAGTTCCATCCTCTGTGTATCTGCCAGGGTGATCTTTCCAAACTGCACTTCTGATGATCTGAGGCCCCTGAATAAACCCTTCAGTGGCTCACCATTGATGTCAGGGTAACGTTCAAACCCTTGAGCCTGGCATTCACAATGCCGCCTCTGCCAGCATTTTCAATGACATGTGTACACACATGCACGTGCTTTACTCCAAACATACTGAACTGCTCCTCGAAGCACATCAGGGTATTTTGCACCTTAGCTTGTTTTGCTTCCTCTGTCATAGCACCTTTTCCTAACCATGTCACCTGGCTAACTCTGCTCAGCCATTAGGACTCAGCTTATGAGTCACTTGATTCTGTATAAATATTCCCTGAGCCCGCCCAGCAATGAGCCTCTCCTCTGCACCCCTAAAACATTATTAAAATACTTAGTGAATCTAATTATGATTGCTGACTTTCTTGTCTGTCTTTTCTATGAGATTGATTTTTCTCAAAGACATACATCCGGTTTTGTTCTCTGTATCTCTTGCATGAGTATAATGATGTTGAGCTGAATAATAATGTGTTAGATGAATGAATGAATATGGAAAAAGTCATAAAAAGAGATTTACTACACCTTACCTACTAGAGTACCCTATTTAGTAGTAAAGTGATATACCACTAAACAACATAGTTATAAGGAAAATAACATTAAAGCATTACAGTTTTTTTAAAGTTTCTAAAATGGTAGAGGAAGGAAAAGCATAGCTACAGGTTTTACTTGTACATTAAGCAAGAGCATCTAAATTACTATCATATGATGATAAAATAATGTTGTAGTTTTATTATGGGGAGTTTGGGGTTTACGTTTAACACATGTATTAAACATATATAAATGTATAGTAGATGCTACTGTCAGACAAAGATGCTGTGAAATGGTAGCTAATCTTGTGATGGTTATTATTTCTCTTTTGAATTAGTAACAAAGATTTTATATATATATATATATATATATGCAGACATATATAATTCTGCATATATAATAATTATTATATGTAATTATATATCCTATATATATATATGCAGAACAATTTTATATATAGACAGAACAATTATATAAAACATATATAACTTGCACTGTTTGAGGATAATTTGGAAAATGGAACAACAGTGCCACTGTGACCAAAAACTGTCAACCAGTTATTTTCACACTTTAATGTGCGAAATGAATCGTTAAAATGCTGGTTCTCGGGCCGGCCGAGTGGCGCAGTTGGTTAAGAGCTCGCTCAGAGTGCGAGCTGAGCTCTGAGCAACGGCAGTTCGATTCCAGCCCGAGCTGAGTTGCCGTAGAGCTGCCAACAGGTGGCAGGATGGCTCAGCTAAAAAACAAAAAAAAAATGCCTGTTCTGATAGAGTAAGTCCGGGATGGAGCCTGTGATTCTGCACCCTAACAAGCTCCCAGGCGAGGCCAATGCTGCTGGCCCACAGACCATGTTTGAGTAGGAGCAGTATGCCCGAATCATGATTAATCATCAGAACACCCTGGGATGTTTACTAAAAACACTGATTCCTAAGAACAAAAGAAAAAACATGGACTTTCACCAAGCGTGAACACACATATGCACACATCCACGCTCACGGAACAGAACTTTGAGCGAAAGGAACAAGGAAGTTTACTAATATATAATATGTAAGGATGTATTCAACATATTTTTATGGAAACTCATTGATATTCACTATGCATCCCTCATTTTCTAAGAGATTACTCAGAGACTATTTATAAACTTCAGATTTTGGAATAAAATATCCAGACCAAACTCCTCGGACAATCTCTGCCTTTCGCCTTTTAATTCTGGTCTTGTTATGGTGCCATTCCTAATTATTGGATACAATGAACTAATTCTCCAAATTTTGAAAATTTCTACATAAATTTCTGGTTAAATTTCTTTCTATTTCAGAAATATTCAAATTAAAAAAAAAAAATTTCCCTCTATCTGTCTTAAACATTTAGCTTGGATTTAGCTTGGATTGTTTTGGTTTCAAAAGAAATTTCTCCCTACTTTACAACAGTATGCTCAGTTAGGTGGATTTCCCCTTTTAACAGTGATGATGATAACAGTGATAGTAATGAAAAAGCCAATACTTATGCAACACTTATTAGGTGTCAGCCACTTCCTAAGGGCTTTACATTAATCAGTCCTTACCACAAATTGAGATGAGGAACCATTATTATCCCCATTTTACAGCTGAGGATACAGACACAGACGTTCTTTGCCTAAGATCACACAGCTCATGAATAATGGAGCTAGGATTTCATGTCAGACAGTCTGACTCCGCAGTCTGAGCCCTCAGCCATTATAATCTATCGTCATCATCAGTCTTTGGGATTAAGATTTCTGGTTTCTAACCCACTTTTGTTTTATTGTTGTCCCCAAGTGTCTAACCCTCATTGTCTTTACTACCGTGCCCATCAGTATGAAATTGGGCAGGACAACCCCTTTCAGTAAAGTGTATGTGCTTTGCACAACGCCAGGAGGCATCATTCCTGTAGTAGATCTGTGTAGTTATTGCAATTTTCTAGAAGACGTTCATCAAGTGCCTCGAGGCACCTTTTGCACAATCTGCACAGCTAGCAATGGACCCTGAATGTTGGCATCCCCAGTTATATGGCTGGGGTAGATTGGAAAGCATGACCAGGATATTCTGCAGCTATTCCAATCAAGACGTGGAATCCATGTCTCCATGTCTTGAATCTGAGTTGCCTGATGACTTGGTTTGACTCCAAGTTCAGGAGTGTATGTTTCAAGAGGCCTTGAAGCTTCTGTTCTAGACTTTAAGAACACTTCTGCCATTCTGTAAAGAAGTTCAGTCTGACCTACTGGAGGATGAGAGGCCATGCAAAGGAGAAGTGAGGTGTCCCCACAGACAACTCCAGGTGACTGTCAGGTGTGGAGAGAATAGCCCTGCATCCTGTCATAGCTAAACTCAGCCTCAAGCTGGCCCACTAGCTGAAAACTGCTGAACAAGTGAGCTCAGATGAGCACAGTGGGATAATTTCCCAGCCAACCTACGGAATCATGAAAATCAATAAACCACTATCTTAAGCAAAGTTTGGTGTTGGTTGGTAGCAATACACAGGAGTACATGATAGCATAGCTTAAAAAATAAATAAAATTTAAGGCAATATAACTCTCTTTATAACTAATGACATTTGAAGAATTGCCCAATGTAATAAGGATTTTTGATTCAATAAAATAATTTGATTCAATAAAAAAATAAAAGCTTGGGATCAAATTGGAGATTGAAGGGGATACATTTACTGTTGTGGTTTCCCAAAGTCACATATTTTCATAACTAGCAAGAGCAAAGAAGGCCATTATCTAAAGGCATTGCCATAAATCCCAAGTTATTATTGATTTTATAATCTGAGATTTGCAGTGGATAGAAAAATTTTGTCTACATTTTTATAGTAAATTTGATAATGTGCTAAAAATAATATAAATCTCCTCTTTTAGAAAAGATAATGTGATATTGGAAATGTAAATCTCCATTGATGAAGGGATTCAACTTCTAATTAAAGAGTAACTATGAGGCAATCTCTATGGATCCAGTTACTCTGCTGTAAATCTCATTTCTGTGTTGGCAAGGAAACTTGTCAAATTGTTTTACTACAGAGCTTGTCTTTACCCACCTAAATTGTAGACCTTTATATGTTTATTGCTGTTGAAAGTTTGTAAAATACTTTTCAGATAATTGTGGAAAATCATAAAACCTGCCTGAGGAAGGAAATAATAATAGTTCACAAATTATACTTACTGTTAATCAGCTCAGACATAACTGAACTGCAAATGAACTTTTATTTTTCCCTGCCTCAAGCTAAGCCCCATGTTCTTGAATACGTTATGATTTCTTATCATGGAAAACCACAGGCCTATTTTTTTGTTTTTTTCTCTGCAGTGGTAACAAATGGAAGAGCTTCTGACAGTTTCAAAATCTTACACAGAACAAAGCATTGTTTATCATTCTGAGAGAAGTGGTAATCTAACACCATCTGCAAAAAAACTAATTCCTGCATGGATGACCAAACATGATAACTTACTTGGAACTCTAATGCTGAAACAGTTACACAATTGTTGGTAACTCCACAGAAGAGCAGGAAGACTGGTGCAAAGGTCACATGTCTCCTTTCCCTTGGAGGGAAATTCCAAAGTCATGTGACTATTATTTTGGGTGCTTTTGGCCCCATTGCAAAGAATTAGTTATTTGAAAGAAATTTTCCTGAAATCGCAATTTATTATTATTATTTTTTTTAGCTGAGCCATCCTGCAGAGCTCAGCGGCAGCTCAGCTCAGGCTGGGCTATCGAGCTGAAATCGCATATTTTACATGTAATTGTTCCCGTAAGCAGTTGATTATTTTTTTCAGGTTCCATTATTGGAAGCTATGAACAATTAATAATCTATCAAAAATTTGTAAAAACAAATGGTAGTGTATTACATTTCTTTCATTATCTTCCAAGAGCCTATTCATGTTAAATCTTTGGTCTGGATGTATATCCAAAAAATTTCCTTTTTTTTTTGTAGTTCCAGAGATGTAAATATTTTGGTTAGGAGTCTAATGGGCTTATAAGATTTTGTGGAACATAACACACTACTTCTTTTTTTTTCATTGCTAACCTTTTTTTTTTTTTAATTTATTTATTTTTAATTAGTTTCAGGTGCACAACACAGTGCAATAGTTATACTTTTATTTTTTTTGTTTTGTTTTGTTTTGTTTTGTTTTGTTTTGTTTTGAGGGCAGTGTCACTGGCCCTCATATGTGGGACCGAACCGGGGCTGCTGGCTTCCCAAGCCAGCGCTTAACCACCACGCCACTCGGCCGGCCCAATAGTTATACTTTTTACCCCTCAAAGTGACAACCACCCTCCCCCAATTCTCCACCCCACTCCTCCCCCCATATCATATATATCTATTACACTTCCTCTGACTCCCTTCCACAGTATAATCCACATCCCGTGACTATCTATATATTCAATTACAGTTGGTATACAATATTATACAACCTCAGCTTCAGGTGTACAGTGTGATCACAGCACACTACTTCTTAACAGTGGGCTGCACATAGTGACTTCCTCCCAAAGAGTAGAGTATAGAATGGGGGGCGGGAGGGCAAGGAGAGTAACTTGACAGTGGAGAAACATGAGAAACTCTACCTGAGCCAGTCATCAAGGTCAACGTCAACAGTAATAAATCATGTACCCTTTCTATGGTGGGATAAAAATGGCTCTTTCCTCTCCCTCCTCAAAATACATAACCTTAGTCTAATCATGAGACAAACATCAGGCAAATCTCAATAGAGGACATTCTACAAAATATATGACCAATAATCCTCAAAACTTTCAAAGGTCATCAAAAAAAAAAAAAGTCTGACACATGGTTCCAGTCAAGGGGAACCTAAAGAGATATGATGACTCATTATAATCTGTTATCCTGGATAGGATCCTAAAACAGAAAATGGTGATAAGGTAAAAACTAGAGAAATCTGAATATAGTATGGACTTAAAGTGTATAATACTATATCGATATTAGTTCATTAGTTAACAAATGTGCCAAACTAATGGAAGATGTTAACAATAGGAACTCTCTATTTCCTCTGCAATTTTTCTAAATATGAAACTCTTAGGAAATAAAATTTATTCTAAAAATGTATTGTGAAATATTTATGAGATAGCATAACAGGATAAAAAATAAAATGAACACCATGCGCCTACGTCCCAGCTCAAGAAATGCTTGCCGATAGAATTGAAGTCCCATCTGCACCCCTCCTCATTTTACTCCCAGCTCTTTTTTTCCAGAGGTAACTACCATCCTCCCTTTGGTATTTATTACTCCCAGGCATTTATTGATACATTTATGACACCTTGTGTTCCATGTTTTTAAACTTTGTATAATTGCATCATGTGACATGTGCTTTTGCAAATGTTCTCCTCAGTCATTTTATAAGACTCATGTTAATTTACATAGCTCTAATTCATTTATTTTTTTTCTGCAACTAAGCCTCCCGTGATATGAATATATCCAAATCTACTGATCCCTTTGACAGACCCTTAGGGTGTTCCATTATTTCTACTGTTCAAAGTCCTTCCATTTGCCAAATGCTAGGGATTTCTCATTGGCTGATCCATTCCACGCAACGCTTGGCATCTCAGTCTAGCTG
This sequence comes from Aselliscus stoliczkanus, assembly GCA_033961575.1. Classification (NCBI taxonomy): domain Eukaryota; kingdom Metazoa; phylum Chordata; class Mammalia; order Chiroptera; family Hipposideridae; genus Aselliscus; species Aselliscus stoliczkanus. Next base: position 18,484,779 of record CM066740.1, on the reverse strand, counting down.
CCCGGCTCCTCTCTCCCCTGCCACTTGCTTCCTCAGCCCTTTCCTCTCAGATTGACTGGAGCTCCAAAGTCTTTCCTCCCTATTATACACAGCAGCTTTCTTGTTCCTTCTCCCAAACACAAGTCCCAACCTGACTGAGTATTTATAGTTATAAACCATTGAAGACCTCAGCTGAACAAGGGCCCTCTACTTCTCTCCCAGTGCCCCACCTCCATCCCATGCAAAACTGGAAAAAAAATCATAATTAAAAATTGCTCTGTTCAAATGTGCTTTAAAATAATTAGAAAAAGAAATATCCATAGTCCTTCTATAAAAAGCAACTCAATGACCTTAAATACTTCAACCTACTAGAGAGGACAGTTAAAATATAACCTTAAATATAATCTTAAGTAGTTTATGCCAAAAACATTTTCAAATTTTCAATAAATGAAGTTTCTATAAAGCACGTGGCTCTCCAGAACTTGGCAGAATTTAGAAAGAATAATTTGGGTGTTAGTTGGGTATCAAGGTAAGCTTGTCCTAAGTGAAAAGGAACACATATCAATTTTTATGTAATTTCTATATCCTCTGAGTACATCTATGTTCCTCTTCTTTCCATTTAAACCCATCTAGATGGATAAAAAGTTTTGTCTTTCAGGGGATGCAGAAAGAGTTACATGTGGATAAAAGCATCTTTCAGTTAAATGGAATGGGAATTGGAAGATCCTTAAATTCTAAAGCGAAGACGGATTTTTTTTAACCTATAGGTAATTATCTTGGGGCATTTTAGTTGCATTCCAAATTGTAGAGACTAATACTCCTGGTATTAAAGTACAAAAAAAAATTAAATCACCTTTACATTCATAGTGAGAGGTGATACTTAATAAAATTACATAAAATCTATGCTGTTTTCCCAATTAGGAAACTATTTTTAGCTCTTAAGAAGAAGATAAGCTTAATGGAAATGGTGTTTTTTGCAGTATAAATCTGGCAATTGCTTGTTGGATGCCTGAGAAGGGGAAGGTGTATGTGTAATTGTGGGAAAGCAGTGTTGGTGATGAGAAGAACAGAGTCTAGGCTAAAACTGTAATTTCAGTATAAAGCTATAACGTTCTAGATTGGGATAGTGGCAGTGAAAACTGAGAATATGAAAAAGACTTTGACAACGAATTGTCAGCATCACCTGGCCAGACTGACTAGATGATGGGGAAAAAGGAGTGAGAGAAGTCAAGGTAATTTTGTTATTGCCAAGTGTGGATATGAAGGTGGTGCCATTGATAGAAATGGGAAAGCATAGGGGGCTGCCACCTAAAGCATGAAGAGGACACTCAAAGGGGGGCAGCCCAGAGAGGACTGGATATAGAACTCCAAGTCTCCAAAGCAGAGGTTGGGACTGACTTGACAGTCGGGAGAGAGCCACTCAAAGGGGATTAAACAAAAATAATAATAAAACCAGCAAAGGAGATGGAACAAAAAAATGAGTACCGTAATATGGAAGCTAAAGAAAAAGAATATTCAGTTGTCAAATACAGTCAATATGGGGCTTAGAGGAGGTCCTTGATTATGTTTGATGGAACAGTTCTCTCTGTGTTTCCAACTCCCCAGCTCCTTTTCCTGATCTATGCTGTTTAATTTCTACAGTGACACGACAGAACTTCTTTCTGTCATCCGGCCTTAGTAAGAATTTGTCCATCACACTGCAGTTCCCTCTGTGACAGAGTTATGCATGTAGCAGCCTAAAGGCACAGTTTACCTAGTGAGTGAGGACAAGAAATTGAAAAAGAGACAGAAAAAGAAAACTTCCCCTGACTCACAAGTTTGAGGAAGGCAGGTCCTGGAATGTCCCATTTTCAGATGCTAAAATCAGTTTACTTCCTCTTATCTCCCAAGAGAATGGGCATTTAGCTTAGCTGGTTGCATAACATCCCTTGTTTCTTTCTTCCATCTCTATAGCTGTCATTTATTTCACCCACAACATAAGACTACGCCTGAAAATTCTCTTTAATATCCTCTTTTATAAGTCTTCTTCACGCCACATTTTCATACTCACTCAACAAGAGCTTACCCCCCACTAGAAATATCTATCCTAGCCTTTGATAATTGTATGATTTTACTGATTGCTTTGAATGAACTGATCAGTGTTGAAATTATCCACTGAGAAGGAAGAAGAAATAAAAGGCCACAAAATCACCCACCTCATTCATATATTCAGACACCCATTTACTGAGCACCTACTGTGCATCAGTCACCAATATAGGTGCTTGGGATACAAATGCCAATGAAAACATAGTCACTGTGGCCAAGGAATTTTCAGGGAGAGATGGAGTCAGCCTTTCTAGGTGGACCCTATCTCCATCAGGAGATAGAGCTGCCACCTCTCACAAGGGTTTTTGTTTTATTGCTAGTCCAAAAGGGTATGTTCTTTGAAGGATCTAGATTTACTAGGGGAACCAGGGTGTTTTTTGTTTTTTGGTGGTTTTGTTTTTTGTTTTTGTTTTTTTTGGTTGGTTGATAGTTTTACAAGAGTGTAGTCATACCTGGAGTCTGTCATAAATGTTAGGTCCAATTTAGTTTGAAGGAACTGGTTTACATCTGGGTTGGGTATAAAAATAGGCTGACTGTGGGATTTAGTAAATGGTAAAGACAAGAAAACTTTCACATGTATATCTAGGAAGTTGTTGCTGGAGCTTAACTGCACTTGGAGATTCTATCCTTGGTCTGGGTCTTTGTATCTTCTCTTTAGAATCTATAATTCCTTAGGAGCTTAATAAAAGTGAAATGGCAAGTGGAGTTTAATTCTTTTCAATTGCTCTTTTGTATTGAAGTTTCTTTGCCATTTAGGAAAGAAAATTAGGCAGATTGAACCATGAATCCTTAAATTAAAAGGAAATAGATGCCTTTATCCTCTACTTTGTTTCACATTGTAGAATCCCACGCACGTAAGGCAACATTATGGCATCCTTTATGGGCCGTTAACAGGGCTTGTTCTCTGGCTTTCCCTACAGACAGGATAACTGGTTTGTGGCCATCACCTCCCTTTCTCCCATCACCACAATAATCTCACTTTGTAATTCAAATAAGCCTCTCTTGAAAAACAAGTGGAACAGCCTTAAATCTCCTAAGGCAGTTAGGCAAATTTTGCATTTTATGAGCCAGGATAATCCTTTCATATTTTCAGCAGTAAGTTTATGGAGCCTGTGTGCCTGGTGAGCAATGGAAGTTGTGTGACAAATGGGGACACAGAGTGTCCTCCAGGCAATCTGCATGACATGTAATAAATCCTCCTGCTTTGGCAGGTCAGCAAGTGCAGTGAGAACACCAGATCGATTCCCCCCTCAGCCTCACAAAGGATCCTTCGTGGTGGATGGCCGTTAAGCCTGGGGAGATGCTTAATGAAGTAGATGCTGAAAGCTGACAGGAGTATTGGAAATGAATGGAGAGCAAATGAAAATATTATGCACCAAATTGGCAGAACAGGAGACTGAGTGACTATCAGTGGACACAAAAAATAGAGCACGGCTTAGTGTTTTCTCAGGCCAGCTGGTGACAACAGAATATCTGTGCTGGAAGAAGTAGTAAAACGAGAATCCACACATGAGATGGGGAGTGCTTCGAAATCCAAGTTGCACCACAGAAAGCTGGGCCTAAATTGAAAATACAGGTCTGCCAGCATTTTGAAAACAAAAAACAAAAAAAACCCCACGGCTATGGTGAAGGGGAATTTCAGTATCTGAGTTGGGGAGGAAGGTGAAAGCCAAAAGACAGATGAAAGACAAACAGCAACTAAAATCTGAGAGTGGAAAACCTTTTATCCCCTCTATCTGGTTGTTTTTCTTTTCCATCTACTAATTTGTTGCTTGTTTGGTCTATGATTGGGCATCATATTTGTGCTTTCTATTCGTTTTCTTTTGCATTTTCTCCCTGTGGATTTACACAAATGTTCATGAAAAATAACATTATAATTCACGTGGAAAATTATTGCGAAATGGGGAAGCATAATGTTTTACAGTTTTGGCTGCTGTTATTAGCAGGTATGTCCATAGAAATAGCAGAGTGACCTAATGGGAAAATAAATGCATTGTAATTGATAAGTAGAAGAAAAGTGGCAAGGATGTTACTTTCCTGGTTTCAAGGAAAAAAAAGGTCTGGTCATTTGAAAGAATAAAAAATACCATTGAGGGGGCCGGTCGAGTGGCTCAGTTGGTTAAGAGTTGGCTTAGAGGCCGGCCGAGTGGCGCATTGGTTAAGCGCTGGTTTTGGGATGCCAGTGGCCCCGGTTCGGATCCCACATGAGGGCCAGTGACACTGCCCTCTACAGCTAACAACAGCTCTACCTGGAGCTGGGCTGTGCGAGCCCCGGTGATGGTGTGGGCTGCAGCCCCTGCTGCAGTGGGCTGCCATAGGCTACAGTGAGTGGCCCGCAGCCAGCGTGAGCTGCCAATAGCTGCGGTGAGCGACATCCAGAGGCCAGCGACCGATCTGCCTCATCCGGGAAGAGCGCAATGACGATACCAACAGTGAAGCAACATCCTCCGCAACTAAACTGAAGAACAAAAAGACAGCAACTTGTCTGTTCCCCTTCCCCGATTCCCCAACGCTGTTCCCCTCCACCAATTCCCCAATAAAATCTTTAAAAAAAAAAAAAAAGAGTTGGCTTAGAGCACAAGCTCTGAGCAACAGGGCCGCCAGTTCGATTCCCACATGGGCCAGTGAATGCTGCGCCCTAGCTGAGCTGTTGCTGAGCTGCCAACAGGTGGCAGGATGGTTCAGCTGGTGTAACAACAAGATTGCCTGTTCAATGGTGGGCTACACCCACCTGCAACTGAGACTGAACTCAGCCCCTTGAGCTGAGCTCCTGCCTGGATGGCTCAGAGGATAGAGCGTGCGCTCTTAACAACAAGGCTGCTGGTTCAACTCCCACATGGGATGGTGGCTAGGCCCACTGGCAACTAAGACTGAACTGGCAACTAAGACTGAACTCGGCCCATTGAGCTGAGCTGCCGCCTGGATGGCTCAGAGGATAGAACGTGCGCTCTTAACAACAAGGCTGCTGGTTCAACTCCCGCATGGGATGGTTGCTACACCCACCCACAACTAAAATTGAACACAGCACCTTGAACTTAGAGGCCACAAGCTGCCGACAGGAAGCAAGATGGCGACTGGCGCTCTCCACAACGAAGATTGAAGAACAACTTGGCTGGTCCCCTCCCCCAATTCCCCAATAAAATGTTTAAAAAAACAACAAAAAACCACATTGAAAAGTACATCCTCTTAATGAGAAAGCATCTAACCCCAGTTTGGTTCATCTGAAGCAGCAGGACATTGCTTATAGCTCCCTGGTAGTCTGTTTGACGTATTGCTGTCCTCACCCATAGACTCCACTCAGAAGTTGTACATGGAGTCCTGCCATTATTAACCTGAGTTCAGGTAAGGATAGAATCATGGGAGCAGGCTACCTCACTTCTGAAGAAATCTGAGAGAAACTTTGCTGCTCAGCAATAACTGGACTGAAATGAGAACTGGGATGGTATTGTTCTGGCAGGAAAAACGGGAAAGCATGAAGCAGGGGTTCACACCAGTAGAAGTAAATCCGATAGGCTAGACATGTTTAAAATAGAAAAAGGAGGGCCGGCCGAGTGGCGCGGTGGTTAAGCGCTGGCCTTGGCAGCCAGCGGCCCCGGTTCGGATCCCACATATGAGGGCCAGTGACACTGCCCTCAAAAAATAAAAAAATAAAAAAAAATAAAATAAAATAGAAAAAGGATATCAGTGGAAATAGATTTAGGTATCTTTATCTATTATTTGATTGACATAGCTAGAAGTAATAGGAATACAGTAATATGTTATGTTAGATCTATCTAACCAGCGGACATAGATTTAGGCAACTTTAGCATCACTGTGATCGACATGACAAGAAGTGATAGGAATATATAACAAGCTATGTTAGATCTATGCATTCAATCACCACCAAATGGGAAACTGGCCATAGGTTTATAGAATGCCAGGGTTTCCTTGCCGTCCTCTAACAGCAACCCCTCAAGTGAAACAATAGCCTTTTGATGATCCTACCAATAGGACTTGGAGCTTTGGTTCAAATGGAATGAAATCTTTCCATGGGAAAGTACTTGTTCTTTGGGACTGCTTTCCCAGAGGGGTATAGGTTTGCATCACAGACTTTCACTCTTTAATTTCCACAAAGATGAGTCTCGGGAGCCTTAGGTCATGACTGGAGGAATCCATATCCACACACCTTCCCTCTGTCACTAGTTTCAAACTTGATGCCAAAGAATGGGGCAGAGAAGCTAGCAGAAGGGACAAGAGGAAGGGAGGGGGAGATGAGTGAAACAAAATGGATTATGAATTTGAAAATTGCCAATTATCTTGTATCATACAGCTCAGAGCCCTGGCACCATCATGAACCACAATCCAGATTTTTCAGCTTAAATGGCTTTACATTCAAGCAAGCAAATTAACCATAAAATAGAAGGGGGGGAAAAAAAACAAAATATCCCAAGAAAGAATAAACTGCAGATAATAAGCACCAATCTGGTGTTGAATGCAGCCCAAGACACCAATTGTTTTAAGTCACGACAAAGACAGCTGAATGCTCCTCTCGTGGATGCAGGGTGAGGATGATTGCCTGCCATGAGGATCTTCGCTCACAAATAACAGTTTTTTCGCTCTTAATTTTCTGCTAAATTGGAAGCTAACTGCTTCCCACATTGTCATCGGAACACCTGCAGCTGTGCTGGATTTCTGCGCACCATTTCTTTGAGGTAAAACAGCACTCCACTTCCTTCAGCTCCTCATTATGCGGAGGTCTTCCTTTCACGGAGCTGCTGCACTAATGAGTCAGGCAGGCTGGTCAGTCATTAAGCGACAAGCAAATGATACCGTGTGCAACGTGTGAGTAATCGGTCTGAACAAATGAAATCACAGACTTGCCTTTCCCATCATTCACTTCACAAACAGTAGCAATGTGCCGCACAGCAGGTAGTTCGGTTAAAACCAGCCTTGTAAAACAAATTTCCTGCAGCCGTTTAAGTGAGCTGCCTGCCAGGGGCTGGAAGCTTCCGCAAGGGGATGGGGCCCCAGGAGGAGTTAAGAAAGGTTGGGGTGTGAGGGAGCAGGGGAGGGAGGTGCTGCGAGTTGAGCCTTACTACATACATTAGAGTAATTAAGGGTTTCGTGTCTTACGGGTGTGTTTTCCATTTGTATGGATCTCAGACGTGACTGTTAGATTAGCAAACCCAAAACATACAGCATATACCTCTCTGTGCTTTGTCAAGAGGTGGCTGCTAAGGGACTGAAGCGAAGTGTCCAAATAAATATTCTAAATTTGGAGTCACAAGGATGTCATTGTAAATCAGATGAATTGCTAGGAAGCTAGTGATGCAAATCACAGTGATTTAAAAGAAAAAAAAAAGTCATGGCTCTTATTTTCACAGTAGAGGCCTTTTTGATTCATTAATTATTTTCTGAACAGTGCAACTGGCTACTAATAGAAGCCTGACTTGCATGCTCAAGCTTAGAGTGGAGGGGGAGGAGAGATGTAAAATTAGAGAGGATAACAAGAAAATCTTTCATAGTCTCAAACTTTGTACCTTCAGGCCTCAGGTCACTCAATCCCTCACCATGCCAGGTGGGACAGAGAAAGCGGCTGCTTTCTTCATGGAACTCGATCTCACACAGAGCCAACCCCAGCGGCTTTCATTGGATGGAAGCTCTGACCAATAAGGGAACTGACAGCATTTTGGTTTCAAGTGCATTTTGAGTCCTTGTGGCAACAATGCCAGGTTGTGGGAGGACGGATGCCACACCCAGCAGCTCTTTGCTTCCCATACCATCAGGAACAAAACTGAACACGGTCTCAGAGCTGGCACCTATTTTGCCTCTCACTGGTAATCCCGATGTTGGCTTCATACTTACTCATCATGACCTCTTAGGTAGCTGGTGAAAGCTCTCAGAAGAGGGCCTAGGCAACCTGGCTTGACTGGAACTACACCCTATGCGCATAATGAGAAGCTATACAAGGCAGCAATGGAGGCCACAAGGGCACAGTCTCTGGCATCCCCCAGGACTGGGCTTGCCTTCGGCTTTCCTGGGCACTCACAGACAAAATTTAATGTCCACAGGCTCCTTCAGTTCTCTGACACACAGTATATAACATAGAATGTGTTACAGGACTGAAAGGAAGAACATTGCTCAGTCAAGAACATTTGAACACCATGAAGTTCCTTTTGGGGGAGCCCAATGTTCTCAGTCTGAGACCCCTTTGTGGATGGGCTTGAACTCACTAACTAAAATGATTGCAAAAAGGGAATATAATAAGGCTTTCTTGCAAATGGATGATAAGGAGTCCATTGCAAATAAGGCATCCTTGCAAAAGAATGATATACTATCCCTTCAACCCCACCTCCATCTAGGCCCAGCTATGCGTCTACCCAAGTAAGACTGATGCAATGCTGTCTTTGATTTGCAAAAAGGGTGCATGGATTTTAAAAGTTTTGGGCAGCCAGGAGGCTCAGTTGGTTAGAGCGTGAGCTCTGAACAACAAGGTTGCCAGTTTGATCCCTGCATGGGCCATCTTGAGCTGCGCCCTCCTTACAAAAAAAAAAAAAAAAAAAGGAAAAGCTTTCAATAGTATAAGATTGAATTCATACATGCTTATCATAGATACATCAAATAGGATAGAAAATTGTATAAAATACTCCCTCCTTCTGTGTTTGCCTTCGCCAGGGGTAACCACCACTGTGAAGATTGTTGTGTGTCATCCTAGAGACTTTTTATGCTTATACCAACATACACATGTTTGTAACCACACCTTATTCTGCAACTGGTCCAGACACAGTGGGCACCTTTCCATGTCAGCACATGTAGGTTTCTCTCGTTTGTTTTAACATCTACAGAATACTTTGGCCTGAAGGGTGCATTTTAATTTATATAGCCTATCTTCGACTGAAGGACATTGGGTTGCTTCCATTCTTAATATATTGAAAATGACAAGGCAGTGAAAATCCATATATCTTCATGCATTTGTGTGAGTATAATTGTAGGGGAAATTCCTAAAGACAGAGTTACCAAACGGTATAATCCTTGCCAATCTGACAGTTGATTGTTCTTCACATTCAGTCTTACTTAAAACGAAATAGGACACTGAGAATCGTTTCATGTTTCAAAGACATTTATAATTCTTTTGTCTGTGGCTTGGAGGAAAGACCTGAATGTTCTCTTCCCTGGTTGCACATTCCATTCACCTAGAGTCATCATTTAAAAAATATCAACCTCATGGGGACTTGCCTCAATCCTGAATGTGTTCAGAATCACTTGGGGTGCTAGTTAAACCTGGATTGCTGGGCTCCACTCTTCATGTTTCTGATTCAGCAGGTCTGGGTGGGGCCTGAGAATGTGCATTTCTGCCAAGTTCCTGGGTGCTGACGGTGCTGCTGGTCCAGGGACGTCACTTGGAGATCTTGATTTAATTAGTATGTGATGGGACTGAAGTCCTCACTGAATGTCATCAGTAGGTTCTTGGAACTGTGGCAAAATGATGTATACGGACATCAGTTTGACCAGAGGCTAATGATATAAACAAGAGTTCAGTTCTTTCAGTATCTCATCAACTTATAACAAAATAACCTTGAATGAAATGACATTATTCGAGGACATGCTGTATTATTCATTTTCCCCAGGTGATAAAAAGGGGCAGCCAGGCCGGAGAGCCACTGGGCAAGGCAAGAAGTCTTGTCCTATATGTATTTGGGTTGTTGGAAAAGTCATGACATATTTTTTCTGTGTTTTTCATTGCAAAAATGCATCATGACTTTTCTGACAACCCAATAGATTTCGCCAACACAGTCCCCGGTTTTCTCCCACACAGTAACAAGATAGCCTCATTCTCCTTCACATCTTCAGTGCTTTTTTCTGTTTTCTTTTTTTTAGACTTTGCAGCAGAGGATAGTTTATTAGAGTAGAAAGTAACAGCTCTCAAAACGAGAGGGGGTCCCAACTGGGGTGTTCCCAGTACTTTTTATCTAAGGGAATAGGGTTCCTTACAGGGCTCTAAAGGAAGTGGTAACATTGCTTCTTTTGAGGAGGAACATTTTCCAAGTACATGCATAACTAGGTGATCAGGATATGATTGGAAACAAGATTTGGGAATTATAGGTAAAATCTAATTTAAAACACATACTTCGCCCCCCCTTAGAAGTGTAAGTAAGTTGGAAACATAAGAGAAAGTTGGGTTCCTTATAAAATGGATATAGAGAATTTACAATGGGCTATTGCTTAAGAGCCCATTACAATTCAGAGCCTAGCCCTGTGTGAAAGTAAATTTTGCTTAAATCACAATGAAGTGGAAATTCCAGAGATTGCACAACTAAATGATACCCTTACAAAAGAAACATACAGAGCAATGATTGTCAGTTCATTTCTGGAAACCCAATAATTTATTCTTACGAAAAAATCTTTAAAAGAATTATATTCCCATCTCCCATGGAAGAAAAAAAAAAAGAATTATAAAGATGAATGTCAAGGGTATACTAGGCATTTGCTTTGTTTGAAATTTCTCGTTCACTCAAGATTTTATTTTGTCTGTTGTTCCTAAATGTTGGAAGAGGCAGGAGACATCCTCTGACATGCTAATTCACCTCCTGGTAATCTGTAACACTAGACTGATTTGGTTCTTTCTTATTTATTGATTTTTTTTTTTTTTTGTAGAGTCTCTGGCAACATTGCTTGGCTTTGGGATAAGAGCCATTTGATACTGCCAAAAAGAAATCTGAGAATTTTCTGATCTGCCTGTTTTCTAACTCTGTTATGGGGACATGTGGAATTGGTTCTGATGGATCATAAAGGCAGAAGTTAGGGAATGTGGACTTTGCTGAATGAAACAGAACAAAGAGAAGTAAGTCTTCAGAATTAATCACTACTGCTAGTTTGTTTACTTCTGTGTTAGCATGCTCATTTATATGCTTACAGCAAGCCTCATCAAGTCTGCTATGCATTTATTTCACTGCTGTGCATTCTACATTCAGATAAGAACACCAGCTTTTCAGGTATTAGCAAGAGGACCAAACAACAACAAAGATTGATGTCTGGCTTTACAAGAAAAGGCTGCATTTTGCTTAAGTAGTAAGGACAGGAGTGCTTCTTAATTCCTTTTCTAATGTAGCTAACTGTGCCCAAGACCCTGGGGTTGACTCAATTCCCTCATTTGGCTGATTTATGAGACAGTGCTTCACCACTGTCTTACCAAATAGGTTTATTTATTTGGACCTGAAATAGCTAGAAATCTAAGAGATGCTTGATTGGGGGAAATTTAGCATTTAATCACTTCTCAGTCTTTACCTACCTTCTTGGATGATGACATACATGCCACAGCACTCCAGAAGAAAAGATAGGGTCAATATTGCCAACATGTTATCATCAACCCTTCATTCAGTAGCCAGCCATCTATGCATAGACTTCCTTCTACCTGCCCCATCTACTTGAGGATCATTTTGCCATTCATACGACCTCTACCACATGGATAGGAAGGGAAAGCAAAGAAGGTAAAAGACAAACCATTCAGTTTTGCTATTTGCTAGTTGTAGGCTGAAGGCAGCATAAAATAAAGCTTGACTGTCTGAGGTCAAATTACAATTTGCTGAGCGATCAGAGCTCTAGTTCCCTACCCATTCTTGGTTATCACACTCTGCAGTAGAAAGTGGCCTGGCTGGGGGCTTTCCGCCATCCTCACTGGCTCATTACGAAAAGTTGTTAGTGTCTCTAAGAGTGGGGAATAGCAGCTGACTGTGAGGTTTTCTGTCTCAAATCCCTTTTTCTTCCCTCTCCTCGCTGCCCACCACCTTGGCATGCTGTAACACTGGGCAAGCATTCAGGAATTAGGATGCCCCCTTCTCTGGGTCCCAAAAGCCATTAGACACCATCCCACTAGGGCATCATTCTACCCATCATAGAGCGTGCACCACTTCCCATAATTTACATTCTCTTAGAAAGCCCTCTGCTTCTGCCCTTCTGGGCATTTCCAGGCTTCCCTGGGCTGTAGGAAATCAGAGCCTTTCTCCAACAGATTCCTAATTCCCGTCTTTGGGTTTGTTCCCAGGAGCTTTTCCCCAATAACTCAGGCCCTAAGTCCACAGAGGACTGTGGCTGACTTTACTATCATGTTCAGCTTGATATGTAGCACAACAGGTTTGCTTCTTCCATTTGACAAAGCCCGAGTCAACCCTGGAATTATGTCATTTGCAACAGGCCTATGTGATGCTTGCTACTTACTGTACAGAACCTGGAACTTTCCACTAAGAAAACTATTTGATACATTTAACTGCCAAAGCATGAGAATCACACATATAGATACTGTACAAATCAGTTAGGAAAAGACAAACAATCCAAAAGAAAGGGGGGCAAGAAGAGATGAAAGAATTATTCAGAGGAATCTTGAAGTTCGAAGAAGCATTTGAGAGGAAACTGAACCTCACTAGTAATCAGGGAAATGCAAATCAATTCCCCATTAGATTAGCAAAAATGTAAACCTTTGTTCATATAAAATATTAATTAAAATATTTATAAGGGGGGAAATGAATATTTTGAAGTCCTGCATGTAAACATGTACATTGTTCAGCCACCCTGGAAAGACTATGGCATCGTGGGGGGAAGGTGATAGTGTACTTGACATACAGCCTAACATTTTTCCCCAAAGTATTATCCTAGAGAAACTCTTGGGGATGTACACACCACATTGTTTACAGGGATGTTCTTCAAAACATTGTTTGTAATGATTCAAAGAGATAGAAACATTCTAAATATTTATCAATAGGAAATAGGGAAATAAACCATGGTCTACACTCATATAATGGAATAGTACATAGCATTTAAAATCAATCTAGAGGTACATGTGTCAATATGGGTAACTCTTGAAAACATAATGAAGTATAATACAATTTACCTAGAGTTTAAAAGCACACAAAGTGCTACTACTATGTATACTATTTCTAAGTATGTGCCCAAACAGTCAAAGTAGTTAAACATAGACAGAAGAGCTAAATAAACATCAACATCAAAACTGTAGTTAGCTCCAATTGTATCCGAAAGATTTTAGTACTTTAAAATGAGGCAGGGGGCCAGTTGAGTGGCTCGGTTGGTTAAGAGTTGGCTTGGGAACGCAAGCCCTGAGCAGCAGGGCCACCGGTTTGGTTCCCACATGGGCCAGTGACGCTGTGCCTTCTACAGCTAAGATGGTGAACAACAGCTCAACCTGGAGCTGGGCTGCTGTGAGTCGCCGGCCATGGCATAGGCTGCAGTGGGGCTTGCCAGCAGCAGGTGTGTGCTTTCGTGAGCTGCCGTGAACTGCCGTCCAATGCCTGGCAGGCAACTGCCTCACCCGTGAAGAGCACAATGATAATACCAACATGGGCCAGTGAAGCAACGTCCTCCACAACTAGACTGAAGAACAAAAGGACAGCAACTTGTTTGTTTCCCTTCCCCGGTTCCCCAATGCTGTTCCTCTCCCCCAATTCCCCCAATAAAATCTTAAAAAAAAAAAAAAATGAAGCAAAATGGTAAAATGTTTCTATATACAGAAGGTGACAAAAAAATGTGTATACATATTTTAAGAAAGGAAAAAGTTGTATTAAAATTGTAATACTCAATATATACCGATAACTAAAGAAGAATACAAGTTACATGTATGCACCTTTTTGACATTGCTGGTATTAAATATGGGTTGGCATAGGTATGGGTATGCTTTTCTGTTTATTTGTAGTATCTCTTTTTTCCATCATTATTATAATAACTTCCATTTTAGTCACAAATAAGTCTTTTACCTTCTTCAAATAATGGTTAAGCCCAACAACAGTACTGAGTTTCTTCTTTCTTACTGGTTCTTGGGCCTCTTTTCTGGGGCTTTCACCTGAAGCATAGGGATGGAACCAAAAGTTGTAAAATGTTCATGCTGGACACACTCAGTACTTGGGACCAGGCTGAGGCCACGTCATTGCTCAGACACTTCCAGAAAGCTCTTTTTGTTTCATTCTCCTTTAAATGCTACATAGGAAGAAACAAAAGATGCCCCCCATGGCTTTAAGTCAAACCCTTAATTTTATTTGAATATGGTTTTTATTTTTGTCATTTAATTACTGCCATTTTTTTCTTTTCTTTTCCTTGGTTTTTTTTTTTTTTAAAGCTTCCAGATTGCTGTGTAATTTTTGTATCTATGCAGATTAGACTAAGAGTCCAGGAAGACCCAGCCACATAATTAAGGATAGAACAGAATCTTCTGCTTTACATCATCTTTCCCAATTTAAAAAAAAAAAAAATGACATTTTCTGTTTTCTAATCACACGTGTTGTCTTCCAGGTATTTCACTTTAAACAAATATTTTCCACTCAAAACCTGCTGCAATGAATTTGCAGCCTCTCAAGTAAACATGGGTTTAAGTTGATAAATCCTCTGGAATTCACTGGCATTTTTTTCTCCATACCTAGTTCTAGGAAGAAACAGTGGGGACCATATAAAACAATTCCTCCCTCATTCAGCTTTTGTAGGATCTCAAGTTAGAGCTTTTTATAGATTTGGAAAGACCTCCTTGCTGCATCTGGACATCTTTTTGTTGCCTACCTGGCCTTCGAGTCTAAACTATTTTAAGAGATGTCGATGCAGCAACAATGGGTTATCAGTCAGTGTCTAGAAAAACAGGTGGCATACCTAAATTTGGGAATTTGAAGAAAGGTCAATACAGAAACTGTTTACAAAGATGTCATCAGTGTAAATGGGACCACAAGACGAGTGTGACCCTGGGGCTGTTATCACCCCTTGGCTTCAACAGGCAAGGGAAAGGGAGTAGTTATCTATAAGAAAAGAGGGGTATATGGAAAAGGTAGCTGATGAGAGCTACCACTGCAGGGAGGAGGCCAGGAAATAAATAACCCAACTCGCTCTCCTCCCTCCCTCCATTCTCTTGTTAGTGCTCCCCATTGGCCAAACACAAGGAATCACAAGATATAGGAACTCACTGATATCAGGTCAACCTTTCAGGACACTGAGTAGGGCTAATAGGGAGAGTGGATATCCAGGATACCAGCCAATCCAGAAAAGGTCTATAAATGTACTTAGGTGTCTGCATACTTACCATTCCACATAGGCTAAGGTGCAGTAGAAATTATTTCACGGATGAGATAGTCTCCATTTGGGTAGCTGCAGTAGTCAAACTCTTATGCAACTGACATGTCATTTGGAGATGCTCTGATTCCCAAACCATTCCACTGGAGGGGCTTAAGAATCAACTGGATCAATATTATGTTCTGAATGTATAAATAAAGATGGTGCATCGTAGAAGAGACAACATGTTTTGCATTAACCAGGAGTATAATAAAATAAGAATAAATGCAAATAACAATAATAGTTGATTTCTGACATTAAGAAGAGTCCTCTTGGGGCATTGGGGCCACTTGGGGCTGAGTGGCGCATTGGTTAAGAGTTGGCTTGGGATGCCAGTGGCCCCGGTTCGGATCCCATATATGAGGGCCAGTGACATTGCCCTCTACAGCTAACAGTTCCACTGGAGCTGGGCTGCTGTGAGTCCCCGGTGCGGCTTAGCTGCAGCCCCTGCTGCAGTGGGCTGCCATAGGCTACAGCGAGTGGCCAGCAGCCAGCATGAGCAGCTGGCAGCCAGCATGAGCTGCCAGTAGCCGCGATGAGCGACCATCCAGAGGCCAGCGACCGATCTGCCTCACCCAGGAAGAGCACAATGACAATACCAACACGGGCCAGTGAAGCAACGTCCTCCACAACTAGACTGATGACCAAAAAGACAGCAACTTGTCTGTTCCCCTTTCCAGATTCCCCAACGCTGTTCCCCTCCCCCAATTCCCCAATAAAATCTTTAAAAAAAAAAAAAAAGAAGAGTCCTCTTTTTGTACTTCTGTGAGCATTGATAGTGATCTCACTACTGACAGAAGAGATGTCTGAATCATCAAAGGAAAAGTGTATTATGTTCTCTCTAATGTTAAGATTTAGTAAAACATCTATTAACTATGATATATTATTAAATTTGAAAAAAATGGCCAAAATATATTATTTCCATACTAGATGTTAGCAACATGAGTAAAGGCAAAATCCCTGCCCCCAAGACAAAAACGAATGGTCCTATTCTGCTAACTAGGAAATATCTAGGTTACTTTCTGTAAAAATGGTCAAATCCAAGTTCAGACATAGGCAGAGCCACAGCCACAGCCACACCCGACCCACTGCACCCTCTCTCTGGCCCTGTCTAAAGTCTTTCCCATGTAAACCTCCTTCTTCCTACAGTTAAATGTCATAAAACATGTCTTGTGCTTATCAGCATTCTGACACTTAGTAAATGCTTGGTCAATGTTAGTAGTAGTAATAAAAATATATATAATACTAATAAGTACAAAGGAAGTTCATAGAAAATTCAGAAAATGTTTTATTAAGAAATTAACATTTGAGATAAGCCTTAAAAAAGAGTAGATTCTAACAAGTGAAAAAAAGAAAGTGGAATTAGCAAAGACTACTGGATCAAGGGAACAGCATTTGCGAAGATAGTAAATATTGGTTATAAATGAGATGCAGATTTGTTAGTCATATTCTTGGGCTATAGATGTTGAACTTAACAATGGAGAGCTGTTGAAGGAATTGGGGGGAGAATGGAAATAATAATAAAAATAAGAGTAGCTAATGTTTATTGAACACTGACTATGAATTAGGTACTTACTACAAATCATTGTTTATATGCGTTCATTCATTCATCATCACAAACATCCTATAAACTAGTTGATATTGACAACTATATTGGGTTAGGTCTACAGGTGATTTCAAGATTATACACAGGCCCTGAATTCATATAGACTTGTATACTTGCTAGGGAGAAAGAGGAGAGGGAACCTTTTTATAGAATTTTAGAATATCAGATTTAGAAGGTGCTCTAAAGTTATTAACTCATGTACTCTTCATAATAATCCCATGAGGTAGGTCCTATTATTATATCAAGTTATAGACAAGGAAACGGTAATAGAGGAAGTTCAAGTAACTTGCCTGGATTCACAGAACTAGCAAAAGTAGTAGTACCGACATCTTTGATTTCAGTAGTTTAACACTAGATTTTTTTTTTTACTTTTTACCATTGCTATGCTATTCTCTCACTTAACAAGTATCCCTTGTAAACCGGCTAGCTGTCCTTAATTAGGTTAAAAACTGGGGCTACAGAGACAAATGAAAAGTGGCTGTTGACTTCAAGGAATCCAGGGTTTCGAGAAGAGTCATAGTTACAGACAGTTATAGTAATTATGATCAAAGCTATGGTGAGGGCATCCACCAGGGCTACAGGGACTCAGAACTTTGAATCTTTGGGTGATTCAAAGTAGGTTCCCCATGGGAGGTGGCCACTAACTAGGTCAGGAAGACTGTGTGCTTGTTTATCAAATATCGGGGGCCGGCAGAGTGGCTCAGTTGGTTAAGAGCTTGCTCAAGAATGTGAGCTGAGTTCTGAGCAATGGCAGTTTGATGCCAGCCCGAGCTGAGTTGCCATTGAGCTGCCAACAGGTGGCAGGATGGCTCAGCTAAAAAAAAATAATAATAATCTTGGGCCAGCCGAGTGGCGCAGTGGTTAAGTGCTGGCTTGGGAAGCCAGCGGCCCCGGTTCGGATCCCACATATAGAGGGCCAGTGACACTGCCCTCAAAAAAACAAAAACAAAAAAAATTGGAAGAACCCATTGGGCAAGAAAGGCAACATTTGCAGGAAAGATAAAGAGACGTGAGAGAACATAGTAGGTCAGGAAATGGCAGGAACTGGTTATGGAGACAAGAAACAGCTGAGAGGGTAGAAGGATCAGGTCTTAGAATTGGATTGGTTGAAGAGGTAAGTGAATAGGAGGGTGGCAGGATTCTGGTCTGATGCAGTGGAGTAGAAAGTAGGGTGATTCACCAGGCTAGGAAATGGGACACCTGAAGGTTTAGAAGGAGGAAGCCTAGGGGGAAGGCTAATGAGGGGACTTTCAGACATTCATCTGAGGAAAGTGTGGGACCTGGTGGTAGGAGTATGCAGTAGGCAGTCAGAAGTGAGGATCTAAAGGCAAGAAAGCTGACATCTACTATGGCCTGTAATAGCCATCTGTAACATATCATATCATTTAATCATCATGAAAGCTAAAGAATTCCACACCTAGGTGGTTTTAAATATCCATGTGTACTATATGTGACAAAAGCCCTTGCAATTCCAGGATGGCATTTTCTTGGAAATAAAACAAGAATTTTGGAATTTTGAGAAGGAATTTGCATTTGGAAAAGGTGAAGCAAATTAGTCAGGATAAAAAATTTTGGTAAAAAACCACCGACACAATTGTATATCTAAAAGGAAGAAACAATATTTTTAATTATGGCTAGGTGCTGGTTCTAAAGGTAATTTAGAAAGATGTCACTTATTTCCTTAGAATGAGATTTGCTATCAGGATTGCTAAATATGGTAGAGAATAGGTAGCCTTAAATGGAGTTGAGAGAGAGAAGTAAATGGTTTCATTTCAAGGGCAATCAAGTACAAAGTTCTGTGAAGGTCAGCTGATTTGCAGGCCCAGGATGAGTGTGAGGGAGGCCAGAAAGGTGCCTCAGGACCCTGAGAGTGAGAGTCTCCTTACATTTTGTGCCCTGGATGCCTCACTCACATCTCCTTAGTGCTGGCCCTGTGCTCTAAGAATCATACAGAGGCAGTAAGTAGCATTTAGTCCAAGAGAATGAGGTCAAACAGATCCACTCACAGGTATTCCTGGAGCACAGGTATCACAGGAGGAGGACATAGCCAGTGATTCTCAATCTGCCTGGATTTCAAATCGTCTGAAGAACTTTTAAAGAAACCAGTTCCTAGATGTCCCCTCCATAAGTCCTGATTTCACTGGCCTAGAATGAGACACAGAAACAGGTATTTTTCATCTTTCCCAAGTGAATATTATTCAGAGAGGGTTTTGAAAGGTTTACCTAGAAAAGATGATAAGGAGGAAAAAGGGCAACATCAGCTCCAGAAAAATGTCAAGTATATGGCTGGAACCATCCAAATCCTTACTTACTGGAAGTCATTGTCATTTATTAGAATAGTGACATATAATAATGTCCTTATAAGGCAGTACCTACTTTGGCCACCAACATAACCATGCAGGATGAGGGCGCTTGGCCACTTAAATAAAAAGGTATGTCCATGAAAAACACAATGCTACAAATGGCCATTAGGAAGACACAGAGTGCTGGATTCCATTAAGATCAATTTCACAAAACTAGGGAACCTTCGTGAAGACTCTTGATTAAGAACTCTGACAGCAATGGCTAGTGGAGGGCAGAGGGGCCATCATGATGTGTGAATAGAAGCAGACTGAAAAATGTCTATTTTAAGTATGTAAGCAACATTCAAAAGAGAATCCAGCTATTTCCATGAATCCAGCCCTTGGCTGTAAATTACAGAACGAGGGAGACAGTACTATTTTGAAGCACGTACAGTCCAAAAGCAGAGAAATTCCATCAAAAATAAAAAGGAGAAACCCATCCCCCTTGGCTTTCCATCTTCATGGAAAGTTTTATGCTTGCTTTTTTTTTTTTTTCTTCCCTTCTCTCCTCGTCTCCTGACACCCTCTAATTAACTCCCATCTCTGCCTCTGGCACTGTGCATGCCGTAGGTGGCTGGCGTGACATCGGATGCCTGCCCCTGCAGTGTTATTAGGCACCCTGTGGCGCACAAACAAAAAGCCAAGAAAGCCTGACCCAACTATTTTCCTATGAATAGAACGTGCTTTCTTTATGCAATGAAAGGTGTTTGTGTGTGTCTATTTGTATAGAG
Source organism: Aselliscus stoliczkanus (assembly GCA_033961575.1). Lineage (NCBI taxonomy): Eukaryota > Metazoa > Chordata > Mammalia > Chiroptera > Hipposideridae > Aselliscus > Aselliscus stoliczkanus. The sequence continues at coordinate 18,464,962 of CM066740.1, read as the reverse complement.
ATGAGCTAATATGGGCAGGCATAAACACAGGGGGCTTTATGCCTGTGTATTGTATGTGAGTTGCCAAGTCTATTTAAAAAGGTTCAGGATTCAGGATCAGAAGTACTTTGCTGTGTCCTCAAATAGGACTGGAAACTCCTGAAAGACTAAACATTTGTCCTCCACGTTGGAAAGGCTAAGAGAACACAGTGAAACTTTCTAAGAAGGAAGCTGAAGCTGAGTGAAACTTCCTTGATCTTGAGATGAAAGTTCACAAATAGGTAGCCCTCCCTTCTTCCAGCTTCTTTAGTGGCATCATTAGGTGAAGCTTCTTCCGTGGTCTTGGGCATAGAAATCACAGTGTCCCTACATACCAGTCCCCTTCCACCTCCAGTGTTGAATGGAAATAATTTTTTTTTTTCATGGTCAGACATCCAATTAGGATTTTTTTCAAGTGACTACCAAGGGCTGAGCATCCTGCCTCATTGAACAAAAGGCACTTTAGATCTTACTGAGGTTTATTTTCCAGAGACCTATAACACCATCCCTCCATGGGTGCTGAGATGTTGAAAGGTGATGATGATGGATGGTAATAATCAACATTGAAAATGGTGCCATAGAGGAGGATTTGCAAAGGGACACACAGCCTTTCACTGGGGTGGTGACATTATTACCAGAAAGTCCCAGTACTAATGCTAAAGGGATTAGTGTTGGGGTGAGGTTAGTAGAGAATATGGTGACTAGTTAGACCTACCAAAGCCCATCCAACTCTAATGATGTGCACACTCTGCTCTAGTCCTTACTGATGATCTGAACCTGGGAGGCAAGTTGTCACCCTCTGTCCTAAGTGTGTCAGACCCTAGAGTTGATACCTTTGCAATGGTCTGAATGTTTGTGTCCTCCCAAAATTTATATGTTGAAATCCTAAGTCTAAAGCTGGAGTTTTTTGGGGTGATTAGATCCTGAGTGTGGAGCCCTCATAATTGGGATTAGTGCCCTTAAAAACGGCTGCGAAGAGCTGGCTTGTCCCTTCTACCATATGAGGATACAGCATGAGGCTCTGTCTGTGGTCCAGGAAGTGAGTTCTCAGCAGACCCCAAATCTGCTGGTGCCTTGATCTTGTACCCCTTAGCCAGTTGATGGCATTTTTGTTAGAGCAGCCCGAACAGACTAAGACTTAAATGGTTGGTAGTAAAGTGTGCCATAAATCACGAATCACAAACAAAGCATTAACATGAAATGGGCAAATACTTTCATCCTCCAACACACTCCGTGTCACACATCGCTTCTGCTACGGCAATTTCTGTCAAATAAAATTATGACGGTGTGTCCTCATCCACCTTATTCACTGGACCTGGAACTGTGCAACTTCTGGCTTTTCCCCCATGATAGGGAAACATTTTGAATCAATTCAGTACATCGAGGCAGCCACAACAGCACAACTAAAGACACTCATGAAAGAGGACTTCCAGAACTGCTTCTGAATGTGGCAAGAACGATGGGATAAGTGTGTTCAAAGTGAGGGGGAATATTTTGAGGGGGATTATTGGCAATGTATCTTTTACTGTAATAATTTTTCTAAATTTAAACAGTCACTGTATCTTTTGATCACACCTCGCATTGATTTACATACTATCAGCATCACAAAAGGAATCCATAATACTACACCTTAAAACACAATTAGCTATAAAAACTGTGCTCCACTTTATTCTTCTGTTTTAGTAATGCATTTCTCTCATGTTCCAACTTTTCTTGGCTATGTATTTCAGAGTTTTTTAGTCTACCACACCAAAAGTGCACCTCACCAAAAGAAAGAAAACCAAGGTAAGGAAAGTAAGGCAAGCTTTAATAAAGATTTCTACAGTCTAGTTTAAAAACATTCTCCTAGGGCCGGCCAAGTGGCGCGGTGGTTAAGAACTGGCTTGGGAAGCCAGCGGCCCCGTTTCGGGTCCCACATATGAGGGCCAGTGACACTGCCCTCAAAAAAAAAAAAAAATCCTCTTGATTTGGGTCAGATGACCCCAAAGTTAATAAGTTCTTCTCAATAAATGTGTTGAATCCATGACAATATAGGGGAAATACCTAACACAGGGCTTGGAATATAATAGAAAGTGAGCGGTAGCCACTGTCACTATTATTTTAAAAAAACTGAAGCATAGAGTATGGCTTTGCTTTTTTCAGAACTGGACAAATACACTGTGTTAGATAGTGGTTCTCAAACATAACAGCATGGAAATGATCTGATGAACATGTCTAAAATACAGATTGCCAGGCGCTATTAGCTCTGGGAATCTATCATCACCCCCTCACCCCCCGCCAAATTCCCATTTTAAAAAAATCTCACCAGGTTGTCCTCATTCAGATGGTCCATGGACTCACACACGGAAACCACTGCCCTAGGAAATTTTTCATTAAGGACTTGAATTTTTAAGAATCCATCATATTTTATAAGAAAGAAAAAAATATATAATTATATAAGATTAGTATTTTCTTTCTTTATACATAGTTTGTGCATAGAGATATGCACAAGCTAGGTTCAGATATATAGATGTACCTATATATAGATGTAAAATATGTGTGACATATACCTATATATGTGTTTGTATATATATTGATGAAGATCTTTTGTTTGATCAAACTCTACTCAGGCTCCTGACCTTTCTCCTAGCTCTATCAGTGCACTTCCTTGTCAAATCTAGTTTTAGCAAGAACCCTGCTAGATCACCTTAGCAGAGTCCCCTATCTTCTATATCTGATCACCATATCTTAGGGTCTTCATTCTCCACCACCCCCAAGTGATGTCTGATCACCGGAGCCTGTCTCTGGCAAGAATCCTGTTAGGTCAGTTCAGCCAAACCCCACCTTACTCCTGATGGTTCCTCTTAGTAATTTTTCATCCACTGACCCCCACCCTGCTCCTTGGCCTCAAGTTCCCACTTGCCCCTGCTGGATTCAGAATTGAGCCAGGTTCTATGCTGAGGTCTCTCTCCCCTATTGCAACAGTCCTCAACAGAATCTGTTTTTACCTCTCTAACTAATGCTATCTACTAGCTACTGGGTTTGTTTGTTTGTTTTTGACACGGTGTGTGTGTGTGCAGCCACACTTTTAATTTCTTTTTTTTTTTTTGAGGGCAGTGTCACCAGCCCTCATATGTGGGACTCGAACTGGGGCCGCTGGCTCCCTAAACCAGCGCTTAACCACCACGCCACTCAGCTGGCCCCACACTTTTAATTTCTAATGATTACTTCTCAAGGAGAAAGACATTTGTCCTTTAAGCATTTTTAAATTATTATCCTGAACTAAAATGAGCAACAGAAGCCAAAGACTTAGCAGGGAATCACATAGACACTGAAAAATTTAATCTCAATGTTTACATATATGCATTGACTTCTGTAGTAGGAAAACTATCAGATGTAATCTATTTTTGAAACATTGATCTGAAACCTAGCCTTTGTGCTGAAAAAAAGAGAGAGACTTAGGAAATAGTATTGAAACAGTGGGGAAGTTTCTGTAATCTCCCAGGATGGATCATGAAGTTATCATGTGCTTCGTGCCTCCGATCTGCTCAGCCTTCCTTACTGTAAACACCATACATACTCAGCTTGACCATACAAAAGTTTAGACCATTTCATTAAAAAGCAGGAGGGGAGGTCTCTAAAACAAGGGAGATCCCCTCTGTGACTGGGGAAGCCACTTAAGTCAGTGGGAAGTTAATTGACTTTTGACTGAGGGTGGAAGAGACATCCTAGGAAGAGACATTTTTACTGATGCTGCAGTCTGATCTGTACCTGTATTCTTAAATTTGAATAATTGAGAGAAATACTACTCTTGCATTCTCTCCTTTGATTCATCATATACAGGGGATGTTCGCACAGGAAGTAGGCCTTTCAGAGATTTTGGGGGCTAAAGAAATGCCATAAAAAACAACTCCACCCCATGTGAGCAAGGATCAAAACAATGACCTTCATTCTCTGACTCTCTTTTTCAACCATGAAAAAAAAAAAAAAAAGAACCTGCTGGGCCCACTAACATTTTCCTGGGCCTCATAGCGTGTAAGGACAAGCATCAAAACCTATGTCTAAGATTAGGGGAGAATCATGAGATATTTGCCTCTTTTAAAAATTTGATAGACCAAGGCAATGATAGCAGTCAGAATTCATAGTTCTCATCTATCCCTGACTGTCTACGTTAGGATGATTATAGTTTTATTAAAAGTAATGTATCGACAGAGACTTTTATGTGACTTAGGGAATGACACAATTATTAGTTAACAGTTCACATCAGAAGATAATTGAATACAATTTTGTAGACATGGTCCATGATATACTCATAAATGAGTAAAGAAAACAATACCTCTTAGTGAAGAATTGTGAGGAATGAAAGCAGATACAAAATTGGGTAAAACTATACTGGTCAGCAATGTTTTCCAAGAAAGTGTCTGCCCAGCATGATGACTGGAACATAGCCGCTACAAACATTATTTACTAAATGAATAAACAAATGATTAGAGCTTTGGAGAATGTGTTAGAAAAAAAGTACTGGAAGGAAAGTACCCATGTGTTACAGTGTTTTTCTGTCCCTTTCAACATTTTTGTACTCTTTCTTTGTACAGATAAAGAAATACAAAGGCCGGCCGATTGGCTCAGTTGGTGTTAAGAGCTCACTCAAGAGTGTGAGCTGAGCTCTGAGCAACGGTGGTTCGACCGCAGCCCAAGCTGAGTTGCCGTTGAGCTGCCAACAGGTGGCAGGATGGCTCAGCTAAAAAAAACAAAAAGAAAAGAAATACAATAAGCATGCATTTCTTTTATAATTTGGATAAATAAATACGAAACCAAACAAGGTCCTTGTTTTCTAATTCCTTGGTTTTCCCAATCTGAAAATTTTGAGGTCATTTTCCTATTACTGGCAATTACTTTTACATTTTACCCCACGAAGAGACTTTTTTTTTCCAATATTGAAATATCAATATTTTCAATACATGTTGAATTGTAAGGAAAAACGATGCTCTTTCACTTGGAAAGTTTATGGTCAACTAAGCAAGTTAGGATGGCATGTAACAAAAAACTACAACTGGGCTTAATAGTAACCTAATAGGAGCAAATAAGCAAATCAGGAAAACCCGCTAGCTAGTAGAAAATGACAATACTTCATTAAGTTAGTGATGCCCCCTGCCGTTTACTTTGTTATCATTACAGAGTAAAAACTGGGTGGGCTGATGAAAACTCTGCAGGCTAGCTAACGGTTTCTGTGCATTAATTTGCATTCATTCATTTCATCGCTCATGCATTATCCCTCCGTGCTCATCAATCATGGTGCTTTTGTACAAGGCTGGTTGAGGTTCAGGTCAAATTTGTGGCAAATAAAAGACTCCTAAAGTTCTTTCAGTCTTAAAAGACTGCAACTAGTACTGACTTGTGCTTAAAGTGCAAGAATCTCATCAGTGAGTGACAAAGCCTGAGGCATTCAAAAGCAGAGGGTCTCATCACCCGAAATGCCCTGGGGAAGAGCATGTATGGCAGCCTCAGCTGGAGATTGAGGGTCTGGAGATTAAGACCATAAGGAGAGGTTCTAGGGGCAGATAATCCTTCATTTGTATCATATGCTCTATTTACACTGGTTTAGCAATTTTCAAAATCCTTTCACAGCCTTAATCACTTCAGTCTCAGTAACTACCTTTTCAGGTAAACATGGCAGATTGCGCCATCCCTCATTTATGAATGGGTATATGAGGATCCAGGGATGGAGTGACCTACCTCCCTTTGCACCATTTGCTAGGAAGCCACTGAGACAAGCCTGGACTGGGCTTCAATTTCCTTTCAATATGCCACACTACCTTTATGTGCCCTGCCGGACTTGAAAATGCCGAAAAGCTCATGCTTATGGCACTGAGATAGTCTAAAATTTCATTAGGTGAACAGTCCCAGTAACAGATCCAACGTGATGTGTGCATGGGCAAAAGCAATTTTCTGTGAGACATCATCATCATTAGCTTTCAACAATTAAAATTTTCGTCTCTTCAGCCTGGAAAAAAAACTGATGGAGAAGCTGTTCAGGTAGTTGTAATCCAAATTTCACAGATCCAGGAGGCTTGGTTTTTCCATCTGAGGTTCAGTAAAGCATACAAATGGCTGGCTGTTGAGGAGTGTGAATGGCTGACCCTTCTGAGGTTTGCCGGCCACCATGGGTTGTTCTGGTCAGGCTGTCATCTGGCGGCCGCAGCTTTCGAGCCATTACCCATGGCCACTTTGTCACAGTATTAGGAAAGTTAAGCTGGGATTGTTCCCAATTCCTAATTTACCTCTCAATAAAAATTGAAAGTTAAAGAGAAAACTAGCTTGGCTGCAGCCTCTAAGTGGTTTTGAAAGACACAGCTGGGGCACAGGGTGTGTGAAGGAAGCCATCTGACAGAGAACTTCGATTAGCTGGAGATGCTGGGGGGCGGGGGTGGCCTGGGAACAACCCCAGGAACTGGTTTCAGGGGCCAAAGGAGCTAAGATTTTAAGAGGGGGAGGTGGACAAGACCCTGTGATCTATGCCCTTTTCAAGCATGTTTTCTTTACCTTCCTTTGATAGTACATCTTAAACTGTATGCCATTAATGTAAAAATTTAGGACTCTATTTTGTAATGTCAGAAAATTCTTATTTCTACATGTGATTACTTAGGACACTAACTCAAAGAAGGTTAACTTTGTCTTAATTTTTAATCCTGTAGGTTGCTTATTTGTTTTAAAAATTATTTCTGATTCAAATAACTTTTTTTTTTTTTTTTTAAGATTCTATTGGGGAATTGGGGAAGGGGAACAGACAAGTTGCTGTCCTTTTGTTCTTCAGTCTAGTTATGGAGGACATCGCCTCACTGGCCCATGTTGGTATTGTGATCATTGAGCTCTTCCTGGGTGAGGCAGATTGGCTGCTGGCCATTGGATGGCTGCTCACAATGGCTCTTGGTAGCTCACTCCAGTTGCCGGCCACTCACGGTAGCTTACGGGCAGCCCACTGCAGCTCCACTGCAGCCTACACCATCGCTGGCAACTCATGGCAGCCCAGCTCCAGGTGGAGCTGTTGTTCACCATCTTAGCTGTAGAGGGCAGTGTCACTGGCCCTCATGTGGGATCCAAACCGGGGCCCTGCTGCTCAGAGCTCACACTCCCAAGCCAACTCTTAACCAACACGCCATTCGGCTGCCCCTTGAAGAACTTTATAAGAACTATAATCAAAATTTAAAAAGGAAGTTGGGGTGAGAAACCCACCCATCACACTACCACCTGAGTTTTTACTTTTCCTTCATTATATTTTTCATGTTAGGGACTTCTTAAAAAGAAGTTTCCATTACAGATGCTGAAGATTTCATGGGACTGGGCTTCAGCACTACAATCATGACAAAGTGGCTGGCTTTGGACGGTGACTATTGTTTTAAACATGAGTGAATGCAAGAGGGGTCCCAGAAGTCCTCAGCTGGCAAATGTGTAGCCCCTTCCCGACCCTCCAACACTGGATGTTCTCCCACCTCCTGTGGCTTTAGTCCGAGAATTCTTGACACTGAGAATTATCTGGGCTCCTTATAATTTAAGCAAGAGTTAATTTAAGTGATTCATATAGTTACCATCTGGAAAAGGCCTGGCAGAATTAGAAAATCCCTCTAAAACGTTTAGTCTGTTTTACTCTATATTTTCCTAATATTTTGCTCTATGTGTTTCTTTCTAGTTAGCACTTATTATTGGGTCTTCATCTTTCTTTTTGCCCACTTTCACCTGCTCAGCTTGAATTTCTGTCCTTCTTCCTTGTCTCTCCAGTTTCTCCCTCTTTTGATCTATTTCTTCCTTTCCTTTCTGATGAACTAGTATGCAGTGTATCCCCATAGCCTTATTAAGGAAGGTTCCTGTAGGCAGTGTTGTTTACCTGCTTTTGTCTATCCTGAGCAACAGAATCTTAATAGGTAGTAGGTAAGGGAGGTACAAACGAGAAATGAAATCACAACCAATTACAAATTTTAGAAAGCCAACAGACACCAAAGGCAAAGACAATGAAAGCAAAATAAACAAGTGGGACTACAGCAAACTAAAAAGCTTCTGTACAGCAAAGGAAACGAAACCATCAAGAAAATGAAAAGGCAACCTATGGAATGGGAGAAAACATTTGCAAATCATATAGCTGGTAAGGGGTTAATATCCAAAATATATTAAGAGCTCATAGAACTCAACAGCCAAAACCCAAACAATCCAATTAAAAAATGGGCAGAGGATCTGAATAGATATTTTTTAAAGAACACATACAGGTGGGCAACAGGTACATGAAAGGTACTCAACATCACTAATCATCAGAGAAATAAAAACCACAATGAGATATCATCTCACACCTGTTAGGATGGCTACCATCAAAAAGACACGAAACAACGTGTTGGTGAGGATGTGGGGAAAAGGGAACCCTGGTGGGAATGTAAATTGGTGCAGCCACTATGGAAAACAGTACAGAGATTCCTCAAAAAATTAAAACTAGAACTTCCTCTATGACCCAGCAATTCCAGTTCTGGGTATTTATCTGAAGGAAATGAAAACATTATCTCAAAAAAATACCTGCACTCCTGTGTTAACTGCATCATTATTTACATTAGCCAAGACATGGAAACAACCTAGGTATCCTTTGATGGATGAGTGGATAAAGAAAATGTGGAGATATATATAAAATATATGTATATGTATGAAGGGAATATATGCATATATATGTATACATATATACACATACATGTATATGATATTATTCAGCCATAAAAAAGAAGTCTTGCCACTTGCAACAACATGAATGTACCCTGAGGCCATTTTGCTGAGTGAAATAAGTCAGACAGAGAAAGACAAGTACCATGTGATCTCTCTTATATGTAGAATCCAAAAAAGAAAAAAACAAACAAACCCTGAATTCATAAATACAGAGAATACACTAATGGTTGCCAGAGGCAGAGGGTGAGGGGTAGGTGAAATGGATGAAGGGGGTCAAAAGCTACAAGCTTCCAGTTATAAAATAAGTAAGTCCTGGAGATATAATGTGTAACGTAGTGATGATATTTAACAATACTATATTGTATATTTGAAAGTTGCCAAGAGAGTAGTCTTAAAAGTTCTCATGAGAAAAAAAATTGTAATTATATATGGTGATGGATATTAATTAGATTTATTGTGATGATCACTTTGCAGTATACGAGTATACATGTATCGAATCATTGTTACATAACTGAAACTATTATAATGTTATATGTCAATTGTATTGCAATAAAAAAGTGAAAAGCCAATAAATACCATAAATATCACGAAATCTGGACACACAGAATTATATATACATTATTTACATGTAATTATTGAAATAATAAATAAATATATAAATACATATTAGTTGACCAGCCCACCATTACTTTTCCCTACATTTTTGGCTGCACACTTTTTATATGTTAATAGTTTCTGCAACATCAATTAGAAACAACTTATTATTATAAATGCTATGTAAATTTTTAGGATTGTTGTCAAATTTAGGAAAACCTCCATTAAGTTTTTTCTTTTCAAGTATAAGTCTTAAGATTTTAAGGTAGTAATGATTTTAAATACCACAATTTGAAGACATTTATGAATCAGTTTGTCATAAATGTCCTTATTATGGTAGCCCATTAGGACTTTTTTAAAAAGAAATTTTGATCTCCAACAGGATAGAATTTCTGCTTTGACCTAGCATCACTGAGAACTAAATCTTCTACTTGCAATATTAAAGTTCTGATGATTACACGAGTTTTATACAGACTAGCTTTTGGCTTTGTACTTTCAAACCATTTCACTTTCATTATGTACATACTTTGGTGTTGGGCACCTTTGTTTTACAATGCCAGGTGAGGCAGCAGAGTAGACTGTAGGTATACTCATACAAGCCTTTCACATATTGGGACAATTAGCATCACTTAGTATAACTTATTTCTACATGAAATAATTGGGAACCATATAAATATATCCTATTAAATCCAAACCAAATGGATCTGCAACTCGAGTTTCCCTTAGCTGGCTCGCCAAAATGTCTGTCGCCACCTCCAATGACACCAGATACAAAAAGTCATTAGAGGGAAAGTAGAAGTGGAAAAAGAGAGTGGTTTGAACTGAGTACAGCTGAAATATCTTACTTTTTCAAATTTTACAAAAACGTACAACATGTGAACACATTCCTAAGGACATGCCCAGGCTCTGGAAGAAGCCGTACAGATGCGAACCTCTGCAGTATTATTCACTATGAATCTGCCTCTGCTATGGAAAAGGTTGAACCTGGGTTTTGTGTTTTTTTTAGATACAGAAAAAAGCCTTAAAAACGACAGAAAGCTTATTCTGTAATGAGAGGTAACTCAGTTGCTCTGACATATTTATGTAGATAAAAAAACATACCTTTTGGGCCGGCCAAGTGGTGTGGTGGTTAAGCGCTGGTTTGGGAAGCCGGCGGCCCGGGTTTGGGTTCCACATATGAGGGCCAGTGACACTGCCCTCAAAAAAAAAAAAAAAGCAAAACACCAAAAAACACACACAAAAAAACATACCTTTTGTACAGTGGCTGTCTGCACATATGCAGCTACTGAATAACATTTCAGTCCTGTGGACTATATAAGAGGCACATGGTATGGGTAACAGTGAGAGGGAGGGTGGCACATTGGCCCCAAGAACTGGTGAGGCAGAGCTGAGCAGGTGGAATCCCTTCAGTTCAGACCCCAGGAAATTCCAGCCTTTCCTTGGGCCCCCACTATTCTCCAATATATTGAGATAACCATTTGATCTTTGGCAGGCAACCTCTTTTAAAACAAAACAACCAACCAAACAACAATGAAAACATAATCTCCCTTCCTCTTCCATCTTACCTGAGAAATTTATTCTTTCTTTGCCAAATCCATTAACTCAGCTGAGTTATTTTTCTCTAGTGTTTTGTTCTTGTTTGATGCATGTTAAGCCACAATTAACATCTGCTTTAGGGTACACTTTTACTAAGCATGCCCGTTTACAATGGGTTCTGATGTTAGTCTTCTGGGCCTCCATACGAAACACTAACAATCCAGTGAAAACCTTTGCACAGGAGGTTAGAGGACATGGGCTGATCCAAGATGGTAGTCATGGTGGCTCGTGACACAAACATGGGGAGTGGTGGAGGGGCATCTGTGTTCCTTTGTCCAATGGGCATGTTTTTTCTTTCAGAAACTATGCTCTTTGTATGTTTCAACCCTAGGGAGTAGAAGGAAGAATCTCAAAACCCTACTGACAGGTAGAGGTGAAATACAACATGGCTGAGCTTTTTCCCCCTCAGCTATTTCCCACTCTAATTTCCCTAATGAAACAATATCCAAGAATCAAAAAACATAACTCACAAATTCATTCATAAATATTCACTCACAAATATTTGTCAAATGCCAGCACTGAAGATTTAGCAGTGCACTGGGTAAAGTTCTGTCCTTGTGACCATTATGTTTTCATGGGTGAGACTGTAAACTGGGAATGAAAGAAGAAAGAGCTGAGTGGGCATGTGGGGAATGGCAGAAAATGAGGAGGGAGAGAGGTACCCCGGGTCATAGCCACTAGAGCCTGGAGATAGTTAGGACTTGAGACTTCATTCTAATCCATTGGAAAGTTTGGGTGGCATGATCCGATTGACATTTTAAAAGGCCCTGGCTGCGGTGCTGAGAATAGACTGTAGGTGTTGTGAGGAGGCAGGGAGCCCTGTCTGGAGGCTATTGGAATAAATGCAAGTGAGAGCTGAAGGTGGTTGGCTTTGTCCACTAGGGCGGATGCTGTAAATTTGCTTCTGTTCATCAGTACCAAGAACTGAGAACTCACTGATATACAGTGATGACCAATGTTTGACCAAATCTGAACCCGAGCCCCTGCTGAGTTTGCAGTGGCGTCCAAATTAAATCTCTAGCACATTTTTTGCATCCAGCTCCAATCTGAAGTCTGAAGAACTTCTGTCATCATGTCAGGGAGTTAGACAGTCCAAGAGCCCAGCTTCTCTTATCCATTTATACAAACTGCACAGAAGATGACAAAGCTGTTGCGGCCAGACAGACTCCGGGTGGAGTCGACGCTCTGCCACAAATGAGCAGAGCAGCTCTGGGCAAGTTCTGGAAATGGGGAGACTGATGCCAAGTTATGGGAGGACAAGTGAGACAATATGTAAGGAAGCATTTAGCAAAGTAGCAAGCGTTTGATAGTAATCAGATCCAAATGTAGTCACATAAGCTGTGAAAATGGTCACTTTCTATCTGCCCTTTGGAGGTAAAATTACTTATGCAATTTTCTAATTACTCAGAGAAATAGCTTTTGAAATAGTGCCCAGATTCCTGGCAAATCTTCAGGAAATTGATTTAATTTGACGGATCCTTTTATTTAGTGTTTTTCGAAGTAAGAACTGCACCAATTATGACACCAGAGGCCCTTGTTAAAAAATGCAGATATCTGGGCCGGCCGAGTGGCGCATTGGTTAAGCGCTGGTTTGGGGATGCCAGCGGCCCCGGTTCGGATCCCACATGAGGGCCAGTGACACTGCCCTCTACAGCTAACAACAACTCCACCTGGAGCTGGGCTGTGCGAGGCCGGTGATGGTGTAGGCTGTAGCCCCTGCTGCATTGAGCTGCCATAGGCTACAGTGAGTGGCCAGCAGCCAGCGTGAGCTGCCAATAGCCGCCGTGACCGACCATCCAGAGGCCGGCGACCGATCTGCCTCATCCGGGAAGAGCGCAATGACGATACCAACAGTGAAGCAACAACCTCCGCAACTAAACTGAAGGACAAAAAGACAGCAACTTGTCTGTTCCCCTTCCCCGATTCCCCAATGCTGTTCCCCTCCGCCAATTCCCCAATAAAATCTTTTAAAAAAAAAAAGCAGATATCTGGACAGTGTCCTATTAGTTCCACATAAGAAACTAAGGTGAGCTCCACGATCTGCATTTAAAGCTCCCCAAGGGGTCGTGCTGCCTTTCAGAATCATCAGCATTGTGAGTTCAAGGGGAGTCTAGGGAGAAGGGGCCCCAGAATCCCATGGAACAGGGAAGAGTTTGATTCAGGTCTCAGCTCTGCTTTGAAAAAAAAATAAAAGACAACAAAGAAAAACCCTCTGCCTCCAGTTGTGCACAGCTTTCAGGCATCTCGGAGGCACTCACTTTCCTGACCACAGTGACACCTGCTGAGGTGACATGGTATGTTCGAAGCACTGTGACAATGATCCTGGCAGAGCATCTCAGCACCTGTGTGGGGCAGGGGGACCGCACCTGGGCAAAGGATGCAGGCCCCTTGCCCAGCTGTTGACCTCTGAGGGCTGCTGCTCAAGAGCATCCTGGAAGAATTTCTGAGTGGTGCCCCTCTGATCCTCAGCTGGCCAGAAAGACCTTGCAGGAAGATTGGGTGTCTTTTAGGAAATCAAAGGACCAGCGTCCTCCAGGCAATTAGTGTTTCCGTTTGAGTTCAATGAGCTCCACAGAAAGGGAAGGGTGCTACTCTATTGTCCAAGAGGAAAAACACTTCATCTGCTGGACATTCCCTGCTGGCCAGGCCCTGAAGCCAGGGCTCCTGCTTCTGTCCCACCATTTATGTGTCTCTGCACCCAGCTCGGATCCATCCCATCCCCATTCCCCAAAAGGTAACTCAGCAGAAGAAACGAAACACTAGGCAGCGTGGGACATTTCCTGGGAAACCACTGCGGTGAGGCAGATAAAGAAGGGACAGAGGGAGAGGAAAGGGAAAGAGATCAAGAGAGCTTTCCTGGAAAGGTTAAATCCTTTGGGAGGACAGTGGTGGGGGCGGGGAGGGCAGCATGCTGGAGAGCGGGAATCTTAGCCCAGCACACTTTTTTTTCCCCATCTGCCCACACCCACTCCGTCCGGCTCTCCTTGCTCCTGAGGGGTGACCCATGGAGCGCTGCCTGGAGGCACAGAACGTGATTTTGAGGTCTCCCTCACTTGGGTGTCTTAGCTCCAGCTGCTGTAACAAATAGCACAGTCGCTGGGTGGCTTAACAGACACACATCTATTTCCCGCAGTTCTGGAGCCCGGGAAGTCAGGCATGAGGGGGTCAGCGTGGTCTGGTTCCGGCGAGGCCCCTTTTCCTGGTTTGCAGACTGAGGTCTTCCTGCTGAGTGAACACATGACAGGGGAGAGAAGCAAGCTCTCAGTCTCTTCTTAAGAGGGCACTAATCCCATTCATGAGGGCCACACCTTCATGACTGAATTACCTCCCGGAGGCCATACTTCCATATAACATTACACATGGGATTAGGGCTTCAACATCTGAATTCAAGAGGTGGGAGGGGCACAAACATACAGCTCAGAAAAGGGTGCCTCCTCAGGGGATTCTGAGCTATAAATCTAGCATCCTCACATTATATATTCTCACCTTCTGCTCCCTCCATGGTCAGCTATGCGAGGTAAGGGACCTTGTGTTTTATGCCCTTTTGTACCCCAGTGCCTGGCTCGTAGTAGATACTTAGTACATATTTATTCAATGAACAGTTATAAAACACACTAATTTGGAGTTTACTGTGTGCCAGTTCCCATTAAAAGATTTTTACCTGCAGTAACTCACTTATTCCTCACAACCCTAGGAGGTAAGGTTTTCAGATGAGAAAAGCCAGGCACCCCACAAATAACATGCATGGGGTCACACTCCCAGAAGTGCGGAAGCTGGAGGCAGACCCAGGCCACCTGGTTCCAGAGTCCTCACAGCTATCTAGGGCATCACACTGCCTCTTCTGAGAGAATGAATGAAACTCCTGGTTCTCTGGAAAAAGAAGAGGCTTTGGGGATGCAGAGGTCTTAACAAGGAGGACCCTTCTGACTTAGTGCCAGGAAGAAATGGAGCTGCTGGGGTCCCCAGGACTCGCCCACAGGAGCCTTACCCACAGTAATGAGCCCCTAGGGGCTTCTTACCAAGCTTGGGGCTGTGGCAATGGTTTTTAACTTTGTTTGCACATTATGATGGGGGTCCTTATAAAAAGGGGAACGTTGGAGACAGATGAGCACACAGGGACAAGGTCATGCAGAGACTGGAATTATGCTGGGAGTAGAGCACCCAGAAACTAAGACAGACTTGGAACACATCTGTCGCTGGTACCTTCAGAGGGGAGCATGGCCCTACCCACACCCTGATTTTGGAGTTTTGGTCTCCAGAATTGTACGAATACATTTCTGTTGTTTAAGCCACTCAGTTTGTGGTACTTTGTTAGAGCAGCCCTAGGACACGCATACAGGGGGTCATTTGGGAGGAGCCACACAATACAAGGTCTGCTACTAGTGACTTCTCAATAATTGTTAGATTTTGTTAAAAAGGAAAATAAAGTGATTTTGTACACTGCCTCCTTAAATAGGGATTAAAGTTGAAAAGTGGGAAAAAGAACAAAGCAGGACATTCCACCCAGTGGATGGGGGCTGGGGTGGAGAGTGGGGGGTGGGAGGGGTGGTGTGTGCCAGGCCCCTGGCTGGAGGCTAAGAAACAGTGGACAGATGGTCACCATTTCTGGTCACTCCTGCTCTGGACAAGAACCAAATGAGGGATCCAGAGGCAATGGTGTGTTCAGCTGTGATGTAACTGTCCTCACCTCTAAAGCTCTCTGTGGAAGCCTCAGTTGCCTTCCATGAATTGTCCCAGCCCTTCCCATTCATAAGCATCTCTGTCACAGGGACCAGAGTCTATTACTGATCCTCTGACCTACTTAGACCCTTCAAAATTGCGTGTGTGTGTGTGTGTGTGCGCGCGCGCGCACGTGCATGTATGGTCCATTAATTCACCTGAAATGGAAATCAATGAAGCAGAATAGAAAGTTCCCTTTCCCCAACTCTCACAGCAGTTATCTGGCTGCTGGTGAGACAGTACCACCTTGGAACAGAAGCCCAACCTCTGTAGTACGCAAGCCACTTCTTTCACCTCTATTAGTCTGTCAGACAAAGGAAAGGAGCCAGACTGTTTCAGACTTCCTCCTATGCATATTACCTGAGCAATCAGGGACCCACTTCTTTTTTGCCAGCCCCATCATGAGCCCTGCCTGGCACTGGGAGTTTGAAGCCTATTTTGTAAAAGCCAGGTTTACTGAGGGAGGGAGGTATTAATCTCCAAGGCCCTTTTCCATTTCAAAGACAGTACTACTTCTTCCAAGTCACTGAAGAGGTAGAGATCATCTGAGGGACAGTTGTGTCCCCCACCACTCAAGACTGCTACTCAGTGCCCAATGGAATCATCCAGCAGGTTGAGTGAACTTCCACTGCTGCCCTAGGACCTGTGCAGTTTCATGGCAAGTTGGGGGTTTAAGGGGGCTCTCATCATACCCTGGCATCACGAGTGTGACTCTCAGGCCAGCTGTTAGCTGACTTTAGTAGTTGCAGGGAGTGGCCTCTTGCTTCTGCAAGAAGCTAGCTTTACAACCAGCTGCAGAGTTTGAATTTAAATGCCCTGCCCACATCCTACCCAATTCTCCCATATCCTCCTTTCCCTGCAGGCAGTAAGGGACAAAAGGGGCACTAGTCTTGGGGTAGCAAAAACCTGCTTTGTGAGCCTGTGCAATGATGCAACCTCTGAATTTCGGGATTTTGGTTTATCTCTAAAATGGATTTAATAATACCTCCTTGGCTTTTCTCATGAGGTTGTGAAATTCAAGGAGATTTTGTTATTTACAAACCACTTCACATACACAGAGTGACACACATGTAAGTACTGCATGGTAGGGGAATTGATTACGGTATTGGAAGCATTTCCTGCTTGAAGGGCAGGGTTCGTTGACCTTGGTATGATGGCTTTGCACAGGTCTTTAAAGAACACAGATGAAGGTCAACAGAAGTAGCAGCTTGGTGCTGGCCAAGTGGCACATTGGTTAAGAGCCGGCCTGGGACGCCAGCTGCCCCGGTTCAGATCCCACATATGAGGGCCAGTGACACTGCCCTCTACAGCTAAGATGGTGAACAACAGCTCCACCTGGAGCTGGGCTGCTGTGAGTCCCCCGGGACGGCATACCTGCAGCCCCTGCTGCAGTGGGCTGCCATAGGCTACAGTGAGTGGCCGCCAGCCAGTGTGAGCGGCCAGCAGCCGGTGTGAGCTGCCAATTGCCACTGCGAATATGCCATCCAGAGGCCGGCGATAGATCTGCCTCACCTGAGAAGAGCTCAATGACGATACCAACATGGGCCAATGAAGCAACGCCCTCCACAACTAGACTGAAGAACAAATGGACAGCAACTTGTCTGTTCCCCTCCCCCAATTCCCCAATAAAAATCTTTAAAGAAAAAAAAAGTAGCAGGTTGAATAAGATCAAGGAGATGTGAGCCAACATTCAATGGACAGGGAAATATTATACCTCCTCTCATTTAATCCACTCAAAAATCAAGTGAGAAAGAAGTTATTACCCAAATGTTAAACCAGAGATTCCAAACTTTCTCAGTTCATGGTGCTCCCAGTGTGTCGGCATTTCTAGGGAAAGAAATAGCTAACAGCTCTGTTGATTAAGTTGTCAGGTTCAAACAATTTAATACTGATCCCTATCCTAACAAGTGAACACCTGTCGGGCCCCACACAGCTTCTCAGATTTTGGGATCAGACAGGACTGCCAGCTCCTTTCTCACCCCACGTTGCCTGTCACATAGTACCAGTATTTTATCACAACTGAAATCCTAGCTCCTCATTGATAGGACATTAAAAGGAAATGTAGCAATTTAATGATGAACCGGAACTCTCTTGAGCTAGTGGTTCACACAGTGCTGAGCAGATGTCTCTGTGTGTCCCTTGGCATGTAAAAATATCCCAGAGAGCCCCTGTGACTTCACTGTGGTGCCCCAGGATGACTTGGCGCACAGTTTGGGAACCGAGGAAATAAACTAATACTCGAAGGTATGAAGTAACTTCAAGTCAGAGCTTTGCACATTTTTTTTTTTTTTTGAGGGCAGTGTCACTGGCCCTCATATGTGAGACCCGAGCTGGGGCCGCTGGCTTCCCAAGCCAGCACCCAACCACCGTGCCTCTCGGCCGGCCCCCAGAGCTTTGCACATTTTTAACATGCACAGGAATCACCCGGGGATCTTGTTATAACATGGGTTCTGATTCAATAGGTGTAGGGTGGGGGCCTGGGGTGCTGCTTTTCTAACAAGCTCCCAACAATGGAAGGGTGGCTGCTTCGTGGACCACACTAGGAGTAGCAAGGCTTTGATCAGGAGAAGTGGGGCAGTTAACATACATAACAGTCCAGCTCTCCAAAAGCCAAGGCTCTTTCCCACAACTGTACTGCTTCCTGTATAATTAAAACTGGAGGAAAATGGAAAGCATTATGTTAGTGGACTTCGGTTTCCAGTTCGGCATGTAAAGAAGCTTGGAGGCTGTCTGTCCCATCCGCACAAGAACAACAACAAACGCTGAGCAAACCAAAAATCAGCAACTCTTCTTAGATCCATCAGAGAGCTGAGGTCACAGGACAAACCACTGTCCCGCACATTGGACAAAACAGGTGGACACAGACAATCACAACTTACCGGAGAAGACACACGGGAGCAGAAACCTCCCCTGTGGAAGTCAGTGCTGGTGGGAAAAGCTAAGTGAGATGGACCAGTTTCTGGAGGCTCAGTGCAGAAGAGTGAAAACTCCAGGGAGGCTCCCACACTTTCATGAATTACCTCCAGGAGCCCTGCCAGGCTCTCACACTGAAGGTCCGCAGAAAAATCCCCTCCTCCTTCTGAAAGGGGGAGGGGAAAACAGCCACCAGTGAATACCTCCAGAGGATCCTGGTCTTTTTAACAAGGCTGCCCTCCAAAGCAGGTGTTTCAGTTTCACAGAGCCTCACCTGCCACAGTTTTACCAGAGTCTAATCCACCTGGGGGAAGGGAGATACCCAACTCAGCCCCTTCTAGCTTCCCTGTCTCACCTAAGGGGATAAAAAACAAAACAAAATGAAAAAGATGAAATAAAACTGAGAAGCTCTGGTGAAGGTCATAGGCCAGGGGCACAGGATCACTAACAGACTGTGACCTAATCATAGGACTGCAGCTCCTCCACCATCACCTTCCATATCACCTGGGCTCCTGTATAAGAATTGAGACCACTGTGCATCTCAGAAGATTTTGAAGAAGTCTCTGGGGGAAATCCAGAGAGAACAGGGAAAGCCAAAAACAAGGACACAGAAGATGGTTCAGCCTCTAACACCTACAGCTACAGCAAACAGTAAATAGAGCCCAACCCCTGTCCAGATAAGCATAAATCCCCACACTAATGGTCTATTTCCCTCAGTTCCTTTCACCAAATACAGCAGGTCCAGCTTGCAACAAAAAATTATGAGGCATGCTAAAAGACAAAACCCACAATTTGAAGAGCCTCCGAGCCCCTGGCACATGCCCCATTGTTCCACTGAACATCACTGACAAAACACAAATGCAGAACAAAAATGTTAAAAATTTCAAGACGGCAGCCACAGAGCATGACAGCGCAAGCAGAGGCCCTTCTGAGCATATGTTCGTGCAGCCACCTTGAAGTCTTGTTAGTGCACATACCTTTGTGGCTGCTCATAGCTAAACTCTGTCTGCTTCAGATCCTGCCCAGGAGGAACTAACTGCTGGTAAGGACAGAGTTTTGGGCAGTGGGTAGTACTCTATCAACTCTGTTTCCCTTTAAATCATAATAATGGTCCTGGGACCACCTCAAGTGCAGCTGGCCCACAGTAATCCATGTGCTTTGTCACTGGATACATGCCCTGGCCTAGAGGGCAAAATCATTGCCCTGCCTGCAGGGGACAGAGCCCCATTGCTGAGTGTGTGCTTGTACTCCATCATACAAGGCAGGGATGTTGACTCAATGTGCTCAGCTATTTCTAGGAAGAAACAGTATGTATGACACTTTGCATGTCATCCGCAGCAGCAATCCAGTTGAGTGACTTTCTCATAAGATACTTCAAGCAGATCAAAGCTATTCAGTAAGACCAACAATAAAACACAGGCAACATTAGCTCGTCGCGAAAAGGACTTTCCTCAATATCACTGATACAATAGATGCTCATGTCAATGAGCACCTAAAATAATTCAGTAAGAATGCAACAAAGCCCTGGTACCACTGGGCGTTCCTGCAAGCCATCAGAACCTGGGCACTCAGCATAGTTCAAGGAGCCTGTGGGTTGGCGGTAGCCGAGGATTAGTTGAAAAGGGGAATCATGCATGGTGGACGACTAAGAAGGCAACATAACTATAACACAGGAAAATAAATTGCTATCTAGAATCACAAGTGTCTTTTTGAGGGTGGCTCCTAGAAACATGAAAAACCCTTTCATTCTGCCACGTTCCTAAATGGATTGGGATATGCGGAGCTTGGTCTGGAGCTAACCTCTAGTGGTGGGGACCGAAGAGCTGAAATGAGAAGAATTTGGTTTGCTTCCAAGAGGGATGCAGTAGAGGAACTGAGTGGGAAGCTGGACACTACTTTATAGAAAAAAATGTCCAAGGGATTTTTTTTTTTTTTCAGTACAGGGATGTCTTGAATTCAGTGTTAAATTGTGCATGTTACTATAGTAACAGGATGGTATCAAATGCTGATTGAGATCCAGCTTCATCTCAACTAATTGCATCCTCAATGACCCTATTTCTAAATAAGACCACATTCTGAGGTACTACAGGTTAGGACTTCAACCCCCCTGAATTTGGGGGGTGAGGACACAATTCAAGCTCCCCAAAACATGTAGGGTAACAATTATTATCAAACACATTCTATAAATACATGTCTTTGAAAAGCAAACCTCCTGAATCCTAGCTTTTGGAAGCAGATGACATTACCTCAGTGGCCACTGGCCAGTGTGCCACTGTATTCTGTACCCCAAGATGCACAGCTGAGCCTTGTTTGCAGCCTTTCTCTGGAGATGCACCCATTCTGGTGACACCTGGCAGATGGAATGCTCAGCTGAGCGAACCTCAAATTGCAGAATAGAAGAGGCTCCATCCAGTGTGCAGCTAGCATGAGGCCATCTCAAGGTGCCTACAAGGAGAGACGAGCCACTTACCAAATGTGGGATAATTTTGCCTTGTAGATGCAGAGGGAATCTCAGTGGAGATGAAAGCAGGAAATACCGAGCGGCTATTGCAAATCTGATATATTTTTGGTATTTTAATACTTGATTATTACAACTGGTGTCCACTTATATGCCTTTCAATGTATTGCTCTAAGCACAAAGATGTTGATAGCTACTGTACTAAACAACCTCTTTTGATGAAAAGATTAAACTGTTGGTTCCTCTCACCTGATTGGGGGGTACTATTGGGCTCTCACTGTGCTTGTGAGGTCTCACTTGGGCTGCCTGCCAATCATACAATCTCAAAACCCAGTGTCCAGGGCAGGCAGCCTGTCCCTGAGACAAGCACTAATAACAGGGATTGAGTCTGGTCTGGCACCCCTGGGTGAAGGTTTTGCAGATTCATTTTTTGGGGGCAGGGTAGAAGTGGCTCGGCTGCCACTAGAGCATGTGAGCCACTAGATGGCGCTGCAGGCCCACATTGATCCGGTGGAATTTCAGCCCAGCCGGAATCTGGCTGGCTTCCAGAGCTGCCTTATCCTTTAGCCACAGCAAGAAGGCAGTGCCTAAGGCCTACAATATTTTAGAGACCCAGGAAAGTATTTTATTTTCTTTTGAAATTTGGAGAAAAAAGGGAATATAATACTCCTGGATTATAGTCATCTTTATACCAATGCAAGTTGAAAAATGTGTTCATATATGTGTAATATACGTTTCATATGTATAAAATATTCATATGTATTTATATATTATTTTATATATTTATTATATATGTACATATATATAGGGTTTTTTTTTAATGTAGGGAGGGGCCTGTGAAGGCAAAGTGTCTAGGGCCCAGGAAAATCATGATACTGCCCTGATTGTTTCTCTGTATCACATTTGACATGTGGATCAAAAATGTCAGTGAAATTTAATCAGTTCCCAGGAAGCAGCTCTACTTGTGGACATCTTTCAAGGTGCACACATTCATGCATTTATTTAACTCCATAGCTCCACTCTCAGTCACGCATTTTTTTTTCTTTTTTTTTTTTTTTAAAGATTTTATTGGGGAATTGAGGGAGTGGAACGGCATTGGGGAATCGGAAAGGGGAACAGACAAGTTGCTGTCCTTTTGTTCTTCAGTCTAGTTGTGGAGGACATTGCTTCACTGGCCCATGTTGGTATCATCATTGCGCTCTTCCCGGATGAGGCAGATCCATTGCCGGCCTCTGGATGGTCGCTCACAGCAGCTCTTGGCAGCTCACGCTGGCTGCCGGCCACTCACTGTAGCCTATGGCAGCCCACTGCAGCAAGGGCTGCAGCTATGCCTTCTGGGGGGACTCACAGCAGCCCAGCTCCAGGTGGACTGTTGTTCACCATCTTAGCTGTAGAGGGCAGTGTCACTCCCCCTCATATGTGGGATCTGAACCGGAGCCTCTGGCATCCCAAGCCAGCTCTTAACCAATGTGCCACTGGCCGGCCCAGTCACGCATCCTCCTAAATATCTCTCCAATCTGTCATCTTTGCCATGTACCCACGCTGACCCTGTAGTCCAGGACACTGGTACCTTTCTCTTGGGCTTTCCCAACAGCCTCCTACCAGCCTCTTTGCTTCCTGCTCCTTCTATAGCAGCCAGAGGCATTTTCCAAAAATCAGATCTCATCATGTCAGTTTTTTGCTTTCACCCAAACCCTTCTGTGACTCCCCACTGTGCTCTCTCAAGTGGGGTGCAGCCTCGAGGAAGCAGGCAAGAGAATTCACTGAAGTGCAGAAAGAAAACAGAGCTTCTGTTTATATTTACCTTTGATCTGATCCTTTAAACATTTCTGGGTTTTGTATGCTTTTGTTTACACAGTGTGCATTATTTATATACAAGAACAGATATTGGGAAAAGCGTGGGTTTTTAACATTTTTTTCATCGGGAGGATGCATCATTGAAAGTGTGGAGATTTTCAAAATGATGTCCAAGCACATAAGGACTTCCCCATACAAATCAAAACTACCATTAGAATCATCTTACCTGCTTAGTTCTAGCTACACAGGGCACCTGGTAAGAGCTCTAAGCTCTTAAGTTTTTTTTGTTTTGTTTTGTTTTGTTTTGTTTTGTTTTGTTTTTAGCTGAGCCATCCTGCCACCTGTTGGCAGCTTAGCAGCAGCTCAGCTCGGGCTGGGCATCAAACTGCTGTTGCTCAGAGCTCAGCTCGCACTCTTGAGCGAGCTCTTCACCAGCTGAGCCACTCAGCCGGCCCCCTCTTAAGCTTTTGTGCATTTACAAACTGTATTTCTCTAGGCATCACCCCTCACCCCTCACCTGTCAGTCCCCATCTCTCAGGCGTCTGCTCTCTACCACCTCCTGTGGCTCCTCTCAGTGGTCCTGATCTCCATGTGTAGCCTTAGCTGTGCCATATTTATTTGTTCATATTCCCCCCCTTACTGTGTTATGAGGGGTGTGTGTGTCTGTGTGTGTCTGTGTGTGTTTGTGTCTGCATGTGCACATGGATGCACAGGAGGGCTGCTTTTACAGAGCAGCTATTAGACGCAGGACACTGTACTAGGCCCTTTCTATGTGTCACTTCAACTTATCTCTCATTTAGGTGACCAGCTCACCCTGGTTTGCCTGGAACTTTCTAGGTTTTAGCTCTGAAAGTCCTATGTCCCAGAAAACTCTCTCAGTCTCAGGCAAACCAGGATGGTTGGTTACCTTATATAGTAACCCCATTAAACGGACAAGAATATAGATAATTTCTCAGAGAAGTAATACAAACTTAGCAAAGTTTTTTGCTAAGCTGGGACCTGGCTGTATCCCTCAGAAAATCAGTAATCTTTCCACCATAGCAGGCTGCCTGTTCATGGGCAGAGACCATGTCTTAATCAACTTCATGCTTGTCATGATTCCTGCACATAATAAATATTTGATGGGCGAGTTGCCGGGGGCCAACAGTCTCCCTGTGTCTGACAAGGCCACATTGAAATAAAGATCCACGCTCAGCACTGGATGTCTGGCATGCTGCCTTATGGTTGGTCATGTAATATCTCCTGTCTCTATGAACCCATGTGCCTTTCCTCCTATAGGAGACAATATACTCACTGCATTTGTGACAAGCTCCTGGGGTACCCTGATGATAGCTGGTTGTGTAAGTCAATGACGGGGCAAGATTTCCTAAAGAAAAGGAAACTCCCTGAAACAGGATATAGCCCGAGGGGACCCCAGGACTGAGAAATAGGGGACTCAAGCCCCTTGGCCTATGCAGCTGTGAAAGGTTTCCTTGGAAATCAGGAGACCAAGGTCTCTCGGCCATGAGAGTTCTGATAAGAGACAATTTACTGACCATGAGGTATTTTAATTAACAGCCTTGTTTTAACTCTTTGCTTTGTACATTGCTGTAGCAACAAAAACTGAAGCTTTGACTGAGAAACAGATGTTCCCCTCTATTGCAATAATATGCAGCTCTTTGTAGGACAGGAAAAGTTTGAGGCTCCTTTTGCTACTAAGTTCAAGTATATGCCCTGTAAGGAGGTCATAGTAACCACTCTTTAGACATAAGTAAAGTCCTTGAACGGGCCACGGGTGTATCCTGGAAAGATACAATTACAAAAAGGTAAAAGCTCTGAGAAAGAGAAAAACATCCTGATCATGTGAAACACAACTTGCAATTGAGGTAGTAGTCAGAAGCGCCTATAAAAGGGACCAGGCTTTAATAATAAAGTGTGTGAGACTTTCCTGTGAACCTTTCTCTGGTGTCTCCCTCCTTTCTCCTCGCCAACGCCGTCCCAGCCGAGGGAATCCCTGGTCCTCGCGGGGGCTGGCTCCCCACAGCAAGTGAATGAATGAATTCTCCAATAGAGAATCAAAACAGTTATCATATGGTGACACAGTGAACTAACCAAACCATGTCTCTTCCCTCCTTGTGATTCTGCAGTCACCAAATGTTAGAAAAAGGGGTCAGGAAGGATAAATGACTTGCCCAAGGTCACCCTTCCAGGAAGAAGGTGGAGCAGGGACCAGAACTCAGGTTTCCTGACTCGAACTCCAGGGATCTCTCTTCCAGAGCACTGACTGAAATAACCCTAAAGGCAGAGGAAACAGTGGGAGAAAATTTGGCTATTATTTTTTTAACATCTAGGCAGCTCTGAATTGCCAGAATATGCACCATTTAAAAAAACCCTGAGATTGGGAACTTTTCTTAAAATATAAATAAAAACAACCGTCTCAGTCCAGCCGAGAGGCTTGTTGGTTAAAAGTTGGCTTGGGAGCGTGAGCTCTGAGCAGCAGAGCCGCTGGTTCTGATCCCTCATGGGCCAGTGATGTTGCGCCCTCTACAGCTAAAATGGTGAACAACAGCTTGACTTGGAGCTGGGCTGCCGTGAGTCGCCAGCGATGAAGTAGGCTGCAGCAGGACCGCAGTGGGCTGCCATAAGCTATCATGAGTGGTTGACAGCCAGCGTGAGCTGCTGGCAGCTGGCATGAGCTGCCGTGAGCTGCCTTGAGTGGCCATCCAATGGCCCACAAGTGACCCATCTGCCTCAGCCGGGAAGAGCGCAATGATCATAATACCAACATGGGCCAGTGAAGCAATGTCCTCCACAACTAGACTGAAGAACAAAAGGACAGCAACTTGTCTGTTCCCCTTCCTCGGTTCCCCAATAAATTCCCTCCCCCAATTCCAAAATAAAATCTTAAAAAACAAACAAATAACAACAACAACAAAAAAAACAACCCTCTCAAAAAAGAGTGCCCTTCACATTGGGAGGGCTTAGTATAGGAGCATGAATTGCAGGAAGTGCCACATTTGTCATCCAGAGGGAACCTTTTGTCTTGTCAGTCCTCCTCACTCCCACCTGAGACAATCAAGCCTTGGGTCCAAACCAACCTGGCATCTCCAAAATGGAAGGACTGTTTGGAAATCAAGTGACCAGGCACTGCCAGCCAGAGAAGGGGCAATGCCCCACACCCACCACCCGAATTGCTCTGAAATGCCCGTTTATCTCCATGTTTATGGGCATCGCTTGGCTTCCCAACTATCTTTGTGCTTTGTTCCTGGCCTTTGTTGACCTCTGATTCAGAGGGGAATCTCAGTCCCTGGCAAATGGGAATTTCAATGCACTACAGAAAACATGGGTTCCTCTAGAGCCACTGGCTGGTCCCAGCATCTTGACTCAGCCTTTCCAGAGAAGTGTGGCCCCAACCCTGCCCCTGCCAGAGAACAAAAGGAACCCAGAGGCAACCACTGGGGCAAATACCAGTGACTGAGGGATGAAAAGCTAACGGCTTTCCCTTCTTTTCATTATGGGTCTGCAGTAAAGGCTCTTTCATAGGAAAGATGGGGGGAGGGATTGAAATGAAGCTTTGTCTTTGTATCCCCCACTCTCACCCCCACCCCCAATCTGGCAGGCTACAGGCTGCCCACTGAAGCCACACCTGGGAATGTTTCAGATGCTTACAAATGGGTGGGGAAGGAGGGCTGCTCAGCCACTGTAAGAGTCAGGGAAATTCTTAGCTCTCACGGAATCTGTGAGCGGCCAACATGATTAGGATTGTTGGGGTTACAGTGAGGAGTTGAAAGCTGAGCAGAGAATATGGATTCTCAGCAGCCCCAATCAGCAAGAGTGTTGTTTCTGAGCACCGCTTAGCTAATGTGTCCCACTATCTCCTCTGAACTGGGGACGGTGCTGTCAAGCTTTGAGGAAGAATTTGACAATGGAGGTCTGGGGATCCCTGGACTGACTGCTACTGGCACAGACCTTGGGCGTGGCTTACCTGGAACCTGCTCTGGGAAAGTGAACTTAGATTCACCTTAGCAATAAGTGCTCAGGAATGTGCTGAAATTTCTACCAGCTCCTTGGATAGGTAGACACCAGCACTCTGGGAGGGACCAAGGGGCACCTCCCTTGCCCGGCCCCCAGCTCCAGGAGATCCTCAATTATCTGGCAGAGACACCAGTTATCTCTGCCCTCAAGAGGACGTGCTCCCTGATGGAGGGAATGCGGTGGAGTCCTGCTGCTGCAACCTCTCTGTGTAGTTTTGTGTCCTTTTCCTGAATCTGTGACAGTAACCTTCGTTCTTCCAACAACCATACCAGTAACTGCCATGTCCCTGGTTTTGTGATGAACACTGACAAATCAGTGGTTTTAAAAAAAAAAAGGCAGCCTGTTCCCTCAGGATCTAGTTGAGGAGGTGAGGACAAGGCTGAGCAGCGCACGGGCTGTGACTTAACTGGAGAGGGATAAACCAGGGGGCCAGAGGCGCCCCTCAGAGGGTCATCCAAGCTGACCCGAGGGGCTGGGGCAGCTTCCTCGGAGGTGCTGAGACCTGGGGCATGAGGGAGAGTGGCTTAGTGAAGAGTAGAAGGGAGATGGGAGCAGGGACAGCCCACATCCACAGCACAGTGAACTCCATAAAGAGGGGAATGGGACTCCAGTTCACCAATGAATCGCCATGTTTGTCACAGTGCCCTCTAGTGCACGGAGGACCGGCTCAATAATTGGTTGTGGAATGACTAGTCCTAAGGCCTGGGAGGGAGATCACCTGAAAGGTTTAGCTCAGCTGGAGTGAAGCCACCGTGTGTCTCTTGGGAAGTGGGGTGAGAATGGGGAGTAGTACCCTGAGGAGAGGCTGGGAAAGGAAGCAGGGGTCAGAGCAGTGTGCCTGGGAAGGCTGTCTGGGGATTTTCACTCTCTCCTAAGGGCCATGGCAGGGGGCCAGGAGTGAGGACTTACCTGATGCAGCCTCTCCGGGCCCTCTCCCTCCTCATCCCCTCAGGAGACAACAGATGACAGTGCCTGCCTGACCCTTCAAGCGGTAACATTCTCTACCTCTACTCCTTTCTCATTCCCTTGATTTCTGTAGTAAAAACAACCAACCAAACAAACAAAAAACCCCTCTGTATTGTACTGTAAAAACAAAGAACAAGAACCCACTGGACGGTGACCCAGTAAGGCAGAGCAGCCAAGCCATTGCCTCTCACTCTGCCACCAGCTTCTCACAGTGCCCCATTGTGTCCTGTGGCTTAACTGGGGTCCTCAAGAACACGCATTTTAACACTGAAATTCTGTACATGATCATCACTTGCCACCAGATGTCGCTAATGCCTCACATTTTGGTCACTACAGCGGCAGAGGCCTCTTTCTGTCAACCAATTATTCATTAAGCATCAAATGTGCACCCTGTGCTGGACTGAGCACTTTGTAGATAAAAAATTCCATTTACACAGGATTGTTCTGAGGATAAAAGAAGGTTATTTCCCATAGAGGTTAAAGTTTGTCTCTAGCTGTACAATGGACAATTTGAATTGCAAGTCTGGAATCACTTGAAAAAGCTTGTTTTGAGGGCCTATTACTACATGTGTCTCAGGCATATTGCATTTCATCTTGGCTAACTGCAGCCTTCAGAACAATAAAACTGTAACTCACATTTCTGCATTTCTTCTGGGAAGAAAAGCCTGAAGGAGAAGGCAGTCACTGGATGAATCTGTGAAGTCAAAATTGAAGATGTGGTTGTTTGAAGAGTGTCAAGAGCCTCAATTGGTGGCCCCAGATGATGACTTACTACCCAATGGGGTGATGTACATTTGGTGGAAGTTAGAGGGGTTCTGTTCTGGGAATGCTTGGAACATTGACCTAGATGTTTGAAGGATCATTATTTGATTAAGTCAACCAAAAGCATATATTCACCCTCCACAATGCCTTGCTTTCACCTTTGACCCTGGTGAAAACCCAAGATGTGGGTGGGGTTGAAGTTCTAGCATATCTAGCATACAAGCTAGATTTGGTGTAAAGAAACTCCTGTGGGCTCCAATCCAAGTCTAGTGGACATTTCAAACTGAATATATCCCAAACTGAGTCCTTGACGTTCCCCTTTAAACTTCCACAGTCTTTCTCAAAACAGTTGCAATTTCATCATTCCAGTTTCTCAAGCCCAAATCCTAGGGTTAACCTTAACTCTTCTCTTTCCCCACATTCAGTCCACCAGCAAATGCTGTCAGGCCTACCTTCCAGATAGATCTAGAATTTTCTACATCACTGCCCACTGCCACCAACTGGTGGACATCACCATGGTATTGTGCCTGGATTTTGCCAATAGCTTCCTAACTGCTCTGTTTCCATCCTTGTCCCTCTTTGGTGAGTTGGAAACTCAGCAACCAGGATATCTTGTTGAAACAGAAACCAGATCATATCACTCACTCTCTGCTTGAAACCTTCCAGTGGTGTCTCCTCTGGTTAAGAACAAACAGCCAGGTTCTGCATGGTCTGGCCCTGTTATCTCTGGCCTCCAGCCACACCAGGCTCTTTGGTCCTTAGACTCCAGGTTCACCTTCAGAATCTTTGCACTTTCTCTTCTCTCTGCCTGCGGTGCTTTTTCCTCAGATATTTGCATGGCTGGCTCTTGCACCCTCCCCCTCCCCCTTTCTTTCATTCTTCTCAGCAAGGCTATACTCCTTTCCCAGGACCACCATATTAAAGTACCACAAACTGGGTGGCTAAAACAACAGAAATTTGTTGTCTTACGCTTTTGGAGGCTGGAGTCAGAAATTAAGGTGTTGGTGGGGTTGGTTCCTTGTGAGGGAAGCGTCTGTTCCAGGTGTCTCTCCTTGGCTTATAGACGGCTTT
Organism: Aselliscus stoliczkanus; assembly: GCA_033961575.1. Classification (NCBI taxonomy): domain Eukaryota; kingdom Metazoa; phylum Chordata; class Mammalia; order Chiroptera; family Hipposideridae; genus Aselliscus; species Aselliscus stoliczkanus. Next base: position 18,435,378 of record CM066740.1, on the reverse strand, counting down.
CTCATGCTCACATGGCGTTCTCCCTGTGTGGGTCTCCAAATTTACCATTCCTGTAAGGATGCCATTCATACCAGAGCAGGGCCCAATGTAATGACTTCATTTTAACTTGATAACCTCTGTAAAGACCTTATCTCTAACATGTCATATTCTGAGATGCGGGGATTTAGGACCTCAACATGTGAGCTTTGAGAGGACACAATTCAACCCACAACAAAGGCCTGCCCTGGATACCCTATCTAACATTTCACTCACCTTCCCGGCACTCCCCAATCCCCTTCCCTGTTTTAATGTTTTCCTTTTTAGAAATTTCTTATTATCTAGGGTACTCTACGCATTTTACTGATCTGTCTTGTTTATTGTCTATCTCTCCAACTGTCCAACTAGATGGAAACTCCATGAAGAAAGGGATCTTTGTCATGTTCGTGTCTGTTTTCCTATCACTTCGAATAGTGCCTGGCACATAGCAGGTGCTCAAGAAATACGTTAGGTGGAGTTGATGAAGTCTGTTGTAGATTAATGTTAGCTTACAAGGAAGGGAAAGAGAGAAAGAGGGAGAGAGAGAGAGAGAGAGAGAGAGAGAGAGAGAGAGAGAGAGAGAGAACCTGCTCACAGTAGAGTAGAAATGTGGGTGCAAGTCTAGCATGCACCCAGCATTAATCATTATCACCATCATCATCACCATCGCCATGATCACTATCATCACCATCATCACCATCACCATCATCATCATCATCATCAACATCAATAGTTATCATTTGAGTACTGGCTATGTACTAGGCATTGTACTAAGCACTTCACATGCATTTTCTCATGTTATTTCTCATACAACCTTGTGAGGTAGGGGGCATTTTAACCCTCATTTTATGAGATGCAGAAACAACAACTAACATCAAGGTGGAAGCTTTTGCCAATTCTTTCAATTCTTAAATGTTGGAGCCTTATTTTGAACCTGGCAGTCTGGCTGCAGAGAGGAGAGTTAACCCTACTCCTCACCCTCCAGGCAACCCACAGCTGGGTAGGAGGCAAGACAATGAAGGGTGGTTCCCCAAACAGTCATGGGTGGGGCCTGCTGTGGGAATTCAGATAGAGATAAAGGGGTTCAGTGTGGGGTCATCCAGGAGGGCTTGGGGGTGGATGAGCTGGCTTGGGGGTTAGGAAAGGGGTCTTTGGCACAACATATCCAGGGATGTGGGGGGTGGGGTTGTGGTGGAGAGAAGACTGGCTAGACCTGAGTGCTGGGTCCAGGCAGGGAGCCTGGGAGAGGAGGTGTAGTGGGGCCAGAGAGCTGGAGACAGGAATACAGTGACAGCAGGACACATTTTACCCTTCCTCAGCACCTGCCTTACCTTTAGGAGGCAGCAGCTTGGTACTCAGAGGCAGGCCCTGCTGCACTGATTTCAGGGCCTTTATTTGACTGTTTATTGCAGGCATTCATCCCTGGCAGGACTGTGGAGTCAGCACTGGGCACAGGACAGGGAAGGGGCCGGGCACTCCTTTCCGGCTTCCTCCCACTCTTTTCCCTTCCAGCTGGAGGCCCAGCCCAGGTCAACTGAATACAAAGGAGCATGAACAGTTCTTATTTCCCACAGCAGCCAAGTCACTTCCTTAAAAAAACCGACAAGGAATTAGCTCTAGCAATCACAGATCTGCCCCAGCTTAACAGGCAGCGGCTGGAAGCGTCTCCAAGGCCTCCTAGCACAGCTCTCATCTGATGACCAAATTGCCAGTTGGTTTTAGGTCTGCGTGCATAGCTCTGGTGGGAAAGAGCTCAGATGAGGAGCTGATTTTTTTTTTATTTTTTTTTTGAGGGCAGTGTCACTGGCCCTCACATGTGGGACCGAACTGGGGCTGCTGGCTTTCCAAGCCAGCGCTTAACCACCACGCCACTCGGCTGGCCCCAAGGAGCTGATTTTTAAGCTGGGAAAAACACGATCTGATTTCTGTTTTAGGGGGAAAAAGTGTTTTTGAGAGTAGTTTGGAGATTATATGGGGGGAATTTAGACAAGAGGTAGGGAGACTAGGCAGAAGGTTACTGTAATGATTGAAGTAATGGACAGCAAAGGTCTGGACTCAGGCAGGGGTGGGGGATGGTGCAGCTGGTAGAGGCTTGATGAGCTAGTGGTGTTGGGGTGGGGGGTAGACATAGTTCCCCTGGTTTGGACTTGGCTGGGTTGGTGGCATCACTCACTCTAGGAGACTGTCTTCCAGAGAGAGCCTTCTGAATTAGGGGCACCCGAGAGCCACGATTGCTACAGAATTTGGGAAAGATCTTGCCACTGCTGTAAGTGTCCCATGCAGGCTAATTGCTGTTGAGACATCAATCTCTCTGTGGCGTCCCTTCGCCCACCCCAGGATTCCATGAACAAGTGTCTACTGCAGGGATTTTCTCAGAATGTGATTATTTTCACTCAAGATCTAACTAGAAATTATAGCCTCTAACCACACAGGAACCTCCAAATATCTGTGGGTAGCAATGGGGCCATAAGAAGAGGAGGGCTCAATACCACTTCCCACGGTAGCATCTCAGGCACACTAGGCTCCATGCTGGGACTGCCTGAGACTCTCCCTGGGAGAAGAAACATCATCAGGAGTGCCTGCTTTCCCACCTTCCCCACTTCTCTGTAAAAAGCCTGGGGATGTTAGAAATAGCCCAAGATACTGATGGGTGTGTGTATGGGGGGTGGGGGAGAGAGTCCACAAAAAGGAGGCTTGTTCTTGTCTTCCTAGGGGGCCCACTGAGATCTGCACGGTGGTGTTGTTTTAGCAGAAAAGAAATGGTGAGTGGTTAGGCAGCGGGGAAGAGCTTGGAATAGTTCCCACCCTCCCGCTGCCCTGGCTTCACCCTGGAGTCCAAGGGCCACACACGGAGGGTCAGTTTCTTCACCTCCAGGCCGGGCTGAAGCAATAGATTCCGAAGGTGGCTGCAGAGCTTACTATAGGACTGCCCTGGTAAGGAGCGAGGTGACCTTGTGGCGGAAATGCCCTGAAAGCTGACCGCAGGGAACCCTAACCCAGCCCCTGGAAGATCCCCACTAGCTCAAGGGAAGGGAGGCACAATTAGGAGCCACACAGCAGGGCCAAGGAGTAGGCCCAGTTCCTCCTGAGCAGACACCAAGTCACCATAAGGGAAACCCAACCGAGAGCTGCGACCTGACCCAGCTCTGAGGGTGGACGGAGCAGGGGTCTGAGCTCATGTGTCCGGGAGCCCAGCAAACGCAGGAGCCCCGCACCCACACAGCCCTTGTGCTCTGACCATACATCTGCTCTGCCCACTGGGTGCACCAGGGGAACGGGCCGCTTCTCTGTGGCGTGAGGGAGATGCCTGCTGCCTTCAGGACCAGGAACACTTTACTGAAGATTAGAACGTCCAAAGCTTTAGGAAGCTCGCTGGTTTACAGTAGTGAATGGAAAACAAATCCACAGCAGCGCACTGGAAACCCAGAAGGCCTGGAAGAGGAACCCGACCTGGCAGGGAGCTCAGTCCCTGACACGATTTCGTAGTTAGCGGACCAGGGCCAGGAAAAGGAAGTACCATCGGGGCGTGCACATTCGAACAAGAACTGGCTTCTGAGCGGGCGGGAGCCCTCATCTTCCCATCATGGGTGAGCCCAGTGAAGAAAATCCCCGAGTTCTGAGCTATGGCAGTTTCCTTGTCTTCTCCTCTTCCTTCCTGAAGCTGGAGCGTGAGGCTTCCATTCTCGCTTCCTCTCCGGCACTGCTCCCAATTCCAGGCCCGTCCCCACGGTGTGGTGACTATGGGACCAGGACAAGCTCAGTGGTCCTCGCTTCCCTCCCCAGTGTCTCAGAGGCAATGGGCCTCATGCTCCCTCTTCCCATTTTCCCTTGTTTCACAGAAGATCTCCTTCCTGGTGATGAAAAACCCAGGAAACCATCTTCTGGCCTTCTTTACCTTTTCCCATATAGAGACAAGCCCTTTGGATGTGGAGCAATGGGTAGTTTCACCCATTGGGTACTAGGCAAAGCCAATACTATTGCCCACAAATGGGCTTAGGCTTTGAAAGGACAGTTTATCAAGAAAAAAGCATCCTGGGAGACTGTATTTACCAGTCAGTTTAGGCTAAGTTTTGCTGAGGTAATCCCCCATCCCTCCATCTTAGAGGCTTCTAAGGATGATGTTTTATTTCTTACCCAAGTTATACGTCCTTCCCAAGCTGGAGACCCAGGTGGATGGAGACATCTTGACCTGGACCACGGCAGGTCATAGCAGGGACATGGCAGGTGCAGGCCACCTCAAAGCTTCGGTTTACAAGCTGCACAGGTCACTTCTTTTTTCATTGGACAGAGCAAGATATTTGGCCACTCCTGAGTTCCTCAGGGTGAGACCCGTAATCCTCTTGCAGAGAGGGATTACCACAGGCCAGAGGCCACGCCTGACATCAGTGGGCAGGATGTGTAACCCTCCACAGGGAGGGATGAACAGCATTCTGAACGATAGTCCACCATGGTGTTTATATACCTGGTCTCCCCATTTCCCCAGAGCATCATTACTACCCCGCTGCTTGACCACACCTGTGGCTCTTGTGCTGTCAGGGCCCCCACTCCAGGCCCAGCCATCACCACCTGGACGCAGAGCCTCCCCCGGGATCTGGGTGGGTAAGAAGGGACAGAGACCCCTGGTCCTCCTCCAGTGGGTGAGGTATTGACGGGCGTCGACGGATTCTCCAAATCCTAGGACGTGAGAATCCTGATGCGATTTCCAAGAACTCACTGGCGGCGTGATTTCAGTGCCTACAGGCTGTGTGAGAATCACTTCACCTCCTGATAGCTCTCTCAGTGGGCAAGGGATGTCTGAGTTCCGAACAACTGAGCCGAATACGCTGCCAGCACACAGGCTACGCAGCCCACACACATCACCGACGAAGCAAGAAGCTATGAGGCAGGAGTAGTATCTTTAACATCATCTTATATTTGGAAAATCAGTTTAAAAAAAAACACTTGAAAATACAAGATAAGGTAACAGTGACTTATATCAGTTTTCACCTTATATTGCTTGGCCTTTTTTACATATAAATTATTGCTTACTAGCTTCGATAAATACACAGCACAGTCATATGTACAGAAGCAGAAAGCATGAAATCTGAGAAAGAAAATACTGTTAATGGCAATGCTGGTAATTCAACCAATGTTTCATATTTACCAGCTCTTATAATGGTGGAAAACTACAAAGTGTAGTCCCTGAGAAGTTAGGTAGAGATCCTGATTGCGGGTTTTCTATCTTCTAATTGTTAACGCAAGCTGACAGTGTCACAGCAGTCCTAATTAATGATACATTAAAAGGCAAGAGTCCTTGCTTCAGGTCATCAATTTCATCCCAGTATTTAATAACAGTGTAATACGAATACAATAAATAGGCTATGCAAATAAATAGTACTCTGCTAAAAAACGTTTACTATATACAGCTTTGCTTTATACAGTAGTACATTTTCATCTAGCTTTTTGGCAATTTTTAAAAACTGTGTTCCCCTACTAGTTTGAAGCACAATGGCCCACTCATGAATAAGCAGGCTGAAATTTTAAGGACATGTTTGAAGCATTAAAAGAAATTCCGTGTTAAATAACTGCAGTGCGCCTGATCATCCCCTCATGTTAATGTTTTTTGCCTAGTTTCTGAGAAGGTTGGAGTTGCCATGCTGTCCAGGAACATGGAGTTTGGGATTTGTGGTGGACGTGATGGCTGGGACTGGGGCAGGGAGAGCCCAGCCCTGCGGATCTGAAGTCACTGGTACCCTCTCTTTCATGTAACTATTTCTTCCACTCAGAGGCAGGTGTGACATCTTCTCCCTACCACCTGGGAGTGGTGGGTTTTTACTCTATCCTCATGCTTTTGAGGCCAGTGTGCATGCCCCCTGACTTGTCTGTGGCTCCGGGTCTAGGAAAATGAATTTATTGTGAACATAATTAATGAGACTAGGATAAAGTGGAGGCAGGCCATGATATTTATGATTACAACCATTTGGCAATCGTACAGATTGTAACAAAGAGTGAATTTGAAACACGGTAGTCTTTCTGCATCTGCAAATGTATAAAGGGGGGAAAAAACCTTCGGAAAGGTTGCAATTTTGCCTACAGGAGCTTGTGCTCCTGACTTGTAAGCAGGGCTGTTTCGCTGGGATGCTGATGAATCCACAAACCCGCAGGATGGCCTGAGAGTTGTGCTGCAGCAAAAGGAACCCACTTAGAAGTGCCTGTGCACTGCTCGCTGGTGAAGGTGGCAGGTTACAGATTTTCCGCGTGAATGCAGATTTTATGCGACTGTAAAAACCCAAGAAAGCTGGAAAGGAGCTTAGACATCCTCCAGTCCACCCTTCTAGCCAGAACAAAACCCACTCCAAAGTGGCCTTGGTAAACGTTTGCAGAAGGAATATGGCCCCTACCCTGTTACAGGAGCTAAGCCCCGTGGCGGCCCGCTCACTGCTGGACAGTGCAGATCCGTTAGAAAGAGCTAAGTGTGGCTTCCACAATTCTGTCGTGAATTCTTTAATTCCTGATTCATGTCTTCTCAGGGCTTCTGAAATTTCAGAGAGCTGCTGCCTGGGACATGTCCGGAGACAGTTATTAAATTTCAGAAAGATTTGGAGATTTTGACACTCAGAAGACAGGAATGGAAAAGCAAATCTAAACTGAACGAAACCCTCCCTTCCCTTTGCTGCCCTGAAGCCACCTGAGCATAACTGGAGGAAACCGCGGGCAAGCACCATTTTCTCTCCAGCCTGTTTCCACCCATGCCACGTGAGTCCTCTCCTGACACCATCCAAATGTGTCTACACCTGATGTCCGTGTGGATTTGTTGGGCTGTATACGTATCTGAATTCAGGTCTAAGCAGCAGGTGCTATGCTGAAATAGCTCTTCACTGGAACAACTGAAATAGGTGTAGATGGAACACTGTAGATCTTACGTGAATAAAAATTTAAGTTGTAAAACATGAAGACGATGTCAAAAGTGGCCTGACATGATTAGATTAGCCCAGCATAGAGAAAAGCATGTGTGTGCTTGTAAGCCCACTCTATCCTCAGTAATCGCCAAGGAGAGAGCTTCTGTGTTTGAGCAGATGTGCGAGAAGTCTGTCTGCCCTGGTCCCGACGGCACTGGTCTCCTCCAGTGGGCCTCGTTCCCTTCCCAGCAGCCTGGAGCATTTCTGGGAGTGAACCAGCCCTGGAGGGTGCCTTTCTCTAAGACCCTGTTAGTTTTCCGGGCTGAAGTTTTACATGCTGGGACGGACCGAATCTCTCTGAAAGCCCTACCAAAAATCTCCCTGTGGTTCCTGCCAGTGATTTCTCAAGTTCAAGTTCTCAAGTGTGGTCCCTGAGCCCAGGAAACAGCGGTGCTATCCAGGTGTCAGAGAGCATCGGACACAGCTCAGGAAGGAGGTGCTGATGACCAAAGGGAGCAGAGCTGAGAGCTCACCTGAGAGATGAGCAGGCAGGAGAGGTGAGAAGTGCACCAGGGTTTACACATCTGGAAAAATGAATGGACCTGAAGCGCGAAGCTGGGTCCTTGTATTGTAGCAACGTGACAAGTATCTAGCTGGCAGGGCTGGGTTTCCTTGTTGTATCCCACAAGCTTTTTTTGTTCATGTGAAGGCTGAGGGAACTATAACCAGTTCTTGAAACTAGCAAGAGTCTTATTTACTGGAGGAGCCCTCACCTATAAAAATGGGCATTAAAAAAAGGCTTAAAAGCCTCTGAACAACAACAAAAAGACAAAGTACAGAAAGGCTCCCTGTCTTGGTTGGGAGGTGAACTACAGGACTTTAAGTGTCCCACATAAATCAGACATGTGGATATTTGGGCTCTTCTCACTGACTGTAAGACGGCCAATCACCACTATCTCAATACCATGCTCTTCCCCAGGAAGTGCCAAGCACTTTGCACGTCCAATCCCACTTACCCTCCCTGGGTTGGTCGCTGTGGGCAAGGAATCTGCCAGAGGCATGCAAAACATGAGGGCATCATCAGGCACAAGAAAGCAGATCTCTGTGACTCTCTGCCACCTCAATAAACAGTTCCAAATTGCCTGTGTGTCAGGCACTGTGTTCTTTCAAAAATCATATTGTTCCCAATTCGTGTGTGTTCCCACTCACAGCCTGCTTGCACATGTAAAAAATTTCCCTGGAAATGAAACAATGAGTCAATTTCCTAAAGATTCCTACTTTTCCTTACTGGCAAAGCAACTTAATCTAACTTGTCTATCGTTGCAAATCAGTGGTGGAGAAATTAATTTCACCTGCAAGCAGACATCCATAAGTGATTGTAGATGCAAAGAAATGCATGCCTTGACATTTCCCTGTTGGGAATCAGAGCATGGATGCCAGCTTCTGGCTCTCGCTAACTCCCTAGACACAAGTGGCTTTTGGTGATGTCACAGTTTGTACCACTCCTTCTCCCAGTAAATCTAGTGACGCCATCACTGTCTTCGGGTGTTCAAACAAGCTACTTGACAGCCTATCAACAATAACCTATGACCAGACCAAGTAAATCCCCTCCCTGTTTCATGCACACTCTTCCTGAAGGATTCTACCACCATATAATAAGACACGTTCTCTCATCTTGACGCTGGCACACCTCAAATGGAAAATTGGGTGCGATCAACAATGTCAGCATAAGGAACCAGACTTCCCCATATCAGGAATGCTTCTTATTCTTCTGCCTTCAGGTTCCACGAACAGTGAGGAGGGACCTCTCCCCGTCTCAGGTGGCTAACGTCACTTCCTGAGCACGCTTTGGTTGGCTTTCCTGTGTGTGTCTTGTGATTTACTGATAAAACTCAGCAACTTCTTTTCTTGCAGGAAAGTGACGTGCTTGGCATTGACATTTCCGTAGCTCAAAGTGCTGCAGTTACAGGGGATGACGTGAGGTGGTGGGGCGGTGGGGCTCACACCCGAGGCTCGATCCTGTGTGAGAGCTCAAACAGGGCCTGCTGGCTGTCGATGACATACAGGTGGTTAACGTAGGATTTTAACTCCTGGTGCTCTTTTGGAGACATGTCACCTCCTAAGTTTTGGAGAGAGAAAAAAAAAAGGCAGTCTGGGAGAGCAGTAACGCTATTTCTAAATACCAGTAAAACCCAGCATTAAGGCTTGGAGTAAATCTACCAGGCAGGCTCTCGTTGGTCAGAATCACAGAAGAGATAGCTTTCTCCCAAAAGCAGATCTGCTTTTTCAGCTCAGACTAGGTTCCTCAGGTCAGGTACTTAGAGTGGTAAGGTGTTTGTTTACCCAACGCTTATACAGCATTTACTACCTAACATTCCAAGGCATTTAGTGATTATGTAATTATCCCCCTCTACAGAAGGGGAAACAGCATGGACACACAGCTAGTAAGTGGCAGAAGGGACTGGAACCCAGGCTATCTGGCTCCCAAGTCCATGGTCTGAGGTCCCCTGTCACAGCAGCTGCCTGTTTAGATGGCTTTCGCTGGCTCTTATATCTCAGTCTGAGAATACTGGAACTGTCAGAAATCACTGCTAATCTGGTGAGTACATGGACACAATGGTTCTTTTTTTTCTGTAGACTTTGTACCATCCTTTGGTGTCCTTATTTTTTGAAAGAAAAAATGAAGGGACCAATTGAATGAACAGATATCACAGAATTGAGCTTAAGGTATGGTTAACAGGCAAAGCAGGTTCTGAAAGTATTAGATGAGCTAATGTCTACCTGGTTAAGGACAAGCCAAGGAGGCTTTCCACTCCCAGATCCAGGGTAGTTAAAAAACCAAAGGACCACAAGAAGCATTAGTACACTGTGAACACATACGTGCCATGCTGTGACAGCTTTGATAAGAACCAGAGATAAGGTAGCCTGGACAATGGGGCAAGCCCACTTCCCATAGTCGAAAACAAACAACTCCCTTCTGCCCCCCGCCCCAAAACCCCAAAGCACAGGGAGATTGGCTAAACTGCACTGTAGAGAAACAACATAAATGTGAGTGATGGCAATGTTACATCCTCTTGCTTCATGGAATTTCAGATGGGAGAAGCAGGGTGAGACGAGTCCTGCTTGAGTAGAAGGAAGGCGCCTGCAGGAGGCTGAGCGTTTTAATGCAGCAATTTTTTCTCTTAGTGAAAAGCCATTTTTTCCTCCTCTATGACAATGCATTTTATAATTCCACACTGACTTAAGGCTTGTATGTCGTGGTTGGCTTATAATTCTTAATAGAAACAAGGTTTCCTGGTTTACCTGGTTTAAAACAGTAAAAGCACCAGGAGTTCAAGTTTTTACCATCCCACTTGTTTGAAAGTGACCAGAAAACGGTGTCATTCTAGAATGCCTTCTCTGGTTGACACTGAGAGACTGATTTTGGTTTAGTAAGTACTGGTTTAGAAAACGTGATGCTACAAAGACAATTTTGTTGTTAAATTTTGGGCCTTAAAAAGGTGATAGAATGAATAGTTCCAACTATGACAACGGACACTTGCTTGATTTTTATAAGTGGCTTGATTACCACTATTTTATCCCAAATGCTGACATTGGTTTACTATGCCCATATAAACTGTCAAGATGAATTTAGATACTTAGTCTCAAAGCTGATTTTTAAAGATATAGAAATACAGAACACAAACAGGTCCAATAGTTATTAGATTTCTCCTTTGCTTTATACTATGCAGATTTACTCTCTGGTGATGGGAGGTCCCAGACAGGGTCAAGGCCAGCCAAGCTGGAATAACCTTCCTGTCCACACGTGCTGCATATGCGTATATAAACCAGAATCCCTTGGTAAAGTGAGACTGAGGTCTTAGAATTAGCTGAATATGCATAAATGCTTAGGAAGCAAAGAAGGATGGGAGAACTGATCAGTAGCATTATGCTTGTACATATGAGTGAATCTCCACGACAATGTTATCACTGGTTCTATTATAACAGCATTGTACTTGGGTACTTATTGAACAATTATATAAGCACAGATCAAAAGGTATTAATTGATGTGAATATTTAGAAAATTAGGTCCTGTATTTATAATTCTCCTTTTTGAAGATAAACTTTGTAATTCATACAGAAGTTCAGTTACTTTGTTGGGGGACAATATTGCCACCCAAGACTGGGTCAGAGAGTAAAGATTCTTAAGAATATGCACCTATCCTTAGGAAGTGGGACTTTGGATTTTCTGCTTTACATGTCTTTGGTATTGCTGAAAAAATTGTTTTACAATGAGAATGCGTTATTTAACAAATTAAGTTTTGCTCAGTGGTCACCTTTGATTGAATTATTGAACTCAATTTCTTATTTTTTTTTCAATTGTCCTTTATATCTACAGGATTTGCAGAAGGCAAAGGAAAGGGCATGGATCAGGAAGTCAGGCAGACTCTATCTGAACAATGGCTGAATGAGTTAACCTCTCTGCGTCTCCTCTGCTCTGTACACACAGGATTAATAATCTCTGTTCACCAATCGCCAATATGGTGTCAGGATTCCACTGACCATGTGAAAGCTCCTTCAATTCAATAAAGTTGATTTCCTTCCTTCCTGCAATGTTTCAACATGATTTAAACATAATGTAAATTATGCCTGAGATATTTAAAAAGAACACACATTCTTACATGCATTTGTCTCAGTGGGGAGTCTGCAAAATGCTCAGAAAAATACTTTTTCAGTGAAAGGCAACTCCAGGCAGGAAGTTTTTGTTGGAGAGGAGGAAAGATTCTGCAAGGCTGTTAGACACTTTTGCAAACTATATTCCTATTCCAGGAAGGCTCTAAGCAAGGTCACCCCTGATAAACCCACTGATCATTCTGCACCAATGGACAAGCAAACAAGACTTTCTGGGTTAGGTGGGGGGTGGGGATGGAGGTTCTGATTGCCCAAAGTCACTCTGTAGTGCAAACTTACTGCTATGCGAGGATAAAAATCTCCCATATCTTGTCTTCCTCTGCATCCCAGACACACAGTGATGAAACAAACAGAGAATATAGTCTATGCTTCTAAAATGCATATTATACTTTATAATCTATTTAAATTTGTTACCACCATATACTTGTGACATGCTCATAGTCTATACCACCATATGGTAAATTTACATTCCACACCGACATCCATGACTCACCGAATTGGTTGGTCCTGCAGTGTCTCAGGGTTCGGACAGTGTCTGCAATCATATGCTGGAAGGCAGAGCAGGAAACATATCAGTGGAGGGTCATTTAGGCTGTTGCTGAAGTGGCGTGCCTGCTCAAGTTGAAGGGTATTTACACCCTTGGGTGTAATTTGGAGCTAGACTTAAGTTTAATTGATAATACTGGGCTTGGATTACAAAAGAATATTTACTTCTTGTCTGTAGAAACAGTGGCTCCCAAACCCAGTGCACAGATTCTAACTGAGCCACGGGAAAAGATACTGCAAAGAAACGCAACCCTCTGACCCCCAGTCATGAATTTGCTTAGGCTTTCCACTTCAGGGGTTTTCCACCTTCTCTCCATAAAGCCTTTGTGACAGCTCTCTTCTGAACTTGGGGGGCTGCATTCTCAGCGTTCTCACTGATCTTTCTACAGTATATACGGACTTTGTGTTGTAACTGCTGTACAACTTGTCTCCCTCTCTAGACCAGGTGCCACCAGGGGGCCATGCATGTGTCATACACGTTAACACACACACTTGCTGAATGGAGGTAAGAGTTTTTGTGGCATCAAAAACTCAAGCATCTTGGGCCGGCCAAGTGGCGCGCTGGTTAAGAGCTGTCTTGGGACGCCAGTGGCCCCGGTTCAGATCCCACCTATGAGGGTCAGTGACACTGCCCTCTACAGCTAACAACAGCTCCACCTGGAGCTGGGCTGTGTGAGCCCTGGCAACGGTGTAGGCTGCAGCCCCTGCTGCAGTGGGCTGCCATAGGCTACAGTGAGTGGCCGGCAGCCAACGTGAGCAGCTGGCAGCCAGTGTGAGCTGCCAAGAGCCGCTGTGAGTGGCCGTCCAGAGGCTGGTGACTGATCTGCCTCATCCAAGAAGAGCGCAGTGGTAATACCAACATGGGCCAGTGAAGCAATGTCCTCCACAACTAGACTGAAGAACAAAAAGACAGCAACTTGTTTGTTCCCCTTCCCAGATTCCCCAATGCTGTTCCCCTATAAAATTTTAAACAAAACGAAACAAAAAACTCAAGCATCTCAAATGGGGACAGGAAGTAAGCTATTCATGAATGACAAATATTTTCTACAACTTCAATATCTTCACATAGATTGTTTTCTGTTTATAATTTACATTTCCTACTACAGTCTTCAGTATTCTACTTTAATTTCTTTTTTCTTTTTTTTTTTTTTTTTAGTTTTTATTGGGAGAATTGGGGGAGGGGAACAGCAGCATTGGGGAATCAGGGAAGGGGAACAGACAAGTTGCTGTCCTTTTGTTCTTCAGTCTAGTTGTGGAGGACGCCACTTCACTGGCCTATGTTGGTATTATCATTGTGCTCTTCTCAGGTGAGGCAGTCGCTAGCCATTGGACTCCCGCTTACAGCGGCTCACAAAAGCGCACTCCAGCTGCCGGACAGCCCCACTGCAGCCTATGCTGTCTCTGGTGATTCACAGCAGCCCAGCTCCAGGTTGAACTGTTGCTCCCCATCTTAGCTGTTGAGGGCACAGCATCACTGGCACATGTGGGATCAGAACCGGGTCCCAAGCCAACTCCTAACCAAGGTGCCACTTGGCCGGCCCTTTAATTTCTTTCTTTAAAGTTCTCACTGATCTCCAGGCTAAAGTCTTGTTAAACTCACATGTAGCTGCTTTTGACCATCACCTCATACTTATGTACCTGCGACTGTCTTCTAAGCGCTCTCACTTTCAATTTTCTGTGTTGAAGGAAAGATAGTATTTAGGGCAAGACCATTCTCTACTTCAGTTCCTCCTATACAATTGCTACAATAACCTCCAAACACTGTTTTACTCCTCTGGAAAACCTGCAGTGACTCCTTGATTGGTTTCATATCAAAATTCAAACATCATCCTATTATTATTCAAGAATCAACACTGTTCATTATCTGGTGCTTCCAACTTCCCCAAGTGAGTCAACACCCTTTGTGGGCTGCGCACACACACCAAACACAGGCCTGTCCATATACAGCAAATTCTCAATAAATTATTGCTAAAAGAAAGTTAATACTAAAATATTTTTTTTTAACTTAAAACCGGCAGAACTACAGAAGCTGTATTCGAATATGACCTACTTATTAAATTGTTCTCACAGCTGTATTTCTACTGTATTTCTACTCAATAGTGGGAAATTAAATCGGACAGTGATTACAACAGTAGCTCAAGTTGCATTTGCAAAGGAAATGAGACCTGACTCACGTCTGCGAATGTATTGTTAAATTTCCTTCCCCAAATTTACCACTATTCCCAGGACAGTTCCCTCATTGTTTTGAGCTATGGCGTCACATTGATTTCTATCATGTGCCATTTGCGTAGCTCATGCCTGGATCGAGCTGACGCAAGGCTCAGTGCTGAGGATGGCATTGAAACCTGAGTCCTGATCCTCATCTTTAGGTTCTCTGAAGGGGGAGAGAGGAAGACACGGTAAAAGATGATGCTCTTACCAGTGAGGGATAAAGAAAAGAAAAGGGAGCACATTTGTTTCTTCATTATTTTATAGTTTGAGACTGAAACAGAGAGAGTTGCTGAGGCAGCATAGGGAATGATGGAGATCTTATTAGGCCCAGTGAAGCCTTGTGGGTCTTCACGCAGTCTGACTTAATGTGTTGGCCTGTATCAGCCAGATAAAGATAATACACTGAATTATCTGCTAGCTGGCTTAAGCTAATAGCCATCATGAGAAATTGGCTCCTCGCAAGTTAATTCAGTTACGTTCTATTGGTTCATTATCAAGAAAAATGATCCTGTTTTAGCTGAAGTGAAATCGTATCCTTTGCTAAGAAACATTCTTTGAAAATACGGATTCTACTAGGAAATTCAGTTTCATTCTCTGCATCAAAGTGTAATATAGGGCTATGTACAATGTAAAAGAGATTTTTGTCATTCTAGATAGTTCTAATTTCACCCTGTCTTCTCTGTGCAAGGAGGGCGTCAGTACGAGCTCTGCTGTATCTTAAGTGCCATCTGCTTTGAGGACCAGGAACACAGTGATAATACAAAATCCACTCTCTTTAGGAATGATGTGCTAGCAAGTGCATGATGGGTGCGTGTGTGTGCCAGGAGCACGCTGCATCTATGTATAACAAACAGGACCTATCTTCTAGCTGTCTTTTAAAAAAAGTTTTCTTCAGGAATTTAAAATTTAAAATAGAATGTTACTTATTAAAGCCATGCTATTTCCTTAAACTTTCTTAAAGAATTAAGGGTACAGGTAATTATCGACCCGAATAGAAATACTCAAAAGTTAGACTTTCTTTGTTTCAGTTCCAATGGTTACTTTGAAATGTTGGCACATATGAAAGCAAGACCCCAGACTACCGAAGCTGACATAAAAAAGCTACCACTGGATTGTTGGAGAAAGCGGGGGAAGCCTGGAGATGCTGGTCAGAATGAAAGAGAAAAGGGAGTAGGGATTTTTCTATTGGTCTTTCCCATTTGTGCCTTTATCGAATTGTTCTCTCATTCTGGTAACACTATCTGAGGGGAAATGACACAATGAACTTAACCAAACAGCTGGTTCACTTTGGAGAGAAGGCCAACCATCAGTCTTCCCTTAACAATGGTCACAGGCCAGCTTATAAAGAGTACAATTGTTCTCCCGTGATCCCTTTGGTTAATCAGTGGGAAAGTTGCTAGACCTTTACAGGGGATTCTGCTTGGTGGGACACACTTCATCCCACGTCTTCACATATGCTCTCCAAAGCTTATTTGGTATTCTTATCCAGATGTGTTGGCCAGGATTTGAAGTAATCATTGACCAAAGGTTTTATAGCAATGCAATCATTTCATTTATACCAAACACTGGAGATTAACCTGCCTAGAGACGGGAATGTTAGTGCCTACAGCCTTTTTTTTTTTTTTTTTTTGAGGGCAGTGTCACTGGCCCTCACATGCGGGACCCGAACTGCGACCGCTGGCTTTCCAAGCCAGCACCCAACCACTGCGCCACTCAGCCGGCCCCAGTGCCTACAGCCTTTGGTTGCGAAAAACACCCTGTGATCTTTAGAATATTATACAGCGCCACCGAACGAATCTCTAAAAAATAAATACAGAAACTCCAACACTTCATCCATTTCCAGCTTTGTTGGTTTGACTGCAGTATCTGAAATAACTGAGCTTTGATTTTTCTCTCTGCACTTGGGACAGAGACTTGAAAATTTATAGGCATATTCACTTTAAAAATAAACTAGCCATGGGCCAGCCGAGTGGCGCATTGGTTAAGCGCTGGTTTTGGGATGCCAGTGGCCCCGGTTTGGATCCCACATGAGGGCCAGTGACACTGCCCTCTACAGCTAACAACAGCTCCACCTGGAGCTGGGCTGTGCAAGCCCCGGTGATGGTGTGGGCTGCAGCCCCTGTTGCAGTGGGCTGCTATAGGCTACAGTGAGTGGCCTGCAGCCAGCGTGAGCGGCTGGCAGCCAAGAGTGAGCTGCCAATAGCCGCGGTGAGCGACATCCAGAGGCCAGCGACCGATCTGCCTCATCCGGGAAGAACGCAATGACGATACCAACAGTGAAGCAACATCCTCTGCAACTAAACTGAAGAACAAAAAGACAGCAACTTGTCTGTTCCCCTTCCCCGATTCCCCAATGCTGTTCCCCTCCGCCAATTCCCCAATAAAATCTTAAAAAAAAAAAAAATAAAAAAATAAACTAGCCATAAAGTGATTGTCCTTGAGTGATTAAAATGGACCTATGGCAAGATATTCCAAGATGTCTGTCTTTCAGATTCTAGGTGCTTGGGCTTTCAAGTTGTACAGTGGTCCTGTGCTGCCTCATCCTCTGTGTAGCAAGTTAACCTGATGATTAGAGCAGGGCACTCATGAGGCAAAGGTCAGATGCCAAACCTCGTCTGGACTCATCAGTTTAAACTGTTCTTTGGTCATGGTCTGTGGCCCCCACCTCACTCAACCTTCTCTCAAATGCCTGATCCAGTCTCACAGGGAACTAGGGGTCAGTTCCTGAAAGAGTTCACACAAATCCGTTATCGTTACTGAAAAGGTCACTCAAAGGTCAGGATCTATGGACAGGGGTCACTGGTATCATTTTTAATCATGCAGGACAATCTAATCTATGGCTAAAGTTCAGCTGTCAGAAATCCATTCTTCTCATTGTCAGCCGGGTTTCTTTGGAGCACTCCTGTTTAAACTTGCTCAATTCCTCCTCTGCCCTAGGAGGAGAAAGCTGGTCAGAAGGGCTAGGAGGAGCCCACTGCAAGACAAAGCCCCTGGGAATGCCCTGGAAATAATTCAGAAAGAGGCATTTCAGTAACTTGTAAGGCAGGACTGACTAGGGACCCTTTCTTGTGCGCAGGGTGTACGCTGTCAGAGCTGCTCTCTCCATGATGGCACCATTTGTCCACAGGCTGATAAAAGGGTGGTCCTTCCCCGCACAAGCAGACCCTACAAATTCCACCATCACATTCAAGCTGGGAGTATTAGGAGATGGACCCATCTCCCCAGAAGGAGAGCTTTCTCCAGGAAGCAGTGCATGGTGGGACACAGAGAGATGCCTTTAAAGCAGTAAAGCTTAACCTTGAGAGCGTGAATTCCTCCTTACAGTTTTATTTCTGGTTCAACAGCATACACTCAATTGCTGATGTTAACCTAATGAAGTTCCACTTTCAAAAATAAAAAGCAGATTTTTATATTTGGTTCTCAAAGCCTTGCTAGCACACTTACTTTTAATTGCAGTACTACATTTTATTGACAATGCATAACCTGCAGCAAATAAGGTCCTGGAAATCACCATGCATTCAGTGGATAAAAGGGCTTAATCCATTTGTTTCCTGAAGCAGGAAAGAAAAACGTACATTTCCCTTACAGTGAGAAAAGGAGAAATAATAAAATTCACCTACCAGCTTTTCAAAATTGACAAGATTATCCAAAAATGTTTTATTTCCTTCATGAATAAATGTTACATCTGAAAATTAAAAACAAAAAGATATATGTACTATTAGAAATGCATCATGAGTCAGGACTGGAGGTCTAGATGCAGTGCAACTTATTAATTTTTCTTAGACATTATGGATTATTCCATGCATTTGACAAGGCAACTTGAAATTGAATCTGTGTACTATTCAATGTGAAAGGGCATAATTTATGCGTGCATAGGAAAACACATTATAACATTAAAGCAAGTACATATTTTGCACTTACAATGAACTCATTGACTTCAACCTGCTTAATATAAGCTAACACTATTCTATAACTTAACCAGTCCATTATGTTTTTAGGCTAGAACATTGAACAGAAAAGAACTGAATATCTGGAAATAAGAGGATTTTAATATTTATGTGTTTGCTTTTTTAACAATCCATGGCAAAGTGTAGGGGATGTGCTGTATTTAAAATGTTTCAATTTAGATTTAGATGTTCAAATTTAGATTTCTGGCTAACAAAGCCAGTGCCCGAATGTGTATGAGAAGTGAGTGAGGAGACAGATTTGAAAAGGCTTTAGGCCCTGCTGACCCAGAAGAAAGCATCACTGATGGAAACAGAACCTGAGGAAAGTAGGATGAAGGTACATGGTCAGAAGAAAAGAAAGTTTTATTTGGGTTGAGCCTCAGTGACAGAAGATCTTCAAATACAAATCTTTTTGGTTGCAATGAACATAGGAGTGTCCCTCCAAGAGGTAGGGAGGATTTTGGAAGTAGTTACAATAAAGACAGAAACTGCGAGAATAGGTGACATAAAAACTCAGATCAGAGGGTCAATGACTGGGCCCTGGGGAATCCTCACAAGCAAGAATCAAAGTAAGAAATACACTATAATTTGAAGAGCATGAAAATAATCATGTCAT
This sequence comes from Aselliscus stoliczkanus, assembly GCA_033961575.1. Taxonomy (NCBI): domain Eukaryota; kingdom Metazoa; phylum Chordata; class Mammalia; order Chiroptera; family Hipposideridae; genus Aselliscus; species Aselliscus stoliczkanus. The sequence continues at coordinate 18,416,494 of CM066740.1, read as the reverse complement.
ATCACAGCCATGGAGGGCAAACCAAATCAAAATAATTTTCAAAAACCTATTAAAGTAACCTGATGTACAAGAGAGAAAATAACAGCTTAATGTTCCAATAAATAGAAAGGGGAAAGATTTGCATTTAATCAAGTCTGATTCTGCTGGTTCCTAAGGGGCAATGATGAGCTCAGGTGTTTCAGAAATCGGCCTCCCATACCTCCGTCACCAAACTTTGCCCACCAGAGGGCGACCCAAGTTACACAGTCACAGGATACACTGCTAACAACACTCTCCTCAAGGCATTCCTTACACAGCTTCCAGAAAGGACTGCAATGCTTCCCTATGCTTTTTTCTTTCTCTCTCTCCTTTTTTAAAAAACTGATGTCCTTGCAGGAAAATATTTCACAATCACACAGTTGTCTGACGAACTATCTGGTTATTTTATTACCTTTCATGATTTTGCTTGCAGAAAAGAATTGCAAGTTTTCATTTTTGTGACACAATATTTAGAAAAGAGTAGTCAACACAGTTGACTTTTACCGTTTTGAGGGCCGGCCGAGTGGCGCGGTGGTTAAGCGCTGGCTTGGGAAGCCAGCGGCCCCGGTTCGGTCCCACATGTGAGGGCCAGTGACACTGCCCTCAAAAATAAATAAATAAATAACAAAACTTTTACCGTTTTGGATAGCAAATAAAGCACTGTGTGCGCTCTATCTACATTAATGACCGCCTAAAAACCTCATCTCTCTAAAACCCCGAGAATCTGAATTACAAACACCTTCTCCGAGTCCACTCCCCAGTGTTACAAGGTTTGTATCCTCTTTCCTATGTCCCCAAAGAGGAGGATGAGGGATGATGACAATAATGACAGAGTATGTATTTATTAACAGCATCAGATATGGCATTAATTCATTGAATCCTCACAAAAGACTGTAAGATAAAGCCCTGGCAGGAAACGAATGGGAAGAAACGCTGGTCCAAAAAACATGCTGATCCATGATCGCAGCTCTAAATGCCACAGGTAGGATTCAAACCCAGGGCGTCTGTTTCCTCTCACTGCTGTGTCTTGCTGGTACCTCCCCAGTTGAAAGGACTTGGACATTTCTTACAACCTGTTATAGTCAACCTGCCGAATTCATGGCATAGGAGGTGTCTCTGCAACTTTTAAAGTGTTTCCTTTGTCACTCCCTCTATCTATTCCATCTAGCCCTAAATCTCTCCTCCTCCTGAACCTCAACTCTCAGGGACTTGTCCAGGTGAGCAGAGGAGAATGGCTGCCCTTTTGAGGGCTGGGGTTGTCAGTCGGGTGCTGGCATGAGGATAAGGCAGAGATGGTGTGTCTGGCCAGGTAGGGAGGAGCAAAAGCTGGAATGGGCTGTCGCTCAGGAGAAGGGGATGCAAGAGGTTGAAGGTTTTGACACAGTTGAATGGCCGGTGTGTGATGAGGGACGAGTGAGAGAGATAAACCAGTGGGTGGTTTACCTCAAAAACTGGGATCTTAGAACTTAAGTCATGGGCTGTGAAGTAGTTTCGGGGGTGAGAAATGAGCACCTGTCAGGCCCCTTTCATCGCGACACAACTGGACACACTCCAAACACTTCATAGACTAGAAATGCCAGTTGAAATGACTCCATTTGTGGCGACGGCATGTAAAAGAGGAAGAAGAAACATACAAGAACCCCAACACTCCTTTTATTTAAATACCTCTCCCAAACTGCAAGAATCATCTCCATCTTAACATACATAGACAACCCACCATGAAGACCTCAGTTCATCTTCGAACCCCTGTTTGAAGTGATTGTTCACTCTGTTGGGACTGCCATCTCCAAAAATTCTAGATAGAGACGATGTAGGCTGCTCAACCTGATCCTCTCCCCAACATTTATTTAGGGTTTCCCCACTCTCTGCATGGATGCCACATCACAGTAGAGGGAAAAGTAAATCCAAAGGCAAGAAATTCAGCTGGGAAATAAGAAGGCTGATGGCTGAAAGGATCCTCAGGTTATGTGCTTACTTGATATGTGTGGGCTTTCTGGGTGGGCACTAACTACCTCAAAAAATGAAACACGGGAAGCATAGCCCTTCTCAATACCCAATGAGTTCAATTCGCTCCTTTTTCTCTAACAAAGAGCAACCCAAAGTAGGAAGCACAAGGGAGAGGGGGAAGGTTTTCATTAAAAAGGTGGTTCTTCTAAAGCAGTTTATTGCAACTTTTAAAATAATTTTGCACTAAGAAAACCCCTAAGAATTAATGTTTAGTTTTATCAAAATGTCTTACGTTAGGCATGATATATACATATTTCAAATTTTTATCTTATTTTCCTTTGGAAATTATTTCAGACAAAAATGGTATCTTTAAATACAATTGAGTGCTAATGATGTTTATTTTTATAATGATAAAAAATTACAGTAAAGGAAAAATAAGTGCTTATTTAAACTCAAGAGAGCTTCTAATGAAGAAAAGAAAAAACTGTTTATTGGAGCAAATGAGTGAATGTATTTTCAGTAAAAAAAAAGGAAATTTGTTTTGCTGCCAGCAAAGAGATGTAGATAAACTCAGTAGAGCAGAAAATTGCATCCAGGATAAGATGTGTGAGACACTTCACTGCATTAAACTTTTTTTTTTTTAAACCACTAATATATAGCAGAAAGCTTTGTTCATCTCTAATTAAGTTCAAGAGACATTGTCAGCTAATTTCTCATTACCTTAAAAATATTGATTGTTTCAAAAACTTTAATTCCTACAATCAATTCCTTTCCAAGATCTGTCCTCATTTCCTATTTGTGTCTAAATGATTCTAAGCGTTACTTCCCACCTGCCATCCCCACTCTCCAGCTGAAGATGTTTTATTTTGCAAATAAAAATCATAAGCCTGAATTAATGTATCTTAAAAGAAAATAAATATGAAGAATGAAGAAGAATGAAATGAACTTTTAAATTGTTATTTTGGCATATTACAATCTCTCTTTAGTTCACCCATTTACACTGAGTAGAATTTTTTCACCCTGAATGAAGCATCTGTGAGCCTCTCAATTGTCCTAATAAATTATTGTTTCACAGAGATTCTTGCTTTATATTTACACTAGGTGAGGACTAAACGAGTAGCTGCAAGAATGCATAGTAACTCAGTAATTCCACAGGTGCTAGTTGTCCTTGAGAGAAGCCGAAGAGGAAATATCAGCTTTATTGCCAGTAGGGCTGGCAATGGAGTAAATGTGTGTGTGTGGAGGCGGGGGTGGGGTGGGGTGGGGGGTGGGGGGATGGGGGGAAGATGGCCAGGCCAACTAGCAATCCAGTTCCAAGGGAACTCATTTCCAGAATCACATTTTATGGGCCCAGGCATTGGGGTCTGACCCAGCAGAAGTTACAAGCTTCTGAGGAGCAGAGGCTAAACAAAAGAGTATTTCTATAAAATCCCTTAGAAAGAATCAAAATATGGCCAAGAAAAAAGACCAAGTCTCTTTCTCTGGAAAGCACACAGGTAGGATATATATATATATACTCAATGTCAGGAATGTAGGCCAGATTAAAATGAACTTCCCCTTCATGAATTCCCTGGGTTCGAGAGAGAGAACTGAGATCTCATTAGTAAATTTTACTAACATGTTTCATGATGAATTATTTGCTGCACTACAGAAGAGAAGTCAGTGGACTAACGTGGGGCTGTCACATACTGTCCCAAATGGATTCCACTCCTGGAAAGAAGAGAGTCCATTCTTGACCAGGAATTTGCATCCACTATATGGCTTGTGTTGACCAAATGTATTTCTCACACAGCAGCAGATTGTGGGCTGTATCTCTGAAATTTAGGTTGCAAATGTAGCACATGATTGATCACCAGTTGGGTTCTTTATGCCAGCCTGTCCTTGGTTGAATTAAGTGGCTTGTAAACTCAAAGAAAATAAAAACAGCAGGGTAAAATAAAAACACAAAAGTTTCCAGTGCCCAATTCTGAGTCAAGAGAAAATGCTTTGATGTCTGCTCAAGTACAATGAAGTATTTGAGGTGTCTCAGAAATAACTGAGCATTTGAAAAACAATCACAAGCAAACACAGTAAGGTCTGAATGTCAAAAGTAAAGAAATAAACTGAGTCTTTTTTTGTTGTTGTTCCTTTATCGTTACAGTGAGAAGTTTATCGTTACAGTGAGAAAGATTGCATTATATAGCATAAAAGATAAAAAAAATCATTACCTTTGAGCAATAAGGGCATGAAAGGGATTTTGGGTGGCTTCATCTTTTTAAATGCATCTCTGTAGGCTTTGTGATTCAGGGAAGGATCCTGCCGAACCAAACAGATTACAAAGAGAAAGAAAAATCAATGTGCTATAGAAACAATTCTAAATCCACTTTGGCTACACAATTTGAACATGATTTAGCTATCGAGAGGTTCCTCCTAGGAACAAAGTAGATAAAGGTTTCCTAGGAGAATAAACTCACTAAATTAGGGCAGGAAATCTAGGCAATGAGTGAAAGTCAAGTTATTGGTTTACAATAATTAGGGAAATGACTGTAAAAGAGAGACCTTTTGATTGCCCTATTATTTTCCTCAAATAGGTTCTTTAAGTACAGTTTCCTCTGCATAATTTCTATCATGAGAAAACCCCACCGTCTTTTGTTAGGTACAGTGCAGGGGGAAAAAAATGCCCTCATAATGCACAGACAATGCAGAGAAAACAAAAGAACACCGTCTTACTGCATTCTGAAAAAAACTATACATTTTGTATTGAAACCTAAGAAATGGTAAAAAGTAGAAAAAGGAGAAAAGAATAATGCATAAACACTGATTGCACACTAAATTTATACCAATTAATTTCAAAGGCTTTGAAATTGACTATACTTAAAAATCTGCCTTCTGAAAATCATACCAAAAGGACCATTCTCACTACCTTTTTCCATAGAGAGGAAAAAGCATTAACTGTAAACTTGCTTCAGTCCATAAGACGCAAAGCTAAATTTTCCATATACAAGTGTACTTGTCTAAGCTACGTGACATAATGGAGTACAGATACCGACTCCTGGAATCTAGAAAGAAATTAGACCCTAGCAATTAATTTGATGAATAAGAACCATCTGGCTCAACTACTTACTGTTAAACTTTCAAGTTCAGAGAAAAGTTTCTTAAACTTCCCAGGAATTTTCTACAGACAAACAAAAAAGAAACGGTCAAAGAAGTCGGTTATTTTAAGAGGCAAAAAGAGGGTTTTTCATTAAGTTGTGCTTACATTACATATGTCACATTTCCAAACATAAATACATGTATCATCTGGTTCTGTCCTGATTGCTTCTCCTGATGCAATTTTCATCATCCCTTAATGCGACATTCCTTAGGAATGTGGCAAAAGAAAGTTTAAAGTAAATAACAGCCACATAACTCAGGAATCTGGCTGGTTAGACATTCCACACACTGATGATTTTTTAATAAACACTTGGACTTTGTTTCCATGTCCTACCTTTCATGGATGCTCTCATCTTCTTAAACAGTCTTGCTGATTAGGAAATAATAATGTTGGCTGACTTTTTTTTTGTATAAATGATATAATTACATTTTACAGCAGAGGGCTAAATAGTTAAAGGCCTTGAAAACTCTAAATGATGAAGCCTGTACTTTAATCTCTGAGTTATAAAGACCAGCCACACCCTGAAGTGGCATGTGAAATGACAGAAGATAGAAACACATGCCATCCTCCCAAATAAAAATTCAGGACTAAGGAAGAGGAGCCTGGAATTTCCCAGCCTGCAGTTAACACAGCTAAGTGAATAACTGGAAGCCTTTCCTACTGACATAGTAAGAAGACAGTCTGACTTTGAATTCTGACTCTGCCCCTCTCTAGTTCTGTGGTTTTGTGTGAGTGTCCAACCTTGCTGACTAATATGGGGAAAACTCATAAAAAGTGTATAGTCCATGGTTGGTGCTTAACAAATTCCAGCTATTAACATATGACAACGTTCCAGAAGATATTTGTGGGACTTTCTGTTTCCAAAAACTAATCAAAATATTGCGGCAAACCCGACAGTAATTGGACTTTAAAACTACTGGGAAATACTTTTCAATTTGATCATTTTGAATCTGGACTCAATTTATCACAGTAAACATGGTGTTTAATCTGTCTGGAAACTAATGTCATACAAACAGACACACAATTTATTAATGAATGGAGGACAAACCAAACCAAAAAAGATACAATGGAGACATCTGTAACTGATTCCAACGATTTTTCTGAGCTGTGTATCGTAGTTGGTTGGACATACCACACAAATATCCCAGTGGCACTTCAAACTCAACACATCTAAAGCCAAACATATCTACTCCCGGGGTCAGCCGTGGGCCGAATCTGGCTCACCACATGCTTTTGTAAATAAAGTTTTATTGAAACCCAGCCATGCCCATTCCTTTACATATTAATTGTGGCTGCTCTTGCACGATGTGGCAGAGTTGAGTCATTGCAATAGAGACCACATGGTCTGCACAGCCGAAAAAAAATTTACAATCTGGCCTTTCACCCCGCAAATTTACTGTCCTGTTCTAGTTCCTCAAATCTACTTCTTTTCCTTTATTGTCTATTTAAAATACTGTGACCACTTGTCACCAGGCCTAGAGATCCTGTGGTCTCCTCTGCTTGGGATGCCCACCCCAACCCCCAGCAACTCTCAACTCAACCTCCAAGAGAGACTGATGCTCAGGGCTTCTCTTTAGTCTTCTCAGGTCGCCTGAGGGAGAACGAGCCCCTCCACTTGCTTCTCTGTGGTCCAACTGGACTTGGCTCCAGGCCTCCTTCTGTCCTAATCTCTCTGACCCATTTTCTACCTGCCATGGTGACCATGCAGTACTTTGCACATAGTAGGCAATCAATATGGCCATGAAATGCATGCTGTTTGAATTTAACTGCATTATCTGTCCTCCCAATTTTTGCAAATCAAAGGCTTTCTTCCAGGCTTAATTCAAATTCCACACTCCCCTGGTCCTTATTAGCCATTTATGCTCCACCTCTTCTGATCAGCTGGGACATTTGTTGCCCATCTCCTTTAATCTTACAATGTGTATGCAGGGTCTTGTTTGCTTAACCAGAGCGGGCAGGCCTTTCATTTCTTTCCTTTTGAACCCCTTTAAAGAGAATTGACCTGACCCTCAGGTGACCACAGTGCATTCCATCAGAGTATGACACCCAACTCACAGAAAGTGAATCCATAAATTGTCCAAAGACCTATGTTGAGATGTGATATAAGAAAGAAAAATGCTAGCTTATCAGCTGCTCTCCTGTAGGAGTTTGAATTGGGAACCATAAAGAGAATGAAGCAGTTGGTGATAGGAGCTGAAGCTGAGATGACTGGTGAGAGGCTAAGGAGATGTAGTGAGCACATGAGGGCTAGAGCCAAAAGGGACAAGACTTGATGGTTAAAGAGGTGATGAGGGAGGGAAATGGTACATGGGGAGAAGAAGCCAGTCTGTAAGGAAGGGAGAGAGGAGGAAACGAAAGCCCAAGGGAAATAAGCGATGGGGCTATAGGAGGGGTAGACAGCCCTACATCTGTGTCTGGTTAAATTTAGGGATGCCCCAGTGTCAGTTCTTCCCACAAAGACCCTTCACGTCCATGTTTGAAAACTTGTACTAACTTGAGTGGGTCTCTCCATCTTAGGACATAAACAGTCTTCATCATACAACACTGACAGAGGCAGAGCCAAGATTTCAGAGGCATGGAACTTATTATGTGGACCCTCTTTAAGATACAGAACACAAAATTGCTTGACTTTTGAAAATTTTACAAAGATCTACATCATTCAGGTGTACACACTGCCAGGGACCCTGCAAGTGAGAGGCCTGGAAGCTTAATTCATTAGCATCTCAGCCAATCAATTTCTGGACGCACAGGATGACACAGGTGAGCTTTTGAAAGGATCACCATGGAACTGTAACCATGCTATCACCAGAGCAGAGTAAAGGAAGACTAATTCTAGCTAGGGAACATTTTACAATTCTTACCGCCTGCACGTATATTACAGACCATTTTGAAGACCATTGATCAAAATAGTCCCTAACAACTTGACACATTACTTTTTAACTTTTTTCTAGCATTATTTATCTTATTCAACACCATTTAAATCCATATGTGCATATTTTTTTATTTCATTCTTTTTTTTTTTTTTTGAGCGCAGTGTCACTGGCCCTCATATGTGGGACCCGAACCGGGGCCGCTGGCTTCCCAAGCCAGCACTTACCCACCGCGCCACTCGGCCGGCCCTCATATATGCATTTTATTTTTATATATGTATTTGACATTCAATATTATTTGATATTAATTCCAGGTGTACAGTATAGTGGTTAGACATTTGTATAATTTAAGAAGTGATTCCCCCTGACTAGTCCAGTACCCACCTGGCACTATACATAGTTATTACCATATTATTGACTATACTCCCGATGCTGTACTTAACATCCCTGTGACTATTTTGTTTGTTTGTGTTTTTTTTTGAGGGCAGTGTCCTCACATGTGGGACCGAACCGGGGCCACTGGCTTCCCAAGCCAGCGCTTAACCACTGCACCACTTGGCCGGCCCTCCCTGTGACTATTTTGTAACTACCAATTTGTACTTCTTTACCCCATCCCCTTTTTCGCTCTGCCCCCAAACCCCTGCCCTTTATCACCCCAGCAAATCCAGTGCCCATCTAACACCATATGTAGCAGCATTTTAAATAAAGACACTTGCTAGAATGTTTCCCGTTCAGTTTCATTTGTCCCTCCCACCCCCCTCTCAGAGTGGACCTCCAAGGCTCACCTCCCAGGTCTGTGCCAGCCGGCTGACAGAAGCAGTGTTGAGACCCATCACGATAGCAAAGAAAGAGTTCAGGTTTCTCTGGGCTTTGCAGCTGTGGAATAAAAGAAAGCAAAAGGAACTTTGAGGTGACATCCTCTCTCCAGATGACCACAAAAGATATAGCTGAAAATACTGCCTCAAGGACACGGCTGAAGCCTTGATGGCCCCTGCAGGAGGAGTGGTGGTGTTCCCTCAACTGTTTCTAACACACATGAAATGATTCCAAATGCTTCAGTAGCTCATCCTTACCTTTAGAAGATCTGTGCTCTTGATACCCTCTGGACACTTCAAAAGATTCCTCCTTTTTTTTTTTTTTTTTTTTAGCTAACCCATACTACCACCTGTTGGCAGCTCAGCTCGGGCTGGGCATCGAACTGCTGTTGCTCAGAGCTCAGCTCGCACTCTTGAGTGAGCTCTTAACCATCTGAGCCACTCACCCAGCCCTGATTCCTCCTTTTTTAAAAATGCATTTATAATTTCACTGAAAACTCTCTTAATTCATGTTTCTTTATATATATCATACTCTTATTATAACAGCTCTCTAGTCTTGTTTTTTTCATCAGTATGCTGTCTTTATTTTTTGACACACAAGCCCCTCTCACCTCACAGGTATAAATTTCTCTCATTCCATTTACACGATTTTCTTTGCTAGCAACAAAATTGCTATTATATCACATATACCTATATATTTAAAATATGGCATATATTATGGGAACACTGCCCCACATTTCTCATTTAAAGAAAAAATAAAATAAAATGCAAACTAAGATTATGTTGAGAGGCATTCTCTCTGTAATGTTGTCTGTTCTGTCAGTCATGCCCTTGACTCAATTGGTCAAAATTCCACCAAATTTCAAAGCCAGCTGAGGGGGCTGGGATAGTTTCCAGGTAGCCAGAACACCCTGTGAATTCTAGACATTGCTTGATCTGGGAGCCCATCAGAAAACAACTTCTCTAAGTCTTTAAAATTAAGAAATTGCCCTAACTTGATAATTAAATATGAAAAAATATGAAAGTGCTTGGCAGTAAACTGGATGCAGATAAAACACCTAGTGTGTGTTAATTTAGCTTCCCTCAGATGCCATGTCTTCTCTGCTGTTCCCGGATTCCATCTGAGATACCTCCATCAATGTCTCAAATGGAATCTGGGAACAATGTACACATAACTTTGTATACGTTGCTTTTTCAATTATATTCTGCATCAAACTATAGATTCTGGATTCTACACTATCATCATGGATGGCTCTGTAACACTATCAAATCATATTTCATAATTTGTTTACCCATTCCCATATTGTTATTTAAATTCAATATGAAATGTTGCAATGAATATCTTAGTGTATAAAACTTTTTACTGTATCTATTATTACACTAGACTTCCAGTCATTCCATAATTGGTCAACAGATACCATGATGTTAAAGGTTCTTGACACATTAAAAACTTGTCTCCCCAAACGATACAGATTTCTCGTTGTGCAGGTTGTATGTAAGAGCATCCAGTTGTGGACCAGGAGAATGGTTTGGGTTGTGAGTGTGGTGATGTACACAGCTGGCTGTGCCCTGGCAGGCCCTGCCTAGAGCCAGCCTCATGGACTAGACACCGCCCAAGGACAGCTGAGGGTCACACCTGGGAGAGTTTTGGAAGTTCTATTCCCATTCATAGTGGGACCTGGAAAGGCATCGCTGCCTCCACACCTAGTGTCCAGAATATCTGCGCTGAATGCAGTCCTGTGGGCCCCTCCTGCGGAGTCTCCAGGGCATTGTCTGTCCCCTGTGTAGCCTTCCTATCCAGCTTTTGACTGTGCCTGTAGTTTCCTGGTAGGCAAGAGGACCCAAAACTCAGTCTAATTGGCCCCTTCCTCTGGTTTCTGCTGACTGCCTGACAACAAGCACCTTGTTTGTTTATTCATGCAATACACCAAGAAAATGCTGGGCCGGCTGAGTGGCGCGGTGGTTAAGCGCTGGCTTTGGAAGCCAGCGGCCCCGATTCAAGTCCCACATGTGAGGGCCAGTGACACTGCCCTCAAAAAAAAGGAAATGCCCCGCTTGATACTTCCCGGTCTCCGATTTAGAAAGTCACCTGTTTCTGAGACTCACTGGTGCCCAGAGCCATCAACCCATGCCCTCTTCCCCTTTCGCCACTCACTTCCACCATTGCTGTCTCATCAACCCCTTGGAAAGTTCACACCCCCAGAACAGACTTAAGTCAGCTCCACCTCTTGACATGACCAATGTGAAGAGCCAGGCTCCTCTGCTGAGGACCGTGATCAGTGAGAACTGTCCCATCCCTACGTCAGAAGCGCCTCAGTTGGAGGCTCTCCCTTTCTCCCAGGTCCTCCCACCTTACTACATGATACTTCTGTCATTCCCTACTGGAATTAGGTTTCTTAGGGCTAGAATATATGCCTATTTCATCTTTATATTCTGCCCATAACCCGAAAGCTTAGGATACAGCAAACCTTTCAGACAATATTTGTGAAGTTAAACCAAGACTTTCTAGGGAAACAGTTTTATTATTATTCATTATAAAAAGGTTTCTTCTTTTTATTCAGCATCATTTATCTATATGGAATTTAGATGTAATCCTCATTTTTTTTTAAATCTTTTAGCTACCAACAATTTTCCTGGTCCAGATCTCTTTTTCAGTCCTACTTAAAATTTTAAAAGCACATATAACTAACATCTGAATCGGTAAAAAGGAAAAAGGAATTAAAAAACACGATTTCTTCAGAAGACAAATACTGGATGCCACTCCAGTCTGGAATCCTCTGTTACCAAGGTTCATTCATTCTATGATAAGAACAGACTGTCTGACACTAAACATTCCAGTTTAGCAAACACGCCTTTGTCTGTGTGAGAAAGTAAAATCCACTCAACCACCCAGGTGGGGGATGGGGATGAAGCGAAGGAAGGGAAACATGAATATGCAAATAGGATGCCTTAGGCAGGGAAAAACACTTCTCTATCATGGAAATTACTGTTTTCCCTTGGTTATTCCTACTAGTGTGATTATGAGGAATTTAACTTTACATTTCTGTTGGCATTCTAGTCTATGAGCTAGGGAGAGGCACCGAGACCAGCACCATAAATAATTGAAGGTCATGGGCTCAGACAGGGAAGATGTGAATAGATTCCCTTTCCCCAAGGAATAGATATAATCTTATACTGGGAACAGAGCTGTGTGGAGTCATTTTACTTCTTGGGACATTAATATCCCATTTCTCCAAGTAACCGGCATTTATAAGAATGTTTTTGATCCAAAAGAGCCTTACTTCTAGGTATTTCACAGTCTATTATGGAAAGTACTAGCCAAATCAATAAAAGGAGCGTTTACCATAAAAGAAGTCCAAGATTTAGGCTTATCTGTCATGTATTTCTCCTTCCATTCCAGTCCCACCAAACAAGTCAGGTACTTCCATTACCTAAGTACACAAGATATCCTGCTTCTGCGGTCTCCTGGACTGCTGTTTAGTCTATGTGCCCCTTTCAGATCAAACTTCCTGAGGGACCACTCTCATCACCAGTTTCCTGCACAAAAACTTTCAGTGAATCCCTACTGCCTTCTCAGTGCAGTCCACACTCTTTATGTGAAATTCAGCATCCTTTACAGCGTGGTCCCATCTTCCTTTGCAGATCAACTTCCCACCAATTCCTTACAAATACCCTCCACTTGGGCTAAACTGGATGAGGTTACTTTCTCAGACCACAGCTCTGTCTTTCCTGAGGGACAAACTCTGATCTCAGTTCTGTGCTTCCTCTGCCTCCAATGAGCTTCTCTCTGCTTTTCTGCTCCAGTGAGTTTGATCTCCAAGCTCTTTTGAATTCCTACCTGTCAAATTCTACCCAGAATTCAAATATAGCGTCAGATGATACTTCCACAAGGGTTTTTTGAATCCTCCTTTCATCTTTGGCATATGAGCTTCCCCTTCTCTAAAGCCTCCAATAGAATTTGACCTTATACTAGGGTAGCCATCCTTCCTCTATTTTGCACATTAGCCATCTGCATTGGAGAAGTACCGCCCCCTTCCACTGGCAAGTTGCAAACTCCTAGAAGACAAGAACTGGGTCTGATTTCCCCCACAGAGCCTTGCATGAATCTGCACATATAATAAGTGATCAACACATATTTCCTGCCTGAACCCATCAGACTGATGTGTACTCAAAGACTGTTTGATATAGAAACTATTTTGGAAGACAAAGGAGAAATAAAATGGGAAGACTAGGAGATAGAGGAACTGGGAAAAATTTTGATTCCTGTTGCCTGCTTCTGTTGGTAACAATCTCAGGATGCTAGCCTGGTATTTTAAGAGATGCTCCTAGCTAGTTACTCAAATGCCATTCAACCAACAGTATTTACTATGTTGTGTATCAGGCACCCAGCTACAATGATGGATTAATATTGGTTCCTGTTCTCGGGCCAGCAGAGTGGCGCGGTGGTTAAGCGCTGGCTTGGGAAGCCAGAGGCCCCCGTCTGGTCCCACATATGAGGGCCAGTGACACTGTCCTCAAAAAAACAAAACAAAACAAAAACCCCAAACAAATATTGGTTCCTGTTCTCTGGAGGCTAACACAGCCCAGTGAAGCAATCCTGTATAAACAAATAAGTTTAATAAATATAATAATGAAGTTTAAAAAAAGGAAAAAAGAATGTGTGTGTGGGGAAGTGCGGGTGAGGAGCGGAGGTAGGAATCTGAAAAATCAGGGATGGCTTCAAGAAGGAAGCAACATTTGACCTAGGTCTTAAAGGATGACAGTAATCTGCTGGGTGGAAGGGGCCATTCTTGGCAGACACAACGTCATATGCTTAGAGGATGGTGTTCATGGGAAAGAGACAAGCATTCAGAGTGGCAGCAGCTTAGGGTGTACCCAGTCGGTGAGGTTCCGAGGCCAGTTGGGCCCAGCCAGGGCAGGGCCTGCCTGCAAAGGAGTTTGCAAAGTTCAACGGTGGGCATCAAGGAGCCAAAAACAGGATCCTAGAACATATCTGAGTGTCAATGATTCTTACCCCATCACATCACCTTCCCCCATTTTCCTTGCCTACTGTAATTTAGCTGCAGGTGGGGCATGTGTGCACCGGCTGCTTATTAGTTCCACAGCACAGAGCAGGCTGCTTCACTCTGGTCTTTTGAAGTTTACTTTAAAATATAACGACTTCAAATGCAAAGACATAAATATTCAAGAACAGACCTTTTCAATCATTTGGTCCTTTAACTCAGTCTTACACTTTTACATCCCAACCCTTCTCTTAACATCACAAGGGGGAAAAAATGTGCTCTTGAAGGGGGCCGGAGGAACTGGACTTTTCACCATTGGAAACTCACTGAGCGGCAATTTTGATGAATTTCTTCACCAGCTGCACTCGCTTGCCCAGCTGGCTGCAGAGCAGAATCTCCGTGGCCACCCAGAGCTGGACTTCATTGCATCTCTGGAGCAGGAGGCTGAGGTTCGCGGTATGCTCCCCACTTCCTTGTCTGCTGAATGTGAAGTAGATCAGCTCTTGCTGAAAGAAAATGTATTCATGCCTGCGTTCATTTTTAGCCCAAAGTCAAGTTGACACAAAATCCAGTTCATGTTTAACAGCTATGTCAGGTAACCATGCTCATATCATAATATATTACAAGAATGTAACAAATAAGTGTTAAATTCAGAACAACTTATCTTTAGTTTTAGAGATGCCTCATTAAATAATGGGCGCTTAGACTCCTTATATAAATGTTCTATTTTGGAATGTAAGGATGACACCTTTCCATGAAAAGCTAAGACAGTCTAAAGTTTAAATCACAGGCTGAATCAAATCCAAATTTCCTAAGCTTGTCATATTGGCAAATTCCAGAGTAAATGAAAAGCTATTACTAGTATTTGTTAAGACACACCTTAGACCCTCTCAGGTAGATTTTCTAGACATGGAGTCTCAAATTTTAGTGTGAATCACAATCACCCAGAAGCCTGTGATAGCAGACTTCTGTCTCCTGCCCCACCCCACCCAAGTTTCTGATTCAGCTGGTCTGTGGTTGGGACAAAAATGTACATTTCTAACAAGTTTCCAGGTGGCGCTAATGATGTGGGTGGATACCCACTCTTTGAGAACCACTGATGAATATAGTATCAAATCATAAACAGAAAGAGTAAGATTAGGTCAAGGTCCAAAATTTACAAAAGCAAATAAGACCTGTAAGTATTTACTATACATAAATTGATCATAAAGCAATAGAAGAGATTTATTTCTAAATGGAGTGTGTGTGTGTGTGTGTGTGTGTGTGTATATGTGTGTATTTTACAGAAGTAAGTAATTCAACACTCTCCCACTGCGAAAGCAGGGAAACACCCTATTCCATTTCCATTTCCAAAGCTGTAAGTCATTTAGCTAGAATGAGTTCACTACTTGCTCAAATTAGATGACCATATTGGAAATTTAATGAGAAAATATGAGTCAATTTAAAAGACATTCCAAAGTGCATTCTCAAGGCTTTCTAAGTTGGGCATGAGTTCCCTCATCAGATGGAAAGGCCGTTTCATAATGAAAAATTTCACTACATGGCAAAGCAAATGCAACATATGGTTGCACAGAGCAGTCACATTTTTCATCTTCTGATTCCTGTGAGCCTTTCTATTGGCTTAATTTATTCATTGTCAGTAGCATTTTGCCCATAATCTATTGCTTTAGAAGTGTTACAAGCTATCCTCAAGGGAGAAGTTGATGGACATAAAAATTTGAAATATATCTCAACATTTTCAAGAAAGTACTTGAAGTCTTGCAGCACTATTTATAGGCTGTTCTTCAGTAAAAGGATGGGTGTGTTGTGTGTGTGTGTGTGTGTGTGTGTGTATATACACACACACAAATATATACACATAAATATAAATGATTCTTGTATAACTATTGTAAATTTCATGGGGAAAATTAAAATATCAATATGAAAGGTATCAAGTGCAAGGTGACTCTTCAACCTTATTATAGCTTCATATATATATATATATATAATATACATACATATATATTATACATATACAAATATGACATGCTTTTACTACCTTACACAAACATATTGTACTAGGAGCAAATAAAGCATGATCATATATTCTGGTTTTCCTAGGATTGGGTCAGTCTTTCAGTGTGTTTAAAGTTCCCAAATATCTACCAAGACCATTGTGTCCTAGCATAACTATATCACCATCTTTTAAAAAACCTAGTCACACACCGTCTTCAAAAAGAAATATCCTCAGTTTAAATACCACTAGCATTTATTTGACCTTTTCACGCCTTCCTTACCTCGTGAATTGAATTGAAGAGACTCCAGTCGAAATTCATTAATTCCAGAGCAAGATCCCAAGTATTCATTCCCAAAATCCTCATCGACCTTTGCTGTGATTCCTCATTTTCTGCAAATGGGTTCTAAACCGACAGAAGCAAAAGGATCCTCAGTGATTCCTGAATGGCTGATACTGAATTGGCTGGCCGTAGAAAGGCACTAGAAGCCCTGATTAGAAAAGCAATCTTGTCTGAGGGCACTTAATATTTTTCCTGGTCTGTTCAGCTTGGGTGAGTTACAGCCAATTTAGGATATGGCCTTGGAAACGGCAGAATGTGATCAATGAGTTAGCCTGCCCCTCCCAATCCCCATACATGCACGCACAAATCTGATTATAAAACACTGCCCAGGCAGACAGCATAATGAAAACGAAAGCCCTGAAACCACTTGGGCTTCTGGTAAGAATTAATGTGCCGCCAGGGTAAGTATAAAAACAAACAAAAGAAATGTCATGGTGCACTTCAATAAAGACAGACATGGCTTTTACAGGAAATATGTTTAACAAGTCTCATCCCAGACACACGTTTACATATTTTATTAAAATGCTCGTGGAAAGCAAAAAACAAAACAAACAAAAACATTTAAACATGAAATAAAAAAATAAAAGTTACTTCCTTTACACCCCACAGTATAAATGAATCCCACAGTGGATGATTATTTTAAATAGCTATTACTTTCCCTACACAAATAGGTATCAGTTTGGTAACAGTATTTCTGTAAAATCTGCCATGAAATTATTAAATGCCACCACAACTTTAAAGCTACTGTCACTTTTAAATGTATTAAAAATTATTTGGAGCGCTGGCTTGGGAAGCCAGCGGCCCTGGTTCGGTCCCACATGTGAGGGCCAGTGACACTGCCCTCAAAAAAAAAAAAAATTATTTGGCATCTTTTCAAAATATTTGCTATTTTCTAATTGAAATGGAAATTCTCCCATTTGAGGGATGGGACTTAAACAGTTAATAATGTTAGAATAGCTAATGACTTGGAAATAAAAGAATGGGACTTCGCAAAAATAATGACAAAGCAGGATAAAGGGAATGTTTCAAAATTTCAAATATTCATCTTTATTCCTAAATTGTAAAAAAATTATTTGCGTTTTAGAATTTTTAAAGTTATGAAAAGTTTTCCTAATTAAAAGAAAAAAAAGAAGAATGATAAAAGACCTTCAAAGAGCTTTTCCACAGACTTGATTCTGTTCAGAGCAGGTCAAGGTATAAATTGTCCCTGTGTCCCCAGAGTGGGATACAGGGTAGAGCTCAGTAAGGGCAGACAGAATGAAGTCATGTGTTCATACTGAGGTGCTGAAGTGGGGGACATGCCACGACTTCTCAGGGATCAGTCTGGCTGGGCTAGGACCAGATGGCACCATGTTGCACTGCAGATATTTGAAGGGAAAGCCATGAGTTGGGAAGTATAACAAATCTCAGCTTATTAATTTGGTGGTATAGGGGCATTTTTACTTGTCTTTTTACCCCTCCTACTTTCTCTCTAAATATGCCCCTTACCCTGGCACCACTCTATCCAAGAAACACTTTATATGCCTCCATCTCACTCGTTTAGGGCTCTAATTCCTGTTTTCCAAGATTAACTAACCTATAGCTAAGTATAGTGGATATTAGTGGTTTCAAGTGCTATCCTTCCCTTAAACCGTGTTTCATTTCAACTGCAATATTTTGGAGATGAAATACCTAAAGATAGGATTCCCATGGGGAAATTTTAGGCGCTGTGCGGAGCTGGTGGGGGACGTGCTCAAGGGCAGGATGGCATCTGGCTCATCTTGGAACATACTGCATGGCGCCCACTTATTCTATAAGACATCGCCTCAGGCCTGCCTTCTACTCTGCTGATGCTGGCCTGACACAGTGGAGGCGAGCACACTAGGAATGCATACAGCGATCGATCTGCGAGAGAAGCCTGTGTGGCAAGGGGGCGTGGCACACAGCCTGTGGCAGGGGAGGGGAGGGTGCGGGTTCCCTCCATCACCAGGAGCCCACAGCTGCTACATATTAGATCGTCCTCCTTCATGGGGAAACGTGAAGTCAAATCAATCTCATCATTTACTCAGAGCTGCTATGCAACCTCCAGTCTGTCATGGTTTGCTGATAGAATTACATCATGTAGAATTACATCTCCTGCTGAAGGGGACCCCTCAGAGCGGGAAAGGCTCACGTCAGACAGAAGGTTTCCCTCTCCTTTTCTTCCTCATCATGTCCAAATGAAAGGAATGTGAAGGAGCTCCAGTACCAAATATAATGGGACTGAAATTCTAGCACTGTCCCGACTTGGCAGTAAGAAGCTAGAGTAAGCTGCTCAGCGTCTCCAAACTTCACAGGGTTATTGAGCACGTTAACTGAGATATTGTATGTAAATTACTCAGCACATAAGTGTTTGGTAATATGTATAAAAAATGACAGCAACTGGGCCGGCCGAGTGGCGTGGTGGTTAAGCTCTGGCTTGGGAAGCCAGCGGCCCTGGTTCGGGTCCCACATCTGAGGGCCAGTGACACTGCCCTCAAAAAAAAAAAAAAATGACAGCAACTAATATTATGATACCTTGAGATCCTGTAGATAGTATTTTTTAATTTTTATTGTAAGCATAAAGTATTTTTATTATGAGCAGCTTTGGTTTAGCCACATGGTATATACATTCCTCAATTATATATACAATAGGAGCCAGCTGGAAAGACCCAGCCCAGTGATGAGTCCATAAAGCAGACCAGGACCATGAATCTATGATACAATCACAATCTGATAAAGCCCGCTTTTCATGGGCGATGGACCCAAGGCCTGATCTTACCATTTGGAAAGCAACTGCCAGACAGATGTCTTTAGAAACAAGTCATCTACATAGCCGTAAATGGTCTTAAATTTGAACTGAAAATAAGTGAGAGTATGGGTTCTACATTTCTTCAAACTCTTACTCTTGAGTGGCATCCGATGTCACATTGCTATGAGCCCATCCCCACACAGGGAAGGCTAACACGCCACCCTTTCTTCAAGGGAAGGGTGCTCTCAAAGTGCATCAAATGGACGGAAACGAAGGACAGAGTCACTTTTCCCTTAAATCTGCACTCCGTATGGTTCTCAGCCTGCTCTCCAGATAGTCCATTAGAAAAGAAGGAATGGAATTAAGGTTCCATTGGAGAGGGAGTCACTTCTCTCAAATCCCCTGTTTCAGGGGCTCAGAGAGAAGCAGGGTTTGATTTAGGAAGGGTTTAGAATCCCTCAAGTTGTGAGTCTTTGATTTGCAAAAGAAGTGCTATTTGACAAGTGTATTGTTGGCTAGAGGAGGAAATACTTCCTTGTATGTTTCTAACATTCATTATAAAACATACAAAAATAAGTGTTTAGTCTGACAGTTGTGTCTGTGTGTTTCAAGTACAAGGCTAAAGGTCCTCACCAAAGTATCAGCCAGGTCCTTCCGGTAGACATATATCCGGCCAGAAGCTTCCAGGGATTTGGAGATGGCCAAGTCATTAGGCTGAAGTTCATGCTTTTCTTTATTAAAAAAAAAAAAAAAAAAAAGAGAATTAGAAACACAAGGATAGCCATAGGCATATAAGGTACATCTAAATAGTGAAACTTGCCAAAGAAAAATATTTAAAAGTGAATAGGGGCCGGCCAAGTGGCGTGGTGGTTAAGCACTGGCTTGGGAAGCCAGCGGCCCCGGTTCGGGTCCCACATGTGAGGGCCAGTGACACTGCCCTCAAAAAAAAAAAAAAGTGAATAGGATATAAAGTAGATTTGATTCGGTTTTGCATACTCTATACAAGTGGGACCATGGACATCACTGCTCATTATCCATAAAGTGGAATCCATTCATGATCCTTTCTTATAATATTTAATCATTCTTTAGAACACAGAACAGTTTAGGGAAGAAAGTAAAATCCACTCATAATCCTGTCACTCTTAGAAACCATATGATGGTTATATTAGTGAACATTTGGGTATACTTTGGTTCTGATCTTTATGTAAGTGTGTGTGTGTGTGTGTGTGTGTGTGTATACACAGATAGTTGCAATTATTTATACATGTGAATACATACTTATTATGAACACATATATATTTGCAGTTATCCCATATGTAGTTTCACATTCTGATTTTATTATAAGCACTTACGCACTTGTCAAAATTATTTATATATGTCATGTTTAATTGGTTACATAACAGTCCATTATACCGTCACTAATCTTTCTGCTTTTGTTGAACATTTAATGTTTTCCAATTTTTTTCTGTCATATATATTAGATGGCAAGATAATTGCTAAATATTAGTACAGGCCCTGGCACACACAGGGCTTGATAAATGGGATTTATTATTATAGCAGCCATACTATATATTGCTGAAGTCAACATCGTTGTGTATAAATCTTTGGCAGCTTCTAGATGATTTTCGTAAGATAGAGTCCCAGGACTGGAATTACTGGATCAAAGGGAATGAAAATCTTTAAAATTTTTGATGCAAACCGCCAAACTTGCTTTCCAATTCTTACACTGACCAACACTGATCATTACTTTTGTTAAGTTTGCTATTTTGCTGAAACCAAAAACAGATTTGCAGTTTATTTTGTATTTCTTGATTACCAGTGAAGCTGAAGTTTTTCAGATACTCTTTTTCCATTTTATTACCCTTAGTGCAAATCGTTCCTATCCTTCGACCATTTTTCTGCCATTGTTGGAGCGCTCTTATAACACGATAGCCTTCTTCATAGAAAAATGTCCTCCTCCTAACTATGGAACACAGATGGGAATAAACTAAAGTAATACTGAAGTTTATTCCACTGTAATATAATCAGCCTCTCCTAGAGCAGCCCTTCGGTTATCCAGCATGGCTGGGAAATGTGATAGTCCACATATCTTCTTCTAGATAACTTAATCAGTTCAAATGCCAAATTTTATTTTGAACATTTCTGCTTAATACAGAGCACACAAATGACAATCTAATACATTCTGTATGGCCCAGCATTATAAAGATCAATAGTGCCGTCATGTCGAGCTGTTGACATTGGAGTAAATGGTCCCACACGGCTGGGCCCGGACGTTCTTCCATCTTCTCCCTCTTTGTTTAGCTGCAATTTCTTGTAACCCTCTGTGAACCCCTGTATACCTTAAAGCTGAATTTACGAGAGCCATTCAACACTTGCTGTGGGATAAAACGCCATGGCTTTCTGACAGTCATTTTTCGATTTGCTAAGAAGATTTTTTTTTTCTTATTTTCGGGTTTGTCACTATACTATAAAAGATTAAAGTGGATAGAATTTTAAGCTCTGAATAATTGGGTAGGTTGCTGTTATTATATACATATACCCACCTTGGGTACAAAACAGATAGAAACCTACTGAAAGCTCTGAGAATAAGAGTACCAGACTTTTTACAAAAATCCACAAAACCTACAAATTGCCAATATCTTTAAACTTTTTTGACAAAAAGAAAATAACAGATCTTCTTGTCATTTCAATTCGAAGTAGCATTTAAAACATTATTTATTGAAAATTATGTAACTGGAGCAAGGAATGCATTAAGCTCTGTTTTCTTTTTTTTTTTTATAAACACATTATTGTTTGGGGGATATTAAGCTGTAGGCAGAAAGACTCTTTCACAGAGAAAACTACTAATTAATAGAAAATGATGGCACATTTCCAAATCTGTGGGATAATTCAAGAGATGAGCTGATAATTCTAATGATGATTAGTAATGAGTCTATATACATTAAAACGTCACTGCCCACCCTGATGAATCCAATTTAATAGAGTATAAAAATGGCATTTCATGGCGCTGAAATAGATATTGGGTAGTAAAAGAACCACTCATTAATTTCCAGATTCACCTGTGGCCCTGGGCCAGCCTCCAAAGGAGATGCGTCTCCATTGTGCTGCCAAGTTCACTCAGGGTCCTTTCTTTTTCAGCACTTTCAGTCTGAATGGGGACCCAATGATTACTTTCTGTGAGAGGTACTGTCTTGAGAGGAGGCAAATGTTGGTTTGGATGAAGCTTAATATAGTTTAGGATCACTTAATATTTTTGGTCCTTTAAAATTAAATATAAGATACATTTATCCTCTCTATCTGGAATGTCTGAAATATTTTACTAAAAATTCAAGCACTGTCTGATTAAAATTCAAGTAATCCACATGTTTCTCAAATTTTTGCTCTTTTTTTTCTAGCTTATGTTTTCATGGTCTGCACAATGAGGATCCTGGGAGAAGGAGGAGAGAGTAATTTATTAGGCCTACAGAGAAGGGCTATATCTCTTTGCATATGTAATTGACTAGTTCGTAGGACCATTTTACTTGGCTCTGAGTAACAAAGCAATAGAAATGGGTATTCTGTCACATAATGTTCTAATGTCAAGGTGAATTCTGATATTCTTCTCCTGACTCTAGAATGATAACAAAGGGTAAACAAGATCGCCCTGTTATCTGTTCCTCCTGCCCTACTAGCCCCATCTCTGGTTGATTCATTCACATAGTCCTCCCATTTTTCAACAACTGATGCTAAGTCACTTGCTTTGTATTTTTCTCCGGGTTAATGAGATATTAAATAAAGATTGTAAAGCAAAAGGGAGGCCAGTGACACTGAGATTTGACAGGCTCTGGTGAAAACGAAGAGGTTTGTTCAGGTCGCATAGATCAATAGTGTCAGCTTGTAATCTGTGTGATCTTATTCAAAACAGACAATGAACCATTTTCTGAGGATAAATAAGGCCCAACAGAAGGACAAGCTATCACCAGATCTTACGCCCCAGGTCCACCTGAAGGAGCACTGCATGTGAGCTTTCGGCTTATTGTCCAGTTTTTATTTCCATCAGTAGGGAGTCTTTAAGTATTAAATCGTCATCCAGCAATATGACTAGTTCAAGGCTGTCTTTCTTTTTCCGTCCAAAAGTAATTTCATCCTTTAGCAATTTCCCAAGTTAATTTAAATATGAAAATAAAAGGCTTATCTAGAGTACAAAATATGAAAAGCTTTATAATATATTTCAAAACACTGGCGTGCCTCTCTATTCAGTTCCTGGGGAGGAAATTCAGTATCCAACAGTCCCCAGCTGTTGTCATGGAAACACCTCTGGTAGGCGGCTTCCCATTGTTACTGTGGTCATCCAGCTGCAGACCCAGAAGGGACGCGTTGCACGTTTACTCTATAAAAATGTCAACTCTCTCCTTTTGGAAGAGAGCCAGGGAAAGATGAATATTCAAGGACAGGAAATAATTTACCCCCGGAGAACGTGACGGCCACCAGAGCCAGGTCCTCTTCTGCATGTTGGATCTTTTCTGCCACAACTCTCAGGATCTCTTGGGCTGTACTGGAAACTTTGGCCTTCACACTGACATAGGAGTGCTCCGTTATATTCACGTGGCACAAAACTGCACAAGACAGGAGACTTGTTAGTAAACAGAGAACTGTGGCTGCGAGGTACAGACTTCTCCAAATCCAGGCACCCACCCACCTTCCTGTTCTCATTAGTATAAAACATGCACAACTAGATTTACATATTTATGTAGGCACATCGGCTGGCCTGAGGCCACATGCATACAAATGTGTGCTTGCACACACAGGAAATACAGACATTATAAGCTGGTGAGCAAGCCTGAGTGGTGCTTAGGCTTCTCACACTGTAATGAGAGACCCACGTCACGCAAGCACGTGCTGATGGTGGAGACAGCCTGATCACAACCCAGTGGAGTCTGTGGAACACGTACTGTACTTCTGAGGCCCTTCTTTGAGGGTTACTGAGATCTCACAAAGCAGATTAACATGTCTAACTCATATATTTTCATTTACACTCTGTTCATTCTGGACAGTCACAGGGACACAATCAAAAACACCACATTTCGTTACTAGGATTCTCATAATCTTATCTAAACATCTGTCATTTGCAGTGGTGTTTGTGTCAGCCTTCATACTCATTTAAGCATGATCACCTGGGACACAATCAAAAACACCACATTTCGTTACTAGGATTCTCATAATCTTATCTAAACATCTGTCATTTGCAGTGGTGTTTGTGTCAGCCTTCATACTCATTTAAGCATGATCACCTGTCTCCCCATCAAGGTGGTCATGAATTTAGTTTCCAAATAGAGGTCACATTTCAAGCCATTTTAATTTCCTTTTTATTGTCTGTGGTGCTAACAATTATTAGTAGGACATTATTACTAGCAGGGTGAATGGGTCCTGGAAAATTTTTTCTTTATTATTTGATAGTAGAAACTGTTTTAATAGCAATGGAGATAACTGACACATGATTTGCTTCTTATATCAGCTATTCTGAATAATAAAACACTAGCTTCTTTAGAAAAGACAGGACAATAATATCCGTAGATATTCTCTTCTATATTACAAAAAAAAAAAAAAAAACTGAGTGCAGCTGTTAGAGAAATTTCATATGCAATTTAAATGGCACCAAAAAATAAACCCAGGAATGTTTTCACAGAGATGCAAATAAAGTAAAAGACACACTATGAGTTTACAAGTACAAACCTCAAAGTAAACACGCCACCAGGGGGTACTGACAGTATTTTGCTTGTTTTGTTTTGGTTGGTTGGGTGTGTCACTAAATCAATACCAACTAACAAATGGCTGTTTTATATGTGGTCAACAGACTTGTGAGAGACAAAAAGGCTTTCTTTCCTTCCATAGAAAAATGGAATTTTTGAGCAAGGCAAAGATCTGATCTACAAATCACTAAATGTGATGTAAGTTTGTAGCTTGCTTAACCAACTGATGAACAAAAAGGGACCCAGGTCCTTGACATATTCACTCTTTGAAACTCAGCTTGGAAAATGACACAATTAAATTGTAAGACAAATGGGTAAGGTCAGCAAGCAAGGAAATAGGAGTTATGATCACCGCTCTTCCATGGGCTTCAGGTGTCACTTTTGACACAGCAGCACCACCGTGGGCAGCGTTATATACAAATAGCATAACAGAAGACGCATCCTGCTGACATTTCATTACATGTGCAAGAAGTTGAGCAAATAAATGTTCACACTTAGAATTTCAGAACTTACTGAAAGGAGAGTTAAAACAGAAAGTGTCTGAGTGACAATAGTGTGAACATTTTTTTTTTTTTAAAGATTTTATTGGGGAATTGGCGGAGGGGAACAGCGTTGGGGAATCGGGGAAGGGGAACAGACAAGTTGCTGTCTTTTTGTTCTTCAGTTTAGTTGCAGAGGATGTTGCTTCACTGTTGGTATCGTCATTGCGCTCTTCCCAGATGAGGCCGATCGGTCGCTGGCCTCTGAATGTCACTCACCGCGGCTATTGGCAGCTCATGCTTGGCTGCCAGCCGCTCACGCTGGCTGCGGGCCACTCACTGTAGCCTATGGCAGCCCACTGCAGCAGGGGCTGCAGCCCACACCATCACCGGGGCTCGCACAGCCCAGCTCCAGGTGGAGCTGTTGTTAGCTGTAGAGGGCAGTGTCACTGGCCCTCATGTGGGATCCAAACCGGGGCCGCTGGCATCCCAAAACCAGCGTTTAACCAATGTGCCACTCGGCCGGCCCATGAACATTTTTTTTTTTTTTTAAAGATTTTATTGGAGAATTGGGGGAGGGGAACAGCATTGGGGAATCAGGGAAGGGGAACAGACAAGTTGCTGTCCTTTTGTTCCTCAGTCTAGCCGCGGAGGACGTTGCTTCACTGGCTCATGCTGGCACTGTCATTGTGCTCTTCCCGGATGAGGCAGATGGGTCACCCACCTCTGGATGGTCACTCACTGCAGCTATTGGCAGCTCGTGCTGGCTGCCAGCCACTCACGCTGGCTGCCGGCCACTCACTGTAGCCTATGGCAGCCCACTGCAGCATGGGCTGCAGCCCAAACCATCGCTGGGGTTTGCACAGCCCCGCTCCAGGTGGAGCTGTTGTTAGCTATAGAGGGCAGTGTCACTGGCCCTCATATGTGGGATCCGAACCCAGGCCTCTGGCATCCCAAAACCAGCTCTTAACCAATGCGCCACTCGGCCGGCCCTATAGTGTGAACATTTTAATTGCTCCAAGTATTTCCCGGCTCAACCCTTGACTCAACTTTTATCCAAACAGGAGAAAACCATTTTCTGTTCCGTTACAAAATATTACTGTAGGAAAGTGCACCAGCACCGTCAGGGTACTAACAAAGCGTTCCCCATCGTCCCGGTGGGTCACGACTCCTTTGGGCACTGACGGGCAATGGCTGAGGACACTGGATGTGGGGAACTGCCTGGCAGAGTCTTGCCTTGAAGGAAAGTCAATCGCACTTTCTTCCTTTCATTATTCTCTCCAAGACTGCTTCTCTAAATGTGCTTTACTGGACTTTCCATTTAGTTAGAGGCAATGGACACACAGAGCAGGGGAGAGTAAGACCCAGAAAGAAAGATTGTGTTTCCCAGCAACTTTGCACCTCTCCCCAAGAATGCACGAGGCTCTCTGCAGTCTCCTTTCCTGATTTCCCAAATTAAAAATGGCTTTTGGTCCCTGGGACACTGTTATATGACCAAGAAAACTGTAAAGCCCAAAGCAAGAAAAGAAAACCCATCATTTTTGATGCTAAGTTGCTTGTTAAAGGGGAGTGACAGCTGGAAATGTCCAAAGGCAGGGCGATGTGCTAATGCTGGAGAAGGTTGTGATTAACTGCTGCTCCACCTACGCCAAACTCTCCTTAAAAATCATACTCACTCTCCTCTGTTTCAGTCACAGTTCCTCTATGCTGGAGCCAGTTCTCCTTAAGACTGAATTGGTGGAAAAGGGCTTTATTCTGTGAGAAGGGAGAAAGAGAACAATGAATGAATGTGTTCCTGCCCTTTGGAAAACCACAGCTGTTTACAACATGTTCCAAAGGGGCTAGCCAATTTCCTTTTTTTTTAAACATGAAACCCACCCATCCAATCTTAGAGAAATACACTGGGAGTGGCCTCCATTAATGTGTGTGGAGGTGGAGATTCTGAGCAACGTATGACAGACTTTGGCCAAGGTCAGCCACAGGCAAAGAAACCCGACTCCTCGCAACATGCTGGAGAATATCTGGTTACTACAAACATCTACAGATTCTTCTCCTAAAAAACACATCATTTCCTCATCTCCACATCAACCTTGCTTTTGGATAAAGCAACTTTCAGATGGTTTCACACTCCTGCTGTAGTACAATGACTTTCTTAAGAGAAATAGATATGTTATTCATTATGATTATCCACCTGTTATGGCAGCTTCTACAAAACTTGTGCCTGACGCCTCATTTTGCATTCCCTCCCTCAAGTTGAATAGGAAACACACTCATTTTTGCCACCGTATCTCTTACTGTTGGGTTGAAAAGTGCAGTTTTCTGATAAGACTTTCTTACTCTTGTAGTCAAGTTTCTAGCCTGGATTTTTTTTTTTCTTTTTCTTCTTTTGCATCAATGTTTAAAATTCAAATCTGTATTTCTCCGGAGACACTGGGGAAACTCTGGGACTCCAAAAGGCACCACAGAACTATGCAGAATGTGAGAAGCCACGGATATGGGGCTGAAATGGAACCTGTACCAGCACAGCGCAACGGATGTGAAGCAGGAAAGGGTAGGCGAGCTGTGGCCCAGACTTCCCGGCTGTGCCCTGTCCTGCCTGAGGCTGTGTTCCTTTTAATTAGGAAGAAATGCGGAGCAGGCAAGATAAGGACTCCAAAAGGGATCACCCCATTTCAGATAGAGAATGCTCTACCTTACCTTCCTTTGTGGTGAGTATTCATCTACAGTGCTGAAAGGATAAGAACGAGAAGTCAGTCTTTGTTCCGAACCCAGAATAAGGCAGTTGTTATCACAGAAGACTAATTTTCAAGCACTGGGCAGAGGCTTCTGCTTTTCCAAAGGAGCAAACACAATATTCATTAGTTTACTATGTAGACCACACTTGACTTTGGGCTCTGAATTTGAAGTGAACCAGGAAGAAAAGAAGCGATCTACTTAACAATATATATCGCGTTCTACCCACAGAAAGTGAGCCTTGAGGGAAGAACTGGATTTAAGACACAGAATTCAAAGTTTTCTCATACAGTGATAGATTTTAGGTGAAATTGGTGTTATTCAAATAGCTAAATATGTCAGCCAAGGTGCATCTTTTCCAGGATGTCTGCATATGTGGTGGAACCAGGGGACATTCCGCAGGTCCACAGCTCAAATCTTAGTCCAGAATCTAAAGCTATTTTACAATCTTGTATCAAAGAGGCAAGAATACGTCTTATATCATTTTCTTATTTGAATCTATTATTTCCCATTTTTATGTAAGTTTTTAATGGAATGTATTCAATTCCATTAATATAGTTAATGCATTTAAGTATATTAAACATGAACTAAAGGTTCCCAATAGTAATAAGGCCTGCCTTACAGCATAGACCAACTTCCACATGGGGGATTATTTTAATGTCAAGATTGTCTTTCTTTTTTGTTTCATTTATTCGTTCATATTTTCATATTAGTCTTAGGCTATCGAAAGGCCAGCAAGATGCACAACATTCAATACGCTGTCCTAGCTTGTACTTCATTTCTGACTTTCTACACGTGTGATTTTCATGATTGAGGAGTAAGGCTTACATAGGCTTTACTTGCTCCCTAAAATTATATAGACAATTAATTTGCAATAGGATCTCCCTTTCCAAAAATTATTCAGGCTTTAAATCTCAAATTCATAATCTGGAAGGCCTGAATTAATGTTTCCTATGAGATGTGCATTTGTGACTGCTGAAGTCTTAATAGAAAATTTTCACAACTTGACAACAGATGTGTTTCGTGTTTGCTAAGTAGAAACTACATTGTAAATCAGAGAACAAATTTCCCCTTCAGATTAACTTTGCAGCTATGCCTGAAAACCGAATGATGACTTGATGTTTTCATTTGCCAAAATTAATAAGTAGAGTTAGTATAATCAGAATAAAGTATTGACAATTTGAAAGACTAATGATAGATACCTGAGGGATATTGGAACATGCCAAGAGTCACTGAGTAAATGGTTTCCTTCAATCTTTTTAAATTGATAAAGAAACCTCAGAGAGTCCATAAAATTGAGCTTTTAACATACTCCATGACTTGCTGGGACCTATGTATAAAACATTTGTTCCTATTCCATTAGAGAAAGCTATGAGCCCTAAAACTTACAAGTTCAATAGTTACATTTTTAAAATGAAATGATAAATTTATTAAACGATTATTTTTAGTACCCAGCTTTTCATTGCTCGGTTTGTTTCTCTCATATCAAATATGGTTAAAAGAAATAGCCAATAAGCATGATTTAACATTCACTCATTTTGAGATATAAAGACAAAATATGCAATTTGCTATTAGAAAAGCAAAAGAATCAAGATGAATCTCAGATTCAAAATATTCAAAACAAACTTCTAAGACATCCCCAATTCTCACATTTGCTACTTTCTTTCATTAACTATAATATGGAAAATTAAATACTTACTGACGACGGTGCATTCCAAGTATCTTTTGAAATTCTTTCAATTCTTTTTCAAGTATTGGATATTCATATACATCATCTAGTACGTTCCTGTATATGGTCTTGGGAAATAAAGAAAATGGCAGTTGAACAGCTTTAATCCCCACTTAACAAGGATTAAGACTCATACAATGGTTAACTTGCCCAGTGACACAGGTAGAATCCAGGACAATGCAGGGGGTTAACTCAGGTACCAATGAGGTTCTGAGTGGGATTACACCTCCTAGCCTCTCACTCAACTGGCATGGCTACAGGTGGGGAATGCTGGAAATATAGAAATCCATGACCAGCTACTCTAGATTTCCATGCCTAGTCTATATTTTTTAAAAATGATGTCCACATAATCACTTTGGGGGCAGGGGGATCAACTGAATTAAATTACCCAGTTTTCAAATAACATTAGTTTAGTCAAAGTGTCGATTAAATGTTTTTAAACTGGATGTCTGAATGATGATATCGGAAGTTTGAATTCAAAGCGGTTTCCTTCACGAAAGGCCAAATCAGTTTAGACAGCTGCCTATTCTGAAATAGAATTCTTCCTTGCTTGACTTCTATTCTACCCCTTCTCTGTGTTAACCTGCATAGCTAATATGGTTTGGGTGGCTAAAGGAATCCAACTGTCTACAAATCAACTCCAGAGAATCATCTGTGTTGAAAACATACTGCAGCCTATTATTGATGAGAAAAACATATCAGCTTATCTCATTTCAAATGTAAATCTAGGTTAGTATTACAAGTTATTATTGCTTAAAATTCTCAAAATACACCATGTCCTAAAAAGCTTCATAATGTATATATTGTCAGTATTGTTTTTAAATGATAAATAATGTTTTATCCAAATCTTG
Organism: Aselliscus stoliczkanus; assembly: GCA_033961575.1. Taxonomy (NCBI): domain Eukaryota; kingdom Metazoa; phylum Chordata; class Mammalia; order Chiroptera; family Hipposideridae; genus Aselliscus; species Aselliscus stoliczkanus. The sequence continues at coordinate 18,386,102 of CM066740.1, read as the reverse complement.
TATATATGAGACTGGTTAGTTCATATTTATAAATCTCAACACATTACATAGTATCAAGTTTTGATATAAGTTTTATTTTACTTTACATAATTATTTCATTTGCAATCAAACTTGCCATGACTTATATAAAGTAACCTTAAATTAGTGAATGTAAAATTTGCCCTCTATGTTTGTTCATAACAAATTGTCGAAAATTAAAAAAACAAAATTCTATCTATCTTTAGAACTATCAGGCCTTAGAAGTCAAAACAAATTAATACTTTGTTCGAATCACAACTTGAATACTACAAAAAAGTGAATGACTTCATCCTACAAATGAGATTTCTGAAATGCATAAACGAAAATAAAAGCAGTCATTTGGCATCAAAGAACATCTGGGCATTTTACATTACCTTTAAAAACATTTTGGAATGTTCATCTTCATGTAACCAGTCTTTGTACAGAGAAATCCACTGGGAAACAAGATGTAAGACCTTACGTTTTCGACAAGGAACGTCTGAGTTTTCTTCTTTGCCTTGATACTTCTTAGCAGAATAGGTGCAAATGGTTAAGAAAACATATTCATTGTTGAAAATAAAAATATGAAGAGATCCATTTGCTCTAAAGCACGTTTTCCAAAGAATCTACAATTCTAAGCATGCAGGAAGAATAGAGTATGTATAGGGACAGCAAAAGGTGTGCATTGAAGAGCAAAAGTAAACCCAGGAAAATGATGTACATACACGAGGTATGTACCGGCCATGAAAATAAGAGTTAGATGATGGCACTGACAGCTGCTGACATAATTCCATAGGCGGCATGGATTTTTAATGCCACCTCAAAGGGATACTAGGTGGCCCATTAATTTCAAGGGTGGCTCCAAGAGATGTGGCCGCATTATATAGGCAGGGTATGTTTCCATAAAAGTTAGAAGAGAACTAGTCCAGGTATCCTTTGATCCTCAGAAATTCACAGTTCTGTAAAACCAGTTACTTCGAAAGTAGCCCCCAATGAGCACAGATTTCTGGAGCATAATTTGTGATATCTTTCAAATGCTTACCCCCGCAGGAATTTACTTGAAAAAAGGGACTGGATAAATGTGCAAACATAAGGAGAAAAGGTTGCTAATTTTCATGTTCACTGGAATGAAAAAATAAAATACAGACAATCTAAATGCTTCAACCAGTGAGGATAGTTAACTAAATTATTACATATCCATTTAATGGGCTATTCTGCAGCCATCAAACTGATGATCCAGCAGTACATTTACTGACAGAGAAAACTCACAATATATTGTTGAGTGGGAAAGTAAGAAAAGAATATGTTAGGATGATCCATTTCTATTAGCTGCTTATTTATAGAAAGAATTCCATTACCTGGAAAGATATACTGAAAGTTAACAGTGGCTTCTTAAGGTAATGAGATTTCAGAGTACATGAATTATTTTTACTACACTTAAAAGCATTTCCTAATTTGACCATGTGTTAACTATGTTGTTAAAATTATATAACAATAACAACTTCAAAGGCAGTGGGCTTAAAGCCTGAGGGATGAGACAGAAACCTGTTTTTTTCCAAAAAACATTTCTGTCCCCCAAATGATCGTTTCTGTCCCCCAAATGATCGTTTCTGAGCATCTTGGGCACATTGAAATGTTAACTAGGAATAGGAAATGCTATGGTTCCAAACACAGGCAGGCTTTGGGGTTGATGGACAGGAGTCTATATTCTTTACTGCAAAATAGGAATGAATTTTGTATCAGGCTTTATAATTAATTTAAAATATTTTTCAGTCACTGTCTCCCCACCCTGTGAAAATACATTCATGCCACCTGATTTCTTTGATTTCTACCTGTGAAATAAACTCAGACAAACACAAAGACTCTGTAAAATATCTAGTTCTTCTAGTTTTTCTCTTGAAAGGCAAAAATATAAAGATTTATCCTACATTAGCTCCACTATGCAAATGTCCTTTTCTTTGCTTCATGTAGCTATCATGGCTTGACTAATATAAAGAAAACAATATCTGGCAAGTTAAGGAACACTAAAACTTCTTTCTTTTAGGTCAGCACATGTAAGTGAAGGGATAAGCTTTGTACTATAGCTGCGTATCCATTCTACAATTATGGACCTGCAAGATAAAGTGATTCGGCGAACTGAAACTTCAGCTACTCTTCTTCATTCACAGTTACTACCATTTATGTGTTTAATTTTGTTCTCCTCCTTACAAGATGTATTTTAAAAATATATTTACTGAGGGCCAGCCGAGTGGCGCGGTGGTTAAGCACTGGCTTGGGAAGACAGCGGCCCCGGTTCGGTCCCACATATGAGGGCCAATGACACTGCCCTCAAAAAAAAAAATATATCTACTGATTAAATCTATATTTGTGTTAGTCTGGTTTTCTATATTAGGGTATATTCATTCTTATACATTTTGCCAGTGCTAGATTATACTGACTTGTAAATTTAGCTGGGTGTCTGGGCGGCGAAATAGTGAGAAGGTATTGGGTGAGAGTTATACCTTCAGTGTAATGCAGTGAACATTAGCTCACCTAGGGCTGTGAGCTTAAATAGTGTTCTTTGTGATGATAAAAGCTGAAAGGTATTAAATTCGACCACAATAAAAACATCCATCTAAGATATCCAAACACAGCACAAACCACTCTAATCTACAAATAATGTTCAAAAAATGGAGGAAAAACAAAAAATAATTTGGGCTATTTCTTAGAAGGTGATAGTAGTAGGATAGATATTCACTAAAATGTACATCAAAATATCTCAGATTAAATATGTATGCCATATTTTTGTATGTGGTTTGTATTATTTCATAAAAGGCAGAATTTGCAAATATATCAAAATAGTCATGTAGAAAGACTCCTGGCTTAAATGTTCTGGATTTCATGGGTTTTGACAATTAGTAAAAAGGCCTCTAAGAATTTGAACTAAATTTTCGTATAACATGTCTTCGTCAAAGACTCAAAACATGTTTATAGCCAAGTAAAGATTGAGAGATTCTTTAGGGAAATTCTTTAAGGCATTAAATTGCTCAATGATAATCATAAATAATATTAGGATCATATTTATAAGCAATAGCTCAAAGGCATCTAATATGCTATAAATCAAACTGTATTATTTAATGGATAATTCTTTTGGAAATATATTAGCATTAAAATGTAGAAGAAATTAGCTCACAGATTTTTTTTCCAAACCTTTTTTAAAGAAGGAGAAATTGAAAACCTTGTAATTATTGCTAAATTTCTTAGTAACATCCCACTTGGAAGTAGTGGAATACATCTGTTTTTGAAATTTTCCAAATTCAAAACTAATTAATAATGTTTCAAAATCAACTTTATGAACTGGTCCTAAAAAGTTTCAAGACATCAGTAGCTTTGCATGGCCATACAATATAGTAAAGCACTAAAAAGTCATCACCATTTCTAGTGTATATATTAGGAGAGATTATGCCCTTTATGGAGTTTTAAAGGATTATTTTAAGCAAACAATACTGTAAGGAGGGGGAGAAATATATGAATTATTTAACAGGAAAGGAACATTATTACCAAGACTATTATTAGGGCTCAATAAAACTTAGGTACATGCAAAAAAAAAAAAAACAATTATCTTCCTAAAAATTTTCATGTGGGCTCAAATAGAATCTTCAGTTTGGTTTAATAAAAACCTGACAATTCACAGGCTACTTTTAAATGCTTCCAACGCATCTTCCGTAAACGTTATGAGGCAAGAAACACTAGAGACGGAGTATGTTGACTTGGCGTGGCTTTTGGGCCCTTTCATCTGTTGCATTTCCTCTACTCAGTGTATAAATCATAAAGCTTCCTTAACTGGTTATTAACCTTCTAATCACATCCATCATTCTAAACAGCATGCCTTGACAAAGCTCTGAAAAGAAGACAGCTGACGCCAGGGGGGAGTTTAGACCTCCCATGTGGGGGAATGGCTTGTCTCCCCTGAGACACTTGCCCTGAAACATGCTATCATATGTACACTTTCCTACCCAAGTGGTCTGGCACTCCCTGATGGATTGTCTTATAAGTTCACTTATTGCCAATTCACTCCACCTCTTGACTCTGGTCTTTACCCAGTAGGCCAAATGTGCCTCCAGGTTTCTAATAGGTATGAAGAAAATATCATCAATAGCACAATTTAGAATGTGAACACAGCCGCTGCGCATTGCCAGACCCCCTGCCTATTCTGTCTCCTTTCATCTTTTACCTTGGATATCATTACATTACGATGGAACACATCCACACCCGGTCAGGGGGGTGGGTAAATGAAGATCGGCAGTTAATTCCTAATGTGGACCTCCGCCTGCCGGGAGGGCGGCACAGCATCCTGCAGTCACGGAAGGATATTGCCTCAGCAGCGCCTGGCACAGGTCGTCGGTTGTCATGAAGACAGTGTACGTGAGCAGGAAGTCATCAAGGAGAGTCTCTGCAAAGAAAGGAAAACCAGCACGAGATGAGCAAAGCAGTGATAAGAAGGGCAATTGCTTATCTGGGCTCCAGGACAGTGTGCATGGCAGAAATGTGATAAACGGTGGTGGGAGCGGGAAGGGTTGGGTAGGAGAATGTTAGCCACAAAATACACTGTTCGTTAAATTTAAGATTTTTAAAACTCCTTACATAAAATGCCTCAAGCAATGAGAGATTTTTTTTTTAATTGCAACACCAAACATAACAACTTTCGTCATTTTTCCCCCCTCTAAAACATCATTTATATCTGTTGATAAAGATGTTACGGAAAACCAATGCATAAATCACGTGCTTTTAGCATTCAATTTTGTAAGATTTCTGAGGGATACACTCCAGTCCTACAGGGAATGAAGCGTGCATGTTCTAACACATTAAGGCTTTCTAAAGCCATTTACCTAAGTCTAGGGCAAGAACAACAGATAATGAAACCCGGAAGACACATATCAGGTTCCAGGTTCACCTTTCTCTCTTAACTGTATCTGTAAGAAGTTGGGGATCTGGCGTGTGAAGCGAGACAGAGCTAAGTGCAGTTTAAAATGGAAAGCAGGTATAACATATCACACCATGCTTCTTCGTAATTCCTCTTCTACCTCTTCGACCAACAAGAACAGGTTCCATTTTTATTGCCTCTTTGTCTTGAGGGTTCTTTGAAAAGTCCAGCTTACACACAATGTGGAACACTAAAGTAGTAAAGCTGATCTCCAGCGTCATTTCCAAATCGACAGAAAAGATGACATGCCGAATACAAAGTCAAGCTTTTGCCATAATGGTCTTTCTCTAGTCTCCTTAACTTGATATTCATTTTACTACATAACTTAATTTCCATATCCTTTTCATTCTGGGCATCAAATTTTTAGTTATTTGAAATAATAATAAATGATAAGAATAGTGAGTGAGCTCTTATACTCTCCAAAATCAATACAACTATAAATGTGTAGGTAGAGAGAATTGCCCAGCACAGAACTCTACAGCTACATGCTGAAGATGGGAAAAATTCCTGAATTTTTAGAAATAGCCAGTAACATTTACTTTAAAAGTTGATCAATGCAAAACAGCAAGACTATGTTTATGATCACAGAACTCTGATAAAAGAGGTTGTGGGTAACATTTACAGTCCTATATCAGTTGCAGGGGCTGACTTATTTCTGTGGTTTGTTTATGTTGCAAAATGTCAAGATAATTCTGAGCCACCCAGGTAAGTGGTTGCAAATGGTAATGTTTAACAACAACCAAAAAACACAAAAAGGTATTAAGGGAATTGTTTTTCAAAGATAGTTATTTTTAGATAAGTAACAATATTCCTTCTTAAAAAATAAATTTGACAAATCGCACCTAAAATGTAAAATAAGCCTAAACTTATACTGTCGTATCACACTGTGATAGGTGAACAGTCACTGGTCTAACTCACTATTACTCTTTGGCAAAAGCAAGTTCTCAAACAGATGGGCCTGGGCCTTGCTGGGCATAAATTAAGTCCAGAACAAGAAAACTGTGGGAATGTGGCTGGCTGGACAACTTAATGTGAATGGACATGCACAGTCTACATTCATAGAAGAGGTAGGAGCTCTCTACTAGTCTCTGTTTATAGAAGTTTCAAACCTATGCACAAAAAGGCAGGAGAAGCTTTATTCTAAGATCTGCCCCCGAAACTAGTTAACCTGGCAGCGCAAATTTATCACTGGTCATCCTAACGAAATTGAAGTCAAACAATAGTAAAATGTCTAAGATAGAATCCCTAAGATAGTTTGGAATACAATTTGAAAAGTATCAGGCTGGGATGCAACTGAACAGTAATGTTCACAAATTGTAACATTTTTCTGTACTAAATATGATTGATGAAGATCCTCAACTTCTCTGGTCTGATTAGAAGTTGAGGTTTGTTTTGTTTTGTTTTGTTTTTGTTTTTTATTTTTATTTTATTTTCTGTGTGCATTCAGTGTTAGATACAGGCAGCAAGGAGCACAGAATAGCTTAGAATCTATTTTAGGGTTATCAATGGCCCCTTATGGATTGAAACCAACAACATACAGAAACCACTGGGTGACGGTGCTGAGAACCCTACATGCTCAGCATTTAAAATGCTTGATGTGACATTCAGGCTCAGACTCTTTGGGATGTTCTAACACTTAGCTCATTTAATGAGGTTGGGATGATTCTCTAATCAAGATTTACTCCATTAGAAGCTGAGATTAAAAAGAACACCATTAACTTCGACATAACCAGTCATTCCATTCAGGAACGGCCTTAGATAATGAACTGAGTGGCTGTGAGAGTCGAGCTGGATGGTGGCTTGAAAACAATGTGGCATTCAATTACATTAATCAGCTCACATATGACAATATTTTGTTAAGGGCTTTGACCCCGAAATGCTTATTTTCCCCAAAGCTACTACCATATTTAATATTCAACACATTTACCTAATTATCTCTCTGCCATAGAAATATTAATTAGATAAGAACAATAAGGCTACATGAAAACATCTCCAGCTAAAATCCTAATGACTAGAATAGCTAAAAATTGTTACGAATAGATTCCCAATACTCTTAACTCAAATTTTCGCTATTTAATTACCACATTGTTCTGAAATTTTTCTACACATAAAGAGCTTTCCTTTATTCGTTTTAGCACTGGCGTTTTTGGTTTTTTTTTTCTTTTGATGCACATGAAAGTAATTGAGTGATATCAAAATGACACACTTCAAATAAAAGTGCATTTTATAATAACCATGCTTCAAAAAAGGCTGTCCCATTGGTATTTAAAGATATTTTTAGAACCACAATGACTATACAAATGATCCCCTGAAGACTATTAGCCAACAATAGCCATTTAGAGAGACTAGCAAATCCACTGGCGTCCACATTAAAACGCTATAATTATCTATTATGTTATATAGTGCTTAATTAATAGTAATGTAAGGCCAGGCAGAAAAGCACTTTTATGTATAAAATCATCTTTCATTTAAATACATTCATAGTTGCCATATACACTAACATTCTGAATAAAAAGATGTATTCATTTTGATTTCTAACTCTGTGAATACCTAGGTATTAATACACAAAAAACTTTTCTCTTTGAAATTCTATTCATTAAATCAATCACTAAATCAAATCCCAAGTTCTTGGCTCATCACTGACAAAACTATTCAGCCATCCTTTTGGGAATATTCCCTCCCAAAAACTAAAAAAAATATTTCTGTGGTAGTGGCTTCTTAAAATACAGGAAGTATTCTTACAGTATAAAAGTAACATGATGGCAACAATCAAAACTGGAAGGCATGGCCGGCGGAGTGGCGCAGTGGTTGAGAGTGGCGCGGTGGTTGAGCGCTGGCTTGGTAAGCCAGCGGCCCTGGTTCGGGTCCCACATGTGAGGGCCAGTGACACTGCCCTCAAAAACAAACAAACAAACAAAAAAACTGGAAGGCAAATACTCTTACAGTTTTAAGTACTATACAACTTGAAATAAAAATATTAATGTGCCGTCAAAACCTAGAGCCTTGATAGAAATGGCTCTAAAATTTTTGTCTATAACTAACCATAATGATGGTAACACAAGACTCTTCCCTATCATCTGTTACTGTTTTAATTTTAAGGCATAAGAAAAGAAGTGTCTATATTTATTTGACTTTACTTGAATATATTTTCTTTTATGTAGAAATTAAAATAATTTTAAAGTCTTATTTTAAGTGTATAGAAAACTAAAACTTCCCATTTTTATTTTTGCAAAATACAAGTGTTTCTAGAGCATCCTAGAGTGTGTCAAGGTGGAATAGTACAGATCCTTTTTATAGGGTTCTGTTATATAAATGTAATCAGATTAGAGGAACTGATCTAAATGCTTCCAAACGGTCTAAGTTTAACACTTTTTTTTTTTTGGCAAAAAAGAAAAAAACAAAAACATAAAAACAAACCCTGTAGTTTAGAAATCATAAGGCATATTTAGGAACCATTAGAGAAACCTACTTCAGTTATTTTTCAACACTCATAAGCAAACTGCAGTGCAATAATGAAACCACTCATCTGTTAAAGTAAAGCAAATGAAAAGAATTTTGACAGACAACTGCCTGTGGTAGCTATTTAATCTAAGTATGGTGATGTGAATATTCAACATTTCTGTACTAACTCATATTCCCTAAAGTACTGTTAGCAGTTTTGTTTCACCTGTATTTCTACCTCAGAGGCAATGGAATTTAAGGCACTCTAAAATATGTTCTATTTAACCTTGATTTCAAGGAGCCAAGAAAAGCTTTGTAACTTGAAAGGGCCCATTTCTGGCCCTGGAATGTTACAATTTACCATCATTTTTTGAGAAGCAGTGCCAAAATGTACCATGTAATTTGATTAAGCACACACATAAAAAATGTAATGTTCATGTTTGAATCATAGGTTAAAGTGATATGCCGCTAAAAGCTATGCTTCTTTCTCAGTGCATTTTATATTTCTGAAAGCAATATTAGTGACCTCAAGTGCAGCTGTTTACCACAGCTTTTAAATTCGCTCAATTCCTGCATATCTTTTACAATTTCACCAGATTAGCCATTCAAAAACTATTTTATTTTTCAGTATTGGTTTCACAAGACATGCTGATTCATCTAATACTGTTTCGATATCAACTGAACAGTCTCCCCTTTAATGACAGGAACTTGTGACAGACAGGGCTTTAGTGGCACTCTTCAAATCATAAAAATTCATTTTCATTTCAACTTGTAAAAGTTGGTTTTGGAATCCCATTGCTCTTTCTTTCGGAAAGAATTATTTGACTACAACAGGTATTGTGCGCTTAGCCATACTGCGTTTCAAAAATGTCACTAGAAGGGCCGGCAGAGTGGCGTGGCGGTTGGGCGCTGGCTTGGGAAGCCAGCGGCCCAGGTTCGGGTCCCACATGTGGGGGCCAGTGACACTGCCCTGAAAAAAAAAGAAAATGTCACTAGAAGGAGCAAGGAGTAATAAACACTGTGCTTGCCTACTATCTCCACACAAAGGGGTGCGTTTGCAGGTCCCCCGGGCATTGAGAGAGGTGACAGCCCCCTGAGCGCCTGTCATCCCAGCCCCAACAGCTGCTCTCAGTATCTAGGCACAATGATGACGCTTTTATGCCTCGTGCCTGTGTCTGCTGCGCCTGCTGGGCAGTGCTGAAAGCAGGGTAGAATGCCAAGGGCCTCAGAGAGCTAGAGTTCTGGCTGAGTAGCTTCCGACCTGTACTTCAGCTCTCGGGGCCTTAGTTCAATCACCTGTAAAGTGGATATCACAGCCGCACGGAGCAGAACTGCAGTCAGGATGAAATAGTCTATCTCAAGCATCTGGCAGAGAACCTGGCATATGTCAGACACTCGATACACACTGCCTGCTCTTCATTTTCCTAAGATAATATTTAGATCCTGTCCCAGTTCTTAAAGTGCCACCTAGCAACCAATAAAAAGTGACTATTGAGAACTGACTGATGTAAGGCATTTGGTAATAGGTGTGGGGGGGGGGCGTTGAGAGACAGGAAAGTGCAAGAGAGATCCATGGACATGCTCCCCATGACATGAACTAAGTAAGGCGACATTCTCACTGAGCGGCACCAGCCATAATGTCACAAGGGATGAAGGGCAGACTCCAATATGCCTGGGAAGATTTACCAGACAGGTGGCACGTGAGATGCCCCTGAACTTCCAAGAAGACTTAGTGGAGGAAAAGGTGAAGTAAAGGTAAGGCGCGCAGGTGCGTGTGTCTGTGGCTGAGTCTCAAACACGTGGCCTTGGGGCCTTGTTTAGTCCTCGAAAGACATTTTTTGTTAGATGATATTTACAGATCAGAAGACTTGGCAATACCAGGCCCACATCTCATTGGTCAATCATGGTTTTCATGTAGAGCTGAGGTGATCTTTGTATGCAGGGTGCACGCTCCAGTTTATCACAGTTCTAACATGGTTGGCTTTACTCGTTCATATGAGCTGTCCATGGACACGCAAGTTTGTAAGTCTTGGTCTACGGCATGGTTGTGAAACAGCAATGGAAGAGATCACATGGTACAACTGAAAAGTCAAGCTAGAAAAGTAGGTTGGGCCCAATTCCTAGAGACCCTCTGAGCACCCTATTGAGGAGTCTGGGGATGGGGGGTGAGGGGTGGCTCCTTCTATAGGAAAAGGGAAGCGAATGGAGATTTTCAAGGTGAGAAGTAACAAACGGTTATGCTTGCTGCATCAAGGAATTCCGGCCAGATAAAGGAAGAATAAGGGGAGGGAGGATGTATTTACTTTTAAGCACCTTGAGCCTGGGTTCCCTGGGTTAAAGTGAGGCTATTGGGCAAAAATGTCAAAGGCCAGAGCTTGTTAAAAAGGCTGGACGACTCCAGGAGCTACCATACAAAGAGGATGGCTGGAAACAACAGGAATTCTCAGATACAATCCTGGGAAGATGGGAGCAGTGGTCTGAGGGTTGAGCCGGGGTGGGTGTTCACATCTGGGCAATGGTAGGAGAAAGTGAGTCAAGGAAGAGAAAATAGAACAAAGAGAAAAAGGATTTGGGAGACACGAACAAGAAAGAAGAGCTGGAAAAAGAGAGCAGATTGTGTCAAAAGTTGTTGCAAGGCGGTTCATGAGCCCGGGCATTCAAAGCCCATTGGATTTGGTGTATGGATGGTCCCTGGTCCGATGGCTTTAGAGTGATGACCCTTGGTAGCTGGTAGGGGCATATGCTAGTTAGACTGAAAGGAGCTAAGGATATTCTGATAATCAGCTTTCACACCATCTATCACACTGTTTTCCCCCAAGACTCTTCTTGCAGTTGTATAGCTCATTGATTAGTAACAGCAGCTGCTCTCACAAATGAGCCAGGAGTAAAAAATTTCTTCATGATCAGTGCAAGTATCATTTTATTTAACAGCAGAGATTAGGACATGGGAATTCTCATGGGTATGAAGGCTTCAATACCAATCATCCAGCATCTACCAGCAAAAATTCATATCTGGTTATGAGATTCACTCAGTTGCTCCATCTCATATAACTAACATCACATAATGCATTCTTAGGATACCAACTGTGTTCCTAAGTGCTTGTCAATTAAACATACTAAAATTTCACAAAACAAAGAAAAAATAACTTAAACATTATACCTTCAATTAGAAGTCTGGGGCATGGTTATTTTAAGCAGTAACTACAATACTTGAATCAACCTAAGGACAAAGTATGATATTTTTAACCTCCCAAGCACCAACAGGAATCTCTACTATCAGCTTTCTTTCAAAACTAGAAATATATCACGATTCTGAATGTTAATTTTCTCCTGATCATTGTGAATCATTAGCACTGACTTTCAGACCAGTAAAATTTTATGTATTTATTTTTGTTTCTGGTTAACAGAAATTCTAGGGCTACCAGAGAGAAGTTACTTTCCTTAAACTTTAGCAATGGAGAGTCAATTGCCTATTTTAAAGCTAAGAATCAGTATGATAGCTTGAGACATTCAAGATAAAAAGATATTCTACAAACTTACCAATTTAAAATAAATCTACTAGGGCTCTTTGTAAACAATGTGGCACAAGATCTTACACAAACTGAAAACTTCCAATACAGGAAAATTTACTTTACTGTACTGCTTGTTTAAAAATACTTCTAGGACACATATTTCAACCAATGGCTGACAGCAGGCATGCCTTTGTGTTCTGGTTTCCGGAATAGTCAGTATAGTTCTTTTCAGTAACACATAGCTGCTGTCTTTCTCACACAGGTGAAAGGGAGACTTGTGGTTTGATAGCAACCGATAACTAAACACCCGAAACGTAAGGTTGAGCTTTGTGCTCTCTGCCATGAAGACGACAAAGTTTTAACATAGGCCTCAACTTCTGTAGAGGTTTGGCATTTGATTGGTGAGATAGAAGGACCACAGAAAGCAGTCTACAAACCCAGGCTGATAAATATCCCCTTCATGTGAATATCTGAGCAAACCTCACACCTCAAGCCCTGCCCACCACCCAACACATGTTTTAACCCTAGAGAACCCCGAATTTGCTTTGAACCACACCCATTTCTTACTGTGCACCAAGAAGTTTTGGTGGTGGTTTTGATGGGCAATGAGAAAAGTAGGGAAGGGAAGACAATAGCTGCTCTGTTAGAAAATAACCATATGGTTACTCTTTATTGAATGCATACTATGTTCTGTACCATGAGCTTTACCCCCATGATCTGTGCTCCTCATATCCACCCTAGGAGGTTGGTCCAATTTTCTCTTTTACAGGATGATGACACTGAGATTGAGATAAGCAAGGGGAACAACCACCGAGTTATCGCAAGTTAATGTCAGAAGGGGCCTCGGTCCCAAGGTGGGCTGAGCCCCTGTTCTAGCTCTTTCACTGCACTATGCTCCCCTGAGGGGGTGGTCCCAACAGTCCATCCTGGGGTCAGTGGGGAAGGAGTGCAGGAAAGTCACGGAATCCTGAGCTTGGACAGGGAGAAGTGCCATAGATCCGGGAACTTGGTCTTTTTATTGGCCTTGACTCGCCAAAGGTGTCGCAATGAAGTCATTTTCCACCTTTGTGCCCACATGCTGAAGTTCCTTTATTCCTACTCAAATTTTATTTTGTTTTTATTTGCTAGCGAAAATCTGGCAATAGAAAATATCTATAAGAGATGTGCCAATTTGCTCTTCTAAAGGTAGAACTGACAATCACATGGAAGGATTAAGATAGTCCATAAATTCATAAGGCTTCTAAGGTGTTTTAATGGTCAGTTATACATATTTATATTTTTAAAAACTGAAAGGTAGGCCTGTCCAAGTGGCGCATTAGTTAAGAGCTGGTTTGGGGATGCCAGCGGCCCCGGTTCAGATCCCACATATGAGGGCCAGTGACACTGCCCTCTACAGCTAACAACAGCTCCACCTGGAGCTGCGCTGTGTGAGCCCTGGCTACGATATAGGCTGCAGCCCCTGCTGCAGTGGGCTGCCATAGGCTACAGTGAGTGGCCGGCAGCCAGCGTGAGCTGCCAATAGCCGCAGTGAGCGACCATCCAGAGGCCGGCGACTGATCTGCCTCATTCGGGAAGAACACAATGACTATACCAACATGGGCCAGTGAAGCAATGCCCTCCACAACTAGACTGAAGAACAAAAGGACAGCAACTTGTCTGTTCCCCTCTCCCCCAAAAAAAAAACTGAAAGGTAAAGGTAGAAACTAAAATAATTTTTCAAAAAGGTTAAACTATAAATTCCTTTCCTTCTGGATAAATTTCTCCATATTAAACACTATGGACACGGAAAATCATTAGTCACATTATATTTTGTTCACTCCTTCCTAAATCACACCAATTAACTTTGATGTCAAAGTCTTGGCTGTCCCTCAACTCATTATCATCTATGACTTTAAGCCCAACATTTGGGTAAACAGGCCATTAAACATGCATCAACTGCCATTGGCCAAGATATTTTTGCCTTTTGGCTAAATGTGTTCATACAAACTCCTTGTCTCAAATGGCTCTAATGTGTAAATGTTGTTTTGTTTTAAAATAGGTGTACTACTCACATACCTAAGAACACCCTTAAGCCTTTCTCTTAGAATTGAAATCACATGATTCATGGTAAGTTGATCCACACAGCAGTTATGTAATGGGCACATGTGAGTTCTGAAATATCACCAAGGTTATAATAATATAATTATATACTATAAGCTACTTTTAGAAGAACAAATTTAATTTGTGTTATTGTTAAAACATTTCTTTGAAACCATCATATATGAAATATTCCTTAGTGTAGGTTTAATTTATTTTATAAAAAGTATTTCAAACAACTCATAGGGAGAATTTTGGAGTGAAAGATGTAGAATTCTCAAACATGAATTCACTGGCTCAAATCAGACATGAGAAAGGTACTTATAGTTAAGGAAACCTTGTATGTTAAAAATACATGAAATTATTGTCAATATTCATTCATTGAAGAGAATATAAGAGTTAATCCAAATCACATAGACTTTAAAAATTATTATATTGTACAATGCTTTAAATCACAATATATTTATATATTTTTTGAAGAGACAGAAATATATAATCATGGCCTAGGGTATAAAATATCAAAACAAACTAACATTAAGTGTCCATTGACAAAATTACATGCCATTTTCCTTTTCTTTAGGAATCAAACTGTGATTTTTCTTGGCTACATTCTTCCACAGGTATTTTAAAACCAAACCAAACAATATAGTTCCCAGCTTCACTTGCGGCTAGATGTGGCTTCGCCTGTTTTGGTCCATGAGATAAAAGCAGAAGCCGCGTGTGATGAATAGGTGTGTTCATCTTGACTTACTCTATCGGGCTACCTAGACTATGATCTATTGGGTTGTTGGAAAAGTCATGATGCATTTTTGCAACGAAAAACATAGAAAAAAATACGTCATGACTTTTCCGACAACCTAATAGCTAGCATCCACCTGGGTTCATGATAAACCATCTTGGTTCATGAGACTCTAGGGGCAGTGGAGCAAGGAGCTCGAAGGACTCTCAGTCCTGGCTGATTTGAGAGTGGCCTTACCAGCTCTGAACTGCATTTCCCTATTTTTATCTTCACTTGAGAGAGAAGTATATTTATAACCTTGTTTAAGTCACTGTCAAGAGTTTTTCTGTTATATGCAGCTAGGCCTCAATCAAATGATACATACACTCAGAAAATTTTAAGGAACTCAAACACATGATCAGTAATGTGGTCTGGTTCTCAAGTTTCTCAATTAGCAAAAGCAGGAAAAGCATATTTAAGGAGAGAAAAGTATTGTGTTTTTATCCTACTGTGGATTCTAGAATGTGCTGACGGAAGATCTATTTGCTTTGCATGTTTTTGGTTATTTTTTAAAAGAACAAATGCTCTCCCCAGGGAGATTGTTATACGGTGTAAATTGTATAATAATTCTGAGGTGTGCACTCGCATTACACCAATCACGACTGGCAGAACCTGAGCTTACTAAGCTATTTCACAACAGTCATCAATGGTAAATGAAAATGGCTTGTGATACCTTCAAATTTAGACCAAACTGAACTAAGACGCAAGAGGCCACATTTTATATGACCAACCCTGGGGAAAAGATTCAAAATTAGGACGAAAATATCTTCACTTTTTTTTCCCCTTAACAAAACACATGACATAGATTTACGATATCTTACAAGGCTACTACCCAATAACAAAATATGTGATATCAAGTAAGACAGGAAGAACAGTTATGGGGGAAAACACCTGACTCGCTGAATTCTATGTAAACTCTCTTCAAAATAAGTATATTTAAGGCACATTGAAAGGGATGTAATGAGAAGGAAAACACCAGATGCTTTACTATTAGAACTACTACCGTGTTTCCCCGAAAATAAGACCTAACTGGAAAACAAGCCTAGCATGATTTTTCAGGATGATTGGAATATAAGCTCTACCCCAAACATAAGCCCCAGTTAAGATCGTCAGCCAGACATGACTGTTTGAATAAATGTAGATTTTTGTACATAAATAAATGAATAAATGTAGATTGTTGGAGCAAAAATTAATATAAGACCCAGTCTTATTTTGGGGGGAACATGGTATCTATCATGAGTTCTGCTATATACACCCATTCACCTAAAACTATGCTCATTTTTAGACTAAGAATTTAGGTAGAAATATCCAGCCAGATACACAATGGGCAATTTTAACTTGTACTTTCCATCTTCACACGAAGTCAAGCTAATTCAAGAATTAAACAATTTAAAAATTACAAGATTCACCTAATATCCTGTATGCTGAGAACAAACAAGAATGGCAATTCTGAAACACAAATAGATAAAGAATTGCTCTGAAAATAATTTTCGGTCACTATGTAGATTACAGCAGGATATTTTGGGAATTACGACAAGATATTTTAGTTCCCACACTTTTTGTTCACCCATATTTAACAATTCTAATTTCATATTTATTGCTGAGATTTGGGGGAAGGACTGCCAGTCAAGTGGCAGCCTGAAGTAGAAGGCAAAAAGCTGCAAACAGAATGAAAAGAATGGTTTCAATTGTAGAGCAAGAAAGCCCCAAGGGCAGAAAATGAGGATAATGGGAAATGGGAGGGAAGGTTATAATGAGAAAGACTGCAAAATGAAATGAGGAAAAGCTCAAGTATGGGTAAGTTAAAGGCAAAAATTCCCCCACTCAAAGGTATCTATCCCTTTTAGACATGTGCTTGTCAAGTACAGCAATTCTGTGGCATTGCACCCTTTAAATGAAACAATAATTTGACTGAAACATGCTGTGAGAGATTAACATGCAGTGATTACAATCAACAAATTGCCATCCACTAACATTGCCTCCTCACAGTTATAAAACTATCTGAAGTACACACTCTCACACAGAAAAATCACTTTTTTTTTTCATTTTCTAATAAGATGCTCAATTTTGCCTGAGGAAAATGTCACAGCATTTAAAAATACAAATAAGAACATCTGATGAGCTCACTTGAAATCCATCAGCTATGTGAAGATGACACACAGGAATCTCTGACAGACAAAAGGAGAGCGAGAAAAAAGATTTTTTTCATCCTTTGACATGATCTTCAACAGTCTCAAATAATTTCAATTGATGATGTTACAGAAAAACTATGGTTTCGCTAAGATTACTAGATTGTCAAAATCATTATTGACACGGGCCGGCCGAGTGGCACATTGGTTAAGAGCTGGTTTGGGGATGCCAGCGACCCCGGTTCGGATCCCACATATGAGGGCCAGTGACACTGCCCTCTACAGCTAACAACAGCTCCACCTGGAGCTGGGCTGTGCGAGTCCCCGGCGACGGTGTAGGCTGCAGCCCCTGCTGCAGTGGGCTTCAATGGGCTACAGTGAGTGGCTGGCAGCCAGCATGAGCTGCCAATAGCCGCGGTGAGCGACCATCCAGAGGTAGGCGACTGATCTGCCTCATCCAGGAAGAGCGCAATGATGATACCAACATGGGCCAGTGAAGCAATGTCCTGCGCGACTAGACTGAAGAACAAAAAAAGACAGCAACTTGTCTGTTCCCCTTCCCCGATTCCCCAACACTGTTCCCTTCCCCTAATTCCCTAATAAAATCTTTAAAAAAAAAATAGATTGTAATTTTATATATTCTGATTCTTTGAAAATTGATAATTCATGTATATACTTATGGCAACTCTCAGTGTACCAGAGTATTTTATTATTGGTAATAAGTTATCCTCCAGTGATTCTAGGAAATTAGAGATATACTGAACTATAAAGAAGAAATACCTATGGTTTCCAAAGTCATCTATCTAAAAAGATGAGTATCAAATTAGGCATTTGAGGTGGAGGGAAAGTAATTCAGGAGAAGAAAATACAACGTAAATAAGAGAAAGCAAATAAAATATGTAAACATGAATAAAAATATGTAAACATTCATTTCCACATCTTCCATGCTGGCTGCAGTTTACATAGGGAAATTCCTCATGCTTAGGGGGTTGAGGACATTGTAACCGCAGAACCAGCTCAAAATGGTCCTATCCTGTTTAATGAGATATGAAGCTCTTCAGAGATGACAGACCAAAACTGCAAGTCATGCAGCCTAAGCATGCGCAGAGGAGAGAAGTTTGACCTCCAGCTGCATCCAAAACCAAATCCCGCTTGCCCCCACCAAAGGACCAGAACATAACCGGAACTTGAACACTGGTGGCCTTTCAGAAGCAAAGCATCTGTTGTCCATGAAGATCCGGTGTTGAAGCCCCTTTACCATAAATGGCCAAGTTCTAAGGTCCTCCAATTAAAACTTGCCCCACGAGCACTTTCGCATCCCTGTTACCCATAACCCTTTAAGAACCATTAACCTAGTCCAGCGAGCATGATGGATTTGAGGCACCATTAGGTCTCCCACCTTCTCAGTTAGCACATTCTTTTTTTTTTTTTTTTTTGAGGGCAGTGTCACTGGCCCTCATATGTGGGACCTGAACCGGGGCCACTGGCTTCCCAAGACCAGCGCTTAACCACCGCGCCACTCAGCCGGCCCAGCACATTCTTGATCAATCAACAAAACTTTCCGTACTCCATACTCTGACGTTTTGAATTTTGGCCTTTTGAAGTGTTGGGCATATGAACTTGGTTTTGGTAACAAAATCACAACCAGGATAGACTTTACAGAAACAAGCAGTCACATGTGTATTTCATTTAGAACACAGTGTGAAGGAAAATTTTAAAGACCGTCTATCTCACATCCAGGCTCAAGGATACAGCCTTTGCTCTAACCCATCAGAAAGCAGTTGACATTTTTCCTTAAAAGTATTCCAAGAAGAAAGCCTAAAAACTCTTGCTAAGATGTTCAAGTGTTTCAAAATTTTTATAGTCAGGAGGCTTAAGATTTAATTTCTAAAGTAATTCTTGCCCCTCACACATTTCATTTTCCATTTCCTATCTTTAGATCCTCTTGAAATTAATTTCCCATAACCTGACAATATTTTAGCTTGTTTCTAGTGCTCTAGATTTATATTTGATCTTTAAGTATCTTTAGAGATCATGTGGTGTCATCATAAAAATGATGCACTTAAAAAAAAAAAGGCATCCCAATGATCCATTCTAATTCCAAATGGGGACTGTTTCCCTGGAAAGCACACAGTACCCTGACTTACATCCTTGTCCATTAAACATCTTCCTTTGCCCATGGGTTATGCTGTAATGAAAACGTCCACGTTTCCATTATTAATCAGTATATGTTAATGACCTTATGCCTCAGCTCTGCCTCACTTCATTTCACCTTGCTTCATTACCAGCAAGGGTATTAATTAACCCACCATCTACTGGCAGTGTAAAAGCCTCAATTCCCTTGTTATCATGCATAATATTGCATGTTCAAAGGTGGTGTGAATAGATTAGTCCAGAGGATGAACACCTCCGATGAAACCCACAGTCAAAATCTGATTTTTTAATCACTTCTCATGGACGGGGCTGATAGAGCATCAGCTGGAAGTAGGACCTCTTCCCCTTGCACCCCGTTTCTTTTGTAACCATCCTGAAGCACTTAGCTCACCCAGTGGCCATGCTGCTCACAGCTGGAAATCGAGAGGCAGGTCTTTATGCTGGAGATTGGATAGCTCTAAAGTCGCTACTAATGCACCTGATTTGGGCTTGATAGCTAGAGTTGAATAGCAGGTTTTTACTTCATTGATGCCTTTCGTCCATGATTCTAGTCACTAGACAAAAATGATCTCTGGAATAAAGCTAGTAATATACCTGGGTTCATCCCTGGGTTCAAATGACCACCCTATTTCTGAAGTAGCTTAGTTAACTTCTTCCTTAGCTTCTTTGTCCATGAGATGAGGAGAGCCAATCTGTACCAGGAACCATCTAATGAGAGGAAGTTTGGATAAATGGAGTGGTGTCTTGAGTAACATTCATATCTTGGCTCTCAAATCTGGAAGGGCCTCCGAAGTCACATGGTCTGAGTCCTCTGCTTTCATAAATGAGGCAGCTGAGGAGAAAATTTCTACGTGATTCTCATGATTTCATCACTTTGTCAATATGAATGTATAAAGTCTCCCTCCCAATGCTTCCATTACAGCAAACACATTACATTCTCCATATTAGTAATTAGGAGAGAAGCTAAAGGAGCTGCCAAAACACCAAACCACACCAAAGAAACAAAACCCAGAATAGAGGGATGATAGAGCAGAGCAGAAACTATATTCCAGTGTGAACACCTTTCCTCCCAGCTGTCTCTGGACAGCTGTCTCTGGATAGCTGTCTGAAGCCTTCACTTTACCTGGAGACGCCAGTCTTCATGGAACAATGGTGCCCTAAATTGGCTTCGGAGGCACACCCAACGTAGCTGGAGGGGCTGCTAATGAATTTAGTCTTTCATTTATTTTTATTTTTTTAAAGATTTTATTGGGGAATTGGGGAAGGGGAACAGCCAAGTTTTTGTCCTTCAGTCTTAGTTGTGGAGGACGCAGCTAGCTCAGTTCCAAGTCCAGTTGCCATTGGGCTGTCAGTCAGCAGCTCAGGGCAGTTCAGCTCAAGGTGCCATGTTTAATCTTAGTTGTGGTTTGGAGTAGCCCACCATCCCATGTGGGAGTCCAACCGGCAACCTTGTTCTTAGGAGCACGTGCTCTTACCAGCTGAGCCATCCTGCCACCTGTTGGCAACTCAGTGGCAGCTCAGCTTAAAAGCAGCTCACTGGCCCATGTGGGAATCGAACTGGCCACCCTCTTGCTCAGAGCTCGTGCTCTTAACCAACTGAGCTACTTGGCCGGCCCCTAGTTCATTTTTTTATTAGTGTGTATGCAAACAAAACTAACCTAATACTTAAAACTGGCAGTTTCATAAAGCTGAAAAAGCCCTCAAGTGGCACGGTAGTTCAGTGATTTGTCTCTAAGAAAGCTATTTTCCCAGGTCAAGATGGTTAACGGCTGCTATCATTTCCACAGATGCAGATTCTATGGCTTCCAGCTGTAACTACCATCTGGAATGCCTATACCTACTTCACATTTCCTTTACTTCTTTCCTTTTTGTTTTTTCTCAATTAAGTCTATTTCCTTTGGTGCTGAACTTCGTTGACTAGGACCAGAAGTTTCATGTTAGTCTCTAAAATACATTAAATACACATATCCTCTAGCTTCTTTATTTTTAAAGACATGCGGACATAGTCATCTAAAACCTGTAATGATATTGATTATTTAGCATCCATCATTTAATGGCCACTATTTCCCTACTTGTTTTCGGTCTGACTCCCTCCACTAGAACGCAAGCCCCAGGAAGGTAAAGAGTTTGTATATTTTGTTTACAGCTGTTTCCCTATATCTAGCCTTTGTAATAGGAGGTTGAAGATATTTATGGAATGAAGGAATTCAATTTTCCTAAGGTACCTAAGGTGTTCAGTCCTGTTCATACAGAAATTGAATAATTAAAAACACACTGTTATATTTTATTACAGAAGCAGTGTATAAAGCGACAAGTAAAGAAATTACAGGAGGATGTGGCTGTAAGATAGGGTGTAGTAATTTCATCACTAGGGGAAAACTGCTTTTTTTCCAGCGACAGACTGCTTCTGAATATCCCAAAACGGCTTGGTAATAAAACTCTGCAAATGGATTTTACTAGTAGGTGATAAATCAAAGCTAATCTTTGGAAATGTTACAGCATCATTTCTCAGAGGAACTTAAAAAGTTTCCCATTGGACAAGGTTATATACAAACATACTTAAATCATTGCCAGGCACGGCCACTGAGCCTTGGATGCCAGGCTTCCTACCCCATCAACACCTTAACTGTTCTCCAAGGCCAAAGAAACGCAGTAGTTATATAAAGTAACATGAAGTCAGACCGAATAGCCTAAGTCCTTGTGTAGTGGCTCCGTGATGGTGATTTTAGCTTCAAATGACCGCACATTTCTGGAAGCTGTCTACATGACTTCCAGTGTCTCCTCCAGATCTAAAATTCCTATGCTTCTATAAAATATGTAGAAAGGGAAGAAGTTGGTATAGATCCTCAGAGTCAAGGGTTTTAGTGATGAAAGATACTTCAGAGATTGTCTTGTATATGATTTGCTCAAGGTCTCGGGCTGGTTTAAGAATGGAGCTCAGGACTGGGAAGCAAGGCTTCGGAATCTCATTTTAGTACCTTTCTATTCTGCTGTGTACATCTTCTCCTTCCTTTAAACATTATTTCTTACAGAAGTACACTCATGGCTGTGAGACCTCAGGACCACCCAGAGATTTCTGTAGTGTGACAGAACCTGGGCAGAAATCCAGATGGGTTTTGTTTACTATACCATCATCTTCTCGTTCTAAGAGTTCAGAAATCAAACAGCTGTGCTTCCAATACCGCTGTCTCCTCTGATCGTTTCCTTTTTTTGAAACCATTTCAGTTAATGGACCAGTAGTGCAAGTTTGTGAATTGTGAATTTCAGAGGCAACTATATATGTATAACTATGAGAAACTTGGAATACCTCTTCTTTAAAAAAAAAAAAAGAGGGGGAAGTGAGACAAAACTTACGTTGAATATTAGCATCACCGGTGGAAATTTTAAAGTCAACAAGGCTTAGGCCCCAACTCAGATCCACTGGATCAGAAACTCAGGGGTGGGCCCCAGGCTTTGGTATTTTTTTTAAAGGGTCCCATGTGCTGCTAATGTGCAGCCACAGATAAGACCCACTGGTCTTTTTTTGTTATGACATTACAAAAAGAAAAAGAAAAGATAAATACAAGATAATTTTATGTGTACACAAATTGCACAAAATTATGGAGAGAGTTACCACCATCTAAACATTTCTGTGCCTACCCTCAAAAACTTTTAGTCCTGCAAAAGCCATGTGGCTACAGGGTTACTAAGATCTTGCCACCTTCAAGAGAAAACCTGGGACAGAGGCACCACACATCTTTCCAGAAATCCTAAAGGAAATCAAGGAAGTTTACCTAACGTGTTTTCTGTCTTTCCTGTGATCAGGAGAAAAGCATTCTTAATGTTTTCTTCAAAATGAAAAATATGTAACAAGTGCTTATGCCAGGCTTGTTGCTGGCAGGAAAGAAGATTTAAAAAAAAAAAAAAGTTCACAGAAAATGAACTGTCCGCCCTGGCTTTACTCAAGTTTCCGTCAGAGCAATAAGCTCTGAAAGCCATTAAGCTGGCGAGGGAGAGTAACTTTTGGACTCTATCGATCGATTGAGACACTTCTACAATATAAATCAGGTACTTTCATAGAGGTTGTTGCCGTGTTACAAAGGAAAAGGACTTACTTCCTCAGTGACAAGCTCCATCTACTTGGTGCCCCTGGAAGCACACCACCAACACTGAGGCATCCGCTACACCATCAAAGCAGGCTGAGGGACGTTTCCATACCAAATACACATTACTCAGATATGCTGAATAATAACCTCATGACACACAAAAATCAACCATATTTTGAAGAATCAGGTCAAGCCTAGTAATACTCAGCGAGCATGCTTTATCTAGTCCTTTTACCCTCTTCTCCCTTTGCTTGTTTTCTTGGAAACCTATACTCATGAGTACATTTTCATCAAAAAGATGAATGAAGAATAAAGAAATGAAGAAAAAGAGGGGAGCAAATAATGCATTTCCTCTTGGGTTTTCCCTAAGGTCAAACCATCATAACGCAGATTTAGAAAGTAAAATCAAGAAGGTTTTTCTCTATACAATTCATCTAACACATAGGCTTTCCCCCTGCTTTGAAACAGGAATCGTTATTCCCAGAAGCACCTCTAATAAAACACACTTTATCATTTCCAGGGCAGGGAAAGGGTTAAATAAGAGCAGGACCCTCTGCAAATCCTACAGTCCAGGGCAGGCTGCTTCCCACTTGCTCCTCCATCCCCACTCCTCACAACTCCTGCCCTTTCTTCCTTCTTGCCTTCCTTGTAATTCTCCTGGGCTGGGAATGCCCAGTGATGTCTGCCCTATTTCTGGGAAGATGAAAGACAGAGCTGCTTCATTTTTCTCTAACATTCCAAATGGTTCAAGTCAGAACCTGAACCTTGAAGAAAAAAAAAAGAAAAAAAAAAAGGACATCTTTGAAATCAGCTTCAATCCCTTTCCATGTTCAGAAATAGATGTCCAGTTATCGGACTCAAATACTTGTTCCATTTTAAACAATAAAGATTTATTCATCCATTCCACATTCACTGGGTGACTCCTTGTGCCTGGTGCTACCAAGGAGGAAAGGTATGCACATAGGGGAATACGAAAATCAGCACGGTAAGTGTTACAGGGACCCAATCTTTTAGGAAAATCATTAGTAGGTTGCTTTTAATCATCTCTGACATTATTCAGATTCTAAAAGTCAGTTTGACTTGGTGATAGGATACCATATGAACTGTACTCTATTCTATTCCTGATTCAGGTAGCAATAGGAATCCATTGTCTCAATAGCCCTGCCATTCTTCTTCCTATTCTATTTAATTAAGTAGACTGTTTTCCACTTGCATGTTTACATCAATTAGTAATCACTTCAGCTTGTCCTTTGTGATATAGAAGCTTTCTCCTATTGGGCCTTTCACCTACATTTTCAAAAGGAAGTGACTTCTGTGGAAAAGAGATGGGCAATAACTTGCGTCCCTTGCTTGGTTGTCTTCCCCAGTCTCTGGAGGGCACAGGAATGTGAGAATTCAGAACAGGTTCACCCCCGCCGCCAGGACCTCTGATTTCCTCCCAGGTGCCCTTCCCTCCTCATCGCCAAAGGGGTCACGTGGATGACCACCATATGGCTCTCCCTGGCCCCATGTGGCTCCACCTCCCAAAAAGGGGTGCTCAAGAACATAAAAACGTTGCTGTATACTTTTATTGCAGCCCCTTCTCATTTTCCTCCATCTGTCTTCCATATGTTTATGCGACTCTATTATGCTCTTGTACGCGATAGGCCTTTTATAACGAGGGTTGCCAGCCTGAGCAAGAGAAAGAACTGGAATCCACCTCTGTCAGTGACAAGGGGCCTCAATTACTTTAAATATGTGATTCATTTAGTATTCAAACTAGAACAAATTCATAACCACTTTTCTTCAATTTATATATAAAACATATTTGATTTCATATTTATGATGTTTCTTTTAACGTTAAACAAAAACCTCATGGTGGCCTTTCTGTTTGTCGTTTCTCCAAAGTGCTGTACGTGAAGTTTTGAAGAACTTGTGATTTCCTCACGTGATTTCCACTTAGGCGTCCCTATTATATACCCATCCAAGACTCTAAAGTTGACTTTTTCATTTTCACAAATTCTTCCTTTGACTGGAGGAAAACTTGTTACCATCCCCTCCCCCTCTCAAGTGTCTGCAACAATCTGAAGTTTGTCCTCTGTGTGTGTCCTCCACAAACTCTGTGTAAATGAGTAGGAATGCGGAGGGGCTGACTTCAACGGGCATCTTCCTGCCCTGCGCAGGTCAAGCCACTGAGTCCTTTTTGCTTTGCTGAGCATGTGGCTAAAGTGACATATTCAATCCCACTGTTCGTATAATTGAGAAAAAAAAAAACCTGGACTAACAGTCACTAGACACCATGCACAACAGCATTTCCCACCAGGAGGCAACTCCTCGCATGAGTAAGGGTAATCAGAGAGATTTCTCATTCCCAGTGTTAAAGAGTGGGAACTGGTGAGTGGGCACCTAGCCTGTCTTTCACAAGAAACTCTGTCAATGAGAAAGAAAGAAAAAAGGAATCAACTTAGGCCTAGCTAGAACTGGCTTTATTAATTTCTACTCATCAATACGAATGACCTAGACACCAAGTCTTATATTGTAGAATAGGATTGTGGTCCTATTAAGAAGAAAGCATTCAATCCCCCAAAACCGCTATTCAAGTTTAAAGGTACCCTCTTCATGGCAGGAAGTGAGCGGGTAATCTAGTCCAAACCACCTGTGTAAAGCAGTCAGCCTGGCAATCAGTACACGGAAAATTATGGCCAGTTCCATGATGATTATCTCTGATGAAGCAGAACATGGGAACAGCGCTTAAATATACAAAATATTAATCGATAGATATACAGAAACAACCCAGCAAATGTCATTAGAATACATTTTTCTTTTAGCTTGTTTGTGTATAAATGACAACTATTGATTTCTCCCCCCAAACATACACATGCACAATAAGGTATTTACTTGACTTTTGAGATCAAACAATAACATAGGACACATGATTGGGTCATTTTGCTTTTTTTTCTTACCCATTTATATATATCACACACTTTTGTTTTTCTTAATGCCCTTTATAATGCAATGTAGAACCAGACATCAATTAGGTTCAGACAAAAATACTGGGACCCAGGGAAATTCATGATCCCACCTAGGCTATCAGTTCACAATCTTTCCTGCATGGAAAAAAATCCTAAGGAGTTACTTTGTACTAATATAACGTAAAAATGCCTTTTACTGATGCAGCCAATATATGGCAAACCCTGGGCATCGCAGGTGCTATGGTGGCAGCAAAAAGTGCATTTTAGTCAGGGGATCAAGTTACAGAAATCAGGCTACAGCCAGAGGCCCATTCATTGGGATAATTGCTCCAGGCTGGAACAAATCACAAATTCTGCTTAAGAGAAGCAAGCATTCACCCTTCTGTGGAAAAGGAAGTATGGTTAGGCCATTCTGTAACTGCATTGGTGGTGTTTCCGAAAGTGCAAGAGTGAAAACGCTACATGGGCATTTTGCTCCCAGATGACATAGAAGGGACAAGAGGTGGGATCAGTTAAGGCTTGAGTGAATTCTAATTTCTGGTCTGAGCTGTATCACATTCTGCGCAGCAGGGCATACTTTGAGCAGTTTGTAAAACACTTGGAAAAAGGCAGAAGTTGCTGCTAAGCTTCTAGTTGCTGAGTAGTTGCATTCATTGTTGACATTCTGGCGGGGAGGCTACTCCCCCCAGCTCAGGGCTTCCCATAGCCAGGTGAATCCTTGCTAACCCTCAAGCCTCTTATTTCTTCCCATCGAACCCTGACTGGGGAATGTTGGCCTCTTGCCAGCTGCCTTTAGGTAAGATTTGGTTTAAAAAAAAAAAAAATTGCCAAAGAGACAAGAACATCTGCCTCGGTGTCATTTTCTTTGTACACCTACCTCCCAGGCAGCTGCTTGGATCTACATGTGTCCATTTACTGGATTTAAACAAAACAGCACGGGGTCGAGGGGGAGGGGCGCGAAGCATCTGCTGTGTCAGCCCCCCCACCCCTGGTGTGAGCAGCCGTGGGTGGGAGTCCTGCCCCCTAAGGATGCTGACAAGGGCAGCCGCTGCGCAGGGTCTGCAAGCAGGAGACACCCCGGGGCTTACCTGTTTCTTTGTCCTGGACTTCTTCCAGGTGCAAGTCATTCAGGAGGTGCTCCAAAATCTTCTCCGGCGTCCCGGACACCACCACGTATCTGTCAGAGAGCAGAGAGTCCACTGAATCGTCCTCGGTGGAAGACTGCGAGCGGCTGCTCCATTCATCCTCCTCGTCCTCCTCGTCAATGTATTTGAAATAAGGCACATCGAAGGTGGGCAGGGGCAGCTCTCGGTCCGAGAGCGCTGCGGGATCCTTCCGCTCTAAATGAGGGTCCAAGACCCTCAGCCGGGAGCTGCCCATGGTGCGGGGCCACTAACAAAGGCATTCGCCCCCTGCACGCTCCGAGCTCCTGGCCATCTCCGTCCTGTCCCTGGGTGCTGAGTCCATCTGGCTGCGAGGAGCTCTGCAGTCAGCCAGAACGCTGGAGAGGCGGAGAAAGACGGGAGGGAGGGAGGGAAGAGGAGGCAGCGCGAGCGAAGGAGATGCAGCGAGCGAAGGGCCGGCCGGCTGGGGCAGGGACGCGGGAGCGCGTGCCGCGGGCCTCGGTGGGACACTCACCTCCAATCGCCGTCCGCGCTCCCGCCCGCGGGGGCTGGGCACTGCACTTTCTTCAGCACCAGCACGTTCTGCTCCTGCTCGCGCACCACCGTCGTCACTTCATCATCCTGCTTTCATTGGGGAGGGGAGTGATGGATGGGAGAAGGAAGAAGGGAGAGAACAATTTAAAAGGAAGAAGAAGAAAAAAGCTGCATTTTTCTTGAGTTGCTTGCCACCATAATTTCTTGCAAGGTTCAGAATAAATGAGGGGCCTGATCAAGAAGCTCCCTCTTGCCCTTGTCCAGTGTCCAGGCCTAAGTTCTAAGGACACAGAAAGCATTAGGGAGACATAAAGACTTTAAATTGAGGGGGTGGAAAAAATGAAGTGGGCATAGGATTCAGAGAGTTTGTTTTTAAAACGAACCATGATTTGAATCAAGGCATCCAAAGTTCAAAGTTTCAAACAACACAACATACTAACCACAAGTGTATTCTCTTTTACCTGGTTAGTGCTTTTTAAACAATCACTGTATTGAAATTGGAAAGTCACATAAAGCATCAATTAAACAGTAAAACAATGAGCAAGCCATATTAACTAGTTGTAGTAGATACATCTCACATTCATTTCCATCACAGCCTATCTTTTAAAAGGTGGGCCCAAAACTACCAATTCTGTCATCTGTTTCACTCCCCTCTCCCCCAGATGTGAGATGGCCCTCAAATGTATCATGGACTTGTTGTGCCAGAACGCAAGCAAAAAATGGAACTCCAGTTAGAAATTTATCTAGGCTGAAATTTGGATGTCATGGGTGAGAACTCTGACTTTCTTCACGTCAGTCACTTTTAAAAAGGACAGAAGACTGAACAATCATTCATTTCTGCACACACAGCTTCCACAGCCCAGAGCCCGCGTGGCCCACTGACTTGGCTCGCTCAGACCGGCTTGCTGCTGACCCAGCAGTGTGCAGCCCAACTCTGCGTAAGGAATGCTCCCAGCGTGCGTGCCTGGGGTTAAATTCGCTGGCACCCCGTTAAGTGTAGAATAGCCTGGGGGGGGGGAGGGAAGAACTTTAAAATGCGTGTAAGAAAATCTAGCTTCTGCATTTCTGAGAATTTGAGTAAAAGATTAAGGAAAGAAAAGTTGATAGTAAGTAAGCTTCACCTTAAAAATGATGTCACCTTTTCAAAAAGGGACACATGTCCTAGGGTTCCTAGCATGTTTCTGCCACTGGCAGAAAATCCTACCTATAATAAGGTACAAACATTAAAAAAACAATATTTCCTCCCCCCCCAATGAATAAAAAGTACTATGTCCTTGTGCTTTATTTATCAGTTCCATAGATCAATCAAGGCTGTCAATGTATTTTATTCATCTTTCATAAGAATAGGAAGGCATTCATTCGTCTTGTTACAACTGACAACCAAATCAGTGATAAAATTGTGATTTTAACTCCCAGCGTCCTGATTCTCAAGAAAATGTAGTGACCTAGTCATTTGAATTCTCCAGGATTTTCTTAAAATCCAACACACAAAACACATTGGTCATTCAAAACAGCAATATAATTTTATGATGATTCTTTTGAAATCTTTCAGTGGCAAACAATTTTACTATGTAAAGCCGATGCATTACAATTCAGCAAGGTCAGACATGCAGTTACTGTGGCAATTAATGTTGGATATTCATTGTTAGATTCCCCAAGGACAGCAGCGTGGCCCTGTAACATGAATACCGATGTGTCATTGCTATCTTTCATTTTTCCAAAGGGGTTCTTTTGTTATCCAAGTGAAATAAGGTGGCTGGAGAGAGGGGCACATATTGACCCCCAAAAAATAAATACATAAAAAGCACGCAGAATGTGGGTCTGGGATACTAAGACACACACAGAAAGAAGTAATTCAGTAAATGGATTTGAAAGGACAAACATCTTTCCCTGGTTTTCCTTTCATAGTAAGCCAATACTCATTTTATCTGAGCTCGCTGTCATCCTGAAGTACATTTTACATTCTCCGTGCACGTGATATATGGCATTATTAACTTCCACGGGCCATGCACATACATATGGATGGGAAGGGCTCCTCTAATGCCTGTGTAACTAATATGTATTACAGGCCTGCACAGAACAGCCACAGTCTGCTGGGCAGGGGGCGAGCTGAATCATATTGATGTACTATCAATAGCGTCTTATGTCCTCTGGTGGTAGTTTCCATTTTGAAAACTTGTTAAAAATAAAGAAGAGAAAAAGCAGAAAAATCAATGTATAAAGTTATCTAAAATTGCCATGGAAATATAATAACCATATGTCTTATATCTGGCTCTAAAGAAGGAAGGTTAAATGAATTCTTCCCAACCCATGCACCCTTACCTAATTGTTCTTCCTGAAAACAAGTAGGAGTGCTATGGTATGACATTTTATCCTAGTGCTTGCTTGGCTAAGAATAAAAGTGTTTAGAGAACTTATGACAGAAAATATGTTCAATGGCAAATAGCTCATGAATGAAAGTAAAGCATTAAAAACACTCAATTTAGGGCCGGCCGAGTGGCGCGGCGGTTAAGCGCTGGCTTGGGAAGCCAGCGGCCCCGGTTCGGTCCCACATATGAGGACCAGTGACACTGCCCTCAAAAAAACAAAACAAAACAAAACAAAACAAAAAAACAAAAAAAAAACAACAACACTCAATTTATAGTCATTCATTCAAAAAGACAGTGAGGGTCTTCTTTGGTAAGGCATTGCGCTGGCCCCACGGGGCAAGCAGAGACTAGTAAGACAAGTACCCTGCCCTTAAATGACAAGCTAATAGGCTCCATAGCAACCCAAGTCTAACTTGGTGAGCACCCTAAGATGAGGTCAAATGCAAGAGACAATACGAAGCGGTAATCCATGGGATTTCATGGTCAAAGAAGACAGGGATGCCATTACATGGGACAAAAATGTACAGAGAAACTGGCTCTGGTGAGACTAATGACTCTAGGTTCAGACAATTGATGTTTTGGTACTGACAACACACATCATGCCATTGATGTTTACCAGGCAGTTAGAAATAAAGAACTAGGCCCCTGGACAAAGGCCCAGGACAGAGACAAATTTGTGGATTATTCAAGTTTAGGGAGTAGATGAGGTTGTTAAGGGAGAACAGGAGAGAAAGGGAACAATGAAGATAGGGATAAGGGAAGAAATAACACAGAAAGGAGGGGGCAGGGGGAAGAAATCAGTCACAGAGGAAACGTACTTACAGAAATTACGAGAAAAGTAAAACCAAGATGAGCCTGGGGAACCCGGAGGCCACTGTCTCAAGAGATTCCAAGAAAAGGCCTGTCTACTGCTATCAAGTTTGATGATAAGTCAAAGATGGTGAGTCTAAGAGAAAGTGATGGCAAGATCACTTTAGGGCCAGTGGTGGGAAGAGAAGTGTTAAGGTGTGCATGAACGAGGCAGAAGTGAACAGACAGGGACGTTCATGTGCTAGGAATGTCATCAGGAAGCGAAGGAGACAGGCTGAGGAGGCTGCGTGGCTGGCGAACGCAGGGAGGTGAGGGGGCTACTGAGAGGTGACAGGATCGAGCACAAGTGGAGGGGTTAGGCTGTAAAAGGGCTGAGACTTCATCCTTTTGGAGAGGATCACAGGACAGAGCATGGGTGAAGATTTAGAAAAAAATTAGAGAAAATAAGGACGCTGAGGTTGATCATATGAGATGGTGTCTATCTTAGTAGAGTGGGAACGGGGACCCTCTTCTGGAACTTTGGGGCACATTTGGTGGCCCAAAGAGAATATTCTTGGAAAAATGGCTTCAGAGAGTGCAACAGGGGATATAAAATGTTATGGAAAAAAAAAAAAAAACGGATTTCCAGGCAGCTTTGTCAAGGACCGCTGTGGATAGAACACACTGAAACGTTGAGGTGCTCAGAAACCTTGTGGGGAATAGTGAACAATGGGGCTCCCCCAGGAGAAGGGACTGGCAAAGGGGACCACAACCGGAGGTAAGGTAGCCGGGGGAGGGACACTGGGCAGCTGTCAGCATACCATGAAAACAGCTCATCACCACATGGCGTCTGTCTGCTTAGGGAGAGGAGTGAGCCAGGAAAGCTGCTGATAAGCTGGAGAAACGTGGCAGGGCTGAGGGCAAGTCCCCACAGGAGCAAAGGGAGCAGGCAGCTGGTGGAGGCTCTGCTTCAGGAGGCAAACGCTTCTCCAAAGGAGAGCAGTTCCAAGTGTGAGGACTGAGAGGGAAAAGCCGCCCCTGACTTCCAGGCGCTGGCCTGGCTTTCAGAGCTGGGCCGCGGGGTCCTCCCGTGGAACGCCAATGACTCCATGGAAAATCAGCACCAGACAAGGCCACTCTGTGACCGAGATGGAAGAAAACAGAAACGCGGCCATTCAGTAATCGTATCTGAACACCGGCAAAGCATGAACAGTGGCCAGGCTAGAAAAATACCCAGAAGGCCAGATAATGGATGACTGCTGCTTCTTCCCCAGTTACAGCTTTAGCTTTGCTCTGGTGCACCTTCCCCGTAGGTGAGATTTAAGATAGCCATTCACAGTTACCCCATTTCCTGACAGCATCCAATCCAGAGCAAAGCTCTGCTTCTTTAACGCCCCCAACTCACCCAACCCAAGCCCAAGTCCTGTAAGTCCTTTCTTCTAACTGCCCCACAGTTCCCCATGGTGTGAGGCCTGTCATTGCACCAAGCAACAGACACAACTTGTTCAACTACAAGGGTGTCCCTAGTAGTTTCTGGCTACAGGATATTGACAAGAGGGACAGACGCTGTCATTGGTCATCGGTATGGAGTGGTGTAGAAATGGTGGCTACTGGAATCAAGGAAAAAAGCATTTCCTTTGTCAGGATGACAGGAGTCATACACAGGAATGAATGTTGCTCAAAGTGACTGTAAGGAATGGGACCCAGAAGATGGGGAGGCAGGAAAAAGATAATAAAGCCACTGAAGAGAGTGGAAGAGCCTCCTGGAGGAGAGGGAAGATGATCTGAGCAAGTGGCACAGACCTCAGGATGGAAGGGACTTCTGCAAGTACAGCAGTAACGCGGTGGGGAGGGGGATGGCACCACACCCCTTCAGGCCTTGGCCTGTGGTGCTCAGCCCTGGCTGGAACATGCTCAGCGAGTAATCT
The DNA here is from genome assembly GCA_033961575.1 of Aselliscus stoliczkanus. Taxonomy (NCBI): domain Eukaryota; kingdom Metazoa; phylum Chordata; class Mammalia; order Chiroptera; family Hipposideridae; genus Aselliscus; species Aselliscus stoliczkanus. The sequence goes on along the minus strand of CM066740.1, from coordinate 18,353,272 downwards.
CCCCTCTCCCCAAATGTACTTGAGCCTCCAGACCTCCCAAACCGAGCTCTTCCCTGCTTTCTTAAAGGGATGGTGGGGAGAACAAGAAACTCCAATAGATGTTCTCAGCTGAAAATGGGGGAAGATGAGTGATAAGACAAAAAGCTGTTGGCTCACTGAATCACAAGGACCTTTGAACAAAGCCCATCAGGGGAATGAAAATGGGGGGGGGGGTAGGGTGTGTGTGTGGGAGGGTGCGGCTTGTAAGTTTTCCCTGCTGCTTGTCTTTGTTCCATTCGCTAAGCGAATGGCTCAGATTTATTTTCTCTTTATGGCTACACAGCTATCCTGCCTGTGAATTCTGAATAAATAATAGAACCAGTGCCTTGACTTACTTTAGATTAACTTCCATGATCAAAACCAGCTTTTGTCCTTCTAAATCAAACTTTTTCATTTATTCACATAAAAGACAACCCTATTTTAAGATAAAAGTGCCTATAGAGTCATAAAAATATTGAATTTTTTTTTAAAGGTGAAGAATTAATGTTCCCAGTTTAGCAGGTCCTCACTCGTACTGTCCTGAGCGTCGCTTCTGACTATTTATATTTTCACTGATCATCAGCATGAGCAAGGAAAAGCGATTACTAAGGGATTTCTCAGGCCCGCTGGAATTACCACACGACTTGCTTGATTTTTCCATTATCTCTGATAATGGAAAACATTTCTCTCCCAAGTCCTCACACAAAGCAGCCGCTGGCATTCTCCATGGCATCGTGTCTCTGCTGCTCTGTGAGCACAAACTCTTACCTGAGGGCTTAACTAGGGACTCATGGATGGGCTTTAGGGACTCAGAACCCTCTGAAAGTATATAACATTTTTATGTGTAGGCACATTTTTCTAGGCAGAGTTCAGACAGCTATCTCAAAAGGTGCAAACCATTCCATATGATGGAACTCATATGTATCACGTCACCTTCTTTGACAAGTCTCTTGCCACTGACACCCTCTTCCAGAGATGCCCAAAGAACCCTATCATGACACCCGACAAACTGCCCTCTAATTATCTGCTCCCTCTGTTTTCCACTAAACGATGACATCTTGAAGGCAGGGACTGTGACTTCTATTTCGCTTCCTAACACACGGTGCAGGGCCTGGCACATGATATTCACTTGATAAATGTTTATTGAACATGAAAATTAACGAGCAGGCAAGAGAGTACATTACCTTTAAAAGGCAGAATTCTCTCTCACACAGCTCAAAGGTCATTGTTACTACGAGGCTTCCTTTACCCTCTCAACTTAGTCACTTTTCTATTACAAAGCTCATCATATGAGATAGCTGTGCTTTGAACTTGAGTATTATAATTATTTATTCCACCTGTCAGAATTCTACCAAATTTAAACTCCCATGCAACTAACATAGAAGAGGCCATGGAACTAACACAATACTAGGAAGTCATTCACTAAATGGTATGCCCTCAGTCTAGGGCACATGAGAAAAAGGGGATGGGAATGAACAGGTCAAACTGTGGGCTAATTGTGAACCATTAAGGTGTGTATTTTGAACCACAAAGGTGTGTATTTTGTGTCCTCCAATCTCCCCTTCCTGCTCTATGCAGCCCCAACCAGGAACCTCCATACTCTCCACGTGGCCCAGCACTGTTTGAATCAAACCCATCTAAAAAAGCGGCACCAGAGACCCTTTCAGAGGAGCCCACAAAGAATCACCTAGCTTGATGTCATGGCATTCAAGGAGTCACACAAGTGGCACAAGTCACAATGCTGTTTTCTCTCAAGTCTGTGAACACAAGAACTGAATATGCTCACTTATTTATAGGAAGGCATTTGCTATGGATTGAATGTTTGTGTCTCCACTCTAAAAATTCATACATTGAAATCGAATCTCCAGTGGTGTCTGGCGGTGAGGCCTTTGGGAGGTGATTAGGTTATGAAGGTGGAGCTTCAGGAATGGGATTAGGGCCCTTCTAAAAGAGGCCCCAGAAGGATCCCTCATCTCTTCTGCCATGTGAGGACACAGTGACATGATGTCCATCTATGAACCAGATAGTGGGTTCTCATCAGACACTGAATCGGCCAATACCTGGGTCTTGGATGTTCCAGCCTCCAGAACTGTGAGCAGAAAATTTCTGTTATTGATAAGCCACCTAGTCTGTGATATTTTGTTATAGCAGCTCCAGCAGACTAAGACAGCATGTATAGCCAATAGCTTGTTATTACTCCTTTCATCTCATAACCTTCTTGGTCTGACTCTTATTCATCTCACAAAGTTCACTTTCAGAATCACCTCCTCCAGGAACCCGCCCCCTCCACCTCCAGTCTGATTTGTTGGCCCTTCTGTGACCCCTCAGCAGCACGGGAATCCTCCTGACTCAGCGTTCTGGGGAACATATGTTGATATACTTCTTTGTCTCCCTTCTAAAGCACAAACTCACATATGGTCAAGCACTGTATCTTCTTCAATGTTGAATTCCCAGAAAATAGCCTGGTCTTGACACTTCACAGGTACTCAAAGAGTATTAACTGAATGCATAAATAAATGAACAAAAGGATGAGTGGATAAATGTGCATTTCAGAGTGGAGGCTGAAAGAACAACACCTTACATCTCAAAGAATACATTTCAAGTGGTGAGTTCTGATGGTGTTGATAGAGGAGACATTTTTCTGAGAGGTGATCTTCCCAAGGAAGGGTCATCAAACTATTCTGATGGTGGATGACATTGGCCTGCCCTGTTCTGCATTTTGACCATCAACTTAGATGAGGCACTCAACCAGCTATGGGTAAATTCAAAAGAATAGCTGGCAGGCCTGTCAAAATGAACAATGAGAAAGCTAGGCAAGGGGTTACATACAAGACCAAAATGACCTGCTCTGATTCAGGATCTTGGCCCGAGGGGCATTGATGTGAAAATCACTGTGGGGCAGCCCATGACTTGGCCAACATCTAAGAGAATATATGGTAAGTATTTTGTGATATATAAAATGTCATGCAATTATTAGTTACTGGACCATTAAAAGCTAACACAATTTTGTCTCATTGTGATACAGGTAACCACAACTCAAGAACGAAGGAGACGGTACTGCCATATGCAACCAGCAGGCCCACTAGGAATAGGCAACAGGGAGGAATCAGGCCATGACCAGACAGATCGATCTGTAACAACAGCAACTATTTATTGAGGGTTTACCATACAGCAGACAAAGCTAAGAGCTCAACAACCCTTACCTTACCAAATCATTACAACAATCCTATGAGGTAAGTACTATTAAAATCCCCACTTTGATAAAGTAACTCTGCCAAGAAAGATCCCAGGGCGAGGGTACGGTGAAGCTGAGATTGAACCCAGACAAGCTCAACACTAGAGCTCTAGGCCAGAACCACAGATGTCCTCTAAAGATGGTCAACGACCTGCATTGGAGACAATCACTATTGAAGGGGACTTGGTTTACCCTGGTGCTTGGTGGGTCAGGCAACAGGTATGTCTAAGTCATGCTGAGGTTCAAAACTACTAGAGTGGCTACTTTTTAGTTCTGTTAGATTGTTGGAAAAGTCATAACGTATTTTTTCTGTGTTTTTCATTGCAAAAATGCATCATGACTTTTCCAACAACCTAATAGATGGCCAGTCTGGCTTGTGAAAACTTCAAGGGACTGAATTCCAAGAGACGAAGAGGGTCAACAAGGGCTGAGTATGATATCAGAACCAAGCTAAACCAGCCCAGACTAGGGCAGAGCTCAAGACCCAGCAAGGAGAAATGCAGTGCTGGCAGGAACAGAGTTAAACATGGCAGGGATTAGAGGAGTCTGTGGGCACCTGTGCCCGCACAACTTGGGTATACAGAACCATGTCGGTTAAGGCTAGTGGGGCTTCCAGTGCATAAGCTGCCTTGGGCCTGATGGGCTCAAGCACTGGGCAGACACTAAACTGTACACTTGAAAATGGTTAATTTATGCTAGGTAAATTTTACTTAAAACAACAAACAAAAAAAATTGGGCTGTGATGAGTTTGTGGGCACAGGGTTTGCTGATGGGGTACCCAGGACCCTGCACTAAGGAGCTGCGAGAAGGCCTGAAAAACATTCCCTGGGAGGTACAGTTCAGGCTGCTGGAATGTCTAAGAAAGAAAAGATCGGAAGAATTAAACCATAGTAGGTAATTTCCACTCTCTGAGCTACCCTGCCTTGTGGGAGAGGGAGCCATAGGATTACTGATGATGCTCCAGAAAGGTGACCTTCCATTAATGGTGGCTAGATAAAGAACAGCGATTGTGGCTCAATTTAAGGAAGTATTGACAAGAGAGGAAGAATGTGCTATCTCTCTCTCTCAAGCTGGAGCAGAGCCTGTCAACAATATCACAGAACAAGTGGAAACGGCTCTTTGGTGGGGGTAGGGCTAGACAATATGACCTTGGCATCCTTTCCAACACTAAGATTCTACAAAATCCAGCAGTCTTGACTTTACCTTTCTCACCGAAGCCCAAAGAGTTGGCTCTCCTGAATAGGAAAGACGCGCATGATTTAGCAGTTAGATGTCTCTTCTAATCTTGTACTACGGAAATTAACACACCGCTTAGCAAATCGAACCACCAATGCCCGCATCTATGTCTTGTTCTGTAAATGTGGGTACAGCAGAATTGAAACACTTATCTGCAAAAAAAAAAAAAAAAAAATCTCCTCTGGCTGAAAACAACTTTGTCTGAGAACAACCTTCACAAAATTTGCTGACAGTGTAGCTCATGATTCTTTTTTCTCATGGAAAAAAAGTAAACAGATTTAAAAAAAAGAAGAAGAAAGAAAAAAAAGGTCACATGAATATTGCTGGCAAGATGGACTTGATTAAGGGAGTGTACTAAGAGGAAGATTAAGTAAGTAGATGTGCGTCAAGGTGAGTGGTGGTTTAGATTCACTGGACTGCAAAGTGCTGGCCTGACAAATATACTTTGTACAGGTGACTGGCAGAAAGAGAGTATTTAAATAAGAACAACTGGTTCCCTATTGAAATTCCACACATATTAAGATTAATAACCTAAATGGGACCAATAGGATTCATCATCCCCAAATTCACAAAATCTAAATAAAGTCTGACTTGCATAGGTGTGAAAGCAAACACAAAGTTGTTATGGAATATGACCAAACTCCCACAGAAAACTGCTAAACATGACTGGGTAGAAAGCTCTGGCTGCTAGAGAAAAACTGTATTAAATCTTATTGCTGCTAATGATTATCATCACGTAGGACAAGTTGTCTTAAGTGCCTCAAAATTACATCAAGCCTAGTAATTTGATCCCGAGGCCAACTGTAGCTAGTAAACCTATATTGTACAATCAAACAGAGGAGATGGGGATGGACTGTAATATCCTGAAATATAAAGTCAATATCTTGGCATCCCAAGTATATTTCAATAAACTGTATTAGCTTAATGGAGCATTCTGGCAAAAAAAGAGAGAGGTATACTCAGCTAGAGTTCTGAAAGTGTTTAATCAAGGGACTATTTGCAGAAGGTAGGTTTGAGGAAATTCATAATGATAAAAAAGAAAGTGGTGAGACAACCCTAAACCAGCCGAGAGGGAGATGTTAACCACCCCTGGGCTTGAAGGGCCAAGAGGAGGTAAAAGTGAGTGCTGGATGTTGTTGGGAGCGAGAAACATAAATGAGAGGGTCCCTGGAGGAGCTGCAGACAGAGTGCTGTGGGCATGGCCAGAACTGCAGTAGGAAGTGGGACAGAGGTGAGAAGAAACACCCTGATCTCCTGAAACATCTCCCAGTGGCCAAGTCCCACTTGGAGGTGGAAGGCAAGAGACCACGGGTGATACAGTCTGTAGGGGTCAGGACTCGCTGCTTATAAGCACGGAGCAGAGGCAAGAAGAGAGGCGGTGATGCAAATGGATACAATCCAGTGCACCTGACCTTTCAGTTTGCAGAGGAACTTGTGTCAACTTACCATGAATTTAGATGCCCCCATAGAGATCATGTAGTCCATCATATTGCTGTTAGGAAAACAACCCAAACACTAGTAGCTTTAGAGTAGGGTATAGCATTTCCCTACCTGACTTAATCTAATTTTGGCATGCTTTACGGTCTTAACGCTCTTTCTTGTCTAATACCTACATCAGTTTACTGCAATTCACATCTTACAATGTGCTTCCTACTCGACACTTCTCCCCATGTGACCCTTGAGAGTTGTTATTAAATCACACAGGTGTTACTGTTTTTATCAGAAAAGCTTAAATTTTGCTAAATCTTCCCCAGCAAGTCCTCCAGTTTCAGTATAAAAGTTCTTAGTTGATGAGCAGATTTTGGGGTGGGGCTGGAGGGGAGAAGAAAGAAGGGAAATGACACGCCAGGGTCCATTCTGACATTAGCTGCCTGAGGACAGGGGCTGGGTCGGCCCACCATCCAGAACAGCAGTGCCTGTTGAACGAATGAATGGCCTGGTGAATAATGAATGAGCGGACACATACTATACATCCCAATGGTCCAAGGTCAAGAACAGGGAGGTCGGCCAAGACAACTAGGCGGAGGTTCAGCCACAGAGGGACACCATCTGGAGAGCACGCTCTGGCAGGAAGGAGAAGTTCGAGCTGGAAGTCTGCAGAGCAAAGGTCACGATCTCCACCTCCTGTGGCCAGGGACCAAAGCTCCCAAGTCAGAGGTAGGCAGGTTCTGTGAATGGGTATAGCTCACCCATAGCAGAAGTGGAGCCTGAGGCTGACTCTGGGGTGCTCTGAGCCATTTCTTATCCAGGGAGAGCCCTGTCCCCAGAGAAAGGCTGGGTTCACAGCTGTGAGGACCATATTGAGGGGAGTTGCAGGGTTTGCCTCATGGAGAGTGAAATTCTCACAACCACTTACTAGCTGTGTTCCAGGTGGAAAATGTACTCCTGAAATCCCAAAGTGTCATTTGAAATATTATGTCCCTCAGAAGATTTTTAGACCAAAAAAAATAAAAAAAAAATCCTTAAGCATTTTCTAACATGTGGGGAAAAAAGCAGGGGGCAATTGTCAACGACTGGGGCCACTGGAAAAAACTTTGTTTGCCAATACTGGGAACATGTGAATTCCGTCAATCCTTGGCATCCATACTGGCTGTCTGTATGATATGTTCGCAACAGAATTCCAAGAATTCTCAAATCATTTCAAGAGTGTGCCTATGGACGTGTAACATACAAAGTTATTCTAAAGGGAAAATATGAATAGTGACACTTTCCCAAGCAGCCCAAAGGTGGGGTGAAAACCTATGCTAAATTATGAGTCATGCCAAGTTGCTATATTCCAGTAGCAGATATATTGTCACCTAAGGTTTGAGTAATTCATGGCGGAATTTTTACAGGAGGCTTTATCATCTGAATAACAAGAGGCCAGCATGGATTTCCAGGGCAGCAGTTGAGAGCTAGCCCTGACTGGTTTCTAGGGCTTTGGCTTCTCCTCCCAAATTCCTCTTACAGGAAGTAACTCAGTTGTGTTTAGAAATGCCTCTTAAGTAAAGACCTTATACAATGAAATTACTTGACAAAAGCTAGCTCTTAACTCTGAACAGACCCAGCAGTATTCTTCAAATGTACAAAGTATTGAACACTTGAAATTTGCCAAAAGAGTAGATCCTAGGTGTCTCTCTCTCTCTCTCTCTCTCTCTCTCTCTCTCTCTCTCTCTCTCTCTCTCTCTCTCATGGTAACTGTGTGAGGTACGCATATGGTAATTAGTTTGTGGTGATCATTTTACAATGTTATACATACATCAATATATCCCATCCTACACCATAGATACGTATGCCTCAATCACACCTCAATAAAGCTGGAAAACATTTTAAAATAAAATATAAAGATAGTATAAAGTAATATGCTTAGAAAATGGGAAGGCTTTAAGCCATGGAACTCTAACTCTAAATCTCTTTTGTATGTATGTAAATGTGTGTTTACGTGTCTGTGTGTGTGTGTGTGTGTGTCTGTGTGTGTGCATGCAAACATGCTTGTGTGTGTGTATACAGGTGCATGCATGTGCAACTTCAGAGAGGGCAAATCAGTAATCAAAAGGGCAGCCTCAGTACTTAAGTATGTTATGGAATGAAAAACACCCAGTTACCGTAGCAACTGCTGGATCACATGGCATGGGAGCAAGGAGATACAAAGCATCTGAAGTGGACATTCTGTTTTTTCATGTTTTGTACATTCCGTGGTGTTTTTAGTGAGGCACCCCTTTGGTCTCTTCAGGAACCATCTCAGAAACTTTATTTCACAGTTTGCAATGGATTGGGAGAAAGGTAAGACCATGTCACTTGGTTCATCACACAGCCATGAAAGTTGGTATTTAAAATGCAATGAAATATTGCTAAAAGTATTTGAGAGGCAAACAAACAAAATTAGGAAGAAGGAAGAGAGACTAAAATAAGACACAAATAAATTTGGTTGTGTAGTAGGTTAGTCTCCCTCTTTCTGGGGTGGAGGATAGGTATGGGGGAAAGAGAAGAACGGACTGAAAAGAACTGGAAGTATTTAAGTGATTATATGGACCAAAAAAAAAAAAAAATGTGTTCTTTTCCTGAATATTAACATGTACTTAGGGTGACAAAGAGGATCAAAATCCTCATATACAAACCTGCCTAGGTAAGAGCCTTGCTCCATAAACTGTGACTGGTGGAAGTTTGAAAGTTTGTATCCCCTCTTTACCAAGCCTAAGTTTTCCCAGAGGCTTGTCTACAGTCACAAACTGACCACTGGTGATGAGCCTCCCTGTCTTTTCTGCTTGTCATTTCCAGGTTAACTCTCTGTGGTACAAAATTTTTAAGTTAAAACTTTAAATCTCCAGTGAACTAGAATCCTGGAGTTGGTACAACTTGAGAGTTGTACCGATTTGGTTTGAGGGCTTGAACTTGGGAAACATTTCAAATCACCCACAATTGCCTTTTCCACCAGATTCAGGTCCACAAATACTGACTGAAAGCATAGTGCTAGACACGAGATACAAGTTCAAATAAAACATGGGGATTGCTTTCAAAGAGCAAATTCTTTATGAGAGAGATAGACATGGGGGAGAAATCATTGTGCATTTTTTAAAAACAGTGGTTTAGGGCTAGGATGTGGATAGTGGTTAGTTCATGAACTTAGCTGGTATAAATAACTAGGACACTTTCTTGATATTTCTAAGAGTTCAGGCTGTAAGATCTAGCTTTGTTTTTGTTTTTTGAGTTTGTCAATATTTGGGAGTTCCATATCTCAGATCTCCTCAGGACATTCTGAACTCAGAAAAACAATTCCAAATATTTAATGACTTGACTTGAAATAGGGCTTTAATAACCCTGATAGCAGAGAAACTTTCTAGCTAGATATGCTAGTTCAGCCATCTGTCCTAACTCAACATCATTTCATAATGAGTAAAATTTCAGAAGTTCTATCCACAGGAAGATTTTTAGAACATAAAAGAACAGAACAATCTTTGGCATAGATAGACAGATTAAATCAGAGTAAAAACTAGCTACTCAAAGCCTCCTGAGTAATCAATTGGTATCCGCTTAACATGGTAATGTTCCCCCAAAAGATGTTCAACACTCACAAGTATGGATGCTGCTGAATTGGGGGTTAGGAGGGGGGTCTTCAATTTTAGAGCTAGAAGGAACCTTAGATCTCTAATCTAATTTTACAAATGAGAAAAATGAAGCTCAGAGAGGTAATGTGATTCACTAAATTTGTACTCAATATATTTAATTTGGAGGAGGTTTGTTAACAGAATTCTAATTCCTCCAGAATAGAGTAGATTCTTAAATGCTGGTAACAAAATAGTAAATTAACTAAAGAAAAATTTTGCATGTGATAGCTAATCAAGAAATCTTACTTTTACATTACAAAAATAGATCCTAGCTATAAAGACTGAGTGAAAAGTGCAACTCTAGAAGAAATAGAAGAAAATAAAATTGAGTGCCCTGGTCACAGAATAGGGAAAGACTTTCTAATGTTAAAAGCAATTTTTAAAACAAAAAAAATATGAATCAACAGTTTTGCTCATATATATATATATATATATATATATATGAAACAAACTGGGGAAAAAACTACATGCAACAAATATGACAAAGATTTATATTCTTAATATATAAAGAGATTATTCAAATAAATGACAAAAATCCCAATGGAAAAATGGGCAAAGCAGGTAAATAGGTTATTTGGAGTGATTATTAATGACTTATTAATAGATTGTTAATGGAGTGCTATAAATTGCAAATATTCAACCTCACTAGAAAAGAAATGTAAATTTGAAGAAGTTATACTCTCCTACCATCAACCAAAGAAAATACTTAGTTTCTCTTCCAAAGAATCATAATACTCAATGAGGGTGAAGGTGAGGGTGAGGGCATCACAAAACATGAATTTTCATGTATTGTTGATGTAAGTGAAAGCCTTATGGAAAGTAGCTGTGCAAAAACATAAAAGAGATTAACATAGTTCATACCTGTAAGTGGTAATTACTCAGCTAGGAATTTACCCTTAAGAAATATAAATGTAGGTAAAGAGTTTTGTAGAGATGTGCATGTCAGATCATTTATAACAGCAACATTTTAAAAACGTACTTGACCCCAAATGGAAAGAGTGGTTCCATAAAGTATGTTATGGAAACATAGAAAAGCCTCCTAATGTATATACTGATATACTGGGAAGGGGAGGGAATAGTAGTTAGTTAACACTAAAGTTTTCTTTCCTTCCTTGTAGCTTTCTATTATTTTAAAAAGGCATTTATTACTTTACAATTAGTAGAACAATTTTAAACAAACAAAAAATATCTTTAACAGAAATGTACTACAAATTCCAGCAGATTACCTAATACCTTGTTCTTCAACTGTTAAATACCTATAAAGCTCTTCAGGAATGAAGTCTGTTTTCAAAAACAAATTCAATCAGTAAACAGGTCAAGAACTAAATACAATGTACTATTTGTTTAAAAAAATATATTTTGGGCCGGCCGAGCGGCACGTTGGTAAGAGCTGGCTTGGGACGCCAGCGGCCCCAGTTCGGATCCCACATATGAGGGCCAGTGACACTGCCCTCTACAGCTAAAGATGGTGAACAACAGCTCCACCTGGAGCTGGGCTGTGCGAGGCCCGGCGACAGTGTAGGCTGCAGCTCCTGCTGCAGTGGGCTGCCATAGGCTACAGTGAGTGGCCAGCAGCCAGCGTGAGTGGCTGGCAACCAGTGTGAGCTGCCAAGAGCCACTGTGAGCGGCCATCCAGAGGCTGGTGACCGATCTGCCTCACCCAAGAAGAGCGCAATGATGATACCAACATGGGCCAGTGAAGCAACGTCCTCTGGAACTAGACTGAAGAACAAAAAGACAGCAACTTGTCTGTTCCCCTTCCCCGATTCCCCAAAGCTGTTCCCCGCCCCCAATTCTCCAATAAAATCTTAAAAATATATATATATATATTAAAAAATATATATATATATTTTCAGCTACTATATATATATAGTAGCTGGAAAATGGTGGTGGTGGAGGGGAGAATGGTAAATGCCAACAGTAGGTAACTTTCTTTCGATCTGAGATTTGTCATATTTGCCATTTAGGACTTCCGTTCTTACCTGGTCATAACCCAGGAAATTAAAACAATGATGTTTAATTCAGCAAATGCCTCACAGGAATTTGAGGAAACCATTTTCTGGAAACAAGTACCTTACTCAAAGTGCAGCCCTTTCTGTCCTCTGGAAGTCCTTCCAGGCCCTCTCTTCTCTCTGCTTATTGTCCTTTACTGTCCTGTCTTTTTCTCATCCGTCTCCCACACTACATGGTGGGTGCCTTTGGGCTCAAATCCAATCTTGCTCACCTTTCCCTCTGTTCTATTTTCTGTAATGCCTGGATCATAGGTGCTCAACAAATGCTTTTCTCAATGAATGGAGGCAAGGATAAATTGATGTCACCCAGATCTTTAAAAAAAAAATTGCTCTATATAAAAAAAGGAGAAACATCTGAGATTAAAAAATATTTAGGCCCTCGATCAAGTCAACTTTCTGTGTTGGGGCTGGGTGGCCATTAATGGTGACAGCAAGCTAACTAGCTATAATATTTGGCTGTCTCCCATCTTTACCCAGTGATTCTTTCACATCACCTCTATGAGTTCAAGCATGGGAATCTGAGCTAAGCTGAATGGTGAAGAAGCGAAGTGACTGAATGTGAGGGACACTGGCCTCTTTCTGAAGACCTCGGTGCAGTTCGGTAAATGGCCTAGTCTCCCAGTGTTGGCAGGTCACCACATTCAGCTAAGGAATGCATCTTCAATTCACTCTGGGTTTTCCATAGGACTGTGCTACCCAACTCTTCTTGATTTTGTTTTTGTTTTTGTTTTTGTTTTTCTGAGGGCCTCCAGACTGTGATGCTCCTGCCTGCCATTCTCAATCACTCAGAAAGAAAACACACCATTCCCAGCTTTTCTATTCCAGGTTGAGGCAGTCTCAAAACTTAGGCATGGGCCAAAAAGGGGTCAAAACACTCTTTCGCTACATGCTTCCCTACAGGTTTTGCAGTAGCCAGATGTGGAAGAAAAAAGTAGAAGTCAGAGCTCAGGCACAAACTTGGCAAACCACAGAGGGCATGGCATGGGGGAATAAGCAGCTGCAGATGCGACTATACCTGGGGCCACTCTGATCTTCGTTAATAGGGGTTTTTCCAGGGTGTGGTGAACTTTTGTCAGGTCTGTGCAGATCTCCTCCATATGCCAAGATTATGAGTAATACCAAAGCTCAGGGCTCTGAGATTTACTGACTTGGGACGGAAATGGGTCTACTAAAAACTGAGATGAAGGTCAGATGTGATTGCCAAATTACAATGGAAATGACATTTAATAGTTCAACAAGTCATGAGAGGTTTCTGATCACAAGCATCTGACATTCATGTATATTTCTTAAAGACAATCAGAATAAAATCGCCCCTTTGCTTTGTTCTAAGGTTTCCTCTTTTGGATTTTAAGGGCTGGTCAGAATTCTGCCTTTTCGGAGCTCAAAATCTTCCTTTGATCACCTTGTTAGGTTATCACTTACTCCCACACCTGTAGGTATAAATCAGCACCCACTTGGGCCATGTGTGCTCCTGTCTCTGCCATTTTTATATTCTGCAGCTTTATTCATTTACGTTTTTTAGAATTCCAGCTCTATAATTACTAGAGGAGACTGTATTATCTCCATGGCTTCCATTATCCTCTTGGTTCATTCCCATGTTTTTAGAGTGATATCTGAGTATTGTTTTAATGCTGAGATAAATTTTCAATCGGTGCTTCCCTGTGGGTATTTAATAAGAAACACTGAATGATCCCATTTATTTTTTGCTGATAAAATTATTTGTGCCTGATTTCAGGAGTCACTGTGTTAATTTTCTGTTGGGATAACTGCTACTAAGTAGGGGAGAAACAGTTCAAGAGAAATGTTTTGTGAGGTCAAAGGTCACTTCAGTCAGGCTGGCTTTACCTGAGGGCCTCACAAAATAAAACTTCAGGAACACCAAGCGATAAAAACACAAAGACTGAATTACAACCTTCTCTAACAAACCTGAAGGATCTCTGGTAATTACTATTTTTATTAACGATTTTTTGCTTCTGATTACAGAGGCTATTTATTTTACTAAAAGAATATTATCAATGCAAATATTTTTAACATTTTCTTGTGTTTAATGAACTTTGAATAGAATTACTGGATTGTATAGTATTTATTGCCCATTTTCCATTTTAGGGGAAACTGTTTACCATCCTATTGAGCAGGTCCCAGTTTTTGAATGAATTTTTTTCTTACCCAAACAATCAAGACACGTGATATCTAAAGTTCTTTCCAACGACTCTCAGAGGACAACTCCAGGATACTCAGGTTGATTGCGAAAAATCACATATCATCACAATCACCCAATTTGTAATAACAATAAGCTGACTGAGCAGGGAGAAAGTGATAGAGAGCATCCATCAACCATAAAATTCGGTTTGGGATTTTATTATGCATTGTATCATTTGGGGATCATTAGAATTCTTTATCCATAAAAGTATTCATCTAGAAACTTGTTTTACCTCTATAAATCCTAGCTACGTCAAGATCATGAGAGTTTAAAGAATTAGCTGTACAAAGTACACACTCTCTCCCCTCTTGGATCCCAAAGGGCCAAAATTTTACTTTGACAGGTTCCCCACCTTTGAAGTCACCTAGATATGCACTTATGACTCATTAACTTTTCATGAGCCTCCCTACAATCCCTACCCCCCAGGTCACTTCCTGCCATCTTAATTGTCTTATTATCACCATTGTTCTCTCCCTCTGTGTTTCTTGGAGCTTGAGGAATCCCTAATCCTTCATTCTGACTCAGCTTGCCTCAATCATACCCAACCATTCTTGGAAGCTGAACAAAGAGAACCTTTACAAGGGTTTGTTAAAATTGTTGAGCCTTGTTCACTTAATTATGTACAAATGTACAATAAAGGAACATACATGCCGTATCTTATGTCTCTTTTTTTTTATTATTATTATAGGAGGGAAACATTGGAAAAGGAAAGAAAAACAAAACAAAACAAAAAAACCCACAAAAACAAAATTGAGTCAACTTATTCGAGGCAAACGCAAGTGCTATAGCATTGACATCTACAGACTAAAACAAGTTCTTTTTGCTTCAGTAATGGAGTGGACTATTTTGTAAAAATTAATGACAAATTTTTATGTAATGACAAATAAGAGCATGGCCCATGTTTTAAGAAAAATATGGGTATTTACCATGATTTTATTAGAGAAATATGTACTGCACATTCGTCCACAGTCTGTTATGTTCTGTTATGATATTTTCAGCAATCTTCTATTTTTGCTATCTTAAAACAACATGTAGAACTGCTGTACGCCAGATGGAATTTTTCCTTTCCACCCACTTCCCATGGCAAAGGGTCCTTTGCATCTTACATGGAAGTCTTTTATAAATTCCTTTCCTCATCTTTATCAACTAAGGAAAACAAACCACTCAGAAATCACCAAAGTTTGGCTGAATCATTATGAGAAGTATATTTAAGGTGAACGTATATGCCTGCATAGTGTTTCTTAACAGAAAATATTCACATTACACACAAGTTCAAAATTCATTTCTACAAAAGCAGGAATCAAAGTCAACTTGTTCAAGAAAATGAGGATGTCGTAGCATACTTTTGGATAAAGCTAATGAACTAGAATCGAACTATAATTGGACATTGTCTTCACAGGGACTTCAGCTCAAGTCTTTGCACTTGAGGTCCTCACAGCAAAGCCTTAATGTTTATGCTGGTTACCGCTTCATGAAAAACCAACAGAAAGCACTGTGAAGACGGGGAAAGTCAGGAAGCGCTTCTCTTCTCCTGCAAATTCACTCCTACATGGCAGCAGAGGAACCTCAAAAAGTCTAGTCTAATTAAGTTTTCTCTCTCTTGCTTATTAAATCCCTCACAAGAGCTCGATCTTGCTCTCTGCACACAAGTTTTGGCTAAGCCTGTCTGGCCCCTGTGTCTCTCTCATCTGGCCTGCCTCTTCCTTCACCCCCACCGGCCCCACCCCCTTCATGCCCCAGCCACTTGGTTCTGCCTCTAGAGCTTCAGCATCCTCTCTTGCATCAGACCCTTCACATCATTACACGTGTTCTTTCGTCTACCTGGAATGCTGATCCTTTCTCACTTCTCCAAGTAACTCTTCTGACCCTTCAATTCTGCCTATCTCCCTAGACCCATTGAGTTGCCATGCTTCCATCGCACCCTGTGTAACACCATAGAGGCAGCTGTGAATTCGGCCTCTGAATTTCTTGCAGAGTGCAAGCTCTCTGAGGGCAGGGATGTACCAGGGCAGTCCCAGGGAACCAAGGCACATTGTCAGCTGGTACCTGTGTCTCCCTACTCCTTGACATCTCATCATGTTTTTAGTTCTCCAAGCCTCAGTAGTACACAAGTGTCAGGACAGACTGTCCATTTGTCTGTGCATCTTTTCTCTACCTTTTTGTCTTAAAACGTCCATTATAAACGCAAATGAAACCAAACTACCAAAGCTTTCTAGTGTTAGCTGATCAGACAACGATCTATAAGGCGATAAAATTGTTATATTAATGGAGATCAGGGCTTGACAGGGGTAGAGAGGAAAAGAATATATAGTTGTCAGGGGTCTGGAATGAGATACACCACTGAGGAGGACAAAAGCCGCAGAAAAATAATCTGTTTTTCAATATTTCACTTTAATGATTTCTCAAACATACTAGAGATGATAAGGCTATTTTAATTTAACAAGTATAAGAACTTCATAAACCTAGGGAGCAGTATTCGTACCACAGAAAATATAAGATCCTTGGAGAAATGGGGTTGATAAATCAAACCAGCTAAGCCAGTATCAATTTTCTTAATTAGGCCTTTAAAAAATACACTTGAGGGCCGGCTGAGTGGCGCGGTGGTTATGCGCTGGCTTGGGAAGCCAGAGGCCCCGGTTTGGTCCCACATATGAGGGCCAGTGACACTGCCCTTAAAAAAATAATAAATAAATAAATAAATAAATACACTTGAATATTTTCAGAGAAATAAACAAACAGCATAATGACAAATTCCTCTATCTTTAAAAATGCTGAAACTAGGGCCAGCCGAGTGGAGCGGTGGTTAAGCGCTGGCTTGGGACGCCAGCAGCCCTGGTTCGGATCCCACATATGAGGGCCAGTAACACTGCCCTCAAAAAAAAACAAAAAACATTAAAAATGCTGAAACTAAATTTTTAAACCTGTCTGGACTTGCAATGGGCTTTTTATGAGAACCTAAAAATTGAGGTGATGAGCAGATGGCTCCATCACACCATATGAGTGCATCACCGACTTTCACTGGCCACCTCGCTGCCATTTTTCTGGAGGAAAACTACAATAAAGACAACAAACAAAATCAGAAATCGAAGGACTTACACGAAGCAAACTGAACCTGCAAACCTTGCCTGTGAATAAATGAGTAGAGCATGATTACTGCAGCTGTGAAATATGTTTATCAGAGGTGTTTCCTTCTCTCTGAAGGCCTGTGGAATTACTTAAAACACTTCATTAAACGCTGTCTTGAACGGTTACTTGTTTCCCACGTGTGAATTTTTTCCCCAGCTAGATTGTAAACTTCGTGGAGACAAGAACTATCTTCCACCACTGTTGTGGTACTCGGGTAGCCATATTAATTCTGGTTAACAATGAACTAAAAATCCCTTCCTCAAGGAAGCTTATTTCCTCTGAAAAGGTACTTTTAGTAGCAAACCAACACCAAGTCAGGGTTTTGTTATTCAGAAAAATAACATGGTTTCTACATGCGATTTCTCGGTTTATAGGCAGGCAACTTCATATAGTAGGTATTGCCTATCATGCCTGAATTCTGGCTTTCAACAACAAGCAACAATGTTATAAAATTCTATTTGTCTTTCAGTAGTTTCCTGGTTAAACTAAATTGCTGGTAAACTTCAAATAATGCCAAGGTTGCTCTTAACTTTACTTGACTAGATGGAAAATACAAGTTTGAGTACAGAATGACAAAACCACTTTGCTTTTAGCATTTCATAGGGAGTAAAAAGAAGGCTTTCATCTTATACTTAGGCTTTCTTTTTTCTTTTTTTCTCAGCGAAGTAATAGGTGAAATGAAAGTTGGGAAAAGGTCGAGGCCAACTTTTAATATGGGAAATGAGAGTGACAGCAGCCAGAATACTCCAAATCACTTCTCCCCTAGTAATCCTTGAACAAGGAACCTTTTGACGTAGGCAGAATTCCAGGATGAGGCTGCAGGAAACAGGCAAAAGGAAATTCCAGCAGGGGCTGGGTGAGAAGGACCCTACCCTGGCAGCAGGCTTTGCCAGGATTCAGTTTCAAAATATGCAAAATCCCCTTCCCACCCTGTTTCATAAGTGAATTCGAAAAGGGGAAGGAAGTAGGGTGGGTCCCAGACCTAACAAAGGGGCTGAAGAAAGCGGGGGTGGGGAGAGGGAAGGATGCTGACTGGGTCCCTAGGGAAAGTGTCGCTCAGCAGGTCTTTCATGTACGTTTTATAGCCCCTCTGTCTCCGCAACCTGGAAATTGGGAACTCCGTTCAGGAGCTGCTGTTATATTTCAGGAAAAGTAGTTTCGGTTTTCTGATAAATGGAGCAGTTGTATTCCAGAAACTAGGATCCATCTCTAAATATATTTTTTAATACGGCTACTTCACTGATAAAATGTGAACAGTTTATATGCTTTTAAATCTAAGTTAGGACTCAAATGATGCAAGCACCTTATCATTCCTTTTTTCTTGTATGCTTCCTATCCCTACTATAATCATTTCAATTAGTAATTGTTCTGTCTCTTTCCTGCACCAGGCTGTCCTCCTAATTGGTCCTCTTTTTCAGGACTAGCATGATTCTTAGCATCTTGGCTTCCTAGCCCTCCTCTCGGTCTTCCCTCCGATGATTGCTGAGGAAAGAAGTGCTCCAGGGGCCATCAGACTTGAGTTCCCTCAGCCCAGCTCTGTTTAATCACTCAGCAGCCTCGACTTCCTAATCTGTCAAACTGAAATATCATTTACTTCACACAAACCCTCCCACACCAATCCTTTTCATGAAAACTAATAAAACTAGTCAATGGCTCCTCATTAGTTCTAGTGAAGTGAAATTCCTCAGCCCTGAAAATCCTCCACAGTCTGGTCCCAATGTCATTTCTCACCAACTCTTCCTTCTCCAGCCTCCCTGTCACCATCCCCTCCCTCACCCCCTACCCTTACTACTCTGGTGACGTAGAATGGTTTCTGGATTACCAAAAAAAAACAAACACCTTATATTTTGATATTTCTGTGCATTTTCTAATGCTATTCTTCCAACTGGAAATTGCTTTTGTTTTATTTCGATTATTTAAATCCAATCTAAAACCTATTTTAAGGTCCACATCAAACTCTACCTCTGTCGTAAGAGAGAATCCTGTTTTTCCATGTGTAAATTCTTCTTCTAACTCCTGTCTCGCTCTTGGGTTTATCATCATTGCTTCTCTGTAGCTGTTATTTGTGTCAATATCTTTTCTACACAAATTGACTATATTCCCGAATGGTTGGAGCCTGACTATACTACTTCAAGGTTGAAACTACCACAGTTACTCCAGATACCCTACAACATCAGCTTTAATAGAGGTGTGCTGAATGAATTAGTGACCAAGGGTATTCGAGAATAACAGTAGTGCAATACCAACTCAGACTATATGGGTGACGAGAGCACCCCTAACATCACAGTTAATTCTGAAGAAGACATACACATCTTTACAGCAAATGTCAGAGCTTTGGCCAAATTATCCAGCTTATTCTGGGGATACCCGAGATTCTCCCTGAAAGGTATTGTCAAAGTGCCTGGTCTAAGAAGATTTATGTAGCCCCCATACTGTTATCCAGGACCCCCATCTAAAAATTTGTTATTGAGATAAACACCATGTGCCTTAGCATATATCTCAGATATACTGCAAGAAACATACTGCAGGAACATAAAGCCAGGTAAATGTCTTGTGCATCTTTTTGGTAAAGGTGACTAACCATTCTAGTAATAAACAGAATGTTCTGATATCTACTATCAAAGAAACATTAATAAAAATTCAAAGCTTGCTGAATCTAAAAGAGCATACACATCCTCCCATTACAAGTCATCAAATGCTGTCAATTTTACCATCTAAATGACTCTCAACATTTACAGCCTTCTTACTTCCCATAGCTACCACCCTGGTTCAAGTTTCTTTCACCTGACTCACTACAATAGCTTTCTAAGGGTTCCTTCCACACTTTCCTGTTCCCCACTCAATTTTTCCTCTAAAGCAATGCCAGGAGCTCTTACAAAGACAATATCTGATTATGCCACTTCCCATCTTTGATGGCTTTCTTCTACCAGAAAAGCAAGTCTAAACTCCTCAGAGTGACTTACCAGATCTTTCAACTGAACTCTAGACTTCCCTACAGCCCCCGGCCTTCATTCCCCATGAATCCTCCAGTGCTCAAGTCGTGAATTCTCCAGTGCTCAAGATTCCTGCTGGTCCCTCTATCTGAAACACTCTTCCTCAACCTGCCCTTCTAGGACCATCAGTTATCCTTCAAGGGCAGGCTCAAAAACAGTCCCCACTTAGTAACACAGGCCCCTTCCTCTATTTGATATAATCACAGAATTGAAACTAGGAAATAGGATGCCTTGAAGAGGTTAATTTCTTTAAAGAATTAATGACCAAATGTTAATCTCACTATCATAACAGTTAGAAGAAAGAGCCAATTTCCGTCCTCTTCCCTAAAGTTCTCACATAATAATTTTCAACACTTAGGAATAAGTGCTGGCTAATTTTGCCTACAGCTAGTTCACAGAAAATAGGAAAACCAATTGCTTCCTGAGAAACTTGTGATAATTATACATTTAACTTTTTAAATTTCAGAATTACCTTGGCAAAAGCACAGAATGAAATGTTTCTCTAATTGTGTGCATTTATAACCATGGCATTTACCAGTTTAAGCAAATATTAGAAATGCCTACTCAGAAAGCTCTAAGCCCCTTCAATTTGTAACAAGACATACCAGCAACAAAAGCTTTATTCTACCAAATTCATGCCTTTCTCCATGCAGCACTACTTCGAAGTGGCTTTCTCATTGTTTGGTACATATGTATAAAAAGGGATGTGGCATTCTAGAACTGGAGAAGCAATATAGATTAGTAAAAAGAATGACACAGAAGGCAACTTGAATGCTAACTCAAATTCTACCACTGTCTTCTTAGCCAGCTTTGGCCCAGGAATAGTGGGTAAGGGAGATGAAGCCCATCATAAAAAAAAAAAAAAAAAAAAAAGGAAATCTGTATGTCTCTCTAGGGCTGGGTCATTATTGTTATTGTTATAACAAGAAAAGGAAACTGCGGACTTAGGTTTACATTAAGTAAACTGCAGTTTCCTCTGTACATGCTGTGCGTTATAACTCAGTTTCTATGAGTAAGAGCAGATGACGGCTATTGGGAAAAAAAGCAAGGGCAGGAAAAATGAAACTGCTTCACCCACCTCACAAACACTCTGAACTCAGCGTGCAAGCAAAGGTATAGATACAGTGAATGCTTAAGATATAAAATATAATCTCCCAGATCGTTTTTACTCATAAATTATTGGAAAAAGTATAAGCATCTAGTATCAAGTAATTCATTTAGTGGAGCACCATATAAATATCAGCCTTGAATATGGAAGCAACCTAAGTGCCCATCAATAGACGACTGGATAAAGAAATACGCTTGGTTTATACAATGGAATATTTCTCAGCCATAAAAAAGGAATGACATTTTACTGCTTGCAACAACATGGATGGACCTAGAGGATATTATGCTAAGTGAAATAAGTCAGAGAAAGACAAATACCATATAATTTCAGTTATATTATGCAGACGCTAAAGAACAAAATAAACTAACAAACAAAACAGGAACAGATTCATAGATACAGAGAACAAACTGATGGTTGACAGATGGGAAGGAGGTTGGGGGGCTGGGTGAAAAAGTGAAACGACTAAGAAGTACAAATTGGTAGTTACAAAACTGTCATGGGGATGTAGCATATAGCATAAGGAATATAGTCAATAATACTATAGTAAATACGTATGGTGTCAGATGATTGGTACTAGATATAGAGGGGGAGACACTGTGTAAGTTATATGTCTAACCATAAATGCTACACACATGAAACTAATATAAAATAGTATCGAATGTCTACTGTAATTGAATAAAAAAATTAAATTAAATTTTTAAAAAAGAATACATAAATATCAGTCTTGAGAGCTGATCAGTTCACCTGGTGTCATCCTGCAGGAGACAGCTCACAGAATAGCTAAATTTATATTTATCACTAAGGAAGAAAGATCCTTAATATTCGTCTTTCCCTACTTTCAGCTTCGTTAAGAAAAGTCTATGCAGAAAGGGCCATAGTTCTAATGTTTATTTTTACAGCCTCTTTCCGCTCAGAAGCACAGACACTTCTGAGCTGTTAATATATCCATATTATGGGCTGGCCAAGTGGCGCGGTGGTTAAGCGCTGGCTTGGGAAGCCAGCGGCCCTGGTTCGGGTCCCATATATGAGGGCCAGTGACACTGCCCTCAAAATATATATATATATATATATCTCTCTCCATGTTATGACATTCAGGCAAGAAGTGAAACACCTCACTGTTCCATTTTACAATCTTAAAAATGAAGGTTTGAAGGGAATAGTGTAGGTAGCCATAGGCAAAGCTGCAAATCTTCTACCACTAAATTTCTGCCTCATGTTAAGTCTTTACAATTATCAGCACCAAATTCAGATTTCTTTATTAACATTATATTTGGAGGGTTTTATATTCTCATTAGCTGTAACTATAGTATTCTGAATTGAGCTAAATTATAAGGCAAAGGCAACACAGGTACCTTTTGAATAAGCATAACGTTTGTGGCCTAAGGTTGATGATTTCTAACCTTGGTGAATTGGTACTCTACTGTTGGTTTGATTTTAAAAGATCTTGCCCTACGCTCAAGTTGTCGCTGGCCCAATGAATCGAACATGTGATCCACTGTAAAATATATCATTCATTTTAAGGACCACAAGGAAAGAAGGCGGCCCACCACTAAACTATGACATGTTTTTATATCATCAGTTGTTAAGACTCACTCTGATTTCAGGGATGCTAAAAGGTGGGGGAAATGGGCATCTTGAAATAAATAAAATATAGCATATGAAAACCGTTGTTCTTCTAATTAAAATGAACTAAAAGGAACAGTGTTTTGAGAAATTTCAACCATGAACTTGGATATTCAAATGTGCTAAGGACACATCAGAGATTAGGAGTCAGTCCTTGATACAGTCAACTTGCAGGGTGCTTGTAACAACTTAGAAAAGCCTCTGAACTTTTCTATAGTAAAGTGAAGGCTCCTGAGACCCCCATTTGTACTTGAAGTCAATAATCACCCCCGAAATAGTTCAGTTACAAGGCTGTGAGAGTGCCGAGTTATTCTCCCCGCTTGAGAAGCCCACTGCTATGACTTGACATTGAGCCATCAGAGACGTGCTATGGCATGAAAGTGAACAGCTTGCCACACTCCAACATCTCACCTCCTCTCCTGCTCAGTAAAACCCTGGTATTTGTACTGAGGGCCTTCGAGCAGAAAACGCATGAAGCACTTTTTCCCCCTTTGAAAGGGATGAAAATAAAATTCCAAAGAAGAATTCAAGTCAGAGAGAGACATGTTTATAAGCACTGCGGAATTTTCCTTCATGAGCAATGCTGGCTAGCTCAGCCCTGAGAGTGAAGTCTTACAAACAACAACAAAAAGTCAACACACAACAATGTGTGGCAGAAGAGAGTGGTTCCATTGTCTTCCCAGCGTGACGGCAGCTCTATCGGTCTAAGGCTCCATCTGAATAACCGCTTTCAGGAGAAGCGAGCAGAGCGTCCCTTTCCTCCAGTTAAACTACATCCAAACAATATAACACTTGTTGGAACACAAATACTCATAAGACACTGGGAAAACTCCCTTTCTGACTCTCCTGCTTGGTGAGACTATCTATAATCTGCTCTGTTCTTGTCTATTTCTAGAGACTTTGGAAACATTTATTTGGTAACGAGAACCACCCTTGTACTAAACATAAAAGTACATGTTCTTTCAATATTCATATTCCACAAACTCTCTGATGGGGTGAAAGTCCCAAGGTCAAATTTGAAAGCCATCAAATTAGGATCATAAACAGACATGCATTCATGTTTGCTTACATGTGTTCTTATTATATTTCTACATGACTTCTTCTTAGAAGAGTTCTATAAATCCAGGGTCATAAAATACTGGCTACGAG
The DNA here is from genome assembly GCA_033961575.1 of Aselliscus stoliczkanus. Taxonomy (NCBI): domain Eukaryota; kingdom Metazoa; phylum Chordata; class Mammalia; order Chiroptera; family Hipposideridae; genus Aselliscus; species Aselliscus stoliczkanus. The sequence continues at coordinate 18,329,488 of CM066740.1, read as the reverse complement.
CTGTCATTTTTATTGAGGAGGATGCTTTTTGGGAGAAAAAAAAAACACCCTAAAGAATTTAAAATAAAATATTCTTTCCTTCAAACATACAACCAGGAAGGAATCTTTTCCACCCCTTCCAAAGTCCCCAAGAGTAAAAGGGCTTACATGTTCAGGTTTCTCCTGCTCCTTTTTGTCTGTCTGCAAAAACTGACAGTTGTCTCTTGTCAGCTTCTGGACCAGTTCAATCCTTCCGATGTCATCTCTCTCCTGAAGCTTGCACATCACCCCCGCCTTGAGAGTTGGAGAAAAAGCGAAGATGTACTTAAATCCACAGTCCCAGGACATGACACCGCTGCAAAGTTCACCTTACAATAAGCTCATCTTCTCCGTCGCCTAGATTAAATCATGGTCTTCGTAAAATGTTGGGCCTTTCCAAAATTGAAATTGTATTATTCTAGGCCTGCCACACCAAAAGGCTTAAAGTTGAGCTCATTTATCAGTCTGCTTTAAGAGAGCGAAGGGCAGAGCCAACTAAATCATTTGCTACTAACGTGTGCTCCTGATATGCCACTATTTGTTCCTGACAGCCTGTTTCCTGTTACATAAGCAAAGCCTAACAAGAGGTTAAAAACTCATGGGAAAGTTAGCCAGGAACCACTCCAGCAAAAAGGGTGAAGTGATACAGAGTACTAAAAATAACAGTACATAACCTTCTAATTCTTTCGCTCCATCAGATCATTCCATGTACAAATACACAGTTAATAAGACCATGAGATTCCCAGCCCCCCCCCACTACTGGAAAGTTATTATGGGGCATTATTAGTAACATGCCTCAAATGTTACAATGAAATAAGGTGGAAAAGTTTATTCAAAATAAGCTGGGGGAAAAAAAGCTTAAAATTTCATCAGGGTTTGGAAATGATCCAAGAAACATATTTTTTTTATTATGTCAAAGTGCCCAAGTCATAATAATATGAAGGAGGAGAATCTAGGACTTTGATTAGAAAAAAAAAAGATATGTTCGTTATAACACACAACTTATATACTGTTTTTGCTCAAATTCTTTCAAAAATGGTTCATACTGACATATTAGGACATGAGCTAATAAAGAAATCTAAAGTTACTCTTGGCAAGAATATCAAAACTATGGAATTTTTGTTTTACCCAATACAACCTACAGGATTTAAATGGACTCAGCACCATGACCAAATATGGAGAAGAGACCAGAAGTGATCACAACTTCAGGGTGTAAATGCTTTGCGCTAAAGATACCCATTTTGTTGAGTTGGAATCAGAGAAATGGGATCATAGATGCAAAGCAGTAGCTAAATCTTTATTCCCAGGGGCAAGGACATCTCTTTATCTAGCAGTTTCTCCAACAAGTAGGAAGGAAACAAAAAAATCTGTGAAGTGGCCCACATCACCGATTGCCAGAGGACAGCAAGTGGAATTCCTCCACCCAAGTCAGATTTATTTTTACATCCCTCACAAGAGGTCTTCCAGTTCATTTCCAAGGTTTCCTTGGACAGGAATCTCAGTTTATCTTAAGACAGTCTGTGTGCTGCTGGAAAGCCAGAATGGTTGGAAAGTCCCTTATTACACTGGACAAAACTCTGAAACCACTGAACTTCAACCCATGAGTACTACTTTTGCCTTTTAAAGCAACTAAAACCATGTCTATTTCTTATTCAATATCTTTCAAATATTTAAATACCAATGGTTATGATATCCTTCTTTTTGCATTTCCCATATGTATCTCCCTAGCTCTCTATTTTATTTATTCATTCATTTGTTCATTCATTTATTCACTCACTCAATGGATTTTATTTGAGCAACAATCGTGTGCCAAGATTTCCCATAGGTTTTAGGGACATGGTAGTGAAAAATAACAAAATCCCACATGTCATTGAGCTTACATTTAATAGGGGGTTTGGATTATATAAGGTACAGATATGAAACATCAGACGGTAATATATGATAGAAAGAAAAATAAAGCAGGGTAAAGGGGCAGAGAAATGATGGGAGGTGTTATTCAGATAGGAATGTCAGGGACAGATTCTTTACCAAGATGACATTTGAATAGAGATCTAAAGGAAGCGAGGAAGCATGTTCCAGGCAGAGGGACAGGAGGGCGAGGTCCCTGGGCTTGGGTGTGCTGGGCATGTTCAAGGAAGAGCAAGGAGAACAGTGTGACTGGAAGTAGTGGGGCTGGTCAGAAAGATGACGGGGACCAGGCCACGTCGTTTCCATACAGGCGGCGGAAGGTGTTTACATCCTTTTCTGACAAGATGCGAATCCTTTCGTGAAGGCTTTGAACAGAGAACTGGTGTAGACTGACTTACATTTTAATGGGATCATTCTGTCTTCTGGGTTGAGAAAATACTGTTGGGTGGGGAGAAGGAGTTGAAGTTAGAAGACCAATCAGGAGACAGGGCTGCAGACAAAGAAATGGCTTAGAGCTGGTGCTCGCGGTAGAGACGGTGAGAAGTGGTTAGAATCTGGATATTTTTCAAAGGGAGGGACAGCAGATTTTGTTGTCTCCGGGAGGTTTGGCCTGAGCAACTGGAAATGTAGGACTGTCCTTTACTGAGATTGGGAAGACTGGGGAAGGAGTTCTGAGAAGGAATATGCCTATTTGATATCCAAGTGGAGCTGCTAGGTTGGCATTCTGGATGTTATGTTGGGGTAGCGGGGAGAAGTTCAGGTCAGAGATAGGAATTTGGGAGTCATCATAGTGTAGACGGTAGTGAAAACCAGAGGAATGAGTGAGGTTATCCATGGAGCGATATAAACAGAGAAGAGGAGAAATCCAAGAACTGAGTCTCATGTTTAGATATTGGGAAGATGAGGAGTAATCAGAAAAGGAGGCTAAGAGGTAGTTCTCAGAGGAGAACCTGGTGAGTGAGGAAGGAGGTGCTTCAAGGAGAAGGGAGGGGAAAATTGTATCAAATGCTCCTGAAATATCAAAAGGGATAGGTTCAACATAATTGACACTGAATTTGACAGAAGTAATTGGTGACTCTGAATACAGTATTTTTGTGTTTTGTTTCAGAAAATTGTGGTAGGGAAAAAGCCTTCTTAGCTTAGATTCAACACAGAATGAGAGACCATTCTTCTAAGAAGTTTTGTTACAAGAAATGGGGCACTAGCTAAAGAACAATGCTTGCTGAAGGGAGTTTTGATTGCTTGAATGTGTAAGCTGAGGGGTATTCCAGCATATTTATCTTTATTAGAAATCATCCACTATGGAGGGAAATTTGATGACATAGGAGGGAGACAGGGCACTTCTAGGAGTAATGTCCTTGAGTAGGAAAGAGACCGTGAAGATCTACTCTCAGATAGAAACAGGAATATATTTCACTCACTGTCACAGGTGGGAAGGTTAAGTACAGAGGCGAATGTTCAGGAAGGTTGATATATCTGGTGGTGGGACCATGTGGAAATTCTTTTCTGAGGCTTCTATTTTCCAGAAAAATGAGGAGAAGTCAAGTTATTAGCTCAGACTAAAGACTGTGTGAAGATGCTGGAGTTATGAAAAAAGAAGGCTTGTAACAGTCATTTCAGTTGCAAGGGGTGGCAAGCTTTGTTTGTAAAGGGCCAGAATGTAAAATTCTAGGCTTAGTGGGCCATGTGGTCTCTGGTGCATCTACCCTGCTCTGCATTGTTAGCGCAAAAACAGCAAGAGACAATACATCAACGGAAGAGCACAACCGTGTTCCAGTAATAATACTTCACTTACAAAGTAGGCAGTAGGCTCTGGTTTGTCAGCTCCTGGCTTGGGAGAAGAGCAAACTGAACAAGGAAAGTAGAATGAGATTGCCCACTTGATTTTATTTTTAGATCCTTTTACAGTCCTAGCCACCCTCCCTGGTTTATTTTTGTTTGTCAGGGTTTTAACAAAGCCCATGACCTGAGATAATGCTAAATATCTGGGCCACTCTTGAAGATGCTTTTTCAATAATCAGTAAAGAGTAAAAGAAGATCAGTGGTGTTAAATTTCCTCCTTGAAACTGAAAAGGCAAGGAAACTGTTCAGGGAAATTTCTACACAAAAATGGTTGACATTCTTTAAGTGTTCTGACACTTAAAGGAATAAGTGTCTGTTATCTAGAATATTCATGTGTGTTGACCAGGTAGGTTTTTTTCTCTCTCCATCCATGTCAACCTCACAGTGTTTAATATACTGTCCTGCTAGTGAAGACAGGATGTTAATGATCCTGCAACCTCAGGGCCTGCTCCATGGTTGTTTATTCAGTAGTGTGATGGATTAGTCCTAATCTCTCTCTCTCTCTCTCTCTGCTCCCCAGTGTAGCACCCCTGCGTCTTAGAGGGCACCTGTGGGCCTGGGGCCAGGCAGGGGTGGCCCACCGGGGTATGACACCATGGAGCTAACTAATCAGGCAGCTGGGAGTGAGCCTGTTACCACTTCCCAAGCATGGCCAAAGCTAACCTCCCCTAGACACCGATTTGGACAGAACCTTTCCTTCTGTCTGTGGGTCCCACATACGTTTTTTTATAAAAAAACAACCGATACTATCATCAGCAATAACAGGGTAGGGCTGAGTAGAGGAAATTAAAGAGACCTCGATTTCTTTCTTTGGTTTCCACATAAACATGAGGTTTTAAGGAACTCTGAACATACTTCGTATCATATGCTTAGGACTCTAAATACAGACTTTTCTTTTTGAGGAAATACATTTTTATTAGAACCAGCTACATGTGTACACACATTATGTATTTTAAACACAAAATGCTATTACTTTTAAACATGGGTTTCAAACTGACTTAATTATTTCATATTTACAATTACGTCATCTTATAATTAAAAAAAAATACTACTGTCTTGGTTTTCTAGTTTCCCCATAGTTCCTAGATGCATTTTTACAAATTAGTCAATTCTCAGCAATCCTTACATAACAACTATCAAAAAAAGCTTTCAAGGAAGGTTATGAATGGTTCTTCATTCCCTGGAGAATTTAAGCCCAGAGAGAGACCCACACATCCTAAATAGTTATATATAAGGCCCTCTTCCGTGAAAGCACATCACTAAACCAGATGTTTTCGGGGGGTCCCTTTCAAAGCCCCGTAATTCAGTGATTTGATTTAAAAAAAGACATGGGTTTATTAATATATCTTAAGAGCTTTGTTATGGCAGGAGAAGCAAGATAACTAACAGCTCTCAATCTAGACTCTCCCATTCCTAGGCTACTTAATTTACTGATATGAAATTAATTATAAACAGTTTACCTTGCAAGTCGAGAAAAAAATAAATAAAAGATTAATGGGTAAGAATCAGAAGAGTTATTTGAAAGCCTTATCTTAAGGTCTACATTCAAAAAGAAAAATCTCTATAATGTATAATTAAAGCTATTCATATGATTTTCAGTATTCAAGAAGAGAAATGTTATAATTGTAAATGAAAAAGTCTGTTTCCTTTATAAATGGAGTCATAAAAATGTTGGGTTCATTTTTCAGTGGTAAAATGAAACTTGGACAGGATTCCCTTAGGAAACCTGACAAGGATAATAAATGAACAACCTTTATGACAAAAGGTGAGAGAGCATAGTTCTATGAATGAAACATTTATTTTCTGCCTGATTGTAACTTTAAAAATCACTCTTCCTAAAACACTTTGAAAAAAAACTATGCAAAAACTGCTCTCAAGGGAAGGAAAACCGGGATGAAAGCGTCCACCTTTCATGAAAGCACTTTTGCAATGACAGAATGCTGTTCAATACAAATGCAGGGGTCTCGAATAAATTCTTCCTGATTGCTACATAATAGACACATTTCTTTAAAAATTAACTCTTGAAGAGAAATTCATACTTTTTTTGTGGGGTTTTTTTGGTACTTTAAAGAGAAAATCCAAATGAAAGAATAAAACACTGATGGGTTGGGATAATAATTATAATCACCATTTTTTTTTTTTTTTAGACAACAAGCATTCATTTTCTCAAATTTCTTCAGAGAAAGGAAGAAAACGAAGAAAACTTTCTTCCTGGTTGGGATAGAAAATTATATCCTTAGATTTATGGGGAAGGACCAAGGAACAGTCTCACAGTGAAATTGCATATGATGGGCAGTGTGATGGGAAAGGCAGGTCTCCTAATTAACACCCAGGACATTACCAGTACAGGCCTTGAAGCAAGCGGGGGCATCACAAAGCATTAGACATCATTCAGTGACTCCTAGCCCCTCACTGTGCAGGAGGGTTAATGCAAGTTCAGGGAGCTTGATTCTTCTGGGCCCCCTCCTCTGTGGAGTGACTGGTGTTAATACACCATGCTGACCGGATACAGCGGTCCTATACAAACACTATGTGATGCTGAGTCCTAGAGCATGCTGGGGGTGGGGAGGGAGGCAGAAACTATTGTCAGATGGACTTTATTACATTGATTCCACCCAAATACTTTCTTACTCTACCATACTTAGACAACGTTCTCTTCTGATGAAACAAAATACATGATATATTTACATAACTGACAAAGTAAGGGGTTCATTTATTACGTATATTTGATTCCTTGAACTTCAGACTAAATCACCAATATTTTGTCTTGTCTTGACCTAACAGAAATTATAGCTCTGATCTGTATATATTATTGACCATATTGCTTAGCAGGGCAGCAAAGCTGACAAATAATAAAGTAAAAAAAAAAAAGAGGATAAGAAAACTCTAATACATTCTAAGGAAGGATTTAAAAGGGTCATGTGTTTCCTGTGACAGCTATCACAGGCTGAAATAAGAGCTTTCTTCAGTCTATGAAAAAAATAGTCACACTTTGGCTACTGATAAATTAATCATCAAAATGTCAATTAATTTGTATAATTAACAGTTATCATCGCTTAATGTTAAAGTGATTGATTCTAATGGGGGATCGGAGACAATGAAAATAATTACTGAATCCAGTGGCCATTGGCCACCTGAATAAAAGTGAGAATTTCCCAAGTTCAACATGTTATGAATTACTCACTGAAGGTGTCCTAGACCCCTTAAACTAAGACCTGGCAAAATGTCTATACATTTTGATAAAGAGTCTTTAATCCTTAGTCCTATATGAAGAGTTGTAAAGAGTGAAGAGTAGGGATTGTAGGTATGTGAAGATACCATACTGGTAGACAGACAGCACCACTGCAGCCTGGCCAGGTTACATACCTTAAATACTCAAGCCAAAAAGCCCATGATAGATGCTCATAATGACAATGGTAACTCACGGAGGCTAACATTTTTGAAGGACCATGTGCCAGGTGGTGATCTAATTGCTTCACATATACTCATTTACTCTTCCACACAAGCCCATAATCACCCCCATTATACAGAGGTTTAGTTAGAAAGGCAGTCTAGTACAGTGGGGCAAAAAGCAAGGACATGGGAGTGAGACTGCTTTAACTTGATTCCTGGACTCACCACTTACCAGCTCACCTATAAAGTGGTGCTCATTACCTTAGCTGCCTCATAGGGTTTGTTGTGAGATTCAAATACATTAATAAAAACACAGAGCTTAGAAGAGTGCCAGGTGCATAGGAATAAGGGTGAACTCTCAATACTATTCCAGAAAAGGAATGTGGGGGACAGGGAGTCCAGTAACTTGCCCCCAGGTTGCTGTGACAGCCAGGAAAGAACCCAGGCAGGCTGGCCCTGGGGGCAGGGCCCTTAAACTTCATGTGTGCTGCCTAACATGTATGAACCTCTCATGTGCCAGGAGGGCAGACATTTTTAATGTTTCATTTCACACTCAGGACTTTATCATGTCTCCACTTTCCAGAGAAGAAAACCAAGCATGCTAACCACTGCCCAGCACAGTGGGGATATGTCGGTGACTAGGACACAGATACGACCCTACAGCACTTGTAGGTTCAGAGACACTACAGAACTTGCCCGGGCACCAGGGATGAGGAGGAAGGGCTGGGATGCCAATGAGCCCTCCACGAGCTCTTCCCTCTGCCCACATGTCACTGCATGAGAACAGGGAGTTTCGTAGGCAGACAAGATATTTTAGTGAGTAAAGGAAGACAGGACCCAATAGATCAGGGCTGAACTAGAGTTTTCTGGTAGGTGGGAAACCTGTGTATACGGTCCAGTCTCTCTGGGGTGAGTGACTGTCTTACCCCAACATGCAGCCAAAGTTTTCAACAGCCTCGGGGCCTATATTTTCCACAGTGACATACGAGTATGTTATCACTTATGGAGAAGCAATGAAAAAAGCCCATTTCCACTTAACTTGTTCAAATATGCTCTGGAGTGAAGATTGCAATAATGTGAAATACTTACCATACAGTCTGGCAGATAGGTGCTCAATTATATGTATATACTTCAAGCATCCAATTAATAAAAGTACACATATGGATACACCCATGAGTACACACATACATCTATTTCGAATTCTGCCTAGATTTCTGATGGGGAAACTCTGACAGTTTTCTTTAAGCTCACTTTACATAACTTGAACTACTGACGATCCTACCCAGAGCATTCGTATAGATGGACCCGCAGAATCAAACCAATAAAACTGGTGCTTCTCCCGTGGGGGCAGATCAAGCTTTCTCAGGCACATTAGAGGGGGTGACAGCTGCCTGCCCTCCTACGCAGCCTAAGCCTATAACGCTCCTAATTATGCCTCCCAGTGAACTTAACTCATGACTTTCAAACCTAAACAGTCTGTTCCTGATCTAATTATCAATTCACCACCTTCAACTGGCTTCATGATTTCATTCCTGTGTACATCCTGCGAGATTATGTCACTATTGCTGAAAAAAAAAATCATAATATCTTGAAGAGCAAGGTCTGAGTATCCTTTGGAGATACACAAAGGAAGAAAATTGCATTAAAACAGACTTTTGCCCATAGAATAAGTTCAAAAGAGATAAAGAATAATGATTTAAATTTAGAAACATCTGTCCCACTAATAACTTAATGATTGAAGAAAATTTCCAGAAAGGAATCCCTTCCCAGGTTTGCTGGGAAGCCTGAAATGTAATTTCAGTTTGAACTTGTGGGTTGCAGCATTTTGAATATTACTACAGTAAGACAATTCCAAACAATTCCTTATATGAACTTATGAAAACATTACAACCTGTGCATCTTGACTGAAAAGCTCGTGTGATTATTCTGAACAGTTTTAGAAATGTAAAGGTGAAGCGCAATGGGCCAACTGAACTAAGAATCTTTTTCTCAGCTTTATTAAAGTGTACTTTCATATACAAAAGGTTGCACCTAGGGCCAGCAGAGTGGCGCATTGGTTAAGCGCTGGTTTTGGGATGCCAGCGGACCCGGTTCGGATCCCACATGAGGGCCAGTGACACTGCCCTCTACAGCTAACAACAGCTCCACCTGGAGGTAGGCTGTGTGAGCCCCAGTGATGGTGTGGGCTGCAGTCCCTGCTGCAGTGGGCTGCCATAGGCTACAGTGAGTGGCCAGCAGCCAGCGTGAGCTGCCAATAGCCGCGGTGAGTGACCATCCAGAGGCCGGCGACCGATCAGCCTCACCCGGGAAGAGCGCAATGACAATACCAACAGTGAAGCAACATCCTCCGCAACTAAACTGAAGAACAAAAAGACAGCAACTTGTCTGTTCCCCTTCCGCGATTCCACAACGCTGTTCCCCTCCCCCAATTCCCCAATAAAATCTTTAAAAAAAAAAAAAAAAAAAAAGGTTGCACCTAGTTAATGTATACACCTTGATGAATTTGGACATATGTGATGCCGTGATACCATTGCCACAATCCTTAAATGCAATTTCCTCTGCAAGGTCTAGGTGAACAGAGCAGCACCGTGCATGCAGTGAGGGCTCACAAAAGCCCTGTGCTTCCAGGCTTCTCCATCTCCATCTGCCTGAGTGTAGAGTCCGTCAGGTTCTTTTACCTGGGTAGACCAGCCCATTGCTCTGTACATACCACAGTCAATTTCCAAGCAGTAGACTCACCTGGACCCACTCCTTTCTTTTTTAATATGCATAATAAAATGTATAATAAAATCCAATGGCTTATGTATTCTACATCCTTTTCTTTTTAACCTTCACCACTGTCCTATCAGGTAGATTTATAGATGACTAATCTAAAACTCAAAAGGGTTGAGAAATCAGCTTACGGCAACTAAATGTTTAGCTACGTCACATAATGCTATAGCTGGGTGTCAAGGGGGATGGAATTCTGAGGAGCTGAATTATTGAGGACTTGGAAAAGAATTATTGGGGACTTGGAAAAGAATGTCACCCATTCTACTTCTTTCCTTGCTGTTCCCACTAAGAATCTTTAAATGCTCTGCATTTACTTAAAGTTAATAGTTGATAGCACTACGGTGTCCAAGTTTTTATGCTGCAGTTGTATTTGGAGGTAAGGTGCTACCAAAATCATAACCATGCCATGAAGTAGATACTGGGGTTAGCAAAGAACGATTGGCAGGTGCGGCATGACACCAATCCGCCTGGCCAAGCCCCAGCAGCCGTGCTGTCAGTTAGCTGAGTCTCCTTTGCTATCTCCGGGGGGGATGGTCTTCACTAAGGGTGGTCTCTCCTGGTTCTTCATTTACTTTCCTTGCTTTTTTCTGAGAAGTGGAGTTTGTCTCCCTATCTCTCCCTCCTGCACGAATGGAATTATGAATGTGATTATCAATTTAGGACCTTCCTTGTAAAAGATCTCTTTATCAAAAACAAGTACTTTATTCCCATAATATGACTATTTTACAGAATGTAAAAGGCAAAACCTATGTCAAACCTGCACTATCTCACCTCTCTCAACAGACAGGAAGGGTGCCCTCAGGGACTGTCATGGAACGTATCATACCTGAGAATCTGGAGCCCCTTCAGCATCTGGCACAGATACGTGTTTGTCACTGTTTTCTTCATCTTGTTCAATTGCTTAAATTAAAAAAAAGAGCAATATTAAACAAATGTAGCATCATAAGAAAATTGTTTCAGATCATTTTCTTTCAGATAGCAATTTGACAGGAAACATTAATATTACGCAGATTAACAAAATGTTAATATCGGTACTATCTTTTTATTACTAGGATGAAAATTTTAACTAATTGAATGTGTTTCATGTGCATGATCTCATTTACTAAAATCAATGGCAATGGAAAACTGACCTCATTCTCCTTTTCATCAAAACCTATCAAGTCATCATCATGTCGGTTTTGTGCTTCACCCAAAGGGAAGTTGGGGTGTAGATGAAGGAGTCTATCAAGCTCATGTGAGAATGTCATTTTTTTATATGATGTGTTTTTTGGCTAATAGTTTAACGTTATGTAAGAAGCATATTTTATATGTGAATTGCTCAGTATATTGTTATCACAAAATTCTAAACTGTGGAGTCTTGAATCCACTTCTTCTCCCACATTCTCCTGGCATCTCCCTATTCAAGTCCTTGTCTCCCTTTCCATGCGAGTGCAATAACCTCGTGACACAAAGTCCCTGATTCCAGCTTCTCCCTAATACAGTACAGCTTGGGCACAACTGCTGAACTAATCAATCTCAAAAAATATAACAAAAACAAGTTCCATTCTTTAGCCTACATATTGCTTGTCTTATCAAGTGTGAACTCTCTGTTCATCAGTGAAGGTCTACCTTGAACTCTCTAGCTTCCTCCTAATCTCCAAATTCACACTCATGCTCAACACCAAAACATACTGTACCCAACTCTGTCCCAAGCACAGTGATTTTATTATTTCTCTTTTTTATACAGCTGGCTCTTTCATCTTAACAAATATTTATTGAGTACCTACTATGTGTCTGGCGCTAGAGTTATTCTTGTGAACAAGATAGATAAATTCCTGGCCTCATGAAGTACACATATTACCTGGGGAGTTAATCAATGAATAATAACTACTACTACAACTACTAACAACAACAATAATAATAATTTAAAAAATAAAATGGAATTAAAGATCATGATAAATGGGGAAATGACAGAAAACTAAGTAGGCGAGGCCATTTTGGAGAGGAGGCCAGTGATGGTATTTCTCTGAAGGAGTGATATTTGGGCTGAGACCTGTAGCCACCCATGAGATGGAGCCACCCATGGCAGGTGTGAGTGATATGAGACAAGCCTGAAGAGAGTAGAGACCATGGAAAATTCAGATTTTAGCCTAAGAACATAGGGAAACACTAAGGAATTAAAATCGGGAATTGCATGATTTAATGTATACGCATACATTTTCAAAAGCAAAAAGTTCTTTTTGCTTTTTTTGTGGAGAACAGACTTAAGAGAATCAAGAGAGGAAGCAGGGCGATCCAGTGAGTTGCTCTTGTCTTGGCAAAAGATGACACTGGCTCAGACCAGGGAAGTGGCGATGAGCTGAAGAAACATGGAAGATTTGAGCTGTGTTTTTAGACAAAATGGACACGATGCGCCAGTGAATTGAATATAGGGCCAGGGGCTGAGGTGAGGAGGGAGAAGAAGCAACCAAGGATGACTCTTTAAGTAGAATGAGTAATTGCTTGCCCGCACATCATTTATTCTTTTTGCCCTCACCATCAAAAGCAGACAGAAACATACCCACCTCGCTGACAGTGAGGTACCCACTGTACTTTTGGATTCAGTTTGCATTGTTTTGTGCATTTTAAAATACTATGCTTTCTGCTCTGTATTTTTAAAAATATCATTTCATGTACCTTTTGCTTTTGTATGCCTTTTCCGCCTACTGTGTGGTGCTAATTGTGGAGCCCACCTAAAGGCCGTGCATACAATATGAGCTCTGTAACAACTAACGGGATAATAATTCCTCCCCAAGTAGCTCAAATGGCACGACTTGACTACACCTACTTATGGAGCTATGTCTTTCATAACTATTTATAAAAAAAAAGAGAGAGAGAGGGGAGGGAAATATTCTGTTAAACTCCATGGGTAATAAGGATTACTCCTACCAGCTAAGCATCTAAAAGCAAGGCCGGAACAGCGGAAGTGGGCAGAAACTTTTCTTCTATTTTCAGCAGAAAGTTCCATTCATGCTGTTCAAAGGGGGTCCCCTGTTGCTACTATTGCCCAGTTAGGAGGAAACTTAAGAATAAAGAAAAACACTAATGCTTTCTCTGAAAAACTAGAGGCAAATGCAAAGGAAAAAATAAAATATAGAATAACATTCTAAATTTCACTTAAAAATGCAATGGGCTAGAGAAGAGACTCCATTTAACTAATTGAAATAATATAAGAAGTCTTTCTTTTTCCTGTAATGGGGAGTAATTTGGGGGTGGGTGGGTAGCATTTTGATACTATACCAGTGTAGACAACTTCACTCCCAGGAGGCACCAACAATACCTTGGCACTTAATTTATGCTTTATTTGAATGTTTGCTCTTCAAATTTTTAGTTTCAATGAAAATGAAGAAAATTAAATTTTGGAACATTTTTGCCTACTAAATTCATGTGTTGGTTTTTATTTATTTTTATTTTATTTTACTTTTTTTTAAAGATTTTACTAGAGAATTGGGAAAGGGGAATGGTATTGGGGAACTGGGGAAGGGAACCAGCCAAGTTGTTGTTCTTCAGTCTTCGTTGTGGAGGGCACCAGTTGCCATCTGCCTGCCCGTAGGCAGCTCGTGGCCTCTAAGCTCAAGGTGCTGTGTTCAGTCTTAGTTGCAGGTGGGCGTAGCCACCATCCATCCCATTCAGGAGTGGAACCAGCAGCCTTGTTGTTAAGAGCGCATGCTCTATCCTCTGAGTCATCTGGGCGGCAGCTCAGCTAAAGGTGCTGAGTTCAGTCTTAGTTGCAGGTGGGCGTAGCCCACCATCAAACAGGCAATCTTGTTGTTACACCAGCTGAGCCATCCTGGCACCTGTTGGCAGCTCAGGAACAGCTCAGCTCGGACACAGCGTCACTAGCCCATGTGGGAATCAAACCGGTGGCCCTGTTGCTCAGAGCTCACACTCTTAAACCAACTCTTAACCAACTGAGCCACTCAGTTGGCCCCCATGTGTTTGTTTTTAAAATAACAATGCTCTGGGGGTAGATGCATTTCCTCTTCTTACCTTAGGATACTATGAAATAGGACATGCAGAATAATGAATAACAATTTCAGGACTGAGAATTAGCACTATGTTTTTGAGTTTTAGGCCAAATTCTTAGGACATCTAAATAGAACAAAGGAGGAAGAGATTAGGACAAAAGCCCACGTAGGATAAAAATGCAGTCCTATATTTCTAGCTTCTCCTCAACAACAATGCTACATTTTTTGCCACATCTTTAAAACCCCCAATATTTGTTGCCCTGTGTTACACTTTGATTAACACAGCAAAAAATTAGAAAAAAACAAGCAAATTAAGGGCCGTGGCAAGGGAACTCAGCAATCCATCTTAACTGGCATAATGGAGAGACTCTCAAAGTTCTGGTGGACTCTTAATGTCAGCACCTTGATAACAAAGAAAAGAGCATGGTCACTTCCAATGCATAGATAATGTGATTTTCTTGGAAATACTGAAAAATTCTGATTCCAAACATGCACTTTAGCCATTGGTTCATATATACCAGTTGGGAACAAAAACTTACTTATACTGGACTTTCAAGGATTTATGACACCCCCAAGAAGTCTCATGTATGAAATACAGTCACCTAAAAGGGAGTGCTCTATGACTCTTTAACACAAGGATGTCAAGGAACAAATCAGGAGGCAACGTCTCCTTTATGCCTTCTAGAGGTGTGGCTCATCTGGAGAGACGGGGAGGAAGCAGTTATTTACATTTCTGAGCTTCGTTTTTCTTTTATCTGATCAGAATAAGAGTAGGTTAGGGGAAATTTCCTATGCAAATATTGATTCTGGGACAGTTCCCCAGCGCAACACGTACACAGGAATGACAGCTCCTGAGAGGAGGAAGGCACAGAGCCACACTCACGGCCAACACAAACCATCCCCTTATCTCTCAACACACAGCGTTTAAAAGCAAGAAAGGGCCTTTGAAAATAACTTACCACAACAAAAGTCACAAGCACAAGATCAAAAGCATATTCTGAATAGTGAGTATGACAACCCACATGAGAACTAAGAATACATATGGATTCATTAGCGCTAATTCACATAAGAGTATTTAGTTTAAATGTATCTATTTGTAAGTTAGAGCAATTCAAGAGGACCTCCTGCTGACCACTGCCAAGGGCTATAGGGCTTTACCTGGCATTACTTTCTTTCTGCCTTGGGGACAAGTATTCTCTCCTCACCACTTACTAGTATGGTAGCTAAGAAAACTCTCCTAATAACTTCACTAATATTATTGTTAAAACACAAAAGGGATTGATGTCCTTTCAAAATGATGCTTATTTAATTTCTGCTGATCAATTTTGTAAAGGTAAGAGCCACGCTCACACAATATTAAACACACAAAGATCATAATGCATTAAGGGACTATAGCTGAGAGTGCTCTTTAAAAATTAACAGAAGTGGGTGGCCGGTTATGAGTGTAGGCTCATAACACCAAGGTTGACAATTCGATCCCTGCATGGGCCACTGAGCTGCGCCCTCCACAAGTAGATTGAAACAACTACTTCACTGGGAGCTGATGGGTCCTGGAAAAACGCCCTCCACATCTAGATTGAAACAACTCCTTGACTTGGAGCTCTTGGGTCCTGGAAAAGCACACTGTTCCCCAACAAAATTTCTTTAAAAAAATTTTTTTTTTAAATTTACAAACCAACCAAAAAGTTAACTACAGACAGAAAGTTAGCACTTCAAGTTTCAATGTGAGAAATCAGCAATATAGTTATGGAAAAGAATTTGTCAAGTCCTTTGCCAAGAATTAAAGTTTTGGCAATACTATAATCTTTCACCTGTGCGGCATTTTACAGAGAGAAAGCTCTTTCATAAAGGGTCTCATCTGATGTTCACACCACCTGAAGAGCTGGGCAGATAAAGCCAGCCTCACTGGATAGAAGAGGTTAAGTAGCGTGTCCTAGTCTTCCTTATAAAATCTATTTGTCTGTGGCAGCTCAAGTCAGCCTGGGTCAAGGATGGAGCACTGGTGAAACGACTCAGTGTATATCCATTCACGTGGATCAGTGTTTCTTTTCGTTTCTTTTCTTTAATGAAATAGAACAGAATAGGAAAGAAATTTAAAGATCAAAGTGCATCCCAACTAGGAAAGTTTTTTTCACCAATGTGGCTGAGCTGTGTACCAGGTCAGGCTCTTTTGTGTGTTCTGTGGGTTGTGGACGTAAAAATGTTAGGAAAACATAGAGGTGTTTCCAGGCCACAGGAGGCAGAGCCCAGTCCCTCGTTATATAAATAATCAGCTATTTTTTTGTACCATTCCTGGAGTGGGGCCATAATATTTATTTTAGGAGGCCCCTCAGTGATGCTCCGTCCACATCCAGCAAGCAGTGCCTTCCCTGGGGGATGGCATGGAAACATGCTAGAGGCAAGAAATGCTGAGAGAGTATATTTAATTTTGGTTACCAGTAATATAATCACAAATGCTTCAACATGCTCAACTCTTTTCTCTTCTTTAAAAAAAAAAAGAAAAAAGGAGGGCTAGCCGAGTGGCTCAGTTGGTTAAGAGCTTGCTCAAGAGTGCAAGCTGAGCTCTGAGCAACAGCAGTTCGATGCCCAGCCCAAGCTGAGCTGCCATTGAGCTGCCAAAAGGTGGCAGGATGACTCAGCTAGAAAAAAAAAAGAAAAAAAAATCAGTTGTAACTTCTACCTCATCCTTGGATTTTTTTAATGTTAAAAGTTGAAACATAGTGGTCAGTATTCACCATTAAGACGTGTCATATAGTATTATAACCTGGCCCATCCAATGCCATTCGAACTTCTCTTTGGAAGCTGACCAATGACCACTTTATCTCTGTTTCAACAATCTTTTCTCAGCCCCAATCTGTTCAGCCTGTCAGCTGAACTTGAGACTGTTGTTTTAAAACTCTCTTTTCTTGGTCCTTATCATCCTTTGAACCCTCTAAAAATGCAAGTTTCCCGCAGGCTCTCTTTTCTCTTTGCCTCTTTTCTGGACGATCTTATCTGTTTGTATGGTTTCGACTTTCACCATTATGCAGGTTATTCCCAAATCGGTGTCTCCATCTCTTCCCTCTTCCCTGAGTTCTAGGACAGCATCTCCAGTTACACACTGAATATTTTCATTTCGCAGACCATCACATATCTGCTATGTACAAGCTTCTGTGATTAAGAGCAGAGGTGCAATCTCTGGGCTCAAGAAAGAGTCACCTATGTAATAGGGCGTGAGGACACCAAGGTCTGAAATGACACATACCACCTTCACTATATCCCATAAGCATCTTCCTCCTCCTGGGGTCTGTGTTTTAGTTTAGATCACCACCAGGCATCTTCACATTCTTCTTTTTCCTTAGTCCTCACATCAGTCTTTCACTGAATCCTGTCACTTCTACCTCAGAAATGTTTCCACCTTCTTCCTCCCGGCCACTGTCACAGCTCATGACCTCACCACCTCTCTCTCACCTGGGCCACAGCCTCCAAGCCAGCCTCTCTCTCCCTCCATTCTCCACGCAGCTGCCCGAGTTCTCCTTTCAAAGACAAGTCTGATCACGCCATCCCCCCCCATTCCATTAGATTCCTGCCTCTCCTCACTTAGGGAATGTGAGACGCACACAGGAAGTTCAATCCCAGGTCAGGCTCCAGGATGCAACCCCAGGCATCCTGATACAGGAGGGCTTAGCCCAGGGATGTGCAAGCTGAGCACCTTCATGCCTGTGACCCCCACTTTATTAATAAACACTGGCCAACATCCAGGCTGGAGTCTCAGCCTGGCCTGGGTCCTGGGGTCTCAGATTCTATCCCAAGTATACCTTACTTGATTCATTTCATAGGGAAATCTGAGTTAGATGAGATCATATATCTGTTATCCCACAATAGATGTTTAATCCCAAGTCATATTTTAGGACAGGTTTCTGGTTGGCCTTCTCCTCCATCAGGTTCCTAGTGCTGTTATGATTATCTTCATTTTACAGATGAGAAAACTAAGGCCAAGAGATGCTAAATGGCTTACCCAGAATTGCACAGGGAGTCAGTGGAGAAGGGAGTTAGGTACTTAGGTCTTAGTCTTTATCTACTCCAACATGCTATGAAAATTTAAATTATCTAAAATGAATTGAACAGGAATGAGACTGAAAACACAGAAAACAGGCGGTTTATTGCAAACAGTCTAAGTGAGAACGGACTTGAATTTCCTCCTAGGAATTCAGACTCTTCGAAAATTAGGGCCGTAATGACTTACTCATTTTTTTAAAAGATTTTTACTGGGCAATTAGGGGAGGGGAACAGCGCTGGGGAATCAGGGAAGGGGAACAGACAAGTTGCTGTCTTTTTGTTCTTCAGTCTAGTTGCAGAGGACGTTGCTTCACTGGCCCATGTTGGTATCATCATTGCGCTCTTCCCGGGTGAGGCAGACCAGCCGCCGGCCTCTGGATGTCGCTCACCGTGGCTATTGACAGCTCACGCTGGCTGCCGGCCGCTCACACTGGCTGCGGGCCACTCACTGTAGCCTATGGCAGCCCACTGCAGCAGGGGCTGCAGCCCACACCATCGCCGGGGCTTGCAACCCAGCTCCAGGTGGAGCTGTTGCCAGCTGCAGAGGGCAGTGTCACTGGCCCTCATATGTGGGATCCGAACCGGGGCCGCCGGCATCCCAAAACCAGCTCTTAACCAATGCGCCACTTGGCCTCCCTGACTTTCTCATTTTTAAGTGCTTCTTTCCCCTCTCTCACCATGCCTCACAACCCATGGGTTTATATAGAGCCACTAATCAATGTTTGCAGCACAAAAGAAATGAACTACTTTTATTAACATTTGAACATAGATGTGCTGATGGTTTGAAAATTCACAGCACCCAGACAACATAAAAAATCTCCAGTGAAGAGGCTAAAATCAGGGGTAGCTGGAAAACTGCCATCTCCCCATCACATACTCCCTGCTCTGCACACTTGGCTGGAGGCACCTCAGGCCACTGAGAGGGCTCTGGGCGGCCTCTCTGCCGCCTGGCTGGCTGCCTGACTTGTCCCGGCCTGAGGCAGAAAGGATTCCATTTCAGTCCTCTGTCTTTGTCTTATAGCAGAGACCCTCCAAACTTCCTTTCTTCCCATTTCTTGATAGGTTTTTGCAGTGGTTTGTTTGTTTTTTTGAGTTAACACTTAATACATGTCCAGTCAATGGAAAAGTTATTCAACAGAGAAAAATGATAATATCACCAGAGTAAACTATGTCCTGTATCAAATCCTTTAATTAGACCCTAAATATTTGCTCTGTAGGCCAGACTTAGACAGAGCTAATCAGTACTTGATCCTAGGAGCCCATTTGGTGGCCCTTCTTATGAGGAAATATAGCAGAAAAACAAAAACAAAAAACAAGACATGTTTCCTTTTAATGCAGAGATGGCTTATATAGGATGCGACTAAAATAAAACCTCAATTGAAAAGTCAAGTTAGGGGCCGGCAGAGTGGCTCAGTTGGCTACGAGTTGGCTTGAGCACGAGCTCTGACCCGTTCGGATCCCACATGGGCCAGTGATGCTGCGCCCTCTACAGCTAAGATGGTGAACAACAGTTCAACCTGGAGCTGGGCTGCTGTGAGCCACCGTGAGTGGCCGTCCAAGGGCCAGACCGATCTGCCTCACCTGGGAAGAGTGCGATGATAATACGAACATGGGCCAGTGAAGCAATGTCCTCCACAACTAGACTGAAGAACAAAGAAACAGCAACTTGTCTGTTCCCCTTCCCCAATTCCCAAACACTGTTTCCCTCCCTCAATTCGCCAATAAAATCTTAAAAAAAAAAAAATATCAAGTTAACCTTAGGAATAACTTTTCTTCAACATTTTTAATGAGAAACAGAAAAACCTCAGTTTTTTAAGTGCATTTTTAGGGTGTGTTCTGGTGACAGGATGGGTTCAATCTGCTATAATCACAGTAAAAAATACAAGCAGCGATGATGCTCAGACACAGCAAGATGTTCATTTAAAAGGATCCTAACGCACTCCGCTACTACTCTCTTTTATATAATTTCTCTCAGGAATTAAAACTTGTAAAGAGTCTTAGGCCAGGAGGTAAAAGAAAAATGATTTCTCAGCCTAATTATGTGCCAACACGAAGCTACAAGCTTTATGCCATCTCATACCCCCCCCCCCGTCCTCCCTCTTCGTCCTCCTTACCCTCCCCCCACCCCAGCCCCAGTGGCATGTGCCTTTAGCTCCATTTCACAGAAGAAAATGAGCCTCTGGAAGCCACTGAGTCATAGCCCATGGCTAAAGCAGAACTGAACCTGAGTCTGTTGGTTTTCCTTTCACAGTGACACAAATCTGCCTCTGGGACTATAAACCAGAAAACACAACAGGTCAGATCTACACTGACACCTTTGTTTAGAAAGGTTTTATGACAGACAAGTATCTACATTTTAAAAATAACATTACCAGTTTCTGCCACTCATATGATGCTCCAAAGGTTTTTTTGTTCTTGAATTGTCAGTAATTCTACTGCTAAACCTTCCCATTGACATGACATTAGAATTCTAAAACACACAGAGGAACCACCAAGAATTCCCTAAGAGACCTTGTGTTTGCAAATATTATACAAGTGAAGTATTGGTCCGACTAATTAATCAATCCATCATTCAATCAATCAATCAATGTGGGGGAGGGGGGAGAGGCAGCCCAAGAGGAGGCCAGGAAAGATTTGAAAATTTTCCTTACCTCTCATCTAAATCTAACCTGCTAGAATTTGAAGTATTTTTCTTTAATTACACATTCAGGGGAAAACTGTGGCATCATTCCTATAATATTTCTAGTATATGACCTATGCAAAATTATATCAACTCACCAAGTTTCAACATCATTACCTGCAAAAGGGGTAATGATAAGAATCATGACCCCACAGGATGGGTGCGTAGAAGAAAGGATGGTTATATGGTGTTTAATCAAGGGTAATTACTTTATACTATAGAACATGGTAATGTGCTTTTTACTTTTACATTTTCATCTGTGGATGGGAGCTTGTTTCTAACAAGAGCCACCTACTGTTGCAGTAGAGTGGAAGATAAGAAACATAGACACATGTCATGAATATTTGTATTCCACATCCAAGGTAGAATATTGCACAAGACAACAAGCTTGAAAGGGCCAAGTCTGTCGAGAAATGTTCCTTTCCTTGGCACACCCAAAACCAGCTCTGGATGTCAGATCTCTGCTCCTTCTCTCCTGGGGGTTGCTAAACCACAGGTTTATGCCCCTCAAGGAGGCAGTCAGGATGTAATGGGCTGATGCCATGTTGCTCCGAGTGGACTATGGGAGAATAAGGGTAGAGACAGCAGAGATGGAAGGTAAGAGTTGTGGGACCAACCTTCCCAGGTTGGCCTTGGGCTCTGAGAGGCTGAGGGCAGGTAGATGGTGGAGGGAACACTGAGGACAGGAGGGCAGGTTTACACACAGGTCAAGCCTTGGCAGACAGAGAAGACTGCCTCAAAGTCTGCCCTCAGCCCACATGGGGGCCAGTATGCCCATAGTGGGTCAGCAGTGAGCACAGTTTAAAGATAGGGACAGACAGGGTGCAGAGCTTGTTTCCTGAGTTGTGCTTTTTCAGGATGGGATGTTTGCAGGGACTCAAGAGTGTCTACATGCCCTGGGGACAAAGGCCATCAAGGGAGTCTACCCTCAGAAAGAGTCAGAGGCAGGATGGAGCATGTGGCTGGGAAGTGGTGAGGTTTGCAGCCCCAGCAAGAAGCAATATGGGGTGGGACAGCCAGGAAGGCCCAGAGACCCTGACCCAGCTGAAATGGGCCCCTGACTGCCCCTGCAAGTCCCCATGGGGGCAGCAGTGACTGGCACGGGCACCTCTGCAGAGACCAAAGGAGCCTAGGGGTTCCAATAACCTAAGGGTTCCAATAACCCTTAGAGGCCAGGGAATCAGTGGTCCAAAAGGGAGGATTTAAACTAGGCAGGAGCAACGATCTGAACAGACCATTTATCGTAAAAAGAGTTCAAATGAAAAACAGGTAAAGTGCAGCCCACTGGCAGTGGGTAGCAGCATGTGAGGACCATAGCACAGTTGTTGAAAATAAAGCACACAGCATTTCTCATCCACATTGCAGTGTAGTGAATAATTTTGAGAACCTGTTACATTACCATTTTTGAATATCAATGTTAAGTGCTTTAATGGCTCATAAAATAAAACAATTTCATAAGATTGCCAGATAACAAAACTAAGCCAAAATATATTTGGGGAAAAAAACTAGCATTGGCTATTAGCCCAAACTATCATTCACGTCCATGTCAAAGGCTCTGAGCCATATTTCCTCTCACAAAAGTAAAAAGTATATGTATTTTGAATTTTCACAGAAAGCAGACAAAACACAGGTTATGTTATCTGTCTGGGTTTCTTCTTGAAATATCAAGGTAATAAAAAACTGCACTAGAACAGGCCCAGGAAAACGCACTTCAGGGGTCCTGAACCACACAAAGAAATGTGATCTTTTGATGAGACTGTCCAGTTGGTTACAAAACTAACCCTGAAATTCGTTGACTCATGCAGGCCTAATGTTACCAGCAAAATGAAGCAAGTTCAATCACTTGGATTTACGTACAAATGCGAAGCCTGAATTCTATGCAGTGATGATGCTGAGGTGACTGAAGGGTGGGAGGTGCCCAGTAACCAAGCCCACACTCTAGATGTGCTGCTCCAACACATGGGGCCTGACGGTGGGAGTCCGCCCTCTCCCTGACCAGACTAGGCACACACACCACTCCCTGGGGGCCACAGGCTGCTGGAAAAATGTCCCTCCCCCATACCCCACTCCATCCACTGTCAGCAGGAGGCATTCTTGGCCAGGGTTTAGGAACAATCTCCAATCTCCCTTAATGCCTCCCATGTGAAGGGTGAGGAAGTTTGCTTTCTTACTAATCTGTGATAAATTTGCATTTGCTGTATAAGGCCCCCCTCAGACAAATGAGAACGACCTGTACTTATCTCCTTGTTCTATGCCTGGAATCAGGATATAGAAATGGGCCTTCTAAACATATGAAAACAAAACTAAAAATCAAAATGAAGAAAATAAGAACATATATAACTAAGATGGCAATTTTATCTGTTATGCTTTTTTCTCTATCATAGAGTGGGGAGACATGGACGTTTCTAAAAACTATCATCTATCCCTAAGGATACAGAGATAACCTCAATCTCAAGTTTCTCAGTCATTTTTCTAACAGAAAACACTAACATGATAAAGTGTAAGCCTCTCAATTGATCTTAATAGGTTTAAAGTAAATGCTTCATATTTATTAAATGTTTGAATTTTCAGTAGTTAGGCACTTTTTGGCAAAAAAGAGAATCAGACAAGCCCCTTAGTTTTATTGACTTGGAATCTGCCCACAATTTACAAGGATATGACTTTGGCTCAGGTGCACTGATATGAAGCCAGAGTTACATGCACTTCCCTTTAAACCAGTGCAATCCACTTCCAACAAAATGTCTTCCTGGTAAATTTAGCATAGAAACTTCAGTGAGAATGTTTGCTTGCTCCCGCGTCTGCCCACCAAACAAAACTTGGTAAAATTCTCTTCATCTATAAAGCTTTTACTGCCAATGACATGAGAGCTTTATAAGAATTGCTATTATTCCCATGAGAAAATCTCCATTCAGGTAGAGAAACACTGAAAAGTTAGAGAGTTGTCCAATGAGTGAGTTAGTAGCAAACGTATAAATAACATTTGGATTCCCTCTACCATGTTTGGTTCATTAGGCCAACACAGGCTTTGGAATGTGTCTGTCGAATCGTGGCATCTAAATCATCCTGGGGTGAAGTATGGTTAAAAATTCAGATGCAAGGGTTCCATCCACATTTAATTGGGGGGCAGGGGAGGCAGGGCAGGGATTAAGCACTGTTAACAGGTGCTGCAGGTAACTGCTATGAAAATTCAATCTAAAGACCACTGCTTTAGAAAAACAAAATTTTATTTGGTCAAGGAGGAAATCTGATGTGGCTCTTTACAAAGAAATCTATGATCACTTTTTTAAAAGTATCTATCCATCTCCATTTCCTAATCTCCAAATATAAAATACTTAATGTCAAAAAATACTGCTGAAGCAGAAGTTGTACAATACAAGCTTTCACTGACTCCAGGGTCAAAATTTCTATCACTGATCTTATTCCAAAAACAGATGGCAATCAGTGTATGCAGTATTAAAATGAAGTGCTTTTATAACCTATTTGAAAAATGCAAACAGCTAGAACCACATTTTGTTTGGCCACTTACAAGGAAAATGTCTGATTTAGAAATTCTCAGATGGTAAGCATTTATGTGTTACATCAGTGGAAGGAATAGCATTGGGTTGTCGGAAAAGTCATGACATATTTTTGCTATGTTTTTCGTTGCAAAAATGCATCATGACTTTTCCAACAACCCAATTATGATGTAAATTTCACTTTTCTAGTAACAGCATCACTTACACTGGCAAAAGTCGGCTGACTGAAATCACACATTTGGTACTGCATACTACGCATTATTTACTTATGTTGACACACGTTCATGTGTGCTCATGTCATTTTCAGTTTTACAGAGAACAGCTCCGTTTTAATGGCTGTTTATACAATTAGACTTTTAAGGTGACGAATGATGGACAATAGCTGGGTCACATGGCCGAGGCGAAGATTTCCCTTGATAGCTCTTACTTGTTAACACAAATGACAGCAGAAAATGTCCCCAGGGGGATGGGGACAGATGGGGGTCTTCTGTAGATTTTCACTAAGGAAAAAAGCCAATGAGATGGGGCAGCCGGGTAGTTCAGTTGGTTAGAGCGTGTGCTCTGAACAACAAGGTTGCCGATTTGATTCCCACATGGGCCAGTGAACAGTGCCCTCCACAACTAGATTGAAGACAATGACTTGAGCTAAACTGCTGCTGAGCTGCCAGTGGGAGGCTGGGTAGCTCAGCTGGTTAGAATGCATGCTCTTAGCAACAAGGTTGCTGGTTCGATTCCTCCATGGGATGGTGGGCTGAGCACCTCTGCAACTAGATTGAAAACGGTGACTGGACTTGGAGCTGAGCTGTGCTCTCCACAACTACATTGAAACAACTACTTGACTTGGAGCTGATGGATCCTGGAAAAACATACTGTTCCCCAATAAAATTTCTTTAAAAAATCAATGAGACGAAAAAAGTTTAGAAAGCAAACTAAATCATCAGCAGCTATTCCTATATACTTATTGAATAGACAGCAATGTATGATTAAGAAAAGTAAAGCTTCCTGGAACTTAGTACTTAGGACCTGACCCTCAGGCCTAGCATGGCACCAACCACATCTGACTTCTTCCTTTTATAAGAAGTGGAAACAGCCTGAGGGAAGCCAGCGAATTATCAGAGTGAACACAGGCCGGTGTGGGAGTCAAAATTCCTGACTACATAGGACTGCTGGATTTTGACAGGAGACTGTGCTTACAAGACTGCAGGATCTTATAACTTTATAGAAACAGCATATGGTAAGGATATTCTTGTTCTTAAGGAAGATTGTGGTTCATAAGAGATGACTTTAGCCATTAATCTAGCATTTCATTTAATTATCTAATCACCTTCTTTTAATATTTCTTTAAATACTCTATTTAATATTTGAAAATATCTGCAGATTGCTTTTATTTTGTTTGTTTTTTGTTTTTTTTGTTTTGTTTTTTTGTTTTTTTGAGGGCAGTTACTGGCCCTCGTATGTGGGACCGAACCGGGGCCACTGGCTTCCCAGGCCAGCGCTTAACCACCGCGCCACTTGGCCGGCCCTGCTTTTATTTTGTACCTTAGTGATGTACAGAGAAGCAATCATAGAATTCTAAATTCTAAGAGTGGATTATAGAGCCATCCTCCTCCTGCCTTCACCCATGCGACCCTCACATGTAAACCTTTGTTCAAACATGCAAAATTAGTCAGATAAAGGGCTTTCAGTGGATGCTGGTCCTTTGGGGGCACTTAGTAATTAGCATAGTAGCTTCTCAGGCTGCATCTGGACACTGGGTGGCATATATCATATGTTCTTCTGGGAAGCAGCTTCCACTCCACAGAAGCCCAAGAACAAAGGAGTTGGCAGCCTTTGGGGAGACGCTGCCCAGTCAACAGTGTATTAAAGACACCCATTAGCTGCCTCAATCAGCTAATTAGCTCAACAAATGCAAAACATAAATCATTAAGAAAGTGGTCCTGATTGCATTGCTAGCTTCTGATTTAGTGTCACTAACCCAGCAGGGTGGGAACAGGGTAGTTCCACCGAAAACAAAAACTGTCCACACTGGGGAGCTGGAATGGGAAGGGACTTAATTTGTTATGAAAGTTGAGCCCTATCAGGAAGTTTCACTGAGGAAAAAGGGGTACCAGGGAGACCTCTGTGTTTATGCTTTGAAATTTAAATCAATTTGAATATAAATTGCTCTCCGTTTCTGTCATTATGAGAAAAACTGTAAAATGTGGGTTTCAGATCTCTGGTGTGCAAATGGTCATTAACTTTCATTTGACCTTGGGTGTAAAACGAATATTGAATTTATGCACAGGGTACACTCATTATATTCATTTAGTTTCCTCACAGAAAATATGTTCCCAGGAGCTGCAATGCTAGAAGCTGTTTTTTCAGTCCTCAAATAGAAAACTCGATCCTCCCTTTAATTCCTCTCTCATGTCTTACACCTACCCCTCTGCTCCAAACCTCAGGAAACTGTTTCTCTAGGCGTGGCAACATTTATAAAACATAGGCAATAACAGGTAGGAATCTGAATGATGTGAATCACTGTCCTGGACAGCACAGGACCAGAAAAGGGCTGTGAGCCCTCACATCCCTGGGGACAGGGACTTTGGGTGCTCAGTTCTCCTTCCCAGTATCTGCTTTTCTAAAACAGGAACAAGATTCCATCAACAGTAATAACTACCTTTGTCTGTAGAGCCTTATAAGCAATAACTACCTTTGTCTGTAGAGCATTATAAGCACTACCTACTGTCACTGAAGGCCCTGCAGCACATTTTTGAAAACAAAGGCCTCAAAAAGTTTGCATTTCAAGTACCCTCTGTTGTGGTTGTAATTATTCACCTCCTTGGCAAATCAGTTTCATTTACTATCCTGATGGACATGACTACGTTGAAGGATGAAAAAGGAAATCACCTTGCCTTGCTTTCTAATTTTTTAAGTTCTAAACAATCCTCAGGGTTAAATGAGTCCAACTACCTCCACTTGCTACTCTGAGATCTCTTACTATTCAGAAGAAATCAGGGCCAAAGGTTATTTTATTTTATAGCATGTCATTGAATGGTTATTTATCATTTCGACTTAATAGCACTAATTACAAAAGACAGTGTCGCAGCACTTTTTTTTTTAAAGGCAATTTTCTTTGTATCCCAGTGGGAGAGTTAGAAAAAAAATTAACCGAGCATCTGATGCATGCATTTTCAATTGTTCCTGGGTAGCACCAATGGTATTCTTTCCTTGATTATAAGAATTTTACACGTTCAGATATCCTCTGCCTTTACACCGCACTGAGACTCTTATTGGGGCCCGCCGAGTGGTGCATTGGTTAACAGCTGGTTTTGGGATGCCAGCGGCCCAGGTTTGGATTCCACATATGAGGGCCAGTGACACTGCCCTCCACAGCTAACAACAGCTCCACCTGGAGCTGGGCTGTGAGCCCCGGCGATGGTGTAGGCTGCAGCCCCTGTTGCAGTGGGCTGCCATGGGCTACAGTGAGTGGCCCACAGCCAGCGTGAGCAGCGGGCAGCCAGCAAGAGCGGCCAATAGCCGCGGTGAGCGACATCCAGAGGCCGACGACCGATCTGCCTCATCTGGGAAGAACGCAATGACGATACCAACATGGGCCAGTGAAGCAACGTCCTCCGCAACTAGACTGAAGAACAAAAGGACAGCAACTTGTCTGTTCCCCTTACCCGATTCCCCAACGCTGTTCGCCTCCCCCAATTCCCCAATAAAAATCTTGAAAAAAAAAAAGACTCTTATTAAAAGTTTTACACTATTTAAAAAAAAAAAGAAAAAGGAAGATACAACCTGTCAACCACTGAACTGGCTGACTGCTGTTCCATGAGAGCAGCCACTGGTGGAGATGGGATGTGAATGTACACAATCTGTTAGCAGGCAGGGACAGAACAGTCTCTGGAAATGTCAGAACAAGGAGCTAATTATAGCAGCCGAAGAAAGAGGTTTTCCAAACTTCAACAATGGCATTAGACAAAGCTCTCTCTTCTGGGGAAAACATCCAAGGTCATCAATCAATCAGGGAAGGCCAGAGGGTGGATGATCATTTCAGGTGAAAACACACACTGTTTCTTTCCTCTTCGTCAACAAATACTCAACAATCACATTCAATGCGGTTATAAGACAGTCAGTGTAGGTTGTCTGTGCAGACCACAAACGGGAGTGGTGGCCACTGGCTCTACCGACATCCGGGAGGTGGCAAAGGGAAGAAAAGCACAAAACACAAACTATGTGGAAATAGCAGTTGTGAGAGGACCCGGGACACATCCTTTGAGTACAGGCTGCGAAAGCCTTGGGAAAATTTAAGTGGTTGAAAATATCATTAAAAATTAAGCAGAATATCTTAATTATGTAAAATATAGCCAACAGACTTCTACCATTATAAACTAGTCTTTTTTTTTTTTTTTTTTTTTTTTTTTAGCTCTAACATTCATCACAAGAACACTCAGAGATTAGATGGGAAAAAAAAAAAAAAACATTCAAGGGAAGATATCTAGGGCTGGCCGAGTGGCACATTGGTTAAGAGCTGGTTTTGGGATGCCAGCGGCCCCGGTTCGGATCCCACATATAAGGGCCCGTGACACTGCCCTCTACAAATAACAACAGCTCCACCTGGAGCTGGGCTGTGCGAGCCCCGGTGATGGTGTGGGCTGCAGCCCCTGCTGCAGTGGGCTGCCACAGGCTACAGTGAGTGGCCGGCAGCCAGCGTGAGCGGCTGGCAACCAGCGTGAGCTACCAATAGCCCCGGTGAGTGACCATCCAGAGGCCAGCGGCCCCGGTTTGGGTCCCACTTGTGAGGGCCAGTGACACTCCCTTCAAAAAAAAAAAAAATTTCCATAAAATATTATTATAGAAAACCAAAAGGTAAAAGGAGTTTGAGATAGCAATAATTGTATTTGCATGTGAATCCATCTTGCCTGGCCCTGAATTTTATTATTAACATCTACTAAAATCCCATCGTGTTATATATTCCTCTACAGCTGAGCAATATGTTTACAAAGGATAAGGGTCAAGTCAAACATGGCGCTACGTTAAAAGAATCTGTCAAGTAAAAAAAATAAGAACTCCACATTTAGAGGACCATAAAAGTCAGAGCAATCCCATAGGTTTAATGGTTATTTTTTTCTTCTAAATGTGCAAAAGGAGAAGCCGTATTCTCATTAAAAATAATCAGTCTATTTCGTTTCTTATGACAAAGCGACATGAGTATCCTTTCTTTGAAATGCTTTGGCCCTGAAGGAGAAGATGCCTTTTCAATTGTGTCAGGCCTTAGACCTCAAATCTCAGACAGAGCTGCCTGTCAACATTTGACTTCCCCCAATCTTAGATCCATATACTGAAGAAGAGGGCTTAAAACTGCTAAAATTTCCTAAAACGTGTTAATAGTCATCAGTTCTTGTTACTAGCAGATCTTAAAAGCTGGGAATTTAACCAGAGTACAGGGTGACAAAGGACAGTCAACTTTCCTGGTGGGTCCATCATGATTACCAGACTTAGGGGTTGCCTATTTGAATGAATGCATTACCAAGTTCAACATATGGCGCACAGTAACCGCAGTGACTGTTGAAATTACATGACCATTCATATGCATACTTAAGCTTGAATATAGGAATCAAAGATGATAACACATCAAAGAGTATCTCTGTGGCTAGGAGAAATAATTTACCTCTAATGTAAAGCACTGACTTCTCTGTTATCCTTTCTAGCCTATTAAAAATAAGATTTATAAAAAGCCAATACTAAACACAACAGGCACACCATTTTATACTATTTTATATTATATATATTTTAATATCTCAAAGAAATAATAAAATATTTTGGTATACAAATAACACTTTAACCTGAACCCCTGGCTAATTTATCTTATACAGAGGAAAAATGCTGCTATCCACTGCTTGAAAAGTTTTTGAGTTTTCTCTCTGTTCTTTTCCATTTTCAGGAACAAAAGTGGAAGATGGGATTGTCTTCATAAATCCTATCTTTACTCTCATAGCCCAGAAAATTACTAACAAGGGAGGGACATGGTGTAGTTGGAAAACCTGGGTGTGCATTCTGTCTGCAGACTTTCCAGCCTGAGTGGTAGCAGGCACAACACTTCCTCTCTAAATTTTGAGATTGAGTCAATTCAAACAATTCCTTCCATGGTGAACACTGGTGCTCATGGTCCAGCAGCCATTCCCCTGCTGCTGGTTTTCTTTGAGGAGCCAATGGCTGCTTTAGCCTCATCCATGTGTCTTGTGTGGGGCTGACATGATTCCCCCACCATGTTTCCACTGTTTCAGGGGTGGGCATTTCATCCTTGCAAAGGGGTCTCCACTAAGACTTCTGCTGGGCCTACTGGGAAAGAGCTGCTCTCTTTCTGCTGAGGTTGCTTTACTCCATAGAGTCTCTGAGCCACTAAATTCCCTTTCCGGGTTTCAGTTTATTTTTCTATCACTTGCACCTAAAAGAGTCCCGAATAAAATATTCCCAGGATTGTGACTCCATTAAGGATAATGAAGGCAATGAATGAAAACAGTCAGTGCTATAATTAAATGTTAGAGCTGGAAGGAGTCTCAAGGTCCAGGTTCTATACCAACCCCCCTTATGGTACAAACCGGAATTACTTTGCTGAGGTCAGAGGGATATTTAATGGTTAAAACAGAGCCTAGAACCCCTTCTTTCTTTTCCAGATATTAATGTCCTAGATGCTTCATTTTAAGACACTTAACCAGCCATGGACTAAGCAGAGAAAGTGAAAGATGAAAACTGCCAAGGAGATTTACCAATAAGAGATTTCTGGCTTTCCATTTATAGAAGCCCATCGAGGCTCAAGGTTCATATGATCTAAAGATAACGAGAGCTTAAAAGTGCTTTGGCTGTGAATTCACTGGAAAAGGGAAGAAACATATCTCCCAAGATTCTAATTAGCACTAGAATAAGCAATCCAACAAAAAGAAAGATGTGCAAGGATATCTGGGTTAATTTCTAAAAATCTTGTGACGCCTTAAATAAAATGTGATTCACAGTCACCAAGGTTAGCAGTTAGAGGAGAAAGCTGTTTAAAGGCACAGCCTAATGGCCTCTTAGAAGATTACAATAAAATGGATATTTTACTAAGCCAGAGCCTTGAATCATTTATGTAATTTATCGATTGGCTGTTACTTTCATTTCTGTTTGTATGGTGAGCTGAAAAAAAACCACAAAGCTTTTTCTTTATACTAATTTTTGTTTTAATAACCCTTCATAGGAAGACATAAATGGGGTATGACCACCCGAACCCTAATTAACAGTTTTACTGCAAGACAAAAGGTATTAGGGTAATCAATTCCTTCTGTCAAGCCACAGATGTGCCAGCAATCATTTTAATACTTTTTTTATTAGCTGTATACAAGTTTCTTTTTCTTCTTTTAAAAAAAAAAACAACCCTCAAAAAATGGTTTTAAAAAACAACAAGGACACACAGCAAGTACCACCCTGCTGCTTTAATTAAGGCTGTGATAAAAAGTTTTGTGCTTTATTACCTCCTAGCTGTACAATAATAAGTTTTCCTTTTTCAGACAGCCATTGACTATTCATGTCTTTTGTTTAAAAACATGTTGTGATTTTAAAAGCAGCAGGGGCCATATTCGTTGTTGCTCATCATGGTATCCTCATGCCGTATTTTGTACCTGGCATACAGTGGGTGCCAAATCAGAATATGATAAAATCATATGACGGAATACCACTCAGCAACAAAAAGTAATGAACTAGCCACTGATGTACACAACAACTTCTAGAATGACTCTCCAGAGAATTACGGCAAGTGAAAACAGCCACTCCCAAAAGGTTCCATTTGGTATGACTGCATTTATGTACAAGTTTTGAAATGACAAAATTGTTGAAACAGAGAACAGATTAGTAATTGTAGGGGTTAAGAAGGGAGTGGAGTAGGAGGAAAATTGGTGTAGCTTGACATGAGGGAGGCCTGTGGTGATGGAAATAGTCTGTATCAGTGCCAGTGTCCTGGTTGTGATATTGTCTAGTTTTGGAAGAAGTTACCGTTAGAGGAACCAGGTGAAGGAAACATGGGACCTCTATATTATTCCTTAACTGCATATGAATATATTATTATATCAAAATAAGAGAGCACATATAGATGATCTCGCTTTTATCAAATCTGCACATTATTAGATAATCATATAATATCTATATATGAATAGAGAAATGTCTGGAAATATATACAAGAAAAGAGTAATGGTGGTCATCTCTGTTGGTGAGATGATGGGCGGATTTTTCAATTTCTTCATACGTTCATGCATTACCAAAGTTTTTTCAATGAGCATGTGATATTATAAAAGTAAGAAAAAATGATTAAAGCTATTTCTATTATGCAAAAAGAGAATACATGCTCATTGTATACATTTTTTCCCACTAAACATTTTACTACATTCATTCCTCAAAATATAATTTTAAAAGCTGTTCAACATTCTATTACACTGATTTATCATTTTTACCATTTCTCTACTATTGGGACTTAAGCATTGTTTCTAATTTCTTATTGTTAAAAACCAATGCAATAGATGCCTTCTACCTGAATCTTCACATATATGTCTGATTATGCCCTATACCTGGAACTCTAGTCATGGAGTTAGGGATACTAGAACATACTGAAAATTTGCTTTTCTGAGAAACTATACATTTATGTCCCAGCATTAGTGTACGTGTGTGAGACCACTTCACTCTGTCCCTGAGAAGTTGCCAAAGCTGTGTTCGCATTCCAGGCTCCACAGATCAAATAAGTAAAGAAAACATCATACTAACATCATACAGCCACATCAAGGCATAGTAACATTGGCTTCATACCAGTCTTGGACTTTGCGCAATCTAATGTGTATGGGTCTTGCTTACTTACTCTTTTTCATTTCCCTTCATCTCCAGAAAGTTCAAATTTCATAGCCCGACATCCAAATCCTGCCTCTGTCACCTTGTTCATCTGGCTGCAGCCACTGTCACCTCCTTGCTGTTCCTAAAACACACACCTCTGCCCCAAATGATCTTGTCCGGATATCCAGGGGGCTCACCACCTCACTGAATTCACCACTCTAGGTAAATTAGCAACCCCCTTCTCCAGCTTTCCTATCTGTATTTACTTGCCCTGTTTTTCTCCAGCAATGTCACACTATAAGTTTTTGCTTATTTCCTCAAAGTTTTCTGAAACTTAAAAAAAAAAAAATCTTATTCTCCAAGGCACTGACATCCCAACTTGTACAGGCTTTTGTTTTCTGATGATTACAGGAACCAAGATCAGCTCTAGCACAATTTATTTCTAAGGCCTCCCTCCCTTCTGCAACTTTTATATTGATGCCTTTTCTCCATGATGGCCTCCGCCTGTGCAAATATCTACACTCTAATGCTGTTCACTGAGGAGCCAACCCTATTCACGCTGCTCTCTCTGTTCAATGCCCTGTGGGTCAAGACTGCTGTTCTATGCATCTTCCTCTCCACCTTTATAGCACCCAGTCTGTGTCCTCTACAGCAGC
This sequence comes from Aselliscus stoliczkanus, assembly GCA_033961575.1. Taxonomy (NCBI): domain Eukaryota; kingdom Metazoa; phylum Chordata; class Mammalia; order Chiroptera; family Hipposideridae; genus Aselliscus; species Aselliscus stoliczkanus. The sequence continues at coordinate 18,295,848 of CM066740.1, read as the reverse complement.
CAAATCAACAAAGATATAGTATCATCAGCTAACACAGGCTAGATGTGTGTGATTCAAAAAACAACTGAGAGAAAAGCAAATTCTTGGAGCTTCTAACTGGAAAAAAAAAAGATGTAAAATGTATGGCTTTTGTTACTAAGACACTTGCTTTCCAATTATGTCTTCATATTTTCTCATCTCTTTGATTTTGTCATAGTCTTTCCGCCTGAAAAGTCTTATTCTGGTTTGACCTTATCCAAGTGCCATCTCCCTTCTGTTTGTCATTCCATTCAGCACTGACGTCCTCTCTCTGAACAGCAAAGGATGCCTCCTTCTGACACTCCTCCTCTCTAAGCCAGTGTTTTTCTACCTCAGTGAGTCTCTGTTTTGTATTGAATTTCAGCCTCTCCTTCAAAATGTATTTGAAGCTCCCTTTTCCTTTCCACAGATCACTTCCACAGATGAGCTCCTACAGATATTAAGAATCAGATCCATGCAATCAGTGCTATGTAAAATACTTGCTTTCAAATGTCATTATGCAATTAAAATATTTTTATAAGAAACTATTTTGAGATTTTAAAAAATCTTTATAAATAAGACCGCCTTTATGTTATTTATTTTCCTGTTGTTATATAGGTAATGCAACATGTTCGCTTTCTTTTGTTGTATACTTGAAATTTTTCATGGTTGCAATTAACTGGAAACATTTTAAATTTCATTTTTCCTCAAAATAGGGAATAAATTAAAACAAGGCAGTGAAAATGTAAAGAACCGTATGTAACATCCTGTGCTATTTTGATCCTCAGGCCCCAGGAAAGTCTACTCACCAGACTTCTTTGCCTTCAAAGCAATAACAGCTGCTAGCTCTCTCTGCACCTGATAAATATTAGAGAGGGAAAAATAATCAGATTAGAACAAGTGAAATGTAGCTATCAAAAGTGGTACTTTATTTTTACATATGTGACCCAAATTAAAAGCTACTGCAATTGAAGCTAAGTTTGCTTCCACTTTTTAGGTTTTTGTTTGTTTGTTTTTAATAATATGGAAAACCCTCTGCACAAGAATTTTAGGCTAAAAACCTGGAAGAGTCATACTGACTGACTTTAAAAAGAAATCAGACATTGCCAAAAATGTATGTACTATAAAACATTGGCATTTTTGCCATGGTGATGGGAATAACTTAAAATATATGATTATAAAACACTCAGAAACAATGGAAATAAATTATTAAAATGAACATGATACCTTGGCAAAGATATTAAATATTATTTACCACTCAAAGATTGTTTAGATAGAAAATCTAGAACAATTAAGACAGGTGACCATGGGTTCACTGGACTTCTACTCAAACATAACAAATGTTTATCCGAAGTCTGAAACAGTTTGGGGAGATGCCACATGAAAACAAGTGCTATCAACTCATAGGGCAGGTGGAACGGGAACAAACAAGAGAAGCTTTCTTTCTTTCTTTCTTTCTTTCTTTCTTTCTTTCTTTCTTTCTTTCTTTCTTTCTTTCTTTCTTTCTTTCTTTCTTTCTTTCTTTCCTTCCTTCCTTCCTTCCTTCCTTCCTTCCTTCCTTTCTTTTTTAGCTGAGCCATCCTGCTACCTGTTGGCAGCTCAGCTCAGGCTGGGCATCGAACTGCTGTTGCTCAGAGCTCAGCTCACACTCTTGAGCTAGCTCTTAACCAACTGAGCCACTCAGCCGGCCCAAAGACAAGCTTTAAAACCCTAAGTGCCGAAAACCTCCACGTATTGTTCCAGATTTTTGCTTGCTCACTCTCTCGCAACTGCACACATTTTGAATGCTTAAATCCTTTCCTAAAAGCCCAAAAAGGAACATGAAACAAAGACAAAAAAGATAATCTTGGGCAGACCGAGTGGGGCGGGGTGGAGTGGCGCGGTGGTTAAGCGCTGGTTTGGGAAGCCAGCGGTCCCGGTTCGGGTCCCACATAAGAGGGCCAGTGACACTGCCCTCAAAAAAAAAAAAAAAAAAAAAGAATGCAACACAATAACAAAATAAAGGCTAAATTTTAAAAAAAAAGATAACCTCAAGGACTTTCAAAGTTAACATTAAAAAAAGATAATGAGGATAATCTTTGGGAAACCTGTTTGATAGCCATAAAAATTCCATAATGAGCAAGTTCATTCCTCTTCAGGACACAATCTTTGAACCTTAGACGTGTGTGTGTGCATGTGTTTTCTGGTGTTTGGAAGTGGTGGTGATGAGTTTGGAAGAGTCCTGCTAATGAGATTTTAAAGGAAGAACGTGGAAATTCAAGGTTAAAGAAGATTTGCTATTGAAATTAATCTAATTTATATTCATTCACTTGAAGGCAAAAGTAGCACTATATGCTAGATACCAGGACCCCACTTAGGACCACTTCCAAAGTGGCCAGGGCATCGCCACCAGGAAGACTGCCATGCTTTTCCTGGCTGGCTAGTCTGAACATCCTTCAAAAGGGTATACTCTTGATTTAGCTAATTCTTTGACACCTTAGGACACTCTCCAGAAAATTACACAGTGATAAGAAGACAGTTCCTGTCCAGCCTTGAAAGTCTGAGCTCTGAGAATGCTCATGGTAGGACAATGTGCAGTTAAAGACCATATGGGGCAAAAGAGGGCTTGGGGAGATGGACGAGATGAAGGACCATAGGAAAACCTTTACAAATACTGGTCCGGTAGTCAAATTAAAACAACAAAATAAAACGTTAAGTATTGCATGTTTCATATATTAAACTTGTTTATTATAGTATTATAGTAAGGTTTATTATAGTATTACCAACTCTTTTCAGGACTGTTCTCTTTCACAGTGTCACAAATATTTGGAGGTGGGGCCAAGATACAGACTATAGTCGCTGAGATCTTCTCAAAAGCCGCCCAATTTTATGACCTCCCTGATGATCCCACCATGGCTCAGAGACAAAGAAAGCAGAGATGGAAATTGATGCATGAGGTGGGCCACTTAATTTGATGACAGAGGATCAAAAAAAAATCTTCTCTCTACCTTTTTTTTTTTTTTAAAGATTTTTTCATTGGGGAATTGGGGGAGAGAACAGCATTGAGAAATCGGGGAAGGGGAATAGACAAGTTGCTGTCTTTTTTGTTCTTCAGTCTAGTTGTGGAGGACGTTGCTTCACTGGCCCATGTTGGTATTGTGATCATTGCACTCCTCCCGGCTGAGGGCAGATCAGTCGCCAGCCATTGGATGGCCACTCACGGTGGCTCACGGCAGCTCACACCGGCTGTTGGCTGCTCACGGTAGCTTATGGCAGCTCACTGCAGCCCCGCTGCAGCCTATGCCGTCGCCAGCCACTCACGGCAGCCCAGCTCCAGGTGGAGCTGTTGTTCACCATCTTAGCTGTAGAGGGAAGCGTCACTGGCCCATGTGGGGTCCAAACTGATGGCCCTGCTGCTCAGAGCTCATGCTCCCAAGCCAACGCCTAACCTACGAGCCATTCAGCCGGCTCACTCTACCTTTCTTTTTCAGTTTTCCATGCCTGAAATTCTCTTCATGAGATCTTCAGCTTTTCTTTCTCTAATTAGACTAAGACTTAAAATACCAACAGCTCGGAAAAGGAAAGTACTATATTCCTACCACTGAATAACAGTACATCTTTCAAAGATTTGGTGAGGAAAGAAAGGGAGGAATGGGATAAGCAAGCAACCAATACAGCATTTTGGGGGAGCTGGGAAGGAGTTGATAGACAGCAATGAGAAAGAACTGCACTGTTTAAGTGAGAAGAAACCTAAGCTTTTTTTATTTAACATAAATGAGATTACTGCACTGTACTACAATAAATCCCCTGAATGCCTGCAGTTAGGGGGGATACAAGAGTGTTTTGTGCATGGTGGGGTGTAGAACAGCTACCACCCTAGGACGGGAAAGGCTTTTGACAAAACCCCAAAGGTAGGTTATTCTTCCTACAAACACAAACCACAAAGCACTGATCAAGCAACAACACTAGTTAAGATCCCATTATATGCTCCTCTAACATCTTCACAGCACTTTTTTTTTTTTAACACACTGGCAACGATTTAATCATTTTTCATTGTCTGACTAACGCCTGTCTTGTGGATGGAAGTTCCACTGAGGCAGAGACCTCCTTGTCTTTTTATGGTATTATCCAGGGCAATCAACACTCATTCATTGACCCACAGGAGGTAGATGCATAAGCAACTTAAAAGAACAGGAAAGAGAAAAAGCTGCCTAAGGGAGGACAATGGAAAATCAAAAAAGAAGGCATTCCCCACTAATAAACTACTCCCAGCAGGAATCTTCAGAACATATTAGGACTCAAGGCCTCCTTTGCAAATAATTGTTAGGTTTCTATTGAAAAGTAAACCTTTAAGCAACTGGAGAGAGGCTAAGATTTTCTTTTAGGTACTAATAAGGGACTTGTTGGCATCAAAAAAGAAATACAATACTCCAGCACCTATCCAGCCTTTAGGACCGGTATAAAATCAGTAGATGTGTACAATCCTTACTCGGTTCTAAAATATAAAAGTTCTGGAAAAAAAACCCAAAAGTTTCTGTTTGACTGACATGCTGGCCCACATTCTGACACCTTCCTGGGAGACCCTGAGGAAAAACCATCCAGCTGCATCCTAAGATGCTCCTGAATTCCTGACATTCAGCAACTGTTTGAGATAACAAATATGTATTGTTTTAAACCATTAAATGTGGGGGGTAGACTGTTATGCTGGAGAGTCTTTTATAGGACTATGATTATTTGTGTATTTTAAACTACCAGTGTTATTGGTGAACCTTAGTTTCTCTCACCATGACTGAAATGGAGCCCTCTTTTAGATCAGGCTGGAGAAATATATACATGTAGAGTCGACCAAACAAGAACATTGACTAGGCAGTCTGTCACCAAAAGGATTTATTCAGGAAAAGGAAAAAGTACTGCAGCAGCCTGAGAATGTGCAGACCCGATGAGGCACATGCACATTCTGCGTACGCCAAGATGGCGGATATATATATATATATATATATATATATATATATATATATATATATACATATATATATATATATATATATATATCAGTACCAGGGAGACAGGAAGTTAGAACCATAGAGTTGTTTTTTGTTTTTGTTTTTGTTTTTGTTTTTGTTTTTGTTTTGAGGGCAGTGTCACTGGCCCTCATATGTGGGACAGAACCGGGGCTGCTGGCTTCCCAAACCAGCTCCCAACCACTGCACCACTTGGCCGGCCCAAAAGTTTTATGATAAAGGAAGTTAGGACCATAGAGTTCAAGGAGCCTACCTTCGCCTACAGACCTCCCAGCCTGATTAGTTTCCTTGAAGTCCTATTCATCTTTATCAAGAGCCAAGAGCCATGTTCTGATATTGGCCATTGTTTTTATTTAATGTGGGTGCTAAGCCACTACCTAGGTAGTTAGAAGAAATGCATTCTTCTTACTCTGACAGGAAGTACATCATTACCTCAGCCTTCCCTATAAACAATCCTTCCCTACTTTGATCTGAAACCCCTAGGGCTAGACAGATTTCAAAATTCAAAATTTTATACATTTCAGAAAGGAACCCTACTTCCATCACACCCACAGTGAGGTCTGGGGCAGCAACTTGTAATCAGAAATCAGACATTAATATTTCTGCAGTGAAATGTATGATTATTCATACCAAATGGAATAAAGGAAGACAAAAAGAAGGCTCAGGATTTTCCACTCGATATGTTCAGTGTAAGTTAGATTTTAAGTTAGATTAAGTCATGAAAAACTTTTTTTTTCAGAGCTTTTATATTTTAGAGATGAATAATAGATTCTAAAAGTCTACTCATTTTACACTAAAAGTTTCTCTCCCTCTTTTTCTCATGTTTCTGCTTGTCAAATAGCTATGTAGTCACTACTTAAGGGTACTACTAAGAAATGTTTTCTTTAAATAGTTTAGATAGCTTTCATCTCTCTATTTCAGTAGTTCTCAAACCTGACTACACAGTGGAGTCACTTGGGGAACTTTAAAAAAGTGCTGATATTGGGCCCCAACTAAATGGGAATTTCTGGGGGAGAAGTCCAGGCATCAGTATTTGCTGCTGCCGTTTTTAATCAAAGGTCCCTAAGTGATTCTAGGTTGTATCCGGGATTGAGAATCACTGCTCTATTCAATAAGATATCTTAGTTTTCCCAAGACTCAACCTTTTAATCTCATAATCATATCAACTGACAATCAATCTTTCTATTTTATTTGTTCTCCTCTAATTGAATTCATGTGTAAAGGAACATGGCTTTCACTGTATGTTTTAGGTATAAAATGATCCCTAATCCAATCAAATGATCAGATTCAGTTACTACATCAGCAGTTTGACAGATACAATCTACTCAAGCACAAGGAAAATTGCAAGGGTGCTTTTTAAGAAGCTTAAGCTTTAATTTAAAAAATAGTTTACTCAATATAAAAAGAACTACATAATTCAAAACACACCATAGCTTAGGGTATATTTGGCCTTGTAAATATCTAAATAGAAGATAATTAAGGGACTGATAAGACATATCTCAAAAATTTCCCTCTCCCCTGGTTACCCATCAGAAACATGTTGAAATGTTTTGGTTTTCTAGCTTGAAGAATCAGCAGGGCTGTTCACAAAATAGCCCTGAAATTTAACAGGAACAAGGGTCAATCATATTTTCAGTATTTTGTCTTCTTTCTTCTCTGGAGCTTTACTAATGCCTTCAGCCTCCAAATCCAAATGCTAGCAAAGCTATTTTGCATCAATGCCAAGAATCAAGAGAAAGGGTCAAATGCAAACTTGGAGGGCCAGGGAGCATCTTTGGGGAAGAGGTTAACTGAGAAGACATAAGCAGGCTTTGTGGAGCAAAAGGTCCTTGAAAACCAAATGAGAAGCTGGATAGAAGAAAGGTTATTTTGGGAGAACAGACCAACAGTGGCAAACATATTAGCAAACCAAAGGGTTGTCTTTACAAACTAATTTTGAATAGAATCACCAATTCACACGTTTCCTAAAGGTCTTTAGTAAATCTATTAATTTTACAAATATTTAAAATTTGATACCATGATAGAAATGCTTTCAAAACATAGAACTCATTTCCTCAATTCCCCAAATTCAATGGAAGAAGAAACATAATCCAATATTTTTCCCTGTTTTAGCAAAAAATATATTCACTTTTAAACCTCTATAAAATCTTAAGCTAATAAGGACTTTAAAAATTCTAGGAAACAAACAAATAAATATGCTTCTTAACGTAATCAAAATACTTTCAAGTAAGACACAAACTAGACAGTAATGTTGGCTAGACTTGTCCTGTGAAGGAATACTCAGGCTAAGTAACAATTTTCTTTGTTTCTCAGGAGCCTGTTTTCCTATTTCTAAGTTCATTATTTTGTGCTGAAGATCTAATATTGCCACAAGTCTGACATATGAATAATCTTGCGATTACCTTTAATGTCAACCAATAATTAGAAAATTACGAAAGTTATTCATGTATCTGTCCAGACACTACTGCTCTCCACCTAATAGGTCACTTAATTAATAGTTGTTTTCGCAGTAATTGCTGTCACCACATCAAAGATGTGTTTGTTTAGCATGCTGGGATAAAATATGCTTACACTTACTCATCTATTTCAAGGCTATTAGGGATTTTTTTTTTAAAGATTTTATTGGGGAATTGGGGGAGGGAAACAGCGTTGGGGAATCGGGGAAGGGGAACAGACAAGTTGCTGTCTTTTTGTTCTTCAGTCTAGTTGCGGAGGACATTGCTTCACTGACCCATGTTGGTATCGTCATTGCGCTCTTCCTGGATGAGGCAGATCGGTCGCCGGCCTCTGGATGGTCGCTCACCACGGCTATTGGCAGCTCACGCCAGCTGAAAGCCGCTCACACTGGCTGCCAGTCACTCACTGTAGCCTATGGCAGGAGCTGCAGCCTACACCATCGCCGGGGCTCGCACAGCCCAGCTCCAGGTGGAGCTGTTGTTAGCTGTAGAGGGCAGTGTCACTGGCCCTCATACATGGGATACAAACCGGGACCGCTGGCATCCCAAAACCAGCTCTTAACCAATGCACCACTCAGTCGGTCCTATTAGGGATATTTTTAAAACCTCTTATATTGACTTTTTGTTGAATACATACAGATATGGCTATTAATTTTATTATACCTTAGACAATTGCTGACTAAGCTATCAAAGACTAATATATATGTAGAAGTGGCCTGAAAGTAACAAAATGAAAGGGAATCAAGTTCTATACTTTGGTTTTTAGGTCTGTTATTTAAGTTGGCTACATGTACATACCTCTACTTGGACAGAAGTTCCCATGAGAAAGATCTGATACTTTTTAGATGATCACAAGCATGGTATGAGTTAACAATGGACACGAGATTATTTAGAATGGATAACAATTTTTTTAGGAATATAACTAGAAGAATGACATTCAGGACACATATGCACACACACAAATGGTGGATTCCAGAAAGGTCACCATCTGGATCGTATTTGTGTTGGAGTATCATTTGTTTAGGTTCATGAGGAGTAGACAGTATCCACATGAAGGTGACTAAGAGATAGTCTCCTCCTTGTAGCTAAATGCAATAGATGCCCCAGTCTTCCTTTAGCTTGTCCTCTGCTGGATTTGTCAGTGTTACCCACTCCCTTCTTAACCACTGAGATTCCATGACACCACGTGCTCCAGGTTTTTCTCTTTCCTCTTTGGATGCTACTTCTCTTCTCCCAAGGCTCTCCTTTTCCTCTGTCTTTAAATTTTGATGATCCTTGGTGATCTAGCCTCAGCCCTCTTGACCTCCTTCTCGTTCAGTTCATTCTCCCTAGGCAATTTCATTTAGTCACAGCCTTCACTTACATCTCTGTTTCCAGGGCTGTGGAGCCCCCATCTCCTGGACCTAAAAGTCCTGGACCTAAATACCCCACTAGTATCTCAAACTCAATATTTCCCAACATGAGGTCACGTTCTTACCACTTCCCACCACCCCATAATCTGCTCCAGGTCCCATATACCCAGTTAGTAATGGGACCACCATACACCCACAGTCTCAGCCAAGGAGTGAGGTATCCCTGATTTATCTCAGCCCATCATCTTCTCCCACTCAGGCCATTGTCTCTGATTTACCTCTCTTCATAAACCATCATTCTTTACTCTACAGTAAGACTAATCATCCTAAAATATAAATTTTATATTAGGCCGCCGTCAGAGTTGCCATCTTGTGGGAGCGAAACCAACGCCTGGCCCGGAGCAGCAGCAGTGCCACGGCTGCTGAGGGTTTCTCTGGCCAGTGTCACTTCCTGCAGTCTACAGCATGGGGAATATCTTTACAAACCTCTTCAAAGGCCTTTTTGGCAAAAAAGAAATGCGCATCCTCATGGTGGGCCTGGACACTGCGGGGAAGACCACCATCCTGTACAAACTGAAGCTGGGTGAGATCGTGACCACCATCCCCACCATAGGCTTCAACGTGGAGACAGTGGAGTACAAGAACATCAGCTTCACCGTGTGGGACGTGGGCAGCCAGGACAAGATCCGGCCTCTGTGGCGCCACTACTTCCAGAACACACAAGGTCTCATCTTCGTGGTTGACAGCAATGACCGAGAGCGTGTGAATGAGGCCCGTGAGGAGCTCATGAGGACGCTGGCAGAGGATGAACTCCAGGACGCTGTCCTGCCCGTGTTTGCCAACAAGCAGGACCTTCCCAACGCCACGAATGCGGCTGAGATCACGGACAAGCTCGGCCTGCACTCTCTGCGCCACAGGAACTGGTACCTTCAGGCCACCTGTGCCACCAGTGGGGATGGGCTCTATGAGGGACTGGACTGGCTGTCCAATCAGCTCTGGAACCAGAAGTGAGCCGCGCTCCTCCTCGCCCGTCACTCCCTTCTCCGCCCTTGCTTTCTTCTCCTGTGGCAGATGTGCCCCTGTGGTGTGAGTGCCAGAAGCTGTCTCCATGGTCAGTCCCGGTGTGCTTCACCATGCTGTACATGTGCAGATGCAGCCTGCAACCGGGTTTTTATTTAATGTAAATAGTTTTTGTTTCCAATGAGGCAGTTTCTGGTACTCTACGCAATATTACTCAGCTTTTTTTTTTATTGTAAAAAGAGAATCAACCCACTGTTTAGTACTTGGAAGGGATTTTAGGCACCTGGGGCCTCCAGGAGTCAATGTTAGACCAGCCCGACACTCCTCTGAGATTTAGATCTGTGTTGAGATCCATTTTGATGGTTGGTTTTTAACCCAAACTCAGTGCATTTTTAAAAATAGTTACAAATACAAGATAAGGAGACACTTGAACACACAGAAAGGAGAAATGTGCCTAGTGTAGGTTCTGCAGCAACGGCCTGAGTCCAGTGCACCTGCGGTCTGTCTCCTCTCTGGAGCACGTGGCGGGCAGAACCAGCCACAATATGTTCTGCATGGTCACATACGGTCCCCATGATTGGCTGGGTCATCCTGCATCCCATAGCGCTTGTGCTTGTACCTGTGCTTACACCACCACCCAGGGGATGGACTGGGGGCTGTGGCCACCACTCTTACCCCTCAGAGGGACCCCAGATTTCCCTTGGGTCAGCGTGGGTGTTTTGGTGGGACCGCTGTGGCCAGAGCAAGAACCCTGTGGTCCCCACGCATGCTTGCTCACTCCAGGGTGTCTGGGTCTCACCAGCAGGAGCACAGGCAGATGGATGGTGGGTCGTCATAGAGTCCAGCCCCTTGGAGCCCCCGTCTACATGTGCTTTCACTCCCTCAGCCTGCAAGGGTCAGATTTGCCATTAAAAACAGCAACCTCTACTTTTTTTCTTTTGTATTTTGATAAAACACTGAAGAAGCTGGAGCTGTTAAACTTTATCTTGGGGAAAAACTCAGAACTGGTTTATCTGGTGTCATGGAACTTCTTACTGCTTTCAGTACACAATTAGTAATCAACTGTTTTGTATACCTGTTTTCAGTTTTCATTTCGACAAACAAGCACTGTAATTATAGCTATTAGAATAAAATCTCTTAACTATAAAAAAAAATTATATCACTTGCTAAAAAGCTTTCAAAGACTTCCCCATGACACCATGACTGAGTCCAATGTCTAGTATTTGGTATATAGTATTCTTTTTTTCTTTTCTCTTCTTTTATTGGGGAATTGGGGAGGGGAACAGCATTGAGAAATTAGGGAAGGGGAACAGACAAGCTGTTGTCCTTTTGTTCTTCAGTTAGCTGTGGAGGACATCGCTTCACTGGACCATTTTGGTATTTGTGCTCTTCCTGGATGAGGCAGATGGGTCGCCGGCCACTGAACTGCTCCTCACGGCCACTCACGCTGGCTGCTGGCCATTCACCGTAGCTTATAGCAGCCCACTGCAGCAGGGGCTGTAGCCTACGCCACTGCTGGAGACTCACAGGAGCCCAGCTCCAGGTGGAGCTGTTGTTTACCATCTTAGCTATAGAGGGCACAGCGTCATTGGCTCTATTGTGGGATATGAACCAGGGCCCTGCTGCTCAGAGCTGGCGTCCCAAGCCAACTCTTAACCAATGCGCCACTTGGCCGGCCCTATTGTATTCTTCTGATCTGGTCTTTATTATCATCTCTATCTCCATTCCTCCTCTCAAAATCCATGTTTAAAAACAAGAGAGTTAGGATGGTAACTCCTTGGTTAGGAGCTGGCGATGGCATAGGCTGCAGTGGCCTGCCGAGAGTGGCTGGCAGCGGGTTTGAGCGGCTGGCAGCTGCTGTGTGAGCTGCCATGAGTGGCCGTCCAATGGCAGGTAAATGACTGCCTCACCGCGGAAGAGCGCAATGATCACAATACCAACATGGGCCAGTGAAGCGATGTCCTCCACAACTAGACTGAAGAACAAAAGGACAACAACTTGTCTGTTCCCCTTCCCCTATTCCTCAGCACTATTCCCCTCCCCCAATTTGCCAATAATATCTTTAAAAAATAATAAAATTAAAAACAAGAAATCGATGCTCCAGCCTTAGTCAAAGAGGACACTTGCAATTCTGTGAAGAAGCCATGCTCTCTTTTTGCTCTCAACCTTTCCATATGCTCTTCTCTCTGTCTGGAATGCCTCTCCACCTCCCCACTTTGTGTAGCTATCACTTACTTGTTCATCAGGTCCCAACTTAGTTACCATCTTCTCCTGAGTGTCAGCCACTTCCCACCATGGAGTGAAGTCCTTGTTTATACTCCAGTAGCATTCTATACTTCCCTCCCTTGTAGCACCATCACAGGCCAGTGCAGTCTCCTCTTTAGCTGGGAGGCTCCAATAGTAGATTACAAGGCCACTGAAATGGACTCCTTTATCCATCATTCTGACCCTGGCTCCTGTACCACTCCTGGTACATATGTTTGTGCTCAAGAATACAAGTGAAGAAGTGTTTGCCGTTGCTGCTGGGAAGAGAAGACTCGGGGTGGGGAACATGAACATTAGTTTCAAGTATTTAAAAGGTTGAAAGTAAAATTCAGACCAATAGAGAGAAGTCGCAAAAAGACATGTTTCAGCTCTAAGAACGTCCAGATAATCGGACCTGTTCACAGTGCAAATGGTCTACTATGTGAGGTTCAGTAGAAGGTGCTTCATATGAGAAGGTAAATATCAGAAACACCCAGCCCAGAGAATCGTCCTAAAGATTTGTTTTATGAATGTCTCCTTTCCAAGGCATCCACTATCAAAAGAGAACAAGCATGAGCCTCCTGATATCTGTCAGCTTGCAACTGAACAGTGGGTATGTTCTAGCCATTTAATCCACCCAACAGAGATAGAGGTGGTGCAAATCTTAACAACAGATGAAAAAAAAAAACTGTTGGAGGACATTTCTGGTTGTGAAAATCTCATAAATTTCATGGCACAAAGAACAGGAGAAGTTAGAGATGTACTGGTTGAAAGAAACCTGAAAAGAGCAAGCTAATGATGCTGACATCATTTCAAAAAAGCTGGCCTATTTACTCCCCTCAGTCTTCAAAGCTGCTCTGACTGCTCCTGATCAGCGATTTGCCCAACATCAATGTGAATTGCTTGACAAATAAGAATGTCATAATATGAAATGTGTTTTAAGCAAACAAGTATATATTAGACATTCTGATTTTTGCTATAATAATGAAATAAGACATTATAGTTACATCATTAAATATTTAATGTTTATGTCTCAAGTTATTTGTTTCCATTTTCTGGTAAGTCCAGAATATTTTCAATCTATACTACATTTAAATGCTTCTTCAGGGGATTTACATGATAATAGTTTAACAAAAGTATCTTTAAAGACATAATATAGCTCAAGAGAGCAAGCTGAGCTCTGAGCAACAGCAGTTTGATGCCCAGCCTGAGCTGAGCTGCCGCTGAGCTGCCAACAGGTGGCAGGATGGCTCAGTTAAAAAATAAAAATAAAAAATAAAAAAGACATAATATGGGCCAGCAGAGTGGCGCGGTGGTTAAGAGCTGGCTTGGGAAGCCAGCGGCCCCGGTTCGCATCCCACATATAAAGGCCAGTGACACTGCCCTCTAAAAAATATAAAATAAAAAAGACATAATATAATTTGCAAATTCATGTCTTACTATACCTTTTTATCCTATGTTACATGTCATTCCTTACATAGTAAAAATGTCTTTTCTCAATCATTGCACTTTTTGGAGATAAGCTTCTGAACTGCAGCAATCGTATAACCACACCACCAGTCAGGCCCCCAGTGTTCCAGGGCATCGCTTATGATAGGGGTCTCCTGTCTGTAGGGGTGGATTCCTGTAAACCCTTGTATGGAGGTTACATTAGAAACACTGTGTTGGGATGAACCCAGGTCAGCTAAGACCCTTTCCAACTAGAAAGTCTAAGTATGAAAATCGCTAACATGGGAGCCTGGGAGATCAAGATTCATAGCTCAAGATCCAAAAGCCTAAAACAGGTGAAGGAAATCTCTATGCATTTTATGCCAACCTGGAGACAAGTTCTAGGGTTCCAGTTGGTGGGACAGAATCACAGCCCTTTCACTCATAGGATTGTTGTCAGAATTAAATGAGTTAATGCCTAAAGCATTGGAACTGGAATGGTGCCGGCCACCAAGTACTTTTTGAGTGTTAGCTATCAACATCGTCATCATCATCATTGCATTATTATAGTTAATAGAGTTGAGCTAAACAATAAAATACAATAGAAGACAATCTGGTCCTTAACTGCTGCAATATTTCATATGTGTAAGCCCCCTTTTCCCACCTAAATTATAATCTCCTTGACACCAGTATTAACTCTGCTTATTATATTCTATCTACCTAGCCCTCCAAGGCAAATAGCATAAAAGGGACTGATTCGTTTCATGGAAAAGTTGTGAACAGTGCTTAAAGGGTTTGTATTTTCTGAGTTTACTTTAAAAAGAAACTTACAGGTTTCCACAGAATTCTGAAGCCTTTATAAATTTATGAAGGACAGACTTTCATTTTAGAAATTCACTTTGAAACTTCAGAGGTTTCAGTCAACTAGCTGTGGCCTGGCAGCTTCTGACATTCAAGGGAGAACTGCTGTTTTATGAATCAAGGGATTGTGGGTATGCATTCCACAAGGAATGTGTATTAATTTTGTATTTCTGCCATAACAAATTGCCACCCACTTAGCAGCTTAAAATGACATTCATTTATCATCTCACATTTCTGGAGGTTAGAAGACCAGTACAGCATGGTTCAACCAGATCCTCTGCTTAGAGGCTATCAAGGTCAAAACCAAGGTGTGGGCAGGGCTGTGTTTCTCACTGGACGCTTTGAGGAGGTATGTGCTTCCAAGTTCTTTCAGGTTGCTGGCAGAATCTAGTTCTTGCACCTGTAGGATTGAAGTGTCTCTTTCTTTGCTGGTTGTCACCTGCTCTTAGAGGACTCTCTCTCATCATTGCATATGGGCTCCTCTTCCTTGGAGCCAGCAATGCTATGCTGAATCCTTCTCATGTTTGGAATTTCTTTTTAAACATCTTCTGCCATTTCTCTTTGACTCTCACCAGGGCAAGTCTTTAGCTTGGGGCTCAGGGTAATAGACTGGGTTCATGCAGACAATCCAGGTCTATAGCCTTAATTATACCTGCAAAGTACCTAAGTAGGGTATTCATCTTTGGGGGACCATTCTACCTACTAAGGAATAATAACACAGATCCTCAAAGCATTCCTGAAAAACTATGCCTCAAAACCTTTTCAGGGTCTTATAGTAACTTGCTAATAGAGCCTAGTACTAGAACATGATTTACCTGCTATAAAATCTTGACCAGAGTTTGCACACTTCTGAGCTCACATGATAGAACCAGAAGACCTGAGCACCAGTGTGAATGAATTTCTAAATTGCTAAACCATGCAGCCATGTTTATCAGTATTTAATGATTCCTGACAGGTTAAAGAAAATAAAATGCTATTTAATATAACTTCACAAGTCTCATTTCATAAAATTCTTCAGATAAGAAAAGAATTCTAGGGCTGGCTGAGTGGCGCATTGGTTAAGAGCTGGTTTTGGGATGCCAGAGGCCCCGGTTCAGATCCCACATATGAGGGCCAGTGACACTGCCCTCTACAGCTAACAACAGCTCCACCTGGAGCTGGGCTGTGCGAGCCCCCGCGACGGTGTAGGCTGCAGCCCCTGCTGCAGTGGGCTGCCATAGGCTACAGTGAGTGGCCAGCAGCCAGCGTGAGCGGCTGGCAGCCAGTGTGAGCTGCCAATAGCCGCAGTGAGCGATCATCCAGAGGCCAGCGACCGATCTGCTTCATCCCGGAAGAGCGCAATGACGATATCAACATGGGCCTGTAAAACAACGTCCTCTGCAACTAGACTGAAGAACAAAAAAAAGCAACTTGTCTGTTCCCCTTCCCTGATTCCCAAATGTTGTTCCCCTCCCCCAGTTCCCCAATAAAATCTTTAAAAAAAAAAAAAAAAAGAATTCTATAATCAAATCCCAAACCCAATCTGTTGAGATCTATTCAGTAACTATAAAGTGTTTTAAATGACGATAATGTGGAAAATTGCTTTTGAACCCCAAATTGTCTGTAAGTTATGTGGACTCTTAATTAATACTTACTATCTCAAATGCTTCATCTCTCCAATGTGAATGATAATACACTCTGCTATGTGAGATTGAAATGTGATAGTGCATGAAAAGCATTAGCGGAATGCCTGCACAATGTAAAAACTCCACAAATATTAGCCATTCTTAGCCTTTTACCCAGTTCTTACTTGGTCTTCTGAAATCAACCACAGGGTAATAAATTAACATCTGCAAGCAAGTTTCTTCACTAATTACCCATGCAGATGTTCATCTCCATGTTGGTTGTAATAGCAAAAGATTGAAGTAAGCACAATATTAAAAAAACAGGGGTAATGATAAATCTGTGGAATGGGATACTACAGAACCACTATAAATGCTGTAGGAGGCATTTTTAGCATGAAAAACTAAATGAAAATAAAACGTTCATTTTTTTTCTTTTTGTAAGAAAAGAAATACACACAAGAAGAAAAACTGAGGAAGTAATAAACACTAAAATGTTAATAATGACTTATTTCTGAGTGGTTTCATTATGGGTATTTTTTCTTTTCTAGAATTTTTTTTTTAAACTGTAAAGTGTATAAGTTCAAGTTAAACAATCCAAGTGTCAGATAAATTTTTTTAATTGCAAAGCATAATTCACAATAATGGCAACTCACTACCAGATTGATCATCATTTTGACACTCACAAATCTAGGAATAGAATTAACATAATTTCTATCCAATATTCATATAAAATTTCATTATATTCTATATTTTACATCAATATAGAATAACAGTAACTACCTTAAAATCTACTTTATTGCATCACCACCAAAAAAATTCAGGTAATTTTCACTTTTTTATATGTCTCCAGGTCCTTCTGTATATATGGACACACTATATAAAGTTATAACACTGACTTAACGGGTGCAAAATTGCATTTAATCTAAGCATCTATAAGAAGTTCTATTTTAAGCAAATGCACAGAGAAGTCACTCAGTAGGAAATGTTCATGGATCATCATCCTTTTAAAGCTCCTTCAACTTTCTTCAGATAGGATTTCACAGTAACACTTCACAAACCCCTGAGTGTTAATACACAAATCAATACCTGAATTGTATTTTTCTGTTCTTGTCAGTTAAAAATGTCTATGTTTTCTACATATATTGCACATCAAAATAATTTTCTTCCTCTTGTTAATAGATACCCAAATACCATAATATACATGTACACAGACACACACAAAAACACACTTCTGCCCTTATTCACATGGGATTCATTGAGACATGTTTTCTTCTTGAATGGGTTCTACACACTCACAGCTTTCTGATCAGATGCTTTTAAATAAATTTCCCCACAATGGGCTCGTTTCAGCAGGCAAAACAGCATGTATTATGCTGCTCACCGAAACTCAGTTCTCAAGGCTAGAGTTAAATTAGATCACCACATAATCTGGGTAGGTGCAGATTATGGAAAGAAAATGATAACTTAGTAATTAATTTTAAAAGGTTGTGTATGTACATCTGCATCTTTTGGTATTTGGAGGATCTATTCCCATGATGAAGAAAAGCATTTTGATGTGCAATAGAGAACATATATGCATTTTCCTATTGACAAAAGGCAGAGATATATCACTCAGCTACCTGTTTGGATATTGACAGTCGTGATGGGTTTGTGAAGTGTTACTGTGAGACACTCCCTGAGGGAAACTAAAGGAGCTTTAACCAGCTCTCCAAGTGGTCCTAGAGACCTACGATTTACTGCCCAAGGCATTTTGGGCTCTCTAGCTGAGGAGGGTAGCTCTACAGAACAATGAGGGAAAGTACTAACGAGACTCATGGCTTCTTATAAAAGCAAGAACAAGGAATACTATACCAAAAATGTACTACAATTCCTCTGATGCTTTTTAAATGCTCCTTGAAACCAGATCTGTCTTCTAGGGTCTCACTTGACACTTTCTTTAAAAATTCAATCTACCTGGCCCTTCTCCAAATTACACAGTGCCTCTTAAGCCACTAGAAGAGGTGGAGCCAGGCTAAGGATTCCAAGTAGGAATTTTATGTTCCCCACAGATAAGAAATATAAGGTAACAAGATGTTCGTGATCTTGTGGCAGCCAGACAGAAGGTTAGTCATTCCCCGAGAGGGTAACTTACTTTTATTCTCTGAACAAACATGCCCACTCAGGTCTGTGGTAGATGAAGAAAAGGTAGATTAACTACACTCCGTTTCTCTATTCCTCAGAAAAGAAGAGGCAGGTAGCCAGGAAAAAGGGTGAGTAAAAACTGGTATGTTAGTGTTTTTAAAACTTATTCCTAAATGTGGTAAAAATCATCACTGGGTTGTGTTCATCACGTACTAAATGTGAGAGACTCTCTCCACCCAGACTAACCTGAGATTATTTCCAGACCTTGCTAACTTGGCCTACAATCTCTGAAGTAAGTCTCTAAAATCCTAACATTTTAAGATGTAGCAAAACCAAAGTCCCATGCTATTTCTCCTTCCTGAACCAGATCAATGTGAAAGTTTCCAATTTAAAAAGCTGTCACTGTTATCTTCAGATACCACTGTTCAAAATGCAATTTCTCCAGTGGATCAAACCCAACTTGCAGTTTCATCGAAGACAAACCATAGGAGTCCTAGCCAGTGTCTATACTTCCTGGACCCAGGAATGGTATCAACAGAACCCTGTGAAAGACTCATCCTTAGAGAAAACGACAAGCTTCATTTTCTGAGGGATTAGACATGGCACAGGGGAGTTTCAAATGAATGAAAGCAAAATATGAGAACAGGTAATATTAGAGGAATGAGATAGTTGACAAGACTGAGAACCTTGAAAAGCTTGTGTCTTTGAGTTTCATAGTGTCATATAGTCAGTGATACAGGACAAGTGGTTGTTCAGTAAGACCCAGTTCCTTATGGCTTTGAAATCAGTATTTCCCAAGGGAATGCTAAGGAAATGATGATTTTGGAGAGTATCAGGCAAAGGCACAAGGAAGTGTAGGCCTTCTTTAATGAGAGTACTAGTAGACCCATTTGATCTGCCAAATAGGGTCCCAAATGGAGAAAAAGTGAGAACAAGACCTTAAACTAGAAAGAATGCTAGAAATCATGAGAGAACAAGTTCACAATTGATGTGAAAATTGATGGAGTTATGTCACAATTATTGGATGCTGAGCAGGGAAAAATGTTTTGAGAAGTTGACAGTGTGTAGCAGTCAGTAATAACCATCTCTTTTTTTTCCTAGAGATATGCAAAAAGAAATTCCGTAGTAAGTTTCTTTTTCTCCAACACTTTCATCAAAAGTATAGCCATTTGCTTCTTGGGGTTTCATTTGCTTCAAGATCTTCTATAACTGATAGCAAACACTTTCATTAATAATTTGGGTTTAACTCACAAGATTTTTTTTTTTATTTTTATTTTTTTAGCTCAGGGGTATTTCTCAGAGAGGTGATAATGTACCTGAAGACCCCATGAGAAGGAATTTAGAAAATATCATTAAAAGCATCAGAAGCAGCCTTCTACATTAAAGTTAGATGGACAGAAGAAAATGAGCCAGCAGATAGAGCAGAAACATACAAACAGAGAAATTGAAAGTGATGGAAATTATAAACTAAATCAGCTCTAAGAAGGAATATGAGACTGTAAGACTGTCTAGTTTGATTCCAGAGAATTAGATTTTGCTTTCAATCCCATTGAATTCTCTTCCTAAATTCTGAACACTTGATTTGTAATTTTAATTCACCTCTCAGGATTTGGTCACAAACTCTCCACCACTATCACCACCAAGTTAGTGTTTTATTGTAGACACTCAAAACTGTTTTCTTTCACCATCCAAGTGATGGCTCACTTCACTGGATCAGCAGCACAGAGAGCCCCTTTTATAAGTGCCCTTTTGTAAGTGCCACTAATGTAACTATCTCACCAAAAAGTGATCTAATAAATAAAACTCATGTCTTAGCCTACCTCACGTCACCTCAGGGGTCTTACAATTAGGCTGTGTAAACAAAAATCACAAATTTCCCTCAAGCCCAGATAAGATGTTTCTGTTTTCTTATCTCCATAATTTCTGTCATGAAAATTTTAGCCTAACAAGAAAGAAAAATAGCCTAAAAAGGTTTGTTTTGAATATTGATTTTAAGTAAGCAAGAGATGGACGTCTAGAATCAGTTTTTATCTCCTATTTAAGGATATCTATGTTTACATTTCCTGTCTGGATGCTTCCCAAATACTCTAAGTTATTTACAATGGTTTCACATATTTCCTAAATTTACATCCTAACTACGGCTTTGAAAGCAATACTTAATTCACTGTAGACACTTCCCTATATTTAATTTACCCTGAATTGTAATACACATATATAAAAGCTGTGTCATCAATTCTGAATACTCTTTTTGTCATGAACACTGGAAGAATTCATTTTTAAAAATAAAATAAAATGTTTAGAACTTCAAAGATGGGAACTGGTATCATTCAAGAGCCTTTCTTAGCCTACCAACTTTATCAGACCAATGGAGACTCATAGTAAATGAAAAAGAGGATTCAAGAAAACACAATTTGTAGGGTTAGAAGATATCAGAACAGAAGCAAAGGTGCTAAGGCAGAAACCGTATGTACTACCGGGAACCAATTTCCTGATAATAATGCCCAGAGTGTTTCTGTAGACTTTCTATAATGAATGAGTCCATCATAGCCATGTTCTTCTCCCCTAAGCAGAAAACCTCTTACACAGTTTTGCTGTTTAGGTTTGTGGATATCAGGAACTTGGGAGGGTGGCTCTTTAGTGAAAATCACAAGACACATGGCTGGAACATTTTTATCATTCGTGTTTGTATAAATTTAACAACTGTAAATTTGACTCAATTATAAAGACACTTTTATTTCTATACATGCATTGTCTTCTCATGTTCCTTTAATATGAAAACTCACTTGTGTTTCCTTCCAGGGTAAAATTTCAGGTACTACTTTTTTATAGATGACAGGATATTTCCCTTGATGAACCGAAGCTGGGACTAAGAAATAAACTATTAGGGTTAAAGAAAAGGAGAACTTTTAAAAGACAGCCACCTACATATCTCCCCAGTTTGAATAAAAAGAGTTGAATATGAAAGATAGTACAGTAAACTGTGTTCCTGGAAGCCACTGGTCCCCTCTACAGCACCCCCAAACACACAAACCCTTGAGGAGCACACCAGCAACTCTGCATTACAGATGTCACTTTTGCTTTCCTTTAATGAGTTTCGGGGACATGGCAGATGAGAACTGTTTCTCGAGTGAGGCATGTAAATATTTGCCTTCCTGCATGTTGTTAACATCTAGGTAACAAAGTTTGCATACCATTAGCAACAGGAACAACTACATTATGAAGCTGATGCACAAGAGTCCCTTGATAAATGCTTATACAATGAATGAAGACATTTTATAACTTAGATATTGTCTAGTCCAACCACTCAACTTAAACAAGGTCATACTGTTGGAGGAATTAGGAATCAAAGTCCTCAGTCTCAGTTTAGTGATATTTTTCACTATGGTGGGCCAGCTGAAGAGATGAAATTTCCTCCTCTGCCCTTCACTCTCATTCCTAAATACCACTACCCTAGCACCTGACCTCAACTTATTCAGTGTTTCAATGTGGAGATTTTTCCAGTAAGATTATCTCAACCAAATCTATTACTATAGTAAACTTTCCTGTCCCTTTCTCCATTTTAGAGGCTCTCTTCAATTGGACTTTCATGATATAAACCGTTCAGTTATTTCCATTTCCTCTACTATCCTTCATCTCCCCACTGCCCTCTTACCGTGGGTGCTTTCCGAGACACCGCCGTCCACTCAGCTCTTCAATCAACAACCTCTCTGTGATTGGTTCCCACAATTGGAGCCCTGACTTCTCTGAGCTCCGGATTCAGGTCTCCAGGTATTTCCTGAATATTTTTATGTTCCTATCTTCCCAAACTCAGTATGTCCAAAGGTATATCATCTTCCCTTCCACATATTTTACACAGCTTCCTAAGAGTATCATTGCTTCTCCATTCATAAAGTTCAGAACTTTAGTCATCTGACTCCTCTTCTACCGTGACCAAGTCCTACTGATTTTTAAAAAATTCTTTGTCCTCCCTTTTTGAACTCATTTTTCTTTTGGTTCTCACAAAACCTCCATACATTAGATTTTCATAATTCTCTCAACCAGTCTCCCCACCTCCAACTCATCATCTTCTTTCTTAAATGTCTACTTCATCATGTTAATTTGTTGTCAAAAAAAATCTTTCACTTTTCTTAATAAGGATCTTCTCTAAACAGGTGGGTCTAGTCACTGTTTTCCCACTGTACTTTCTCATTCCTCTGCCTGCACATAATAAAACTAACAGCTGGAGAAAACGTCTCTCTAATTGTCACCTGTCCAAATCCTGACTGCCTTCAATGATGGTTCAAGTCCAGTCTCATCAACAAAGCTTTCCATTACTGTTCTTGAATTTACCATCTATACACCACAATTTTGGGTGCTCAACTGCTAATCACGTTATATGTTAACTTTCAAAATATACTTGTCTTCTTGGTATGGTATAGGAACCACATCTTACATATTTTTGCTGCTTCTGAAAATATCCCAATAACTACATTACATTATGAAAAAGTGAAGCATGGTAGTTAAGAGAACATGATTAAGGAAGTGGAAAATTCTGAGTTTAGATCCAGGCTGTGTTCCTTTCTAGATGGATAACCTTGGCAAGTTACTTTACCTCTACAAGCTTTCATAGCTATAAAACAGATATAATGTCACTTATATCATAGGGCTGTTATGAAGTTTAACAAAATGTGTACGTATGTATATGTACACACACACACACACACACACACACACACAATGTTTAACACAGTATTTGGTCCACAGTGAGTGCCTTTTTAAATGATTTTTCCCATACTAGGCCATGTTTGGTCAATATTTTAAACTGTACAATCTACAGATTCAATGCAATCCCTATCAAAATTCCAAAGGCATTTTTCAAGGAAATAGACCAAACAATATTGAAATTCATATGGAAACACTCCAATTAGCCAAAGAAATCTTGAGAAAGAAGAACAAAACTGGTAGCATCACACTTTCTGATTTCAAACTATATTACAAAGCTCAAAACAGTACGCTATTGGCATAAAAACAGACACACAGATCAATGGGACAGAATGGAGAACCCAGAAGTAAATCTATGCTTATATGGCCAATTAATGTATGACAAAGGAGCCAAGAATATACAACGGGGGGAAAAGACAGCCTCTTCAATAAATGATGTTGGGCAACCTAGACAGACGCATGCAAAAGAATTAAACTAGAACACTATCTTAAACCATATACAAAAATTAACTCAAAATGGACTAAAGATTTGAATTTAAGACCAGGGACCATAAAACTCTTACAAGAAAACATGAGCTGTAAGGTCCTTGACATTGGTCTTGATGATGATTTTTTTTTGGGGGGGGGCAATCTAAAACCAAAAGCAAAGGCAACTAAAGCAAAAAATAAAATACAATAAAATAAAAAAGTATGACAACATCAAAACTAAAAAGCTGCTGCACAGCAAAGTAAACTATCAACAAAATGAAAAGGCAACCTACTGAATGGGAAAAAAATATTTGCAAATAATATATCTGTTAATATCCAAAAAATATAAAGAACTCATACAACTCAATAGCAAAAAAACAAACAAACAATCTGATAGTAAAATGGGCAGATGATCTGAATAGACATTTTTCCAAAGACAACATACAGATGGACAACAGGTAAGTGAAGAGATGCTCAACATCATTCGTCATCAGGGAAATGCAAATTAAATCCACAATGAGATATCGCCTCACACCTTGTTAGAGTAGCTATTATCAAACAGACAAGAAATAACACGCGTTGGCAAGAATATGGAAATAGATTGTGCACTGTTGGTGGGAATGTAAGTTGGTGCAGCCACTAAGGAGAACAGTGTGGAGGTTCCTCAAAACATTAAAAATAGAACGACCCTATAATCCAGCAAGTCCACTTCGGGGTATTTATCAAAAAAAAAACCCATGAAAACAATAACTTGAAAAGGTATCTGCACCCCTGTGTTCGTTGCAATGTTATTTACAGTAATCAAGATATAGAAACAACCTACACATCTATCGACAGATGAATGGATAAAGGAAATACACACACACAGAGGGAATTATTCAGAAACAGAGATAGGGGTGGACAAAATGGGGAAAGGGAGTCAAAGGTACAAAGTTCCAATTCTAAAATAAATAAGTCATGGGGATCTAATGTACAGCCTGGCAACTTTAGTTAATAATACTGTATTGCATATTTGAAATTTATTAAGAGGGTAAATCTTATAATTTCACATCACAAGAAAAAAAATTCTGTAATTATGTATGGTGACAGATGTTAACTAGACTTATTGTGGTGATCATTTCACAATGTATACAAATATTGAATCACTATATTGGTATGCTTGAAACTAATCTAGTGTTGTATGTCAATTATACCTAAATAAAAAGATAAATAAAATAAATAAAAATAAGCTGCAAAGGTCATGCTAAATAGTTTTTAACATGCTGTCAAGGTGTACACCTCCAATCCCTGTATTTAGTCAAAAATTACTTTTCTAAGCTATATTCCAGAAGAGTAGGAAAGGCAACCTTTAACTTTTAAACTGTGGCCAGCTGCCAAGTCCTGATGTCTTGTGCAAGATCAATTTCATCCACATACATAACACAATCCAGCATGATTTTCAGCAATCATCATTTTCATAATACAAATAAAGCAGAATAAAAGAATCTTTGGTAAGGCCGGAAAAGTTTCCAGAAAGCCCAGCCAATATACAAAGACTTTGTGAGATGGAATTGCTGGAGCCAGTCACAAACTGGAGCTCAATGATTAGCAATGGTAGCTAGCTTTTTCTATGAGAAGGGAATATGCTTTTCTTCAACCAATAAGGCAATTGCTAACTATGATGAGTAGCTTTAAAAAACACAATGAAAATAGTGCAATCTAGTACATTAAAAACCAACAACCTGGCCTTTTGTTGGCTGAGGTAATTCTTTTTTTCTTTTTTTTTTCCCCCGCTAATGAAAGCAATCCCTTTTGACACCACAGTCTTTTCCCCTTTGTGGAGCAGGTCACAACTTTCCCTAGGTTAAATCATACTGTATTCAAAAAATCAGATATTATGCCTCCACTAAGGTTCCAGGAATTTTCCACCAGGAGAGGCTGCATCAAGTGTAGAGCGAATGCCACTGTCTCCTTCTGCCTTGATTTGGGACGCCCACACTGGTGAGCAGACACAGGGCAAGTGTCTCTACATCATTACCCAACTGCCTCCCTGCAAAATGCCTGCACTCATTATTTCTGCACCCCTAGGAAGGGAAATTGCATGGCCTTACCGCAGACGTTAGGCGAGCAAGAATTTCATCGCTGCTTTCTTCTGAGTCTTCGATTTTCTGATGAGACCTTTGAAAGACAAAGAACGAATTACCCTTCAGTTTTGGTTGCTCAAATTTATCTACCAAGTTATGGGGAATATATGGCAAATAATGGCATTATTGTTTAATCTACTGGTGAAAGTGCCCATGCATATACCATGGTGTCAATAAGGCTATGCGAACACAACTCTTGTAGCCCAATTGTTCCTTCAAAATCAGTTAGCAAGAACCTCTTCACAAAACACCAATGAAATCCTGAGGATCAAGTGCTGTTCTCTAAATGATTTCACAGAATAATCCTGACACACCAGGTTTACAAATATGAGCATGCACAAAGCATAAGTAGATGTGAATAAAAGGTGGTTAGACACTGAAATTCCCTCTAGCTTTAATGAAATCCAGATCTTGAACAGACAAAATGTGAATTTTCCACTACATCTGAGTTTCAGCCAAAACAGATGTATTATGAAATGGTCTATTATTGGCCTAATACCATGATAGGAATTATGTGGAATACAATAGCAGAAGAAGCCCTTTGTTCTTTTTTGAGACACCACAGCCCAGCTGATAAGCCAAGAAAATTATGCATATATTAAATAACTAAAGAGACATATAACATATTACACAGCATAAGATCAGTTTGTTTGCCTAGGAAAATCACCTTTCTAATGTAATTCATGAAAAAATTTTCTATATATATATATACATATATGTATATATGCGCACTAACATAAAAGTATCTACTTCTTAAAACAAATTTTATAAAACTACATTTTTTTCCTGGTTTGGGCAAACAAAAATTAATGCCAACTGCATATATATATATATATATATATATATATATATATATATATATATAAATAATTGCCTCCCCGATCTATTTCCACCAGCAATCCTTTCAGCACCTTCTGTAGAACTGGAGGCGGTGCTGGTAATTGCCCTGCACAGCAGTGTTATCAGAATGGCAGTGCAGTGATTGATTTCAATCTCAGTAACGGCAGTGGGCCAGCTGGAGTGCTAGCCTGTGGGGCCGGGGGCTTCTCCTGGCTCACAGGAGAGCTAAGGAGCTCTTTAAGATGGGAAAAGCTAGTCGGATCAATTCTGACATTGTCTTCCTGTCTCTGTACATGCTACTAAATTCTTTTACAGGGGGAAAAAAAAAAAGCCATAACCTAAGGCAGAGAAATGAATGACAAACTACTGCCTTGAATTGCATGATACAGGTATGAAGCAGTGCCGATGTCGTCAAATAACTTAATTACTGTGCAGCAAAGTGTTTGAAATGTTAGCTAATAATCTGCTCAAATAAAAACAGCGGGAACTGGGCCGGTCGAGTAGCGCGGCGGTTAAGCGCTAGCTTCGGAAGCCAGTGGCCCCAGTTCGGGTCCCACTTATGAGGGGCGGTGACACAGCCCTGAAAAAAAAGAAAAAGGAAAAAAAAAAAAGAAAAAACAGCGGGAACTGAGCATTATAATTTACTGTATTCCCCCCCAAAAGCAAGTTGCCTTGATAATGAGTATTTCAAACAATGAGCTTTATTATTAGAACAATCTATTCACAAGTTTTCCCTATACATGAAGTTATACTAAGAGACTTCCAACCCTTTTTAGAACCTGAGCCACCAAGCCAGGTTTATACGATTGAGCTGAGGTGACTAAACAAATCTGACAGGAATTTAAGCACCAAATGCACCAAGACACAAGAGCACATAACAAGGGCCTCGACTCTCCATCTGTGTCTGTAGAGAAGCGTGGGCTGGTCATGCAGTGTTATGTTTCTCAGACCCCAACAGATACCTGAAGGATTAGTTAGTGGGATGAGGTATTTTGCACTACCACAGATTCTGTTAAGAATGTGTTTTCAACAAGCTGCTGAAAGAAACGCAAAATTCCATGGGAAGCTCTTGGGTATGTGAACTGATAATGGTTATTTCATGAGTCATGGCTGAGCAATTGCTGGTTTAGTGACAAACAATTTAGTCCCTGTTCAGAAGCAAAACTACCTTTCATCATTCTTCCAGCACAAAACATGCCTTGGCAAAAAACGTTTCTAAAGGAAATGTGTATAAGAAGGGCAGAGTGATGATCTCCTGAGAGCTGCCCTGCAGCCCATCTCCCATTTTTATCACCTCAATCACCACGATTTATGCCAGAACTCCTAAGTCTGTCTCCAGCCCCTGAATCTCCCCTGAGCTCATCTTGTTTTCCCATTTGCCTTCAGAATGGCTCTAGGGGGGCAATCCCAGGATATTTTCACCCACATAGGGACCTTACAGGCTCCTCGAACTCAAAATAACTTGAACTCCTCTTGCCTCCTGCCCTCGCTGTTTCTACTTGGCGCCTCTGACAGCTCAGCTTCATGGCACCGTGTGGCCACCCCCTCCCTCCTGCACTCCCCACCTTTGCCAGACCCCAGATCTGCTCACTCCTCTTCCTCAAGCTCTACTTTCCTTCAGTTCCTCCCTATCAAGCCTCACTAATAGTAGAGGCCCTCACCTTTTCTTGCACAAATTATTTTAACCATCTTCTGACCACCTTCGTTATCCTTGGCCTTTCGCCTTGTGCTCAATTGCCTGTAGACACCAGGATTATTATTTTAAAACTCAGATTGCATCCTGCTACTCTCCAGACTCCAAACCATCAGGGATTATTCCACTGCCTCCTGAGAGCTCTAGAATTCAGAAACAACCTTCCTTTCCTAACGTGCCCCGTGCCCCACTGCACCAGCAGGCACTGGCATCTCACCTGGAGGAATGCTGGGTCTTGGGAGCAGAACTGGTGGTAATGGGCAAATATAGTGGGAGAGCTCAGAAAGCAGGGAGGCAGAGCGAAGAGTAGTCATCACTCTCCTTCCTTTCTCACTACTGTGGTCCCTCCCCAGCTCGATGCCAAACTGCCCAGAAATACCAGGCTTTCTTTACCCAACAAATGTATTTTTTACAAAATGTAGATTAATTGTGGTTATTTTATGTATGTAAATACACATCAGTGCAGTCCAGTGAAGACGAAGTTCTCATGTATCAGATCAGATCAGATCAAATAGATAATGAAACAGATGGGGCAAGGGAAAACAAAGAAAATAATCAATTGTAGGGCCGGCCGAGTGGCGAGGTGGTTAAGCGCTGGCTTGGGTCGCCAGCAGCCCCAGTTCGGGTCCCACATATGAGGGCCAGTGACACTGCCCTCAAAAAAAAACAAAAGAAAGAAATTAATCAATTGTAATACCTGCATATTTTCCCATTGTCACCAGAGGAGGCTGTGCTGCTCTGTGAACAAGAGAGAAAGAGAGCAGCTCAGAGGGTGGCTTGTCAGTGGTTAGAGAAGGGAGAAAAAGAAACCCTGGCTGGACTCAGCAGCTAATGGTGGTGACAAGTTGACACTAAGGCAGAGAAGAGAATAGGAGTGACCCCAGGAAGGAAGACCCATCCCTGAGGGTTTGTGTCAGCAGGAAGCTCTGGCCCAAAAGGCACTTCCCTTCAGGAGTTCCACGCTTCCCAACAGCCCTAGCCTGAACCCAGCAATTCTCCAAGGAAAAGTGCTGAGTCCCAGTGCTGTGGGACGATGTCTATAAGTGTGAGCAGTCTGCAAAATAAGGGTGACGTTGTGATGACACAGGATTGGCAAAAGCCTGTGGTCCTCTGCACTTGTCCTTCTAACCATCAAACTGGACATAGTATCATTCTACCCGGCCCCTAATGAAAAAAACAAGTAAATAAAAAAATCCGTGGGCCAGCCGAGTGGCACGGTGGTTAAGCACTGGCTTGGGAAGCCAGCGGCCCCGGTTCGGGTCCCACATATGAGAGCCAGTGACATTGCCCTCAAAAAAAAAAAAAAAAATCCCTGCCCTCCCAACAGTCTTCTCACACCATAATTAATGGCAGCTCCATCCTTCCCATTGGAAGTCATCCTTGAATTACCATCCCCCATCCCCCGCCCCCACTCAACGCACACCCATCCGCACACCTCCACGTTGTATCCGTCCTGAAATCCTACTGGCTTCAAGGTGCATCTCCTCTTTGACCACTTCTCACCACCTCTGCTATAACCATCATGGTCCCAGCCACAAAATCTCTTACCTGGACTCAGGAGTCAGAATGATCCTGTTATGTAAATTAGGTTATGTCCCCTCTCTGCTCAGAGGATGAGAATGACCCTTCATCTTCCTCGGCATAAAGCCAAAGCCTTTACAGCAGCAGGAAACGCCCTTGGGATCTAGCCTCACAGTAATTTTCTTCTGTCTTCACTCTCCCCAGCCACACCTGCTTTGCTTTCAATGTCTCTGCCTTGGGCCTCTGCACTGGCTGTCCTTTGGAACATTTCCCTCTGATAGACACATTGCATTTCTCCTCATGCCCTTCAAATCTCTGTTAACTTCCTGGAGAAGCCTTTCCTGGCCCATAGCCATATCCCTCATTTCCCACTTTACTTTTCTTCATAAAGTTTTCCCACCTTTAAGCAACATAAATCTGTTTATTTATGAAACTGTCTGTCTTCTCCTACTAAACTCTAGGCTCCCTGGGAGTAGAGAGATTTCTGTTTTACTGATTGTTATATTTCCAATACTTAGATTATAACCTAGTACATAAGAGGCAGTCAATAAATATTTGTTGAATAAATTAACTGAGTACCTTGAACTTCAAGGAATGTTCTATGAACCACCATCTCAGGATTATCACTGTACAAGATATCAGCTTGTTATCTATAGGCAGTTCAACTGAAGGACCCTGACTATATTCATGAACTATTCCATTTAGATATTTCATCAGTCTCCGAGCTCCCTGCAACAAACCTTTCTTTCAATGGCCTGCTTGTCACTAAAATCCAATAAGAATGACTTTCTTATATCTCACACCTAAGAGCTGGTAACTTCGAAAATATCTTAAATAACAGCAACATCATTTTCTACCCCACCTCCTCATCTTCCCCTAAGAAATAATTAGACTTAGTGACACTTCCTAACTTAGACAATTGTTGGCCAATCATTTACACAATTCATAGTGTGCAACAGTAAAGAAGCAGGAAGTTCCCCACCTGAGAAGGTCTCCCAACACAAACTCTCAGTTCAACATGGTTGCCTTCAGATAAACAGCCTCCTAAGCCAGCACATGAGAGCCATGATGTGGGCAACAGAATCCATTTTATACCCGTCAGCCTCAGTGTAATCTCTAGCAACTTGGATTTAACCGCTATCCCTGCAGAGGTTACCAGAATCCTCTTTGTGAAAATTCCCTCATGAAAATTAAATAATGGGTTTGAGATTATTCCAATGAGGCTTTTAAAAATAAATCTTGCCATAACTCTTCTAAATAAGAGAATCCACATTCCCTAATCAGGTTTTGACCAAAACATTTCTGCCGCAAGATCTAAGCACAACAACTATCATCTTGGAGTTGGAAAATCCCACTTTCTTTTCAAAAGTGAAAGAGGTTTCCTGGAATTCCATGGTGGAAGGTTGGAAACATTTTCTTACAGAAATATTATTCAAATAATATCAGTTTACCTTTGTGTTATTTGGATATAACTTAAAAAATGTATAAGTTCTGACTGGCTGGCTATGTCTCAATATCGAATAGCATATGCAGGCCACCAAGAGGTACCACTACATATAATATTGTTCCTACAGGAAACTGTGTTAAATGCATCCCAACAACCACAAAATAGACAAACATTTGCCATCAAGTAGTTCAAGAGACAGAGACTGTGTATAACTGGCACATGCCACTCCAGCTGAGGTGTCATTCCCGACCCTCCAGGCCCACTGGAGTCAGCACAACACTGGGCATGGGCATGGTGCAGAGAAATCTAATGATATAGGACATGTCCTCAGTCAGCTTCCATGAAAACACTATCACTGCCATCCCAGGGGCTTTCATTGGTCTCTGTGTGCTTCTTACGTACACACGACACATCAACCTTTGCGTTAAACAGAGATATTCTAGATGGGGACCCGAAGAGAGAGGGGAACACGCCTATCTCCAAATCAGAATTCTGACAGGAAAGAGGATGTTCTTGGGGGTTTCAGGCAGGCTGGTCCACTGCTTCATCAGAAGCCCTCAGAGCCAGTGTGATGTTGACCTGCTGTGGACTGTTCAGTTTGGAGGGACTTGAGAGAAACACAATTTTTAGGATGGACTTCAGACTGCTCCTCCTAGAGGCTGATGAAATTCTAGGGCCAAGACAAACTATACAGGAATCTTTCAAACATGATCCCACAACACATAAGAGATGCACAACACACAAATATATGGGGGGGAAAAAATCAAAATACGCAAGAGGTTTTAAAAAATCTATCTTTAAGATGCTCTGCTCTGCCAACACAAGTGAGAGTCACTTCGCTTGATCTGTGACTGTCAGAAGCATCCTGGGAGAAGTGATAACCAAGGTGAGGTTCCTATAGATAAGGAGTGGCCCTGGAACTGCAGCAGGATTACTAGGACAAGGAAGTAGGAAATGGCAAGGGATAAGGCTGGAGATAAAGCCAAGGCCAGCCCAGCCAGGGCCCAGTCGGCTATTGCTAAAGAGTTTGCTGAGGGCTGTAAAGCAAAGGAGATAGATGGAGAAGTAACTAGAAGATATAAAACCAAATGTAGATTTGGTGTCTTGCTATTATGATTGAGAGAACCATTTGTTTGCTGAAGGAGAACAGCCAACAGAGAATGAGAGACTGAGAAAGCAGGAATGGGAAGTCTCCAAGGGGGTGGGACCCACAACCCAGATAGAAGAATGAGTCCTGAGCTCTTCCTCCACCAGCCAAGAAGAAATGAAGGTCAGGTGGCTGATGATACCACAATTTACATTGTCCTTGGACAAGCCAGAGTGCATTCCATACCTACTGACTGTCAAGCAAGTAAAGGCATTCAGGGACTTGCTCTTTCAGAAATACTTCCTGGGCCAGATTTGAAATTTTTCTTCCTAAGAAATCACTGCCATCAAGTCCTAGGCACCACAAAAGGGGATGCTCCTCAAGGAACACAGACTCAGTTTCCACCACATCCAATACCTACTGACCGCAAGAGGGTGAAAAAGGTGTCGTATCTAACACTCAGGTACTGTCCCATCTATATCCTCCTATGATATCTATAGTCTATTTTGCTTAACACAGTAGATTCCTACGGCAAAAAGAAACAACAGATGACAAAAGAATGAAAATCGAATTTTTCTTGAGATCTTTGAGATCATGAATACAAGCACCAGTTAAACCTTCTCAAGAGAAGATAATAGTTCATAGCATCAGGCTACTAGACATGCATATGGAGGAAATTTACCAAACAGCAGTAAATTATGAATGTGACATTAAGGGTCTGAGATATGTAGTTATATATTCATTTAAAATTGAATAAAATTAATTATCACTGATATATCTCTTTTACACATGTTATACAGAGGATTTGAAGATTCATGCTTAATATTTAATTAAAGTTACATTTCAAATGCTAGCACAATCAGGCCTAAAAGTTCAATGTTTATGAAAATTCCTGTGCTACTCTTAAATATTGATGCCCTCTAACAAGGATAATCAGACTGCTCCCACCCATGAAATAAGCCTTATTTGTAAACAATGGAAATTTTGAAGGACTTAATGTTTCCTTGGAGAGGGGTGATGAGTAATAACAAAGACTAAGACCAGCTGACTTCATAGCAATGTTTTATATAAACAATTTAAAGTGATAAATGGAAATTTTCTTCACCTATGATCCTAATACAAAACTTACGCCAAGTTCCATCATGAAAAATTTTGAGAAACACTCAAAAAATGTTTGTTTACTCATACAGTACTTCCTTCTCTCCAAAGATCACAAAATGAAAATCTAATTAGGAAAAGGCAGGAACACAAAGGGCAGGTTTGGGTTGTAGGAAATCTACCTTGAAGTTGGCCTCCCAGTACGATGATGTTAATCTAGCACTATTTCAGAAATTAAGAATACCAATAGATTCCTTATGTTGCTTATACATGTCAGGTGGAAAAGTTAGGGAGGATAAGGAGAATAAAGAGAGCAGAGCTGACAGGGTAGTGAGTGGTGGTTGTGCTACTGTATATAGGGTACTAAATAAGGGGAAATAGAGACCTAAATTTTGGGAGTCATCACTGTGGAACTGATATTAAATACATGACTGTGTGAGGACACATCCAAAATGAGAGTAGAAAAAAGAAGACAAGTCTGAGACTGAGCTCTAAGATACTCCCTGTTTTAGAGATCAATGTTTTCAAATGTAAGTTTTATTATTATGCAGATATGGTGAGGCCAACAGATCAGGAGATAACTGAAAAGATAGTCCAGTTTGGGCAGAATTAACATCTTAACAATATTGAGTCTTCCAATCCATGAATATAGATAAATCTTCCACTTATTTAAGTCTTGTCTGATTTTCCATGAGACTTTTGAAGTGTTTGGCATACGCCTTTTGCACACATTTTTTTTAGATTCATACCTAAGTATTTCAGTATTTTTTTGTACTAATACATATAAATATAATTGAATTTTGTACAATGACCTTGTATCCTGTGTCCTTGGTAAATCCACTTATTAGTCCTAGTAAGTTTTTTGTAGATTCTTTGAGATTTTCTATGTATATAATTATGTCATCTGCAAAGACAGATGGTTTTATTTTTTTCCTTCTTATCGGTATACCTTTTATTTATTTTTCTTGCCTTATTGCACTGGCCAGCTTTGAAGAGACATGATAAGAAGAGATGTCTTAGCTTTGTTCCCAGTCTTAGTGAAAAAGGATTCAGTCTTTCACTATTAAGTATGATGTAAGCTATAGATTTTATCAGATTGAAGAAGTTCCTGTCTATTTCTAATTCTCTGAGAATTTTTCTCATGAATGAATACTGAATTTTCTCAAAAGCTTTTCCTGCATCTATGGAGTTTATCATATAGTTTCTTTTTTTTTTAGACTGTGAATACGTTGAATTACATTGATTGACTTTTGAAATGTTGAACCATCCTTGTATTTCTGGGATTAAACTTCTCTTTTTCA
Organism: Aselliscus stoliczkanus; assembly: GCA_033961575.1. Taxonomy (NCBI): domain Eukaryota; kingdom Metazoa; phylum Chordata; class Mammalia; order Chiroptera; family Hipposideridae; genus Aselliscus; species Aselliscus stoliczkanus. Next base: position 18,261,486 of record CM066740.1, on the reverse strand, counting down.
TTATACATTATAGTTTTTACATATTACTGGATTCCATTTACTAATATTTGTTGAGAAGATTTTTTTGTGTTTACATTCACGAGTTACATTGGTCTCTTTGCTTTTTCTGAACTTTATCCTAATAATGCTGGCCTCATAAAAGACCTTACATTAGTTACATATCTTCATATCCTTCACAGAGCCAAGTAAAGTATTTTACGCAAAACTAATGATCAACAAATGCCTGTTGAGCAAATCACTCAGTAGAGTGTTGGTGCCAAGTGGTTGTCTTGTCCCAGACCCTGTATTCTCTGCCTCTTTTCCTCACCTGAGAATTAAGCAGATCAAGTTCAATATCTAGGGAATCCTCCCAGATATAAATGCTTATGAAGCTAAATTTATGGAATTTTCAGAAGTGCCAATCAAGTGGCGATAGGTACCACTCGCTTGATAAAATCTTCTTTATGTCATGATAATATTAATCTGGCTTCTTCACATAGTATTTTGAGATTTGTGATTTAATTAACATTCATATTTCCTCTCACTTAACAAGCTCTTTCTACAACGGGGATTTTATAGAACAGTAGTTCTCAACCTTGGTGTGCATGCTGATGTGCCTTTTGAATGCCACAAAAAAATACTGATATCTGTATCTCATTCTCCATCCCAATCCTGATTCAGTAGATCTCAGGTTACACCTCTTTATTTCTTAAAAGCACCAAGCTTGAGAACCACTGATAGAGGTTACTTCCAACTTCATTTTCTGCCTTTATTCACATTGCTGTATAGATGCCTGCCCCTTTGACAAGTTAGGTAATCTGCCTGGCCTCAGTTTCGTCGTCTGAAAAATCATAACAGTAACTTCAAACTGTTGTGCTAAATGATTCATTATATAAAATAATGCTCAGAACAGTGCCTCCTGCATGGCAAGTGCTATAGAAGTGTTAACTATTATTGTTATTACTGTTTTTATTACTGTTGTCACTGCCAGGGCAGCTTCCACTAAGTGACTAAGCTAGTTGTTCTCCATTTTTAAAGTTGGGGAACCCCTTTAATATAGAAACAGATCACAGACCTGTAAACTCTGCACATGTTGACTGAGCAAATACTTGACAAACACATTACTGTGAATTCAAGTAACACGCTCTTTCAGCAGCATTGCTGAAATGAATGACTTACAGGTAAGTCATTCCCTTTATTCAATGTAAAGATAATGCTTGGCTTCCCTATGGATTTGCAGTCCCCTGAATCAACCTGAGCCTTACTTCCCACCCCTGTCAGAGTCTGAGTCCTGGCTGTGACCTACTGTTCCAGACACATAGAGCTGCCTGGACTGCCTCCACATGTCACCTGTCTCCCATTTCATGCCCTACCCACTGTTCCATCTACCCAAGTGTTTTTCTGCTTCTCTACCTAGACCACGGGATCATGAATGCTAAGAAATTCATCTTAACCCTGGTCTGAGCTTTCCCTAGAGCTGCTTAATGAGGAATCTGACTGTTAGCACACCAGCCAATGAAGTACACTGCTCAACAACGTAACAACAACGAACAGGTATGAGTTTTTAAAAAGGGTTAGAATCAGGAAAAGTCAGGTGGGGACGCAAAGCGAGGGAGCTCTCTGAGCAGAGGTAGGGTGGCTGGATGGGATGTCTGTGGAAGCCACAGCCAGACCTCAGGAGCACTGGCAATGCATATCAGCCAGGGAGGCATATCAGCCAGGCAGGACCACCAGATGGAGCCCGAAGAGAAAGACCCAACTTACACCAGCCCCGGGCTTAACAACAGATGCACCAGAACACCCCAGTTTCACCTTTGGGGTCACTGGAGAATTGGCTGCCCATTGACTAGGCAACATCCGTGAGGCTGAGGAAGGGCCCACTACCAGGAAAGCCTGCTCTGCCAGGGTCCACGGTCCCAGGCCACTCGTCGTATACCCATAGGCTCTCTGCTGAGGATGAGGGAGGGGGCATAGAGAGACTGAGCCTTTTAACCAAAACATGCTAAACGGCTAACTAAAGGATGATGTGTGAGATTAAACTAAAATTATATGGCTTCTTTTTCCCCTCTTTCTGGCTATCCAGTGGGATGGAGGCCCACGGAAAGACTGCTTAGAGAAAAATGAAGCCTCATTTTTCTTTACGTGTCTGAGTGTGGTGTGAGTTTTAGTTTGGCAATCCTCTACAACTTTTAAAAAAAACAGCATAAATGTTAACTATCCTGTAATCAATAGAATATAGTTTTATGTATTCAAGGTCAAGACACGGCTATTCAGAGCACCCCCAGACTCACCCCTGGCAAGCTGAGAGCTGCTGCAATGGTGGCTGAATTGAAATAGCGAAGCTTCCTCACAGCTTAAATTCTCAACCAAGTCAGTGTTAGAGAGAAACATCCCACTAGTTCTAAAGGAATTATTAAGCTGCCTTTCCCTACACTGTTACTTCAGCATTCCTACTCACTCCACCCCCACCTCCATAAAAAAACGAGTTAGAGGAAAGTACATTCTAGATGACTTGAATTGGCTTTCCGTTTGAATGAGATGCCATGACTATTATTCTTTTCCCCAAGAGATAATACCCTTGACAACCGATTTACTCACTTCTTTCCAACTACCTATTCAGTTTGGATAGAAAAGTTATTTTTTATAGAATAGGAATTTCGTTTCCTTAAACTAGCCTAGAAACCTGCAGCAGCTCTAGCTCCCTGCCGGCTTTAAACATTTTTTTTTTTAAATGGAAAAAAATCCACTTTTCTTTTTAAAAATGCATTTGTACAGAACAGATTGTGTTTACATAGAGACATTAAGTGGTTTCCTTACATAGTTTTAAAGAGATTTAGAGAGAGAATAGCAAATTCGAGGGATCTAATGGATAGCCACATAGACAGGCCTTAACAATCTTCAAGTATGAAAAAGGTTAATAGAAAGACCACAAGGCTGGGTTTTCAACTCATCAGTAGTCAACCTAAGTTAATGAATCAAGCAGACTTTAGAGGGCATTTCAGTAGTAAAAGTAATGGCTAACATAGCAGAATGGATAGGGTTGAGAATTACCGAAGAACGAAAAATTTTTTTGATACGAACAGTAAGAACAGTAAGTTACTGAAAGAAAGACCGACAAGGACTAAAGCCATCATGGAAGTTTTGCAGTCAAGGTAGGACTTGGGCTCCCCCTTGAGGGGTGGGTAGAATTTGACTAGACAGAAAAGAGGCAAAGGAAAGAGCAGAGCAACACACGGGCATGGGAGGATAATGAACGTGGGACTGGGGCAGAAGGAATGGAGCTCACCCGATTAGAGCAGAAGTTATGACAGGATCATACACATCAAACCAGGAAGGGCTGTGACAAATGAAAGAGGACACTGTTCCTGGCATCTTTTTTTCTGACTATAGTTTACTCCAAGTCTGCATAACCCAAACCGTGGCTTTCCAAAATTTAGCCCAAAACATTCTACTATAGCTTAGAAATTAGCTTATAACTCTAGTATAGAAAATGTATATGATATCTCTCTCTCTACAAGAGACTTGCGATGGTTCATTAATTTTATATTTTTATATTGAGTACTTATAATATGGGACAAAAGATCCATAGCTCCCCAATGACAATTTTTCCAGAGGGTTTACCACTCCAAGATGCGTGTGTTCACTCTGACAGAAAAAATTTGCTGATAAACAAGGCATGCTACAGTGATTCTCAGATCCAGAGGCATATGACATTTGTGTTCAATTATCAGTGTGACAAAAGATTGTAAGTAATCTGGAATGAATCCTAAGACCCAAATTTTAAAAATATTTTCAGTTTTAGAATTTAAAGTAGACTCAGGGTTTCCTGTGTACAAGGTCATCTCACTCATTGGCATTTCAATCAACTTTCTAAGTGGAGGAGGAGGGAGTGGAGCCAAAGCATGAGGACTGCTTGCTTGATTTCAGCTGCCCCTAGTCTGGGTATGCCCAGGGGACTGCACACACGTTCATCTTGCATTCAGGACAGGAAATGGTAAAGAGCTGCTAGAGAATGTTAGCGTCAAAGCAAGTCACAGCTACGTCTAGTTTCAAAAGCCTTACCACTCATACACTGTGGGTGAATGCAGATTGGTGCAGCTGCTATGGAAGGCAGTGTGAAGGTTCCTCAAAAAATTAAGAATGGAATTACCATATGACCCAGCAATCCCTCTCCTGGGTACCTACCCAAACAATCTGAAAACATTTATCTGTAAGGATATATGTGCTTTGATGTTCATTGCAGCTTTATTTATCGTGGCCAAGACACGGAAACAACCAAAATGTCTTTTGACAGATGATTGGATAAAGAAGATGTGGTATATATACACAATGGAATACTATTCTGCTATAAGAAAAGATGAAATAGTGCCATTTGTGACAACATGGGTGGATCTTGAGATTATTATGCTAAGCAAAATAAGTCAGGTAGAAAAAGTCGAGAACCATATGACTTCACTGATCTGTGGGATATAAAACTGAAAGCAAGAAAGGAATAAGACAAGCAAATAAAGAAACAAAAACTCAAAGACACAGACAACAGTTTAGTGGTTACCAGAGGGTAAGGGGGAAGGGAATAGAAGAAGGTAAAGGGGGTCAAATATATGGTGATGGAAGAACTAACTGACTCTGGGTGGTAAACACACAATGTGATATACAGATGATGTATTACAGAATTGTACACTTGAAACCTATATAATTTTACTAATCATTGTCACCCCAATACATTTTAATTGCTCCTTCAATAAATACTGCAATGCTCCTTCACTTTTCTCAGGAAACTTCTGACCTATATTAAAAGCGTATTACCCTAAAGAACATTTTTCATACTTAGACAATTGAGTGGTGAGTTATATTTGAATTTTGCTTTACCATTGCAAGGCCCTCTATCACCAGTAGTAGAGAATTCATAACCATTTCAGAGTAAGTCTAATGATAACTTCTGTTTTATAACATCTCAGAAAGGGAAGCTAGCATGACCCCCATAACTCGTAGGAACCTGGGAGCAGGTGATAAAAGCATGTGGGTTAGAAGTAGGCAGACATGCATTCAAACCCTAAACACTCCACTCACCACTTGTGTGACCCTGGACAGGTTACCTGACTTCTGTGCCTCAGTTTCCTTACTTACAAATTAGGGATAATAGTAGTAACTGCCTTATAGAATTCATCTGAAGATGAAATAATGAATATAAAGCACTAACTAAGTTCCTGACACAAAACATGTTCTACACAATCAACCTTTCTATTAGCACAGTGTCTCGTTAGTATTCTAACACCTATTTTTCTAAAAGCCTGTACTAACTGTTCAGTATTAATCATCATTTTTTAAATAAGAGTAATTTATCTTTGTTATGATTGTAGGTGTTTCTCCCTGAACCTACTTTCTTACCCATGAGATAAGGAAAATGTCACTTGCCCTGCGAATCTCACAGAACTGAAAGAGTCAACAGTATGGGAATGTAATCAGAAAACTGAATATGTAAAAGTTATTAACTAAATATGGAGAAGTTACTAACTGAATATGCAAAAGTTATTAACTGGAATTTTTAATCTGTAATTCACCATACTGAAGTAAGCTTGTCATAATGCCATGAATAAACAAAGGCATGTCAGAATTGCCGTGTCATGACAAGTCCTGTCCCCAAACCTTCTCTAATGAGTTCATTTTAATTAATTTTAATCATATAGTGATTCAGTATCTTCATGTGATAATGACTCATGTGTTTTAATTTGCCAAATGTTGCTTCTAGATTATTTTCAGAAGTGTCTGTTGAGTTCTTTCTTAGGAAAGCCACGGCTTGGGTAGTACACAAAATCTGAGTTATTATTTTAATCCCAACTCAAGCCAAATCATATTTATTTCTAATTTAGATCATCTACTCATATCACAATGATTAAATCAGAAGGGGCATGGTGCAGCATGGTGCAGTTGGCAAGGCATGGCTTCTGGGATTTGAATACCAACCAGTTCAGTCATTTATTAGCTGATTTAATTTTCAGCAATTTATTGTACCTTTCTGAACTTCATCTGAGAAATGTTAATAGAATGAGTACCTTTTCAAGGAGATGGAGGTCTTAAAGGGCACAGCATAGTCCCTAGATACAGTAAATGTTCCCTAAGTGAGAACAGTTTAACAACGGAACAAAAGAGCATCTACTTACAGTTCACAGATGCCAGTTCTAGTGGGAATGAGAGGCACAAGTTGCAGTAGAAGTTTGACACCATTCTGCCACTCTTCTTCTCTTTCAAATTCACAGTACAAGTAGCTACATTCATCAGATGAAAACTGGTAGAAAACATAGGTATCTTGAAAGTATAAATGCTGGTCCACTGTTGGAAACAAAAAAGGTGTAAATCAGTTTTTTAAAGTATATTATTTAGAGAGTCATAAACCAAATACTAAATTGAAAGTCCTGCTAATTACTAGGAAGAATCCAGGGATAGGACTATAAGTATATGTTCTAAATCCATTCATGGGGCCGGCCAAGTGGCGCGGTGGTTAAGAGCTGGCCTGGGACACCAGCGGCCCCGGTTCGTATCCCATGTATGAGGGCCAGTGACACTGCCCTTTAAAAAACAACAACAACAAAAAAAAAACCTAAATCCATTCATGTCAAAAATCCTATTGAATTAAAAAGGATTTACTGACCAATCGATTTTTATTACTTGAAGTTTTGGCTAGCATATTCACATCTTATTTTATCATTTTCCTGCTTTAGGGATAGGTAAAATTTATAGTAATTCAAAGAGAATGGGGAGAAATTTTTTTTTAGTGTCCCAAAGCAAATGAATACATTTAATTACTTTAGTGATACTCAAATACAAATCGATGGCAAGTTTGAGATCACTGGTTCTCAACCAGGACAACTGTACTCGCTCAGGAACATTTGGCAATGCCTGGAGATATTTTTGGTTGTCACAGCTGGGGGGTGCTACCGGCATCTGGTGGGTAGAAGAAAGAGATGCTGCTACCCATCATATTACGAGCAGGACAACCCCCTACAACTAAGAATTATGTAGCCCAAAATGTACTGAGGTTGGGTAACACTGTTTTAAAGGAGTCAAGAATTGGAGATTTTCCTAAAAATATCAACATAAAATGTTTTAACCTCACAAGCAAGCTGATACCATTTCTCAAAGGTAGATAGCTGGTTTTCTAAATAAGAATATCAGGTATTAGGTATTATTAACTCACTAAGATGACACCTATATCCCCATATGTACCATTCTTTCACGATGGGACTTAGGATATGCCTTTCTGAACTTTAGAATGTTCTCTGGCCCTCAATATTTATTACCTATAAGAAAAACAGTGTTTTGTAGTGACCAACCAGCACCTGTGCAATAGAAATTTGACTGCTAATTCTTCAATACCCTGACTCAACTAAGAAAAGAGCTATCCACCATCTCTTTTATTAGTTTTTAGTTAACATCAATTTTCTGTTCAGTTTAAACAGCTAATTTTCATAGGCCGTATCTCTAACTGTTCACAATTACTTAGTCAATCAAAATGGCATACACATTCTACTCATAAAATCAGTTTCTGATGATTATTCTAAGTAAAGCAAGATAAATCACACATTTAGGGCAACTAAACATGTCACTGATGTAAAAAATAAAATTGTGAACATCATCTTGAGTAGAGAAGGGTGGAGGTTAAGGGAAAAGACTCTTATAGAGGGAAGCCTATGAATCAGCAGCTACCCAATTATTTTTACAAAAGATGTGAGAGAAATAACAATCAAATGATGACCTGTCACTTTTATTTATAAAATAAGAGAGAATGCAAATATTTACCTGCAAAACCAATTTCCATCCAGATTGTAACATCCTCTAGAAAATCAAGTATATTTTGGTCTGGTAGCTTAATAAAGTGATGATTCTGTGCCTTCAAAACATGTAGTACTAACCTGATGACATGATTCTCATATCCAGGAGGATCTGCCAGACTCCTATGGCCATCGATCTACACTGGACAAAAGGACAGTGTTCCAGAAGCCAGTCCACGAGTTCTGACCCAACACAGCTTCTCCTGGTCAAAAAACAAAACCATTCACATAAGACATTATTGCCGCTCATTTGTCAAAAATTGACATTTAATACCATCCCTTTCATGGGCTTGCTTTTTTATAAACAAGTGACTCAAGAATAAATGACATGGACCTCTTCTTCAGATTTCAGCTCAAATATCACTTCCTTCAAGAAACTCAGAATCATATCCTCTTGTACTTTTTCTTCAAATCACCTAACCTTTCGTAATTACACATTGCCTAACATTTATCAATTATGCATCTTTCTGAATAATATCTGCTTTCTTCACTTAAGAATAATTTTCAGGAGGGGCCGGCCGAGTGGCTCAGTTGGTTAAGAGCTCTCTCAAGAGTGCGAGCTGAACTCTGAGCAATGGCGGTCCAATGCCAGCCTGAGCTGAGTTGCCGTTGAGCTGCCAACAGGTGACAGGATGGCTCAGCTAAAAAAAATTTAAAAAAAAAGAATTATTTTTAGGAGAACAAGGACTATGTATAACCTCACTATTAAACTCCAACAATTAGGACAGACCAGATACACAGTAAGTTCTCAAAATACATAAATTTGAAAAATGAAGGAATACATTTAGCAGTCCTTTATATAAAGAGAATGCTTCACTCTTGATGAGATAAGGCCCTCAAGTTGGTGGCGATAAATTTTGATTCATCCATTTGTAGATTTTTATCTAATCTCTTTGAGAGTAAAATAATGCCAAGAAGGTTGGACAAAGTTGGGACCACAGTGAGAAATGTAGAGTTTTGTTTGCTACTCTTCAGAGATTAAATCCTAAAATTTGTCTCAAAGAACAATAAATTTGACTGTTAATCTTTTTAATATAATCTAAGCAATCTAGTTAAGCAACCTAGATCATAAAACCCTTAAACCCAGAGTGTGATGGATCCCACCAATTACACACACAAAAAATATTCTCTGTAATCTGTCCTAAAATACAGAACTGTATTCAACAAATGCCCTAATCTGGGCATTACAAGCAGTATCTTCACACTTATGTTGCCTCCTCTATTAGCCTCTAATGAAAAATTAAAAGAGGAAAAATTTCTGAAATATGGTTTTTCATTTGCAGAAATTTCATTGAATCTCACTCTTCCTTATGAGAAACTGTCACCAAAATGTTTTATTATAAAGATGTATCATGTAAATGGCTATATTTGTTCTACCTTTGGTAGCTAAGGACCAAAAGATGTCAACTTTATTTGTATTCCTAAAACAGAAAAATGTTTTCCTCTCTCTTGTGATTGGCATAGGCTCAAATACCTAGACATCATACAGTAACCTACATTTTCTAGAGTAAAGAAAATATAAGATAGAAAGCTTTTTCTTTTTTAAAGGATTCTATTGGGGAACAGTGTGTTTTCCAGGACCCATCAGCTCCAAGTCAAGTAGCTGTCTTCACTTTAGTTGTGGAGGGCGCAGCTCCGTGGCCCACGTGAGGATAGAACTGGAAACCTTGGTGTTGTGAGCACTGCGCTCTAACCACCTTAGCTAACTGACCACCCCAAAGATAGGAACCTTTTGTGCTGAGATATTTAATCAAATATTCTAGCTTTTGATAAACCATCACTTTTTTTTGGTACAGTGCTACTGTTGGTAAGATATTCTAAGGCAATTAAGGCAAAACCAGACATGTTTAATTGTCAGTTAGCATTAAGACATTAGAAAGATTAACAGTCAGATAAATGGATGTTTTTTTAAACAAAATGAGAAAACAGATTGTAACAATACAGGCAATTAGACCAATATTAACTTCTAATTCTATAGGACACCTTTGATTTAAAGGCTCAAGGTGTTAATGAATTCCTCAACACCTGTCAATTAGCATCTTCAAGCTAACTGCCCGAAGCACTTTTATCACATGGATTAAACACTCTCTTTTTTAATCTTTATTCTCAGAAAAAATACAGCTCCTCAGCCTAATCCATGTCTGATGTCACCTGGAATATGCAATGACACAACAAAACGTTGACTGAACAAACTACACTGACAAATTGCCAAAAGTGGCTAGATATATGTGTATGTGTTTGTTTACAAGTGACAGGGAAGAAATTTCTTAGACTGGGCTTTCTCAAAATCCCATTTAGGAGTCCCCTGGAAGATCCTGTAAATGTACGGATTCTGAGGCAGTATGGAGGGTCGGGCAGGAAGGGGTGCCTGAGAGTCCTCACTTCTAACTGGCTCGTAAGTGACACTAGTGACCACAAAGTCCGAGTCCCCCAGCTCTATCTTGTCAATGGGAAGGGCTCACCCTGTTTGGGGGGCAAGGCTGAGTCAATACACTAAAACATAATATTGCCATGACAACATTAGTTAACAATGAGGTGCGCTGCCTCTGCATGTAACTCACTCCCCTGACCTCTGACCAGGCCCACGACAATCCAGTTAAAATACCTAAATCCACAGGATTCAGGGGACCGCAGTGAGGAAGAAAACGGAGATGGTGGGAAGGCAGCAATCTGAATACCGACAGAGTTTTTCCTCCCAGAATATTTTCAGTCTTGTACTGAATCCAGAAGTTGTTCCGCATACAGACAGATCTACACGCTGTTACAGTATGAGGTAGAACACTGCAATATGGAGGTGATTGGCGACACGGCCAATGTGAGTGCTGGAACAAAGCATTAACTTTACCAGTCTCTGGAGCTGAACATTTGATATCTCTTGGCTTCCTTCCGTCTCTGGTTATATTTTTAGCAATTAATTCATGGTAGTGCAGACAGAACTATTTATTACTAATAAATGGGGTGACGGGATTCAGAGAGCAGTTTTGCAAGTAATTCTCCTGTGGTACGTGGGGAACAGTCTACCTCCAGTTACAACCAGACATAGGAAAATAATCTGTCCTCGACCATCATATTAGCACTTTGTCTTTCAACCCAGACTATTCATCAGTCCTTAGGTTATAAAAGAAAGGGGATTCTGGCCCCACCATTGGGAACCAGAAATAGCAAAACACATGCTCTCTCCCCATTCTGTTCCCATTAAACCCTAAGTATGTTCTCTCTGGGATGGATAGTGCTTTTTCATGAACTTGATTAACGGACATCTCCCAATCTTTTTGCAATCTATATCCATCGAGATCACATAACTAAACTGAGAACAACAGATGTTACATGGAGCCTTCTGTGCTAGCTAAAACGAGTTCTATAAGCAGCTTGCTCACATCTAGACCCAAAGATTTATACAGCTTTAGTTTAAAAAAAGGGAAAAAAAATGAGTGTCTAAATTTAGTTAACTTAAAGAAATGTCCTTTATATCCTGGAAATCTTTCCTACTTTATTTTGCTGTCACTTATTCTGAATACTCGTCCTATTCTTTATGGTATTACAATCTCATTTCTATAAGAAAGAATAATGGTAATAAATGGTAGTTGTTGTTTTTTTAAGTTTTGTTTTATTTTTGTAGTTTTCTTTTGGTATTGTGTAATGTGGTGTAATAGCTTCACTTAAAATAACAAAAAGATGAAAAAATAATAAAAAGATGAAAATTTTCTTTTCTTTTTTTTTTTTTTAAAACTGCTCCAGAAAATGAAAACATGTGCTCCAAACTTTCTAAGTGATGACTCTCTTGGTCCAGCTGTCCTTTAAAACTGGCCATTAACCCACCCATTTACTCTGGTACCTCTGCCCTTATTTCTGGCCAAGGCAGAAAAACGCCATCCCTATGGCAACCTGCCCCTCCCCCTCTTCAAAGTGCCCCAGGAGGATGCTCAGTCTCATCTGGTGAGCTGAGCAGCAGTTCTGTCAGCCCAGGGACCTACAGAGTCCTCTGAGAGCCTTGCTAGGTCTCTGCAGAGGGAAACTATATTACTGAAGTCCCAGTGCAGCACGTGCCCAGTAAAATTACTATAAAATATCCCATCTCAGAGAAGGCAGAGACTCTCGGGAACCCATCTACACATGGGGCTGGGGATTCCAGACCTTAATGTCAGAACCAGGAGTCCAACTACTAACAAACACTCAGCTAAGTTTAAAAAAAAGATAAGTCACCATCAGTATTCAGAATAGATGCTTCAAACAAACTGACCAACCCCTCCTACTGCTGATACAGCCTATCTCTCTGTGATCAAGGTGATGATTTTAACACATTTTTTTTCACAAGGAAAATTTTTGACAAGGTGTTAGAACTAACAGTTACCTGTAAAATCCCTTGAGGTTTACTCTGTCCTTTATCAGGTCAGCTGCCTGAACGATAATAATGTTCCTTAATGCTCTTCCTGCACAAGAAGAATTCTCTCCATAAATCTAGGTGGAAAAGCAAACAATCACTGTAAATTTAGAACAATAATGAGACAGTGTGTGAGCATACTATATGTAAAATATCATGACCAAATCCTTATGCTTAAGACAGTTATGCAACTACAAACATAAAACTACCTATTTTATTTTACTTTTGCTATTGGTTCACTTATGCTATAAAGCTATAATAGCTATGTTCCATATGCTAAACTGCTTTAACTATAATTAGAATCTCCCTTTACACAATATTTTTAGCATAAAATATCCACTGTTTTTTTAAAAATACAGGGTTTCTCTCAATACATCAAACTGAAGACGATTTTTATTATACATTAACTCTGCCATATTGATAATGCATTCATGTAAAGGTCTTAGAAGATGGGAAAATAATTTCTTCCTATCTAGTGAACATTTTGCACCATGTCACAATTTGATAGCAGGCTGCTGTCTGCTTTGCTTTTAAGCTTCACTCAAATGCAGAATTCATGGTTAATTCCAAGAATCCTGGTTTCATCTACTTCGCAGTTCCATCTAGCAGATAAAAATTTCATTTAACTTCTTTTTTTAATTCTTCTAATTTGCCCATATGAGTCTCTGATTCTTGGAGCAGGAAGGAGGGTATTCCTTAGATCCAGAGAAGGCTACGTCCTACTTTTATACTACCTCCTTTCTCTACAATTGGCATCTTCCTCCATAGTACAATGCTACTTCATAAACGATGGTAGCTAAAGAAAAATGAAACATCTTCATAAGTAAAGGCTCATTAAAAGTAATATATACTGGAGGTATGTGCTTACATCTGTTTACTTGTTTCTTAGTGAACGCTTTTAGCACCGAGAAAATTTTGTCCCTACAAAATATATATCTTCTCTCAAAGAAAACAAATTGATAATATATTGATGATGACTTGACAGGGAACAATTCAACCCCCTTTTTATACTTCTTTAATTTTTCTGTTACCACCTCCTAAACACAACCTGATGAGAAAGTGCGAAGGGCAGAAAATGATTTATTTTCAACATGTTAGAATTTAAAAAACAAAAAACTTGGACAAGTCAGGGGATAGAAACTATTACCGTAAGAAAGGTACAAGTCAAGTGACACTTGACTAGTCCGGATATGGTACCAATGTTCAGTTACTCAGTCAGTCAAAAAAAACCATCTAATGAGCAGCTATCAAACCTCATTCTACAATAGATGCTGAAGACAATAATGGAACAAGCCCAAAAAGGTCCTCGCCCTCACAAAGTTCACAGTCTCCTATTATTTTTAAAAATGCAACTCTTTGTCGACTGATTCTTTAACACAACACAATAAAGGCATCTTCATCTTTTCTTACCAATTAGCATACAGTGATATTCTACTATTAAATAACTATAAATAATTCCCTGTCCAGTTTTCAGTGTAAAATACCCACAATTTTTAAAATAGTGTTTCTATCAATATAGCAAATTGAAAATTTTTATAGTATAAATCAACTACACTGTATTGATAATATATTCATGCAAAGGACTTGGAAGATGGGAAAATATTTTCTTCTTTTTTAGTGAACATCTTGAACCATGACACAATTATGGGGATATCTCAAACACCTTTGGCTGTGTTATTCCAGGAGGATGTTATTCCACAGGAGATGGCATGATTAGGAGCAAAGGGGATAGCTATAACTAGAGAATTCTACATCAGGATTTGTGAAGCATTGTTTCAGAAAATACAATGAGAGAGAAAAGAATCATACCTGGGAAGAAGTATGTTCAAGGTATGGATTGGAGATTCTTCTTGATAGAGTCTATTTTAAAAGAAAAACGAAAAAATTAGAACCACATAGAAATCTTTGTATCATAAGGGCACAATATATACAACAGTGGCAGGCCCCGTAGGTGTCCATGCAAAAAATGAGCTGAAATCTCAAGTCACAGGCCAGGCAGGATTAACATCCTTATTTATTCTCATTCAGTGTATCTGATCAACATCCATTCCAGAAGGACAGGATACGCTATTTGAATGGCCCCCAATCCAGACAGCACAACTTCAAAAAGTGCAACAGAAAGACTGGGATGTTTTTGTACTTGTCACTTTATTCTTAATGTGATTTTGGTGCCATTTCTCTTTTCCCTTTCATTTCCACTTTCACCAGCCTAACTCAGGTTTTCATCTCTATGCACTTGAACTGCTGCTTCAGCTTCTCCATGGATTTCCCTGCCCTCTGATTGAGTCCACTCAGGCCATCCTGCAAACCTCAATTAAACAAATGTCTCTAAATCAGCCTTTGGACTCACACTGGGTCTCTTATTGCTTATATTCCACAATCCAACCCCCGTTGAGCCTGCCCTTCAGAGCCCACCACATTCTGCCACCAACAGATTTCTGGTATTCTCTTTCTAACTCCCTACCTGGCTTCTTTGATTTATCAAGAAGTACTCATCAGGGTCGGCTGAGTGGTGCGTTGGCTAAGAGCTGGCTTGGGACGCCAGTGGCCCCGGTTCGGATCCCACATATGAGGGCCAGTGACACTGCCCTCTACAGCTAACAACAGCTCCACCTGGAGCTGGGCTGCTGTGAGTCCCTGGGACGGCATAGCTGCAGCCCCATAGGCTACAGTGAGTGGCTGGCAGTCAGCGTGAGCGGCTTGCAGCCAGCATGAGCTGCCAATAGCCGCCGTAAGCGGCCATCCAGAGGCCGTCTCACCAGAGAAGAGAGCAATGATGATACCAACATGGGCCAGTGAAGCAATGTCCTCCACAACTAGACTGAAGAACAAAAGGACAGCAACTTGTCTGTTCCTCTTCCCCGATTCCCCAACGCTGTTCCCCTCCCCCAATTCCCTAATAAAAATAAATAAATAAATAAAAAATAAACAATAAAGAAGTACTTATCAGAAGAATGGGCCACTCATACCCTGTCTCTGCTCATACCATTCTCCATGTTAGAAAGCACCCCGTCTTTCCTGATATTTCCTGAACCCACCAGACTCTGAAGTCCAGGTCCGTGTAGTCATCTCCTGGGTGAAGCTTCTCCAACCCACCCCAGTCCACTAGGGTTTGTCCATTTTTGGGCTCCTCCTTTTTTTGACTATTCATGTAGCAGCTCCTGGGTGTTCTGCATTGCTGGCTGTCTTACTGTGAGCACATTTGCCCCAATTAATCCATCAGCTTCCTGAGCGGGTGCTGGCAGTTTATGCAGCTTTGCCTTCATAGCATCCAGCATACAACCTCGCCCAAAAATGTATATTTTTCTTGGTATTTGTAGATATTTATATTTCTATATCAACTCGGTAAGGCAGGAGCTAATTTCTCCTTCCTAACAGTCTAGTAAGCAGCACCATCACCCACATATGCTTAGGCACCATAGAAAATTATTATCATTTCCCATTGTAATATAGGAAAAAGAACAGAGGAACTAACATTTACTGAGCTTCCAACCTATATTTTTAAAGCTCTTTACACCTCTATTCCAAGGCTTGCTGTTTTTTTAGATCCCATAGTTTTTAGTCTGCCGCTGCCACTTAGAATTTGCTAAACTTATGAAACAAAGCCTGCCAATCATCGCCATTCAGCATCTGAACCTTCCATTAAAATGTAATCTAATTCTGCTTCTTCCCCGCTCCACCTGCCTCCTATACTACTTATCTCCTAATTAAACTAAAATAAATGTATAGACTCTTTATCCAAAAATGCCAGTTGGTATACTCTGCTACAGATTTGCAATGACTTCAAAGTAAATGGAATTTATAAGGTAGACAGGCCATTTAAAATTCCCATGTATTAAAATAAAACATTCACCTACCCCTTCTAGTCTAGTCTATACGCACTCCCAACTGGCTCTTCCTAGGCCTTCTGTCATCAGAATCAGTATTCACTAATTGAAATACTAAACAATTTAAAATTTGCATATGTACCAGATTTATAATTTGAAGATGAATCATCATGATAAGATTTTTTTCCCCTTCTAAACAGAGAGACTTTTAAAAATCAATATGGCAGGCTAGAACTGACAATCTTTATGACTCATCTAATGGCCCGAATCAGCTCAGAAAAGCAAATACTTTACATGGTCTCAGTTTAAAAGAAAGCACTTCGGTAGAAACAAGTTCTAAAGAACTAGGCAGGGGCACTTTCACAAAAGAAAGCAAACCACTTCCTTTCTCCTTGCTGCCAACCTAAATCTGGCTGTCTCAACAGTCCTCTTACACTGACACAATCCCACTTCACAGAAACTTCCCCTGTGGATGGCTTGTTTCAAAAGATCGGTAAGGTGAGTAAATAAAGAAGGGGATTCTTCTATGCTGACTAGATTAACAGTGTTAGAAAAGCTATTAGCCCACAGGGAATCGACAAGAGCAACATAACAAGAACTGCCTTTTAGAGGGCACAATGCCTAGATCTGTTGTGAGAAGCTCCTGTGCAGCACTGCCTTAACTGGACCCAGGGGAGCTTCATTTCACTAACACTCCAGGATGGCAGCTCTCAAAGTCAGCTGAGTGTGGGGAAGCCACAGAACCCTCTGTAGAACTCTGTAAGGGACTGATCTGTTACACTTAAAATAGCGACCATAATGCTGTCGTTTTCTGGAGTCCACTCTACGTTAGCTGCTGCAAAAAAAGCAAGTGTCAAAGACTGAAAGAAAAAAGAGCATGGGGGAAGAGTCCATCCATTATCTCATTTTAAATAGATGTTGGGAAAGGATTGTTGCATGATTTTATCAAGGGAATATATACCATGGGTCAACTTATGGGAATCTGAGACTCACTGCCCTAAGACACCTCACGAATTGCTCTCCCAGAATTTACCTGAAATGCTATCACAAGAACACCCTTGAAAATGCACACCATTCCATTTCAATATTCTTTCCCTGATATACAATTATCTAGCTGTTTTCATCCCTTCTTTGAATTCCTTGGTTTTATTTCTCCTTTCAGCATTTCAGAGCTTCATCTAATCAATCCTGTAGCAAAGACCTTCCATTCATTTCATATTTATGAAGCACCTACTGAGCTCCTGGCCAAGCACTGTGGGGGCTTCCAGAAACATACATATGAACAGATACCATTCCTAATTTAGAAATCTATTTCCCAGAAGACATAGGATCTAAAGAACATTTTAAATCCATGAATTCTCTTTCTTGATCCCGATTTCCTATCAATTCATTCTACAATGGATGGCTGGTCCAGTTGATGCAGGATGTCCTCTTTTAAATGGCTCTCACCATCATACCGCATAAATACAATGCCCAGATGAGATGATGATTCCTTTCCCCCCCTTTATTTCCAATTTCCTAGAATTACTTAAACTAGATACAATGATTCACTCATGAAAGACATATATTATACCATAGAGAGAAGACTGACAAGAACACAAATATAATTAGATTTTAATTCCAATTTATTTTTCCTTTCCATTTTAATAAACCATGGAAAATGATTCCCTAAGTGATTCCAGGCAAACCTCATATTTTAAACATGCATTTAGGAAACTGCAACATTTTAATATTCCCAAATGAACTTCCAGAAAAAATAATGGCATAATTCAAAAGGATAATTGGTTAGCAATCATATACTATCTTCATTTTTTTTTTTCAAGATAGGTGTCCACTAAAGTTAAACTATAACAGTGTATGAAGCTGGGTCTGAACCAAGCATGGAACTCATTCCAGAGTCACTGAAAGTATCTTGCTAAACTATATTATAGACTAAAGACATTTTTTTTTTGAAGATTTTATTGGAGTACTGGGGGAAGGGAACAGCATTGGGGAATTGGGAAAGAGGAACAGACAAGTTGTCCTTTTGTTCTTCAGTCTAGTTGTGGAGGATATTGCTTCACTGGCCCATGTTGGTATCATCATTGCACTCTTCCCGTGTGAGGCAGATCGGTCGCCGGCCTCTGGATGGCCGCTCACTGAGGCTCTTGGCAGCTCACACCAGCTGTTGGCCACTCATGCTGGCTGCTGGCCGCTCACTGTAGCTTATGGTAGCCCATTGCAGCAGGAGCTGCAGTCTATGCCGTCACATGCAACTCATGGCAGTCCAGCTCCAGGTGGAGCTGGTGTTCACCATCTTAGCTGTAGAGGGCAGTGTCACTGGCCCTCATATGGGGGATCCGAACTGGGGCCCTGCTGCTCAGAGCTGGCGCCCCAAGTCAGCTCTTAACCAACCCACCACTCTGCTGGCCCAAGACATAATTTTTATCAGCTCTTAAAGGACATGCCTTAATACTCTGCTTGCATTGATTTAAAATATGGGGGCTACCAAGAGAGAGAAAAATGAAAGGAGAAGGCTGAATTACTTCAATCACCACAGAAGTGTGACCTGCTCTATTACCAACAGGAACCACTAAGAACTACCAAATTTATTGATAACTCAAGGATTCAGTTCATGATCCAACTTTCTGTCACCTTTGTCCATTGTCCTTTTCCCATTCTGGGTAATCAAGTAGAATATGAAGATGTTAAAGTGAAATAAGTATACTTAGATTTCTTACAGGTCCAGAAGCCAAGAAGCTTCTTCATAAGCCAACTAGGGGGCAGATGGGTTAAGAGATTATCGACTAAAACAATAAAGGCTGTGACCTAGTAGGCTGTCCAGTGGCATTCTAAGACTGCACGTCTTTTTTAAGCCCCAGGATACACTTACATCTCAATCAAAGCTTCATCAAGATTAAAAGGACAGAATTCCAGCCAGTATGTTGGCTTGAAAATTACACGG
Source organism: Aselliscus stoliczkanus (assembly GCA_033961575.1). Lineage (NCBI taxonomy): Eukaryota > Metazoa > Chordata > Mammalia > Chiroptera > Hipposideridae > Aselliscus > Aselliscus stoliczkanus. Next base: position 18,242,526 of record CM066740.1, on the reverse strand, counting down.
TCATCACAAGTTAGGCATAATGCAAACCGGAGATGTGAGCTAGTGACTGAAACGGAAGGCCAGGGCAGTTCACCATGACTCTCTTTCTGCAAGCACTGGTCAGTTGAGGCCCACACCACTTCCTCAGGGCCCCAACAGTCAGTCAAAGCCACAAAGGCCACTTGTAATATGAACTCCTCAACATAGCCTGGCCACACCAAAGTCCACGATGTTCTTGAAATTACATTTGTCTATGGCTCCATGATGTGTTAAGAAAACGGAATGTAAGGGAAGGTGACAGAAATGCTTCCTGAGCACTTCTTTTGTCTTCAGCAATTTCCAATATTAGTAACTGCACCCACCTATGCATAGTTTTACAAATGAGAGGCCTGTGGGTCAGGGGAATTAAGACATTCACTGAAGGTCCCAGAGCTGGAAAGTTACAGAGTCAGGACTCAAACAAAAGTGATTGATTCCGAAGTCACCACTCCACTGTGACATGCTGCTAGATAATAAATAACTGAATTTCTAGTACGTGCTAGAGATTATACTAAGTGTTTTACATGCAACCTATCACTTATTCCTTAAAAACCTGAGATAGGTGCTATTATTAATCCCTTTTTGCAGATGCTAAAACTAGACTTAAAGGGGTTAAGGAATTCCCCTGAGTTTACAACCTAAGCCTGTGGCTAGTTACCACCCTCCTACATGTATCTTATAACTAAGAATGTGGTGGTTTAAGAAGCATGCGACAAACGAGTGCCATCTAACTAACTGTATGAAGTCACAAATAGTATCTGCTAGTTCCAGCAGTTCTTAACCCTGGATGTAAGTAAGAGCCATCTGGGAAACTGATGAAAAAACACACAAAAAAAACAGGTGTTCAGGCCTCTAGGAGTGGGGCCTGGGTAGTTTTTGCCAAGCTCCCCTGGGAGTTTGTGTGTGTGTGTGTGTGTGTGTGTGTGTGTGTGTGTGTGTGTGTGTGTATGTGTGCGTGCGCGCGCGCACACACAGGTTTGAGAAAAACTGTAAAACTCAGTGATTGAAACTGGGAATTTGAACCTTTCATCATCCACTTCAGCTGTAAGGCTTGGAGCACACCTCAAACATCGCCTCCCTCACACTCCCTGGCTGAGGGATAAGTCATTTGACCAATAGCTCTGGGCTCTGGGGCTGAGCTGCTAAGCCTGGCTGGTGCAGAACAAAGAGCCAGTGTTTCAGTAAATCCCACCTTGCACCTGTGCATGGGGTATGTGTTTTCTATTTACTCCAGCCCAGACATAGCCCTAAGCCAAGGGACTTTCACGTCTGTAGAAGGACACAGCACCTACATATCTTCTGAAATACATACCCCTTTTAATGGGATCGACAGTGTTAAACTTAATTTCTACTTCTCGTTATTAAAGGACTCTCTTCTAGTATAAACATGCTTGCCCCACTTAAAAGCTAAAGTAGAAAATCAAAGTGGGTTCTAGGAATACTTATAAATATTTCACAATCTTGCCTGCCTAGGGACGTAAATCAGGCAGAACCAACAGCTTCTGGGAAATATATACACAATAGGTACAACAGAAACAAACCCCAGAGAGTCATCAACTTGATTTTATTCAATCCTTGGGAAAATTTCTTTCTTCCACAGTGTTTACAAACAAAATAGTTTTGCCTAACTGGGTGGGCTTTCTTAGATAATGCAATCACAGAAAAGCCTTTACATTTTAGGAACCAAGTCACTAAAGATTTTGAACAACAGGCAAATTAACACGCTTACTTATCTCCTCTTTTCACTGAATTCCTGACTTGTATTATCAATAACAACAACCCACCAGTAACACCCGAAATGAGCCCTTTCCACAGCAGCCAACGTGAAGCAACTCCTACTGGCCAAATCTGGGACAACTTGGGCAAAATAATTAAAGAATTAAACTATAACTCATAGAATAAATATCTATGAGTATATACATATATAAATAATTGAATAAATAAACTCTGGCGGGCAGCTCTTCCTTAAAGAATAATTCTAATTACTAAATGCAATAAAAAGAGGAAAACACCATTAGGCAGAACTGAATGTCGCAGACAAGAAATCAATGGATACCAAAATTAATGGACAAAAGTATAATGAGATACAGGACATTTCCATAGTATCCAAGTGTCTCCTCGCAAGATATTACTGAGTCCAGAGAAAAAATGGCAACTTTTCAGTGGAAATGAGCAGACACCACCTTAACAAAGTGATAAAAGTTATCACCCATTCCAAGGCATGTTGACATCATGTGTCTGCTGATATGATACACTGAGCCAGGCGCTTTTGTGGCATTTTTGTCAAAATGCATACCTGAATTTAATGAGAAAACATCAGAGAACTCCAAATTGAGGGACATTCTTAAAGATAACAAGCCTTACTCTGCAAAAATTGTCAAGGTTATGAGAGACCAAGAAAAACTACCTCAGACTGGAGGAGACCAAAGAAAACTGATAATGAAAGGCAAAGTTTGGTCCTGGCCTAGGATAAGGACCTTGGTAGGACAATGGGCAAGATCGAAGTGAGGTCGGTATTTGGGTTAATTGAGTGTTGATGCTAGCTTTGGCAAGTGTGCTGTGGTTACAGAAAATGGTAGCATTTGGGAAGTAGGGTGATGCTTTCAAGGGAATTCCCTTTGTACTATTTGTACAACTTTTAAGTCTGAAATTATTTCACAATAAAAAGCTAAACAAAAAAGTAATGGCCTCCTTCCTCCCCACAAATAAAGTCTCAAAAAAACATTCAAAAGATGGGCAACATCTACTCCCTTGCTCAAAGCTGCCATGTCCCCAGCATATTATCATCTTGAGCTGCACAACAGAGTGACCTGACTTGCTCCCTGCCCACTCTGGCCTCTAGCACCTTCCCACAAATCAGATTCATCTTCCTGAAACATCTTACATAACACCTGGTATTAAGAAATACAATAGTTACCTAAAAACAAACACAGTTCACTTTTCCTGAGTGCTCGCAATGTTCCAAGTCTTCACACAGAGAGGTCAGTGCCCTGGGTGTCCCACAATCCCCGCTGCCCTTCTCTCCTACATCCCCGTTCTAGCCAAGCAGGTTGTCCGATGTTTTCTACGCAAACCGTGCACATTCCCACCTCTTCCTGAGCCCTTGCAATGACCTCTGCTCCCTGTGTTTCTCAGGTGATTTTTTTTTTTTAAGATTTTTATTGGGGAATTGGGGGAGGGGAATAACTTTGGGGAACCAGGGAAGGGGAACAGACAAGTTGCTGTCCTTTTGTTCTTCAGTCTAGCTGTGGAGGACACTGCTTCACTGGCCCATGTTGGTATCATCATTGCGCTCTTCTCGGGTGAGGCAGATCAATCCCAGGCCTCTGGATGGTCGCTCACAGCGGCTATTGGCAGCTTGTGCTGGCTGCCGGCCACTCACTGTAGCCTATGGCAGCCCACTGCAGCAGGGACTGCAGCTATGCCATCCCCAGGGACTCAGAGCAACCCAGATCTAGGTGGAGCTATTGTTCACCATCTTAGCTGTAGAAGGCAGTGTCACTGGCCCTCATATGAGGGATCCGAACCGGGGCAGCTGGGGTCCCAAGCCAGCTCTTAACCAACACGCCACTCGGCCGGCCCTCCCTGTGTTTCTCTATATAGGTATTTCCATATCCCCTCTTCCTTCAATCCATGTAAAAGTTGCAAGCAGCCCACCCAAAGCCTGAGCCTCCCATGATTTCTCTCTTCCCCTAAGCCCTCTAACACTTGTCTATATTTGCCACTAAAATGCAGTGCTTCCAGGCTCCATTTGCTTGTGTTCGCCATCTCTTCTCAGCCAGCTTGGTAAACCCCTGGTGGGAAGTATACCTCCTGTAAAACTCGGACCTTCTACCGTGTGTAGCAGGGGCTGACCATTCTTCCCAGTCACGCTGCCTGACGAGCCAGGCTCTCAGGCCAAGTGGTAAAGCATGGTGTTACCACCTCAAAATCTATGAAAGCCATTGCCACCTTTGACACGCCCCTGCCACCACCTGTCCTTTCATTTATAAACTGTCTTAAGTAGTCATGTGTGGAGAGTCTACAGAGAGTACAGTAAGTCCTCACTTAACGTTGTCCATAGGTTCTTGGAAACTGAGACTTTCAGTGAAAAAACGTATAACAAAACCAATTTTGCCACAAGCTAATTGATATACACAAGTTAAGTTCCTATGGCATATTTCTGGTCATAAAAATGTCACTGAATTCTTAAATAAAGACCCAAAACACTTCTAATATTAAACATTTAATATATGTGAGCTATACATACATTTAAGAAAGATTAACTGACCACTGCACTGTACACCTGAAGCTGAAGCTGAATAATATTGTATGTCAACTGTAATTTAATATATATATATAGTTATGGGATGTGGAATACAGTATAGGGAATAGAGTCAATGGAATTGTAACAGCTATTTACAATACCAAAGGGGCAATGGATTGGGGGGGGGTTATCACTTTGTGAGGGGTGAAATGTAAAACTATTACATTGTTTTGTACATCTGAAACTAATAAAAAAAATTTTTTAAAAGAAAGATTAATAAAAACAAGTAAGAGAATTCTTTTCTAACCCGCTTATTCCAGTTTAAGGTCCCAGGTGGTTGAAGCCTCTCCCAGCAGCTCAGGTGGCAAGGTGGGACCCACCCTGACAGGACTCCCTTCCATTGCACGGCCACTCACACACACACACACTCACTCAGACTGCGACAATGGAGACACGCCAGTTCATCTCATATGAACAACTTTGGGATGTGGGGGGAAATTGGGGGACCCAGAGAAAACCACACAGACATGGGGAGAACATGCAAACTCCACAGATGGGGTGTCCCCAGCCAGGAACTGATGCTTTTTTTTCGGTCATCAATGTTGTAACGAAACAGCATTATTCGAGGACCTGCAGTATATTTTTATACATTGAATTAATGTATGTGCTTGTTTTAAAAATTAAAGATCTACTTGAATACCAATTATTTCCTCATAGTGAAAAACACTTGAATTACATCATTTTGTGTTGGGGCTTCAAGAGGGGAAAATGTTCACTTTTCCTTTTCTACTTTACTGGCATGCCAGAATGAGTGAAAGAAATATACCTTTTTTTTTTTTTTTGGCTCTGGAAAGAAATTAGTCTACTAGCTGTTGTTTTTCAATTTGTCCTTAAATTTTTGAAAGCTGCAAAACAATAAAGATGATAATATACAGTCCGCTTGCAGAAGGCAGATTTAGAAAACAATTTCTACTTTTTATTTCTCAATTACTCATCTAAGACACACAAAGAATCTCAGAAAAGTAGCACCACAAAGGGCATTCTGAGCTCATCTGGCCCATTCCACAACCTTCATTTAAACTACGGGAGTCCTATGGCAACCTAGTTCAGGGGTTTGAAAACTACCACCTGCAGGCCAAGCCCAGCTGCCACCTGTTTTTCATAAAGTTTTATTGGAACACAGCTGTGCCCATTTGTTTACATATGGTCTCTATTTTCCTGCCAAAAATATTCACTATCTCGCCCTTTACAGAAAAAAATTTACCAATTCTGGTATAGATTTCCAAGTTTTACAGAGCAAGAGGAGCTCTATAATCTCCCTAGCGATATATTCCAATGCTTAACCAGCTACTGATGTGAATTTTTTTTTTTTTCATTTTGAGCCAAACTGTCTCCCACCATAATTTACGATGATTTCCTCCAAAACTGTTTAAGGCACATTTCCATCTCCACTTACATGGTATATTAAAGCAAGAAATAGGTCAAAACTACTGTTGGCTCCCAAGATTAAAACACACAGAAAAGGAGCGATGAGTTTCACTAACTCCTCCTTTTAAATTAGGAGCTTCCAACCTATACCATCATGTAGACAAGTCTAGACTACACAAAACAGATGCCAAAGACCAACTATACAAATGTACTGATAAACCCAAGAATGTGATGTTAGTTCAGACATCTGAACCTTACATGGTATTCTTCCTGTCCAGAACGACTTTTTTTCCATACATTCATGTTAAAATGTATTCAGATGCTCAGATGGCCTATTAGAATGTCTCTCGTATGTACTTCCAAAGCACTTTAGATTCCAGATATATTTGCTTACATTTGGATGTCCCCTAATTCATTATAAGAATCTTAAAGACAGGGTCTATATTCCGCTCATATTTATAAATGTCCACAGTACATTGCCTACAGTTAATTCCCATTCAACGTGTGGTAAAGGGAAAATTCACCTCTTTTAACACTTCCCTGAACTCCTGTCACCTTCTGGAGCTTATGGTCCTCCCTCTGGGCACTGCACCTTCTCCTGGGAGGCAGCCCTGCCCACTGGTGGTTAAGAGCTGAGCTCTGAATCTACACAGATTCAAAGCCCATCTGTACCACCTGAAAGTTATGTGTCCTTAGACAAGTTACTTCACTTCTTTGAGCCTCTTTTTCCACCTCTTTGACTGGGAGAAATAAAATCTACTCATAGGGTTGTTGTAAGGATTAAGTGACTTCAAACAGTGGTTCTCAAACTTCAGCTCGTGTCCCCTCACTTGGGGGCTTAGTAAACCAGATCCCTGGGCCCTGTCCCCAGAGCTTTGGGGTTCAGTAGCTCTGGGGCGAGGCCTGCAAAACTGCATTACTATCAAGTTCTCAGAGGATGCTGTGGCTGAGGGACTACATTTGGAGAAGCAGAGACTTCGCATATTATAAAGAGGCCTTGAGCAGAGCTTGCTGAAGCATATGCGCTCAGTGAGAGTCAACTACTGTTGAGCACTCAGCAAACTTGACTATTTCTACGTACATGAATGTGGGTCTTCCCTCCCACACTGTAAGCCCCTCAAAGGGACAGGATTGTGTCTTTCTCATCCACATCCCCAGGACATGGCAGAGTGCCTGTGACAAAGCAAGGCCAGGGGAGCCCTGACAGAATTCTCTGCCTCACCCAAGGTTTCTCCTGGTCAGAAGGGAAAATAGGATTTTTGTGAAAGAAAACTGTCCAATGGCAACAATCCCAGGGGTTGCACATCAAGTGTCTTTTGGAGATAGGCTCCTTCATTCATCTACTTGACCCCAGGAGGGTTAGGTCCCATTTCCTATACTTGGGGGTCTGGAAGAGCTCGCTCAGAATCAATCAGCTTTTTATAAGGTTCTTGGGACCATGGTCCATTCCCAAATGGCTAAAGAATCTCTATGGGCTTCTGCCAATTGTAACAACCTGCCGCCCTCACTGTTCAAAAGGTAGAGTCAATTCTGTAACAAGAGCTTTGCCTGGAGACTAAGTGGAAACCCATTCATTCTAAATGTATACTGTCTTTTGGTTATTGCTATTTACCTTCCTTAGTGCTCCCAAACCTTTTAGTTAATCATTCATTTTAGGATTTGAGAGGGCCAGTATGAACCTCAGCAGTCTACAGTATCACACACACAACTTTTCACGTGCAGTACCTGGGGTCTGACACAGATCCTCCACAATTGTGCAAGTAACGCTAACAGCGGTGCTGTGATCCCACGTGCAGGCTTTCAGTCTCGTGGAAGCTTGTTTTTCTAGCTGCCCTGAAGTCAGTTAAAGCAGATGGGAACCCTGTTGCTGCCCATCTTGTGCAATTCCAGTTTGAAAAATCCTTCTCTTGATGGAGATAACAATCCTGTCATCTCGTTGGTCTAGGCCTTCCTTGTTTTCTGGCTCTGATCACACCTAAAATTCTCAGCTAGACCAGCCTTCGCTTATTTCCCAAGGCCCCCAGTTAGCTGGCACTTGAGTCCTACAGGCTTGTGAATCTTCATGTATCCTGGATCACGTGTCCTTCTTCTCGTGTACTTGTCTCTTTAAAATCTGAGGCCCATTGAAAGCTCACTGTATAGCCGCGCCAGTTTCTTTCACTTCCTTCCACTTTTCTAATACATTCTAACAGTAATTTTATAGAATCAGAATTTCATTCACATCTTGTGTGTATTTCCTTTTATCGTTTCCAGCTATGACACCCTAACTAGCACTTTTCTTAATTTGCTGAAGTCAGATTCCACAAAGTGCAGGATTCAAATAAGGGTCACTTCCTCCCCGGTTCCCTCTCTGGCATGGGAAGAGCTCTAACCAGTAACACGGGCTGCATTGTGCTGATGACTCTATGCTTACACTTTCCAGCCCGACAGCGACTTAGACTTCCTTCTCCTTCCACTGAATCACCTTCGTTCTGATCTTCTCACCAAATGATTTCTTCTAACCTGTCTAGACAGCCTTTCTTTGCTCTCAAAAGCCATCACAGAGAGGCCTTCTTCAAACTGTTTCCCTCTTCCCCACCACCTTTCCACTCTGGTACAAAAAGGCCCACTATAGCCCTAGCAAACATAACCAGTGACCCCTGTGGCCAGAACAAAGCACATACCTCCTAGGTCACTATGGCAGCATTCAGATGTGCTGGAATTCAAGGGGAATTCTCTGGTTTCCCTCTGGAAATTCCCTTTTCACCACAGCAGGCATCAGCAATTGCCCATCAGTTCTCTCTGCTCACCAGGGGCCTCCCAGTAGTAGCTTCTGGAATGCTACTAAAACTACCTGGCTAACATTAGTTTCCTTGGCCTGTCCCAGCTAATCTCAGAAGCCAGTAATCAACAGTTATTTACACCCTTCCTCTAAGAGTGGTCTGTGCAGTGGCAGCAGCCTCCGCATCCCCAGAGCACTTCCCAGAAATGTGGACTTTTCAGGTTCCACCTCCCACCTACACAATTAATAGAGGAAGCTTAACGGGCCGGCCGAGTGGCACGGTGGTTAAGCGCTGGCTTGGGAAGCCAGCGGCCCCGGTTCGGTTCCCACATATGAGGGCCAGTGACACTGCCCTCAAAAAAAAAAGAGGAAGCTTAATGAGATCCCCAGCTGAATCATGTCACAGTCAAGTCTGCATTTAAAAGTTTGCATAAAAGCATTTAGCTAGGCTATCTAGAGAAGAAATCCTGCTTCTGCCACACATTTCTAAGTCATAAAAAGCCCTTGAAGATATCTACAGAGATCCTCTCAAAAAAGGATAAAATGAGTTTTGAAGATGTTGCTTACTCTAGTCTCCCTTCTTAAAGATGAGAAATGCACTCAAGCATATTAAGGGTGCTGAAGAATTCCTGCAGTAAACCTGTTTAAGCCAATGTTTCTCAAACACATCTGACCAAGGAAGTTTTTAAATCTATTTATCTATTTTTATAAACATCTGTTACCATCTCAAAGCATATTTACTGGCGTTAACAGAAAACGTAAATTCAAAAGCTTTTTCCAGGGCCGGCAGATGGCACCTTGATTAGGAGTTGGTTTGGGATGCCAGCTCTGAGCAGCAGGGCCCCAGTTTGGATCCCATGAGGGCCAGTGATGCTGCGCCCTCTACAGCTAAGATGGTGAACAACAGCTCGACATGGAGTGGGCTGCTGTGAGTCACAGGCGACAGCGAACGAAGGCTGCAGTGGGGCTGGCTGACAGCTGGTGTGCGCTTTTGTGAGCCACCGTGAGCAGCCGTCCAATGGCTGGTGAGCGACTGCCTCACCTGGGAAGCAATGATAATACCAGCATGGGCCAATGAAGTGACATCCTCCACAACTAGACTGAAGAACAAAAGGACAGTAACTTGTCAGTTCCTCTTCTCCGATTCCCCAACGCTGTTCTCCTCCCCCAATTCTCCAATAAAATCTTTAAAAAAAAAAAAAAAAGCTTTTTCCAGAACATAGGAACCTCCATTTGACAATTACAAAGTATTGCACCCACTCCAAACCTCTCCTTCTGGCCTGTTTACACATGACTTTTAATACATATATTAACCAAGTTTAGATGCATTGTTGCCTTCCACCTTCTTGGTTGGGAGGTCAAGCAGAGCGCAGCCTTGGCCTGAAAGGCAGGACATTACGCAGCCAAGATGAGCAGAAGGGAAAGAAGCCAACACCAGAGCTATCAATCCTCTGATGAAAAAAGCCTGTGATCACCCCACACTTTCTGGACATGTTTTGCCTCCTCTCTTTGCTATTTCTCACCATAGTCTAAGATTCAGCTTCCAATTTACATGTATTCTGCTAGATAGGATCCTAAAGCAACTCCAAGCTTCTTGCCTTCACCGCTCCTCGTTAAGCATAATTACTGTAAGAGGTATTTCATAAGAGGTTCCATTTTTAGAACTCCCTCAATTTTTTACTTTGAATCAAACTTCATCTTAAACTTCATTCTGCTTTCCATCTGTAGGAAATGAGGGAACCAACTTAGTTATTTTCTCTAACTTTATTCAGCTCAGCTAGGATAACTCACAACTCTAATCCTTTGTAAGACGCCCCTTTCGAAGTATATTAGCATTGATTGATAATCTATTTCTAGGTGAAAGATCTGACGTTAATAAAGTGCCCAACATTTCAAAAGTAGGTGACTGAGGAATTAACTGACAGGATGTGCATGACTTATAAAGGAGGAGGCCTTTTGCTACAGTGTTTTTACCACTTAAAAGGAATTTACAATCCTTGGTTATCTAAAAACACTATGCTCTCTCTATTGCCCTCACTCCCACTCCTCCTCCACCCACATCCTAGTCCAAATACATGATGAAATATTAAGCAGCCATTACAAATATTTTAAAGGACTTGTAACACATGGAAATATTGCACATGAAGAGATCCCATAAGGTCAACTGAAACAAATAGGAATATATATACAATGTAATAGCAATGGTCTCTGTGTGATTGACTACTGGTAGATTTTTGTTTCTTTGCAAACTTCCAATTCTTCTATATTAAATATATTACTTTTATAACCAGGAAAATAAATCTACCTCCAAAGCAAGATAAAACCTTCACTCATACCGCTACCTTCCACCTCCAACCCTAAAAGGAAAGGCAAAATTATGCAGATCAAAGTGGTAACTCTTCATACATAAAGGATTAAGAACATGTGTAGAGTCATAAATCCAAACTTCAGTTAGCTCCTAAATTAGCATAAGAGTATTTACAAGTGGAGGAGAGTAAGATAAAGCTCTAGGTGAAGAGCCAAGAAGACAGGAGCGGTTAAAGATTCTGCTAGGAAGGATGGGTTTACTCCTTCTTCCTTTCTGCTCAGTGGAGTCCATTTAGCCACTCTCTCTGCCTGCCCTAGAGAGACATGAGCATAGAGGAGAGGCATGGAATAAGTACAAGGAGCCGTCAGCGAGAGAAAAAAAAGGGCAAAGACAATGCGAGAGTCCAGTGGGGAAATTTCAAACAGCACAGAAGCGACGGGGCAGCCCTTCCATTTATAAATGGCCTTTATATCCTATGTACAGCACATACAGTGGGCTCTGCCCAAAGTTCCTAGTCTAATAACATCAGTGCTTGGATGTTATTTTTGTGTGTGTTGTGTGTTTTGTGGTCCATTGGCTGAAGTGTTTAGGATCACTTTCTCTTCCCATTCACCTCTGAATACTCAGAGCTAACAACACCCAAAGAAAACAATTCCGGAAGTAAATACCCCAAGGTCAAATTTCAATAATTTGGGGGTTCCCAGTGTTTGAATTTAATTGTCTGCACACGGTCAGGTCAGATATCAGCTTCCAGCGGGAAAATGAGAGATACACAATGGATTATATGGCAGCTACATTTAACGCATGATATGAAGTCTCCATGGCCAGTGTCGTTTCTATAGTACAATCTAAACTCCCTCCTCTGTCCTACAGTACAGGTATTATATATCACTACTATTGGATATGCAAATTGCACATCAATTTGTTTTACTGATCATGATCTTCACCTATAGGACACTGGCTTCATCAGAGCTTACACGCAAGAATGTACGTTGCGATCCCAGCCTCATGGCCTTCATTGTCCATCACCTTCCTGAATCCCAAGGGACAACTCTCCAGTTCCCTACAAGAGAATATCATTCCTCTGACTTCCACACGCAAACAGGGATACAGTTCTCAACCCCTGGGAGGAAAGGGGGTGTAAGGAGGCTTGAAGCATAGAGTCCATCAACTACTTTTCCACACAGATCTTTCAATGAAGGTAAGATTACATCACCAAGATAGCGGTTTTTAAAGCAGTTCCTAAGCTAAACTGAAAACTATTTTAAAAACCCACTGATAGAATACAAAACTGTACTAGACCAAAAATACAAGAGAAGGCCTTTTCATTTTTTTTTTTTTCCCCCTAAGAGATGTGCTGCTCTCCAGGGTATGGGGTTCCCCAGAAGTTTGGTATTTCTACACTGGTTTGAGTTTGATATTATGTGTGTCCCTTGGAATAAAAAGCCAAGACTCCTTTAAAAATAGTTACAAGAGGAACTAAGCTAAGAACTTTCAAGGACAGAAGGTGGCAGTAAGCAAGTAACCAAGGATCTTTGTATTTGTATTACATATTTCAAAGCAAAGAATTAGATGACATTTGTTAAAAATGGAAAAAAAAACGTAGAATACTAAAATATTGTGAAAATCCTAGGGTAAAGCATACTTATAATAAAGCTTTTATACTCTCCTCACCCATGTATGATGACGGTAGAGGTTGGTTGCACAACAGTGTGCACAGGCTTAACACTATTGAAGTGTACATTTTAAAAAAATGGTTAAGAAGGTAAATTTTAATGTTATTTGTACTGTATCACAATTAATTTTTTTTTAATTTTGAACCATATTTGATAGATTCTGAACTTCCAAATTTGCTTATGGCCTTGTCAAACCTACCTCTTCATTTCTGTGAGGTTTTAAATGAGTATTAGAAATGTAAGCACGAGCAAATGAAGCTCCAGGAGTTAACACAATTGTGTGCCCATGTTTTCTTCATATAAATGTATGTACATGCAGCACAAAAAAAAATTCATCAGTATAAATAAAGCCTTAAGTATAAGGTAATAATGAGGACTGTTGCACCTGTAGAGAGCGAACTTGGCTCTTTCTTGGCAAAGCACTTTCTCCCTCCACTCTCACCCACATTTCTGGAGTCCAGAGTCAAATGCTAACCAAAGGTTTTCAACAGTCAACTCCCATTTCTTATCACTGATTATGTTTGACACACACAGGGAAAAACTTGTTTTTGAAAACTTTCCAATTATAAACTAATTCCATGACTCATGGCAGGCAGTTCCTTTCATCTGTGTATCTCAAGCTGGACACAAATGCTTCAACAAAATCACAGTCCTATTAACCACCAGGTGATGTATTTAATCATCATCCATCTTCTCTCTGACTTTCTCACACTGTCCTGTGCTTGAGGGGGTAACCCCTTACGAGGTGAGCAGGGACACAACCAGAAGGAGCTGTAGCTGTTTTCTGTGTTTTTTTTGGAAAAAGTTCATCTAACATGGTTTTTTTAATTGGGGAACAGAGTGTTTTTCCAGGACCCATCATCTCCAAATCAAGTAGTTGTTTCAATCTAGTTGTGGGGGGTGCAACTCAGTGGTCTATGTGGTGATTGAACCAGCAACCCTGGTGCTATGAGCCTGTGCTCTAACCACCTGAGCTAACCGGCCACCCCTGTACATGTTTTGTTTTGTTTTTTTAAAGATTTTTATTGGGGAATTGGGGGAGGGGAACAGCGTTGGGGAATTGGGGAAGGGGAGCAGACAAGTTGCTGTCTTTTTGTTCTTCAGTCTAGTTGTGGAGGACGTTGCTTCACTGGCCCATGTTGGTGTCATCATTGCGCTCTTCCCGGGTGAGGCAGATCAGTCGCTGGCCTCTGGCTGGTCTCTCACCACGGCTATTGGCTGCTCACGCTGGCTGCCGGCCGCTCACTATAGCCTATGGCAGCCTACTGCAGCAGGGGCTGCAGCTATGCCACTGCAGAGACTTGCGCAGCCCAGCTCCAGATTGAGCTGTTGTTCAACATCTTAGCTGTAGAGGGCAGTGTCACTGGCCCTCATATGTGGGATCCGAACCAGAGCCGCTGGCATCCCAAAACCAGCTCTTAACCAATGTGCCACTCGGCCGGCCCTGTACATGTTTTTTTAAATCATTGCCTTTCAAAGTTTTCTGACTGCAACCCACAGTAAGGAGTACATTTTACATGTGACCCACTTCTCATAAACTTTATATATAAATATACAAAAAAGGTACCAAAAAAATGTATACACATTTTAAGAAAGGAAAAACTATTAAAACTATAATACTCACTATATACAGATAACAAAAGATGAATACAAGTCACGTTTGACTTCTGCAATTACACGAGGTGCTCAAAGTGGTTACCATCAGTGTAATTTTAATACAGCTTTTTCTTTTCTTAAAATGTATATACATTTTTTGGGCTCTCTTTTTCTCTAGATAGATAGATAGATAGATACACATATACATTTATAATGGAAATAAAACACTTTTAATCACCTCCTTATACTGGTTGCCAAATGAGACCAACTTTGAGCCCCTTATTATATGTATTCATATTAAATGCTAATATTCCATTATAATGATTCTACAGTTTTCATGCTAAGTTGTCAATCAAATAACTTCCACATTTGTTGGCTACTTGAATCTTCAAAATATTCAATAAATTAATATATAAGTACTTACATAGTTACATATTCAAAACCAGGCTGGACTGCATGACTATACTCATATACCCAGATTTTATATGTGTGTTTATATGGAGAGAGAGACTAACTAACTAACCTTGGGACCCAAAACATCATATTCAACTCATGGAATGTACTCAGTTATTGTTTTGTTTTGTTTTTCTTAAGTAAAGTTTCTCTATAAACAGACTATGTTCTGGTTTGCCAGAATAACCAACACTCTTAACTATTTTACTTAAGGAAAAGACTATTGGATATAATTTCCCTTGAACCAAACTGAAGAGGGAAAAGAATATGTATTGCAAACATCTCTTGTTCTTTTTTTTTTTTTAAATTGGGGAATTGGGGGAGGGGAACAGCATTGGGGAATTGGGGAAGGGGAACAGACAAGTTGCTGTCTTTTTGTTCTTCAGTCTAGTTGTGGAGGACATTGCTTCATTGGCCCATGTTGGTATCATCATTGCGCTCTTCCTGGATGAGGCAGATTGGTCGCCAGCCTCTGGATGGTCGCTCACTGTGGCTATTGGCAGCTCGCACTGGCTGCCGGCCACTCACTGTAGCCTATGGCAGCCCACTGCAGCAGGGGCTGCAGCCTACACCATCACCGGGGCTCGCACAGCCCAGCTCCAGGTGGAGCTGTTGTTAGCTGTAGAGGGCAGTGTCACTGGCCCTCATATGTGGGATCCAAACAGGGGCCGCTGGTGTCCCAAACCAGCTCTTAACCAATGTACCACTCGTCCGGCCCTGTTCTTTTTTATTTTTAAATATCTATGCCACATTTAAAAAGAGGAGGGCTCCTAAAAATCTTCATAGAGGTAGGATGGTTTATGTTCTACAAGTGTTTCATTTGGGCCATTTCTCATTTAACAAAATAATAGGAAGCAAGAGAAAAAGAGATGTTAATGTTCGTAAAAACATAGTGTCAAAAAAAAGAGACAAAGTGGCAGAAAAAAATTGACCAGGGCTGAGTGCTGCAGGGGAATGACGAAACTTTCCTCTACCCTCAAGGTTCTTTCAGCTGGTCTAATAATCAAACACACATGAGAAAGATAAGCAAGAGAAAATGACCAAATTTAATTACATACATATATATGGGAACCCTGTCTATGTGAGAGAGTCAGAGACACTGCATACATCACAGGTTCCAGGCAGAAAGGGAAAACGAGGTACATATGACATTCTGTGGTGAGGATGGGGTAAGACCCATGGAGCTTCAGAAGGTAACTGCAGACAGAGCAGACGTTTAGTAATCAATAGTTTACCCTGCCAGGTAGCTAGGTTATCTCTGATAATCTCTTCTTATGGGCAAGGCCCCTAATTCAAATTCCTCTAGACTGTTGGGAGAGAGGTAGACGTTTCACTTGAGCCCAAAGGCTCTTGGTTGCCTTTAGCTCAGAATAGTCTGCATCGCATGGAGGCACACCTTGGGGTGGCTCATTCTGAACCCCTGCGGTGGCAAAGTGAAACTAAAACCCCAGATGTAAAGACTTCGGGATCTTTATGCCCCTTCTGCTGTTAATGTCCCAGAATCGATGTTTCTGAGGGAACCACGAAGAACTGACACAAAGCCCTTGAACAAGGTTGGCAGTTTGTAAAAAGGGAAAAACCAGTGCAAGCAAAGAGGTTGCAGACATGGAAGGAAAGTCTGCAGCCTAGAGAGCAAACTGGCGTAGCCAGAGGGTGCCCCAAAAAATGTATAGACATTTTAAGAAAGGAAAAAAACTGCATTAAAACTGTAATACTCAATATATACCGATAACAAAAAATGAATACAAGCCATGTGTATACATATTTTTGGCACCCCAGGTATTTAGCCGGTGTGTGTATGTGTTTTATGCACCTTTTACAAATACTAATGAACACATTACTCATAATTATCCTTGGTGGCACAGACTGTCTAAGGAAATTGCCCATGGTCATTCAGGTGGTAAGTGGCAGAGAAACCCAAGCTGGTCGGTTTCAGCATTTGTGCTCCTATTCCCTACATCCTGTAGCTTCTTCTCTGTAAATGCTCTTGGTTGGAAGCCTACCTCTCCAGTCGTCCAATAATTCTGCAGGTCAACCTGCACTCCCACATCTTTCTAGAACTTTCAGAATTGGTTTCTGTTTGCAGTCAAGACCCCTGACTGCCTCAGTCCCAAATCCTATTATAGAGACAAGCTCAGGTGAACACAAAAGCCTGCACTGTACTCTGGCCCCAAAACAATTACCTGAGAAACACTTGGAAGACAGAGACAACATACTTGTCATGTAAATGAGTCAAATCCTCATCTTACAGGGTGGAGAGGAACACCTATCATGTAATTTGTGAAAGCGAGAAACGGTATGTTTCTTATTCTCAATTTCAAGCAGAAGGCAGGTGGATTTCTACAGAAGTTCCCAATTTTCTACCTGGGTCTACTTTGAAAAGCAGCTCTGAGTACCTTCAGGCCACAACTCCCTGGACTTCACACACAGAGAAATTTAAGAACTGGAAAAAGTCTGAGTGATGAAAAGAAATAAACACTCTCCTTTATATTCAGTCAGCTGCCTCTCTTCCCACATGAGCTATCTTCTGCCTTATCTTCCTCGGCCTAACTGAAGGTTGGGTTTGAGGGCAGCTGGCACAATGCTTATCCGGCATTGAAGGTGGAGGCCTGGCACAGAGCAGACGCAGCTTGAGGACAAGGTGCTGGGGAGGGGAGAGCTGCAGGGAGGGAAGGAGGTGGGGAGGGGGAGGTGTCCATTTCCATCTGCCTGGAGGCCGCAAGGCAGGACCAGCTCTGCAGAGACAGACCAGAATGATAGGAGACAGCCGCTTAGTTTCTCCTTCCCTAAACCAAAGAACCAAAGCTTCAAAATATGTCCTAGAGACAAATATCACCATTGAGTCATCTAAAAAACCTCCCCCTTTCCTCTTTTTCCTTTACATAAGCTGACTTCCACACACAGAGATAACTTTTCGTTTAATCTCTCTCTCTCTCTCTCTCTCTCTCTCTCTCTCTCTCTCTCTCTTTCTCTCTCTCTCTCTCTTTCATAATTTCTTAAATAAGAGTCTCAGGAATCTAAGAGACCTTTTCTATAGAATAGAGACAACCTTTGGTTATATTTTCAACAGTTATATTCCCCTCAACACCAGGAACTTATTTTGTGTCCTTACTGATCTTTAGCTGTTCTTTAAAACAGAAAGTAAATCACTAAATCCTAGCCTCCCGGTCATCCCCAATTCTCAGACTTCTCACTCTCAGTGCCTACATCTTAGATCGGGCCCTCGGCCCCTGCCACCTGGACTGCAACCCCCTAAGTGACTTCCCGGCCTTCCACATCTCCTTCCTCCAATCTGCACACCACCTGTCTAGACTAATCCTTCTAAAGATCTTTGTTAACCAATAGCGACTTGCCATCTTACATTGGTTAGATCTGTCCACATACAGGCTCAGCTTTATTCTGTCCCCAAAAACCATGTATTGCATGAAGTGGCTCTGAAACATCAATGTGAGGCATAATAGGAATACGGGCAATGTAATAAGCTCTTTATAAAACTAAATGTATTTAATTACGAAGTGCAGTCCTTTATTTGGGATTGTGTTCTTTTTGCCTTTGTGCTAAACTGTCTTTCTCTTATGAAATGTAAGAGCTATTGAGTTTTTTTAGACCCTTATTTGGCAAAATAAAAGAAGTTTGAAATCATATATTAGTTTCCTCTTTTTAAAAACCAATTTTACCAGGGAATTAAATATGAAGTTTGGCAACCTCTAGAACAGTATATAGGTTTTCCACTGACATTTTCCAGTGCTGATAATAACAAGGTTAACACATTGCAAACTCAAGATTACCGATCACCTTCTCTCCAATTACAGATCCAAGCTTTTCACCCTATCCTCTCCTGCCCACCCCTCCATGGCTGTATCACATGCCCTGCTCCCTTCTGCCCCCTACTATAATGGCTTCTCTGCCTATTACAGTCCTACCACCTAGTTAAGTCCTATCCTCAAATGCTATCTCAGTCCAGTAATCCCCGTAAATCTGGCTAATCAAGCTCAATCTCCTTCCTCCTCATTACAGTATACACTGTCTAAGCCAATTCTTCTGAAATCAACCATCATGACACACTTAGTTGCTATATGTCATAAGAGCTTTATCAATAGTAAGAGAAGTACTGAGGTTTATGAATACTTTTTTTAAATCAAATCAGATTGGTTTTCTAAAACAACATCTATTTTCAATACACTTTTTTTTGGGTAGGAGAGCAAGAGGTGAAGGCCACCTTCATGTATAGTGTGGTAGAATTCTTAAGGAAAAGATTATCTACACCATTTGTTGACAGAGGATTCAATATAACCCTGGGATGGTCTAACATGAGAGCACCACTCTTCACATATCTCATGAAGAGGCTAAGCCACTGGACGGGACCAAGCTACATCAGGAAAGAGGCATTCCATGGATGTTCATGATGAGAAGAGACAAATCTTAAGTCCTAGCATATCACATTTAAACAGAAGAAGCTTCTAGAAGGCAGAAATCTTATTCAACATCTACACACACTAGGCACTCCAAAATTTGCTAAATTTGGGGCCGGCCGAGTAACTCAGTTGGTGAAGAGCTCATTCAAGAGTGCGAGCTCTGAGCAACAGGGTTGCTGGTTAGATTCCCGGCCAGAGCTGAGCAGCCGCTGAGCTGCCATCAGGTGGCAGGATGGCTCAGCTTTAAAAAAAAAAAATATATTGCTAAATTTAATCAAATATTTCAAAAAGAATCAGGTAAGTTTCTCCACCAGACTATGAGCTCCTTTGATGGCCCCCAATCGTGCTCCCTTAGGGTACAATACTGGCACATTATAATACTTATTGAATTAAAATGTAGTGAGGCTTTATGGATGAAGAGTATATGTACGTATACAACTTTGTGTACAGTTTAGCAGAACCCTTATGGGGAAAAAAAAATCCCCCGTGTGTTCAACAAATATTACTGAGAACTCACCAGGCTCGAGGCACTGGTCTAACTGATTAGAGATACAACCATGTATGAAATAGACAGTAATCCTGACCCTTAGGTAGCTTACCTTCTAGTGGGGGAAGGCTGATCATAAAGAAAATAAACAAGTTAATTATCAATTATTTATGTTAGAAAGTGGGACAGAAATAGGGCAGGTGGAGATAGATGTTGCAATTTTAAATAGGGCGGCCAAGGGGGCCTCATTGAGAGAACAGCCTTTGAGTGAAAACTTGAAGCAGGTGAGTGGATGTCTGAAGAAAGAGGGTTTCAGACAGAGCAAACAACAAGTGCAAAGGCCCTGAGATGGCAGCACGCGCAGCGTGATGGAGAACCAGCAAGCACACTAGTGGGGTGACAGTGAAAGGGGACACGAGCATGGCTTCATTAGATTGGAGAATGAGATTGTCTTCTGTCCATAAAGCAAATTCTTTGCACTGTTAACATACCACTCACATTTATATCTAATGCAAAATATGTCAGAATCTCTGGGTAAATCAAAGTATTGTATATGGAGGCTGTTGCCTAATAACTAACCTTAATTGTTATTTTACACTTGGCTTTGTTCTCTTCTTAGGTAACAGCAAGTTTAATTTTTGAGATCAAAGAACTGTCAGTAGCATAATTACTCACTAAAAGTAGCTTTTGCAAGTGGTCATTAAAGGGATCTTTGTGTGTTGCATTTCGTGTAAACTAGTAGATCTGTTCTATTGTGACAGACGACTTTCATTTCTCTCTTGAGGTCTTAATGAACAGATAACCCTATTTCTTTCAGCTGTATCCCAAATTATTAGTTTAGGTGTTATGCAGGGCCTAAAATAATATTAGATGCCACCCTTACCAAGGTAGTGTAGATCTAAACCTGGCAAACAGACAAACCCCCAGCTCTTATGTGACCCCCTGCTCTGGTGTCTCCCTCTCATCCTCCAGCCCCGGGAGACAAATTCTCTGCTTTGTGCTCCCAAGATACACTCTGTTCTATCATAGTGATTATCATCTATGTATGTTGTGATTTGTACAGTTTTGTAAAATTGCATTGTAGTGGGCCAGCCGAGTGGTATAATGGGTAAGAGCTGGCTTGGGATGCCAGCTCTGAGCAGCAGGGCCCCGGTTCAGATCCCACATATGAGGGCCCAGTGACACTGCCCTCTACAGCTAAGATGGTGAACAACAGCTCCACCTGGAGCTGGGCTGCTGTGAATCACCAGTGACAGCATAGGCTGCCATAAGCTATAGTGAGTGGCCGGCAGCCTGCGTGAGTGGCAGGCAGCTGGTGTGAGCTGCCAAGAGCTCCCATGAGCGGCTGTCCAGAGGCCGGCAACCAATCAGCCTCACTGGAAAGGGCACAATAATAATACCAACACAGGGCAGAGAAGCAATGTCCTCCGCAACTAGACTGAAGAACAAAAGGATGGCAACTTGTCTGTTCCCCTTCTCCAATTCCCCAATAAAATCTTTAAAAAAAAAAATTGCATTGTAATACTATTAACATATTGATCTTCCCTGCTGGACTTTTGGGACCATGCATTTATTCATTTGTTTTTCTCAACTTCTGATGGCTGAGGTAGATGTTACTAATATCTGTATTTCTTTTCTCTTCCAAAACTCCTGGGAAGAGCATACTTCCTAAGTGCCTTGATATCAGGTAACATGACTTGCTCTGGCCAATGAGATGGCAGGAGCATCAAATACCTGTGTGAAATTCTCCATTCTTTCTTCATATGTTGCAGTCACTGTGGAAGGTGATAACATGGGGATGTTATAAGACAAAGCAGAGCCACCACATGAATGATGGCTACTCTGGAGAGCACCTGGATGAAAAATGTTCCTTTTGTGAACAAGAAATAAACTTTTGTTGTATTAAACCAGAGATTTTGGTGCATTTTTGTTACTGCAGCAAAATCTAGACTATCCTGACTGGCAAATCAGATAGTAGGTGCACAATACAGATTTTTAGAAGGAAGATACCAGAAAATGCAAAAATGGGGGTGAGCACACTGGAGGCCAGTCTGCGATGTGTTAGGTGCTACATTACAAGAAATTGCTGGCAGTGAAAGAATAATTAATAAAATCAATTTACTTTACTCTGTCTTCTGTTTAGCCTTTACTCCCAAAGCTAATTGCTTAAATAGAAGCTTCTATTATACATTTATTATAGTCATTAAGAAATGAAACTGATGTTGAATTTCACAGTCTTACTTCTCATCAAAGCAATCCATTCTTGTATACATTTTTTGATTGAGATAGAAGTCCCTATTAAAGTAAGTAGTTTTGAAAATGTAATGTTAGTCAGCAATCAATACATTTGTAAACTCTCCATGCCCTTAATGCAGACCAGTTAGACAGTGGTTACTTGCAAAAGTTCCTCTTTTCTTGTGGAGTGGGGACAGGGTAAGAGATAGAGGAAGAGAGGATAATGTAAATTCTGTAAGAGATTAAATAGTCTAAAAAAAATTTAAGTGAAATTGGATGAGGGCTTCTGTCATCACACTGCCTGCCTGCCAGACCCCATGCACTTTTCCATAAAGAGGGATCATTACTTCAAAATTATGCTTATTTTATGTATCCCTACTTGGCCCCCAAAAGATGGCTGGTTAGTCAATGACAAATAAGATTCCTCAAGGGAGGAACAACCTAAGCCAGACACAGCCACAAGGGAGCCATAGGAGGAATCAGGGAGCAGAGGAAAAAGGGCGTAGACCCCTTGCTTCAGGTTCTGGCAGCCTGCATGTGAAATGACCTAATGATGTGATAATATCTGTCCCTCAGTGCATTCTGATCAGTAAGCCTGGGCAGAGGAAGCTTCTGTCTCTTAAGAGGTGCAAGACAATACCTTCGGTAATGGCAGCTTGCAGGGAGATTAGGCTCTGAGCTAAATCCTTGGGTGTGAGACTCACAGACCATGGAAGCTACATTGATCATTTCTTATGTGTGAGACAACAAAAGAAGCAGTCAGGCCGATTCGGGGCTCAGTCCATGAGACTTTGAGACCCCTGGCACCAACTGCATTTTTCTCTAATTTGTGTCTCTTTCTTAACCTTTCGCAGTCCCTTTTCCACTCCTACTGCTCTGTCGTGCTGGATGTGGCAGGCTTCTCAGAGTGTCTTCACATAATTATCTTTCATGTGTAAATGTAGCCTTGAATCACCCAAACTCCTAAAAAGAACAGCTAGCATCATCCTCTTCCATATGAAATAGGGCTGCCCGCTAGCACTAGGTAAATGATAAAGGAGTGAAGAAATAGGAGGGCTGGACAGTGAAACAAGAAGAGCAAACAATAGGATGAGCTGATTCCAAGAAGACATGCTGGTCAACAGCCCACCTGAAAAGCCTTAAGGGAACAAAGCTCAGGGGAGGAGGAGAAGAAAACAAGACAGGTAAAGCCCGAGGAAATCAAACCCAAAATAAAGATGGACAGCTCATTCCAAGAGAAGTAAGCAAGGAGATGAGCCTGCAAAACACCAGAGGCTAAAGATTTCATGGGATCAGAAGACTGAGGAAGATGCTGAGAAAGGGCTCTTTCCCCAGCGAGGGGAATAGGGGGGACCTCCAGTCCAGACTGGAGGTGGAAACAAGTTAATGAACACCCCAGGATCTAAGACTGGAAAAGAAGCCTGCCATGGGGGCGAGCCATGCCTGCTCCTCCGTACTGGGCTCCCTTTAGTTCCCTGAACAGGATATGGACTCCTACCAGAGTCACTCACACAAGAACCCCTCTTATTTCCTCTGGTCAGTTTCCACTAACAGGTGATGCTCATGCGTCACCCCTTCCGGACAGCCTCCATCCCCTTCCTGGCAGATTTGGGGTTCTCTCCTCTGTGCTTCCAGTGGCTTGTCCTCTCTGGGTGCCCAGCCACTTAACCTTATTGGATAAATGACCAGAAAGGAAAGAAAATGGAGCAAAAACAAAAGGGGTCATATGCCTTAAATCTGTGCCACAGTGAATAACGTAAGGTGATTCACTGTGATTTGCCTCAAATGTATGATGTCACACACTCTCCAACTCCAGCAAACAGCCATGTTTCCTCACACATATATGAAAACCCAGAAAGAAGGAAAAAATTCCAGAGTTAATTTTTCCTCATAGAGAACTTTTCTTCTTCCCAAAGAATTGTAACAGCAGAAAATTTGAGATCAGGGGCCTATTTTGTCTGCAAACATTTCATTTAAAACGAAGTATTTGGATATTGGTATTCAACCTTTGTTACCCCAAAATTATCTATAAAAGCTGTGAAATAGTTTCAGCCTAGGCATTTCAATACTAAACGGATACACAGAATTAGTATGAGTTTGTATTGTGGTCTTGCTTCGTGGTGAGGTTACTACAGAAGATGATTTGGCTGAGTACAAAACCACGAAAAATGTTTTCATCTTATTGACACACCCATCATTGGAACCCATGGGTAAAGGAACCGAAGGCATAATTATTCTACTCAACTATTTGTTACTTTGTGAGTGCAGTTTTGGCAGGCGTTTCAGAACATGTTCAATATATTGTGACAAAATTTAGCAAGATCAAAGTACTACATAAAGGTCTTATACCTCCTGTGTAGACTAACAATGCTAAGGGTATCTGGGGAAAAAATCAGGGGTAGGGGGAAAACTGTCAGGCAATTGTAGAGAAGGAATGCAAATTCGTCATATAAAAGCTTCTCAGATTCTGAACCCTAGCCATCTAGGTTTAAACACAGGAAGGTTTAAGCACTTGGGTCACATTCTACCACAATATAGCTTTGACCGGGGACCACTCAGGGCCTTCTGTGATTAAGTCCAACATCACTTTAGAGGTCAGCCCGTCTGCTATACTCCTTACCCTCTACCTTCTACCTAACTTCAGGGGCTACACAGGCTTCCTTGCCTCAATCACTGCCACTGCCAACTCCATTCATGAGGTTCTTCTCACCAAGACTACACTTTCTTTTTTTTTTTTTTAAAGATTTTATTGGGGAGTTGGTGGAGGGGAACAGCGCTGGGGAATCGGGGAAGGGGAACAGACAAGTTGCCGTCTTCTTGTTCTTCAGTTTAGTTGCGGAGGATGTTGCTTCACTCTTGGTATCGTCATTGCGCTCTTCCCGGATGAGGCAGATCTGTCGCTGGCCTCTGGATGTCGCTCATCGCGGCTATTGTCAGCTCACGCTTGGCTGCCAGCCACTCACGCTGGCTGCGGGCCACTCACTGTAGCCTATGGCAGCCCACTGCAGCAGGGTCTACAGCGCACACCATCACCGGGGCTCGCACAGCCCAGCTCCAGGTGGAGCTGTTGTTAGCTGTAGAGGGCAGTGTCACTGGCCCTCATGTGGGATCCGAACCGGGGCCGCTGGCATCCCAAAACCAGCGCTTAACCAATGTGCCACTCGGCCGGCCCAAGACTACACTTTCTACTGTCACTTTTCCCAGCTCTGCTCTTCCCTGGGCTCCTACATCAAGGGTCCTCTCAGAAAAGAGCCTATCAGGGATTTGTGGGCAAGGGTCAGAGGCCACCAGGAGATGCTGCAGCACATAAGGGCTAATAACGACAAGTCTTTACCAGCCATAGGCGGGAAGGACTAGGGGAAGACACAGCTTTACCGAAGGCTGGAGAGAGCTGAAACAGTGGCAGGAACTGCCCAGTAGGAGCTACTTATACATGGTCACGGTCACGGCCAGCACCACACTGAAAAACAGAAAGCAGGAGGGACAGATACCCCTGACATTGCCCTCCTCTTCACCTTCCATTGCTGAACCCAAACCAAAGCCAGATGGCCACAAGAGCCCTAGGGGTGAACAGCCACTGAGGGCAGCCTCCCAGGTACAGACTAGAACAGAAAAAGGTAAAGAGTGCATGGATGGACAAACAGAGAATAACCAGCACAGCTACCACAGGCCAGTTATGTTCCAAACACTCATCACTTCTTTTTCAACCAGAAGTCACTCTGTGGAAACCAATAAGGGGGAGTTTCCCATATTATTAATTCAATAAAGGTCTTAGATTCATGGCCTTCCCTCTTGATTTGGTCTTCTATCATAAAGGTGGCAAACAAAAAACCAGGTAGACTCCTGGCCTCAGTAATTTTTGATGATGAAGGTCACCAAACTTTTGAGGCCCTTCAGACCAGAGCTACTAAGCATGGTCCATGGTCCAGCAGCATCAGCATCATGTGGAACTTGATAAAAATGCAGATTCTTGGGCCCTGTCCAGGCACTATTAAATCAAAGTCTCTAAGATTGGGGCCCTGGAATCTGTGTTTTTACAAGCCCTCCAGGGATTCCCATGTACGTTAAAGTTTGAGAAGTCCTCCATGAGACCCCGTCATTGACAGCTTTCGGGAGAACAGTCCACAGATAGCCTATCAGAGACCCTTGGACTAAATGGGTCCAGCCTAAGAAGCCTCTCTTTTAATTTCCTCACTATGGCCTCCAGGAAGACACCAGTGTTTGAGCCTCAGTTTTTCTACTTAACTGCTATCAATATAACCAGTAAGATCACTTTCAGCTTTTCAAAGGGATTGACCTTGGAGCCCCTCAGATCTGTCATTTCAGTTGATGAGGTGATGGTGATGATGATGATGGCAGCAAGGATAACAGCAGCACCTCACACTTAGCAGCCTCTCTACATAACTAGCTCTGTCTTAACACATTTTTTGTGGGAAACGAGTAAACTCGTGATATAGCTCAAATGCCCGATTACAAAGTGTTAATAGTGCTGCGCATATTCACTCAGTCTCACTGCCCTGTGAGGTGGGCACTATCTTTGCTTCACAGATGGTGAGGTTGTGACATACAGAAAAGCTCAGTAACTTGCCCTTGAGTCTACAGAAGAAAGGAATACCTATTCCAGAGTTATGAAAACAGTCAAATAAGAACGTGTGTGAAAGCTCTTTGCGAATATAAAGCATTATATAAATGACAGCAGAGTGAAGAGCCAACTGCTGATGAGCTGAATTTGCTGAGTTTATTTAAAATTCGAATTCATGAAATATTCAAGGTAAATTAGAATATGACTAGACGCCCTTTTTTTTTTAAGGAGTTATGTGCCAAGAGGAGTGGGAAATTTGAATGCTTCAATGGGTGTTATTTGAAGATTTGCACTAAATTTAAAATAGTAGAGGAAAACCAATATCGATGCTAATTTGAGGCTAAGAAACAGGTTTCATTGATGACAAGAAATAGCAACATACCACTCATCTTAAAAAAAGATAAAACCTGGTGAGATCTCTCCCAGACACAAAGAGTTGGCCATCACAGGTTCTCTTCTGATACCTCTTGCAGAATTCTGTTTATGGCCAAACAAACAAATTAATCTTCTAGAAACAGATTTATAGATACGTTCTTCATACTCTTTTGATATGACAGATTCTTGATTAATCAGATTCTTCCTGCACCTTCAAATGCTCTTTGCACCAGTGCATTATTTTCTCCCTCCCCACCTCAAGAGACCTGGTAAATATTAAAGATCCATCTTCCCATTTGTCTAAGATATGCCCCAAAGTATTCTGGGGGTTGAGTCAGCATCTCAATGGAGAAAGACTACTGCTCTGAGCTTGGTAGACAAGTAATACGAAATGAAAGCTGACTTCCTCCCCAACCACTGACTCCCATGATAGAATACTGGTATCCATTTTGGAGACAGAGACTCAGAAGGGTTAGTTGACTCACTCCAGGTCACACAGTCATTTAGCGACAAACACAGAAAAATGTTCTTTCTCTCTGCTACACCGCAGCCAAATTCTATTTTTGGATTGAAATAGGCATTAGGCTTCCCCTAATCTCTAAAAGGTATTATCACATATCTTCCCTACTTTTTTTTTTCTACAAAAGATTTCATACCTATATATAAATCCACAGCACGATGTGAAGGAGTAAACCATTTGTAGTGTTTGTTCATTACAGTCAACATTTAGAGTGTTAGACCAAGCAGAAGTGATACGCTGTTCACTTCCCTCAACAGTAACAGAAGAGAGTAAAACAAATTTACAGTCAGCACCAAAGGCGGTCAGTGTGGGGCAATCACAAGGATTTGCCTATCTATCTCGTAACAGCTGCAGGTAAATGATTTGACAAGGTCAAATTCGATTGAACAACAAAACCACCAATGGGGCTGGAATTTAAGTTGCTAGACCAGTTAGGGGGGAAAAACATACAGGAAGACAGATCGAAGGAGCCCTGGCTTTCCAGACTCTTAAACGACACACAGGCGTGTTTTGCCTTTATTAGAAATCCTGAATTATTTGTTTCTTCCTATACATAACACAAATAGCGCAAAATGAAAGAAAAGAATTTTACAAGAAAGAAGCAGAACGAAGAAGATAAAATAAAAGAAGCTGAACTGAGTCAGAGGTAAGGTCTGCCAACTCACCACACAAAGCATGATGACTCAAAGACAAGTCTAAATCCATTGTCGTTTGGGTATATTCACAGTTCTTAGTTTTTAAAAATGAGAAATTTATATGGAAAGTTTAACTTCTAAATTTTACTTTTTAAAAATATATCTGTGAGGAAACCAATAATAAATTTTATATGTATATATAATTTCACTTAGAAGAATTTTGGTTTCTTCTACCTTCAACATTATTCTGAGGCCATTATTCATGCTTTTTGTAGGAAACATTTAAATTTATTCTCCTCTGACATTTAAATCATTACCTAAGCAATATCAGTATTCATATAAATTGTTAATATATCTTAATTCATATGTTTCACACTTCACAAATAGATATGGATTTTGTTTGTAGGAACAGTTTTAAAGCTGTGATTTACTTTGGTATTTCTATGGATAAATTACACAGGTAGTTTTAAAAACTAAAACATGACTAACTCTAGTTCCTTCATTCTAAGACACCAACATTTTTAAGACATGCTATCACTTTAATAATAGCTTTACCGGGCAGT
Source organism: Aselliscus stoliczkanus (assembly GCA_033961575.1). Classification (NCBI taxonomy): domain Eukaryota; kingdom Metazoa; phylum Chordata; class Mammalia; order Chiroptera; family Hipposideridae; genus Aselliscus; species Aselliscus stoliczkanus. The sequence goes on along the minus strand of CM066740.1, from coordinate 18,214,228 downwards.
GGGGGAAGCATCCATTAAATGATCATGTCAATTGTAACATACATCCCTACTTCAAAAGTGTTAAAGTGAAGAGAGTGAAAGCAAGAAAGAGACTGTAATCAAGAAAATAAATCATCTATTTTATTTAGAGAGAGGACACAGCAGGATAGGTAGACCTGTACTTAATGGGTGATCTCAGGCAACTTGCTTGGTCTCTCTGTACCTCATTTTCCTCCTTGGGAAAAAATAAGACAATGAGAACTCACCACACAAACTTGTTATGAGGATGCCACATAAGCTTGTTATGAGGATGAAAGGAGTTAATATTCTTAAAGTACCTCAAACAACTGGACACCATTGCTGCTACATAAGGATTCATTACATGATACCAGTTATCACTGTACAGCCAACAGCACCTGCCAAGGCTCAATGATTTGTTCATCAGATTCAGATGAACAATCTCTGATTCAGAACAATTTCTGATTCAACAAACCCATAAAATACTGAAATTCAAGGAAGTATTTACTGACAACTGAATCAGTGCTTGATACTATAATAGGCTTTTAGAGCAAGGTAAGATAAAAAGTAAAATAATTATAGAACCATGGAACTGTTCTCTAGGAAGCAAGGTAGGGAGGGGTTTTGAACTAGGGTCTATGGTGACCTGAGCTTCACAATATCCACAAGCCATCTGAAATGAGATGCAAAATTATGTCTGCACATGCATTTTACTGGGGTGCTGTCCTCTGATTCTTAAAAAGGTCTGGGATCCAAAATATTAGGAGCCATTCGCTTAGGGTAATCACACCACTTTAAAAGATAAATATACCATATGGCCAACCGGGTGGCTCAGTTGGTGAGAATTTGTGCTCTTAACAACAAGTTTGTCTATTCAACTCCCGTATTGGATGGTGGGCTGTGCTCCCGCAACTAGATTAAAAATGGCGACTGAACTTATAGTTGAGCTTGCACCCTCCACAACTAAGATTGAAGGACAACAACTTGACTTGGAGCTGATGGGTCCTGGAAAAACACAAGGTTCACCTTCCCCAATTCCCCAACAGTGTTCCTCCCTTCCCCAATACCCCAATAAAAATCTTAAAAAATAAATAAATAAAATAAATATACCAAAGTCTAGTTTTATTAAAAGATATTTGCATATATTCAATGACTTTAGTCAATTGTAAATAATCCATTTACTTTAATAGGTATGTGTACTTCCCACTTCCTCATCTCAAGTTTCTTAAATATCAAACACGTTGCCATCAGAAACAGAAATCTTGGTTCACCAGAAACTCTTCCCTCTTCTTCCAGTCTCCCATACACCCCAGAAAAGGAACCTGCTTGCCTTATAAATCTCCCAGTGCATTTGTACCATGGAGTTAGTCAGCTCCCAAACCTCCTGAGAAAACAATGGCCTCTGGGATGAGTCATCCCAAACCTTCACATTTCTTATACATGGCTGGTATTGCTGGGAGATGATGGACAGCTGCTGCTCAAGCCCTTGCCAAACTTGTGTTGTAATTAATAAAGGCTGATCCTGGAATCCATTACTGAAGACATTGGAAAGAAAATGAGCCGTGTGTTACACTAAAACTTGAAATATCTCATGTATCCGTTGTTTGAATACATCACATGCTATAACTACAAGCATGTTGAAGTCTTGGATATCATGATATTGTAGAAAGGCCACAGATTTTGGAATCAGACAGTCGAGAGCTGCATTCCGAAACCTCTTCCACTTCCTTACTTGGAAAAGTTACTTAACTTCTCGGGGCCATAACTTCCTCATAGGTGAAAACACCTCCTCCTTTTGGGGGACTATTGAAGTTTCAACCTGATAAAGACGTGCCAGTGTCCACAATGGTGTCTGTAAATTTTCCCTTTTCCATATCCACTTATGAATGATAATCATAATAATAATTTACCATGAAAAGTTAGGTCATTGCCTTTACAGAAAGTTGTGCAACTTCTCAAACTACTTCCAGATCACATATCATTACTGAAATTACCATATTCCTAAAGTAGGCTGTTAAGTACTGTGGAAGCAAAAAAAAAAAATCACAAGTACTCCAAGTCATCACCAATGACTTATCTCCCACCTTTCCATCTATTTTTAGCTAAGCAAGTTACTGCCAAGTCAATTTAACAGGCGGTGAAAGTGTGAAACTCAGACTGTTTTCTAATGGCACCATTAGTGATGTTAGGTAGAAGTTAGAAAATGTAGAAGGAGGAAGAGTGGAAGGGGGTCTGTGGTGCCAACAGAAAAAGCTTATAACTAGCTTTGATTAACTGCCTCCAGCCATGTATCTGTTTTTACAACAGATGACAAGAGGTGTCTGGAGCAAGATAAGGATCTGAGTCAACAGACCTCCACCCACCTTAGGAAGCCATGCCCTCCCATGGAAGAGCTTGCTGCACCTTTTCCCTGCCAAATCAATATGTAGCTCCCTCACCCCAACCAGCAAACCATAAGTCCTCAGGACAAGGGTACTAGAGGTCTCTCTGTCTCTCTCTCTCTCTCTCTCTCTCTCTCTCTCTCTCCAAGGGTGCTAGAGGTGTCTCTCTGTCTCTGTCTCTCTCTCTCTCTGTCTCTCTCTCTCTCTCTGTCTCTCTCTCTCTCTCTCTCCCCCCCCTCCCTCCCTCCCTCTCTTCTCCTCTCCATCTCCCACCTCACCAGGTCTCTCTCTTTCCCCCCATCTAGGCTAGGCCTGTTCTCTTCCCTGAGAACCTATCGCTGATTCTGGGAACCTATGCCTCTCTCTCCCACCTCAGCTAGGCCTCTTCTCAGAAAACGCAGCACTAATAAACCCTGCTTGCATATTAATCAGCTTGCTGACCTTTGATTCTTCACTGCACTGGCAAGAAGAACTGAGACTCCTCTGGTAACAGTTAGACGCCACTTAAAAAGGTCACTATCTGTTAGGATATCACGATTTTTAAAAACATAGAATATGACATCGCATACAAAAGCAAAAAAATTTTTGAGCCTAGATTTTCCTAAACATGTCTATGGAAGCCCATTTGCCTAGAATAAGCATCCAGTGTGCCCCAAACTTGCTATACCTTGTCTCTATTCTTGGAAAAAACCTGACCCACAGTGTATCTCATTACAGAGGAAAAAACTGAGGCTTAAAGAGCTCAGAAGAGCCTGATGGCTCTGGGATTCAAACCCAGATTCTGAAGCCACAGCTCAGCCTCTTTTCCTGATCTAGTATGAGACCAAAGCCTGTGTGAGGGGTCAGAGGGGAGAGAAAGAAATAAACACAACATTAACTTGCCAATGAGTGCCTTTGCTAGAATTCACATGAAATTAAAATAGAATAAATGGATCTATAATACCTTTTTCATCTCCCCAAATAAATATTTTTAGAGGTGACATCGCTGGAGTTTTATTTGTAGCTATGGGCAACATAGTTTTATAGCACTGTCAAGGTTCGAACTGGTAGGAAGTCAATGTTTACCAAATAACATCATCACGTGCCCCTCATATCTGCTCTGACTCACCTTCCCTGGCCTTTATCTTCTGATAGGCTACCATAAGCAGATATTTTTTAAAAAGTAAGCTGGTGAACTCACAAGCTTTTCGGATTGGCTTTGATGAAGGTAGGCCTGGGTGATTTTTGCTTATGACACACTGAGTGCTACTTTTAATTTTAGCAAATGTTAGTTACCATTCACCTATCACCACAATGCTCTCCTTCGCTCCCTCCCCTCCCAGCCAGTAGGGTTATCACAAGCGCCTGCATGCTCAAATGAAAGATAAGTTACTGTCTGACGTCATCGACAGCATGAAATGAACCCTCCCAGGGTAGTAAGGTGCTAGCAGCAGGTGCTATAAGGCTATGGTAGTTTAGAGGAAAGAGGCCCTTTGCCCTCAGTGAATTTGAGGAAAAACCAGGGAGTCAATTCAGAGCACGGATCTGGAACCAGGCTGGCTGGATTCAAACCTCCCTCCCTCCACCATCTCTGTGATCCGTGTTTCACTTTCCTCACGTGTACAATGCAAATAATAACATCTCACTGTTGTGAGGGTTCAATAAAGTTTATATCTTTCAGGCACCTAATTAAGTGCCACGACGTGTTAACCATTGATTTAAATTTAAATACAAAGAACCAATTACATGCTTTGCCTATACGACATGTGTATAAAATGGGGCCTACTGCTATAACTTGAAGCAGTATTATTTGTTTCTCAATCAACAAAGTCTTAATGCCAGCAGAGGAGGGTAGTAAGGCACACCTAAAGCACTCCAGTTTGGACAAAGGCAATGGGCTACCTTGTTCCTCTTTGATAAGGAATCACTTGGGTAGTGACAAGAAATGAAAATGACAGACTCTCAAGCACAGAGCCAGAGAAGATGATCCAAGGCCTGAGAATCACTGGAGCACTTTGGAGAACAATCTGGCACATTGGTGAATCATTCTGGCTGCTGGAAATGAGACAGATCTCAAGGAGCTGAAGAAAGTGGCAGAGCACTGCAGAAAAGATCACATCAGTCAAAGCCCAAAATAAGTCAGTGCCAGCATTCTGACAGTATATATAGAAAGAGGCAATGGCAGGCACCAGCTATTTTATTAGAGGGAGAAAATGACAGCCTGAGAAACAGCCTGATGAGAAGGATTTTAAAAGAAACAAAAACTTAAGATGAAAGGCTTAAGATCAAGGTAAAAATAATGCAACCATTAAGAGAGGCAAAAGTTGGGGGAGATAGATGAGTTTTGGTAAAAAGCATCAGTGCTCCTTGGGAAAATGGCTGACTTCAGGTCTGGGGCCAGGAATGGACAAAATCAGCTTAGACTATCTTGTGCCAGAAAGCAAGAAAAGTATCAGAGACTACTGGGGCCTTGTAAAAAATACACAGGAGATAAGGACAAATTGAGCATCAAAATGAATATTGACTGCAATGGACTAAAACAAATACATTAAGATCCACAAGTTCTTAATGATGCTTGAAAAAGAGAAACTCATTGATTATTATGGGAGGCTGTTAGAATGCCATATCATTCCTCAGAAAATTGATAAAAGGAAAAAAATTAAGCCTTTTCCCTGTCTTTCCACACAACCAGAATTTCAGGAGACACAAATAGTCATGATGTTAGGGTCTTTGTAGACAGAATTCCAATTGATAAATGCAAGAGGAATGATACAAAAAGGCAAGAAATAACACACGTTGGCCCACACACGCTGGCGAGGTTGTGGAAAAAAGGGAACCCTTGTGCACTGCTGGTGGGAATGTAAATTGGTGCAGTGACTATGGAAAACAGTACGGAATTTCCTCAAAAAATTCAAAATAGAACTTCCATAGATTCAGCAATCCCACTTCTGGGTATTTATCCAAAGGAAATAAAAACACCAACTCAAAAAGATATATGTACCTCCATGTTCACTGCAGCATTATTCACAGTAGCCAAGACATGGTAATAATCTAAGTGTCCATTAATGGATAAAGAAAATGTGATTTTATATATATATATATATATATATATATATATATATATATATATATATATCAGGGTGCCAAAAACATGTATACAAACGGACACTTTGGTCTGTTGCTCAAGCAGTAGTTCACCATAATCGGAAGTGTCTGGACCCTGATGGTAACCACTTTGAGCACTTCTTGTGATTGCAAAAGTCAAAAGTGACTTGTCTTCTTCTTTCATTATTGGTATATATTGAGTATTACAATTTTAAGAGTTTTCCTTTCTTAAAATATGTATACATTTTTTTGGCACCCTCTGTGTGCGTGTACACATACACAAACACACACACACAAAACGGAATATTAACAATTAAAAGAGAATAAAATCTTGACATTTGCAACAACATGATGAAACTTGAGGGTATTATGCAAAATGAAGCAAGTAGGACAGAGAAAGGCAAATACTGTATGATTTCACTTATACGTGGAATCTAAAAAAAAAAAAGTTCATAGATACAGAAAACAAATTGGTGGTTTACCAGAGGAGGAAGGTGCAGGGTGGGCAAAATGGGTGAAGAGAGTCAAAGGTACAAACTTCTAGTTAAAAAATAAATAAGTCATGGGGATATAATGTACAGCATGGCAACTATAGTTAATAATACTGTACTCATATTTGAAAGTTGCTAAGACAGTAAATATTAAAAGTTATTGTGGTGATCATTTCACAATATATACAAATATCGAATCATTATGTTGTACACCTGAAAGTAATATAATGTAGTATGTGAATTATACCTCAATTTTAAGAAAAGGAAAGAAAGTATAAACATTAAAAAAAAAAAAAAGAGGAATCAAAGATTTAGATCATCACCATTTTGGAGCCCCTGATGAAATGTATCTAGGCTACAACCATCTATGAAGCTAAAATCATTAGGTGAAAGGTTGAAAGGTAAGTTGACTCTATCTGAATCCATGAATCAATCTTAACATCTCAAAAAGAGAGACATCCAGATATCAGGTGTCCTGTGATATGATGCAATAGATTTTATATAGCACCACCTATGAAGGATGCTTGCCTTTGAACTTGAATCTAATCAAGCCTCTACATCTAACTGCCAGATTAGAGGAAATATGGAAAATAAAGAAACAACACCACAAGTAAGAAATCAGCCCAGGAAGCAAGACATGCTACTGGACAAATGACCTGCTCTCTCCATCAAATCAATGGCATGAAATAAAGAGGCACAGGGGGTGAGGTGAACTCATAAAATAGATTAAAAACCTTAATAACCAAATGCAATGTGTGGACCTTGTTTAGTTCCTGATTCCAACAAATCACAAGTAAAAGGACAGACATCTTTGAGAAAATCTGAATATGGGAATTATATTAAGGAATCATTGTTAACATTTTTAGGTATAAAAATGCATAGAAGTGTTTCTTTTTCAAAGAAAAATAAAGCCCTTATCAGAGATCTAAATGGGAACATTTATGAGAGTGAGATGACATGTTGTTTAGGATTTTGCTTTAAAATATACCAGCCCCCTCAAAAAAGTGGGGGAGGGGAAATAATGAAACAAGACTGGTAAAATATTAATAACTGTTGAAGCTTGGGTGCTTATTATACTATTCTCTGACAACCTCCATAACACAAAGTTCTTTAAAAAAAACAGTGATTAAAGATTTTGGTGGGAATTTAAGCTGTGCCTTATCTTACCACTGATTTTTAGGAGCTAGCTAGGGTCCTCCCAACAAAGCAAAATTTAGCCTTTCCCCATTTAGCCTAGAGGTGCAAAGAGTCTAAATCAGCATGCATTTGGAGTTCCATATAATTAGAAGTGACTGAACCAAGGAACCCTGGAGTTCTGCAGTAACAACAAAATATCAGCTTAATTTTTCCCAATAAGAGATCCCCTCCAAGGTATTGGGTTGGGCAACACATCTCACAAAGAGCATCCTTGATGACAGTTGATTGTGCAGATTTGTGGAAGCCCAAGGCCACATGGACAAGAGCCGCAAGTATTCCTAAACCAGATGTTGGTCAATGCAAAAACTGTAAATTTTCTTACCAACTTGTGTAATGCACAGAGCTGGTTTTTTTGTGTGTGTTTTTTTCAACCAGTAATAATAGATTTGTATTAACTTTCTGTATAATCACTCAGCTGTAATCTGGAAGGGTAGTCCATGAGATAGAAAACGAAAGGTCCACGGAAGGATCTAAGACATGGCTTGTTTGCATTAGATCATTGACTGACCCAGGGGCTAAGCCAATGGCCCCAGATGCTCACAAGCTGCCAACTGGTTGGGAACATATTTCACCTGTTTCTCTCTTTCTTTTAAAACACTTCTGTTATGGACCAAATGAAGGTTTGTGTCTTCCTCTCAAGTCAAAACCATAAACCCCAGTGTGTTGGTATTTAGAGATGGGGCCTGTGAGGAGCATTTAGGGTTAGACTAGGTCATCAGGGTGGGACCACCTCCATGATGGAATTAATGGTCTTATAAGAAAAGGAAAAGAGAGAGAGAGATCTCTCCTTCCACGTGCACTGAGCAATGGCCACGTGAGGACACAGGGAGAAGGCAGCTCTCCGCACACCGGGAACAGAGCTCTCACCAGAAAGCAAATCAGCTGGGACCTTGATCTTGGACTTCCCATCAACCAGAACTGTGAGAAAATAAAATTTCTGTTGTTTTAGCCATTCAGTCTATGGTATTTTGTTATGGCAGCCTGAGCAGACTAATACGGGTACATATTTCACCATTTTTCATTCTTGGTTTCTACCTCTTTGTTAGGGAAGTTTCCAAAATCACAAATGTGGTTCCCAAGCCAAAGAAGGGGGAAAATAGAAAATTATGGGTTTCCAACATTGGAAAATTTGACAATCTATTCCCAATAAGAAACTGGCCATGTACTTATGAAATCTGTTTGGAATGTTCCAAAGAGAAGTAATACAGTATTAGAACTGAAGAACGGTTAATAAAGTATACATTATTTGAAGTAACCACATTCAGCATAATTATGAAGATAAGAGGAAATCTGTATATTGGTGAGGCACACAGCATCATCCCAGGCGGCGAGAAACACAATCCTCCTATGCAGTTGAACACCACAGATCTATTTACACAGAGACCCTCAACAATTCTCCTCACAAATTGCCTGGCTGCCCTCACATCTTCAGTATTCTGCGCCATGAAAAACTGTCAAGGATAATAGGAACACGATTTGACCTACTTTTCCCTAGATTCCTGCAAAGTCTGTTACTCTGATTCTTGCATATATTTAGTGATCACATCTTGGGGACATATTTCCTCGCTTTTTTTGCAGGCAATCCTGTATGTCACGCGTTAAGGTCACTGGCGGGGAATCTAGAGTCCTAAGCGCCCATGCTCATGAACTTAAAGACATCCTATCACACCCAGCTAATCCTCGGAACATCCTTCTGAGGTAGATCATATACAGTCATCCCAACATGGGAAAGAAAATGTCTAAGAAAGGCGGAACACAGCCTAGAGAGGCTGAAGACCCACCGACATCAGTTCAGACCCTTCCCTGCCCAAATGAAGCCACACCAAAACAAGCGTTTCTCCCTAACTCTCCAGCTTCCACAAACCTATCTTTGCAAGAACTAAAAGTCCCTCTTTAAGGTCTTCTTTACACGGCAGACAACCAAGACTTCGTTTTTTAAATTATAGCCCCCAAAATCTACCTTGTTGCTGTTGCAGCTTTTCGGTAAAGCCTGCTTAATAATGGTACATTTTAAAAAAAAAAAAAACAAACAAACAGAACTGAATAGAACCCACTAAAGGTGTCCCGAAGCCCTGGTGAGCAGGGAATGGTAAGTCAACCAGGGGACCTGGGCAAGGGACTTCTGAGTGGCTAATGAAAGGTGTCAGATCAGCGCGCAGTCCCGCTTCTCAAACATACAAAACATGTGTGACCTGCTCAGGCCATCAGATGCACTCAGAACCCAACGAGGGGCACTCCTTCGGCAGGAAATCATAGCTGAGCACATTATCAGGAGTCTTAAGATGTAAGATTCTGGAGGCCGTGCACCCTCCTGCTCCAGGGGGGCGTCGCCGAGCACTAAGTGCTGGAGATCGTGGAACCCAAGAGCTAGAAGCTCGCCCAGGAACTTCCAACTCCTGGGTCACCCCCTCGGCGGTGGCGGCAGCCACAGCTACTGCCGATGCCCAGAGCTTGCAACAGGGCATCTCACCAGAAAGCAAATCAGCTGGGACCTTGCTGCACACGTCTCTGCCCCCTGCAAACCGGGATTCTGAGTCTGCAGACGGTTAGGCACCGGACACCTGCGGCTTCCCCTCTGGGGAGAGGCAAACAGCCCTTCTTCGGGCGTCCGGCGCTGCCAAAATCCAGGTGCCCTTGGGTTAAGTCAGGTGCATCAGGGGGGCGCCAAGGGAAACCGATGCGCACGGAGGGCACCCCACGACCCCGCCGTCCCGGGCCCCTCTTCTGCCCAAGTCGCGCACAAGGGCGCCCCGTCCGCCACCTCCCCAACTTCCAGGCGCCCCCGGGAACGGGTGCCCGCTCCACGTGCGCGCGGCCCGCGGCCACTCGGATCGGAGCGGGCCACTCACCCGGCCCCCGGCCGCGCTCCGCTTCCTCCGCAGCGTGAGCCCGCTGCGCAGCAGCGCGGGCAGGTCTTTCAGCCGCGGCCGCAGCGGCGCCGGAGGCGGCTCAAGCTCGGGCTCGCGGCCGCTGGGGCTGCGGCGAAGGGCGCTGTCCGCCGCCGCCACCGCCGCCGCGGCGGCCAGGGCCGGGCTCTCGCACGGCGGCTGCATCTTGACGGAGCCCACGGCCATCCTCATGCCCTGACGGCGGCTGCGGCGCCCGCGGCTCCTCTCCCCCGCGCTCGCCTCCGCGCGCCAGGCAGCGAGAGGGCGCGACTGCGGCTCGGGCGCGGGGCGCGCTGCCAGCCGCTGCCCAGGGGCGCGCGCCTGGGCCCCCGCCGGGCTCAGCCCCGCGCGCCGCGCCCTCCCCGCCCAGGTGCGCCCGGCCCCGCCCCCTCCCGCGGCTTACCTCCGCCCGCCGACCTGGCCCCCTTTCGGCCACTCCCGGAACCCGAGAGGGAGAGCGTGCGTAGGACCCCTTAGGCAGACGCCCGTGCATAGGTGCGGGGTTCCCAGCATCCTCCGCCAGACCCAGGCTCCTGCCCACCCCTACTCCCACCCCCGATTCCCTTTAGGCTGAAAAACCCCACTTCACTCCCTTTGCCTAACAGCCAGTGTTGACTTGGGACTTCGACCAAGTGAACTGGGAAGCCTGGGACACTCCCTCCCCTCAACCCCTTCTTGCTTTGTGCACAGCCTAGCCCCAAATCATACTCGCTATTCCTGGAAATGCGTTGTGCCAAAGAACTTCAAAATAGGCTCCGTATTCTGCTACAAGTCAAACGCCATTGAGACAGAATTGCCCCCACCAACGCTGTCCCCTCGCGGGCACACTCATCACGAAAGCATAAGGGGAGCACACTTGTGTCGGTGATGATGAGTGTTTAGCAAAACAGATGCAAGTCTGGTGACCCGAAGGTGAATCTCTGTGAACATGTTGGAACCTGACCCTCCCTGAAAGCCTGATGCATGTGATGAATGTGCTTGGTAAACTGTAAAGGCCTACCATGGTGTGAATCATTGTTTACACCATTCCAGAAGCCAGGAATAGTGAAGCAGGGGGAGTGCAGCTATTCCAGCAGGCTTAAAATCCAAGTGGCTGTGAGTCTTTACACCCCAGCTCAGTCTGTCGTTGACAAGGCCACCTAGGGCTTCTACTTCTCTTCAGTAGAACGCTGGGGTCTCCATCTTTGCCTAAGACTTGTAAGAACTAAATAAGCTTACTCACATTAAAAAGATAAAATGGACAAATAAGGATTACAGGAGGTCAGGGCCCTGAGTTGTTTTACGGTTGTACCCTCATCTCCTCACCGGGTGGATGCTTGGCAAATATATGTAAAATGTGGCTGTGTAAGAAAAAAGGGAGAATGACCTGTGATCTTTGCCCATAAGGAACTTAAGATTGGCCCTGGGAAAAAATAAACATATAGAAAAGCAGAGATATTACCTTGTACTCTTGGTAATTGTCAAGTGTGGATCATCAGGATTCTGAACCACAGGAGTAAGAACTGCTTCTGGCTTGGGGTGGGTGAAGAAAAGTCAACAAAGGGAGTTTAAACTGTGCCTCAGAGTCCAGGGGGCAAGATTCAGCCAGGCAGAAGGGAGGGTGAGGGTCCTCCAAGTAAAGAGGAAAAACATGAGAACAAGGTGGTATCACACAGAAACTCCTGGGCACTGAATGTATCATAGTGGTGGGAAATGTAATGAGGAAGCAGGAGAGAAACATCAGACACACTGCACACAGGTGTGTGACCCGCTGCAGAAAGCCTTAAAACCTAGCACCTAAAGCTGTGTGCGTTTACTGGAAAGGACTGCAATAACTCTATAATCCATCACAGTTTCCAAATGCCTATCACATTTATTTATTCAAGGCTGAAATCTCACTTGTATGTACCATTGAAGATGTACCCGTTTATATAATGTTGAAATATTTCAGCTCCAGTTGGTAATCAGTCATTGCCTTGAGCCCCAGAATGCCACCCCATACTCCTCCAGTCCTGGCCCGGTAGAGGCCCTCCAGGACACTTTTGGTCACCATTCGCTCTGACTAGTAAGTGGGTGCTTGTGCCATCTCACTCCTGGTGAACCCTTTTGCATCACACCATAAACCTCCCCCTGCTCCACACATGGTCTGTCTCCTAGGCCAGATGCTTGGTCTTCCTGTCTTTCACACAGCTTCTCAATGCAAGATCAGGCCCTTACCAAGGGTCTAAAACTCAATATCAACAAGGACCTTTGAACAGTTGACTTAGCTTACGGTAATAAATGACAATTGCAGTTCAGCCCCAGTATAAGGCAGACAATAGGGAATAGTAGGAGCGTGTAAACAGAAGAGCCATGACACTATGCAGCTCAAATCAAGCAATGTCCCACCCCAGGGCCTTTGTACTTGCTGTACCCGCTGCCTAGAATTCTCTTTCTCTGCAATGCTCTCCAATAAAACTTTTTGCAATGGTGGGAATATTCTATACAGTAAGTCCCCGACTTACAAACGAGTTCCGTTTGGAGAGAACATCCATAAGTTGGATTCATTCGTAAGTCTGACAAAGTGAGTCTTACACACCTTTGACACAAATGTACAATGTAAAGCTAAAGGTTGAATGATTCACGTTGTAAGAACGAGCAACGCCTACCATCTTTTCACCTGGGTCCAATCGCTCAATTATTTTCACCTTTGTTTCCATGGTTATTGCTTTGTGCCTCCTAGTAGTCCCCTCAGATCCCCACTACTTTTCCTCTAGCTTCCGGACATCCTGGGCTCTGACTGAGCGCTGGACTCCTGTCCACTACCGCACTGCACAATAAGCACACAGCAGCACACATGAGACCATGTCCGGCAGACACTTGACTACTTTCGCGATTTGTCGCATCTACGAATGTTCGTAATGTGAGGTCCGTTCGTATCTGTGAAAGTTCGCAACTTGAATGTTCGTAAGTCAGGGATTTAGTACATGTGTTTTTTACCCACTAGCCACATTGAGCCCTTGAAATGTGGCTAGTGTGCCCGAAAAACTGAATTTTAAATTTTATTTAATTTGAATGAATATAAATTTAGATAGCTACATATGGCTATAGGGTACTCTAAGGGAAAACAAAGTTCTAGAAATCCATGTTTCCCCTTCTCTACTCCACAAAATTTTTAACTGACATATTTCATTTCAATGAGGCCTTCTGTGACAACATGATTTAAAATTGTAGCCTTTCCCACCCACCCTCTTTTCTGGCCCTTTCCTGGCCTTCCACAGAGCTTATTGACTTTCAATATTCTATATATTTTACTTATTCATTTGTCTGTATGGTCTGCCTCCCTTTACTAGAATGTACGCTTCACAAGGACTTGAATTTTATTTTCCTTTTCCAACATATTAGTTGAGTAAATTTGTTCATATATGAGAACCCAGTTTTGCAAAAGGAGCCCACTCTGTATTTTGCAATGTTGCAAAGTTTAAAAAAAAAAAAAAGTGAGTACTTTATATGCCAACATGACACAGATCAAACAAAATGACAGTGCTATTTGAGCCAATACTTACTTAGGAGAATGACATCATCAAAGCTAAAGTTTATGGAAATACCTATGGTAAGAAAATATAAGTTTTATTGACTGTTTGTAGAGAAGGGAAATTGGAGACCAGGAAGGTAACTCCAACAATTAACTAGCTACAAAGAGATGAGGGTCTGAATTCGTGGGGTCAGTGGCAACAGGAAGAGGTTAGAAGTCAGACATTACAAAAGAAAGCTCCTTAGGCTTTGGACAGGTTAGGAGGATTGAAACTTACTTCCAGCAGTGTTACAGGTTGACCAACCTGTACAAAGATGCATGACATGCATTTGGTATGTTTATCAAGAGACAAGCAGGTACACAGAGAATGTACAACCTGTACATCTTTTACAAAGATGACCAACAACACAGTATTCCTATCACGCAATATCTTCCCCAGTATGCTCTTGCGATACCCCCATGAAGACACCATGTTTATTTCTCCATCCCCTTGAATCTGGGCAGGCCCTGGGACTACCTTAGCCAATAGAATACAGCAGAGGTTACAGTGCCAGTTCTGTAAGTAGCCCTCAATCTGCTTCCACTTTCTGCTCTCTTGGAATGCTGGCTTCTTGGATGCTCCTACTCGGAACCCAGCTTCCTTGCTGTGAGAAGCCCAAGCCACCGGGAGAGCTCATGCAGAGATACTCTGGCAGCTGATGTCCTCCAGCACCCAGTCCAGCCAAGCCTTCCTACAACTGCTGTACTAACCAACATCAGACTGCAACCACGGAGGAGAGGCCAAAGCAAGAGCTAACTACCCAGCAGAGGCCAGTCAACCCAGCAAACTATGATAGAGAATCATAACTTGTTTTAAGCCTCTAAGTTTAGCGGTATTTGTTACACAACCATAGAACCCATGGTTCAGAAAAGTGTGAAGAATATAATCGACTGTGACTAAAAAGAGAGGAAATTTATATTCATATGTCCATGTGGGTGAGGAAACTTGAAATTTCTTGCAAGTAGCTGGAATTGGCTACCTGGAGAAAGGAAAGATGGGAAATTTTTCATGTACACATTTTGTTGTTTTTCCTAAAATGTGTGAACGTATTTATTACCTATTAAAAGTTATGTTTAGGGCTGCCAGGTGGCTCAGTTGGTTAGATAGCATGCTCTGAACAAAAAGCTTGCTGGTCCGGTTCCCACATGGGCCAAGGAGCTGGGCCCTCCACAACGAGATTGAAGGACAACAACTTGGAGCTGATGGGCTCTGGAAAAAACACACTGGTACCCAATAAAAAAATTTTTTTTTAATTATATTTAAAAAATGGATCCAGATTTAGAAAAGTCGTGGAGGTCAGAGGAGCTGATTTTGAAGGATTTAGTTTTACATAGTAGTTAAACCGACCAAACTAGAAAGCACCCAAGTGAAAATCTGACCAGTAAAAGCAGCTAGAGATCAGAGAACGGGCTAGAGATACAGATATCCCAGTGTCCAAAAATATGACCCAAAAGGATGGAGCCGGCTGTGATGCTGAGGGGATAGAGCAGGAGCAGAAGCAGTCTACCCGTCCTGGGCTGGGCTCTGGGAGAACACACAGCAAGCAACCTTCCATCCCCAGTTGTATGGAATTTGGAACAGGGACTCTCATGGATTTTCCTCCTTTAACTTTTGTGGTCTCATATGGTTATCATGAATACCAAGGAAAGCATCTATTCGCTGGGCTTTCCCTGGCGTTATTTCATTCTCTGTGTACCTGCTTGTCTCTTGATAAACATACCAAATGCATGTCATGCAAATGAGTCTCTTAACACCACATTTATTAGGACTTTGATGCCTACTCCTCCCTTCACAACATCTTCTGTTTTTAATTTTTCTACCACTTAAGATATTTTGCATTGCCTTACCAGCTCTCAAAAATAGAAAACCAAAACACATATTTGTCTCCCTATTCAAACCTGTCATTACTTCAGTATATAATGATCGGAGAGCACTGAACATGACCTTCCCAAGGACTTAGATTGGGAGATCAGAAGGCAGATCTTAGCATGAGAAACCTAATACCGCCCATACTGCCTCTACTGAGAATGCCAGATATAACTGCTGTGTACTGGATACTAACACTATTTTTACATTTTCTTATGGAATGAATATGCAATAGGGAGAAATATAGTAAAATAATGAAACATGCTCCAAACCTAAAAATGTTAAGCCTTACTCATTTTATTTTAGTTTTCAAGAATCATAAATAGAACTATCTGCCATCAAACTGTTCATGACAAAACTATGTGATACTGTGCTATTACTTTCGTAGTACATCACATTCTGTGCATCATGCAAATATTCCCCTCAGGGATGATAACATTTTCCTCACACTATTTGCATTGGTGGCTCCAGCCAGAGACTGGCCGATAAAGATGGGTACCATTCATTCTAAGTTCATTTGTATTCATTACACTCATAATTTTGAAACAAAAGCTGTCTGTTCATGCCTTTTCACATGCTATTTACTGTTATCATCCTAGAAATTTCTTTTTTTAAGTTAGGTGTGCAAGTTTGCCAGGGCTTTTGGTGTTTTGGACATTTTTGAAAAAAAAAATCCCTGTGGTCTAATGCCCAATAAGACAGAGAAAGAGGGCAATAAGAGAACTAACTTCACAAGCAGACGGCAAGAAAGCCAAGAAAATCTTGTGCCATCCGCCCCACTCTGCTCGCAGAAATCTACTCATCCTTACACAGATCAAACAATACCTCCTCCTCCTAGAAACCTCTGCTCTTCCCATTGTGATGAATTCTTCCTCTGGTAAACCCTACGGGGCTAACCTACAACTATGCATCTACTTTTACCACCCCTCTTGTCACAGTCTGTCTTGTATTTAAATTAAATGTTTGCATGTAAGACCTATATGAGATTATAAACCCCTCAAGGGCAGAAATTACTCATCTTCGTATTCCCCTCCAACGCAGTGCCTAGCACATAGTAGATGTTAAGCTAATAAATGCATGCATGAGAGAATGCTGGATGGATGAACAACTGAAGGAACAAAATCGAGATTAGCTAAACACTGCCATCTTTGTTGAGGACAGCACGACAGAAGTCTTAGCAGATGCATAGTCCCCAAGGGTCGCGGGAAAATACATTGTCCCAAGGGTGATGGGAGGCTATAAATGGACTCCAGATGGTGGCATGTTCAGATCGGCAGGGAAGGAAGATGATTTTAGCATCATTATGTAGAGTGATTTAGAACAGGGAGATGCTGAAAGCTGGGCAGCCAGCAAAGCAGTTTATAGAATCCCAGGCAGGAAGTATTAAGATGGTAATCCATAAAATCGGGTTAATGGGAACTTCTTCTGTGTTTTCCTTATACTATTTGCATTGGTGCGTTCTATGCACAGTTTCTGGGCTATCAAATGAGCTGATGTTTTTAAAGCTATTTGCAAATGTTAAAGTACTGCACATATAGCACTGTCTTTCTGTACGGGTAAAAGGGGAGGGACATGAAATGATGCCTTGGAGAGTGATACCAAAGATCATACCCAACCAAGAGAGAACCTTTAAGAAGACGTTTCCTCCTGTTTGTGAATATTAAACATTTGTAGCATTGACCCAAGCCAAACACAGAATAAGCCATAAGAAAATCTGCCTTAAAGGGTTCTGGCAATATCATATGAGCTCAAATTGGCTTTTGAAGATCTTGGAAAGAAGATGTAGATCTGGGGTTAGAGATCACTTGAAGCAGGAAAGTCTCCAAAGTTCTTAAAGAAGGTCCTTAACTTGGAGCAGATGGCAGCACACAAAGGACAGTTGTTTTCAAATATTCTGAATATGTAGAAGAGGATTGAATTTATTCTATACAAATTGGTAAACCACAGAGAAAAAAATGTTTCCTCTGAATATAATAAAGGCTTTTCTATCTATTTAAAGTCTTTTTGATCATAGACAAGTCCTTACCCTGGCAAAATGGGGAGCTTAGACTGGATTTCATGGGATTTTGGTTTCATCAGATGGATGATTGGACTCAGTGACCTGTAATGTTTCTTCCAACACAAGATTCAGTTATTTCACTGGCCCTAGTCCATACTGAAGTACACCCAGGATAGCAATTTCCAAAGTGTGGTCTGAAGACCTCTGAGCATCCTCAAGTCCCTTTCAGGGATTCCACAAGGTTAAACCTATTTCCTTAATAATGCAAAATGTTATTTGCCCTTTTTGTTCTTATTCTATCATGCATATACAGTGGTGTTTTTTAGAGGCTACAGATGTGATACTGCAACAGACAAATGCAGGAATAGATATGAGAATCCAGCTGCCTGTACAAAATTAGACATTACAGAAATTAATAGAAATGTAAATCATGCCACTCTCCTCACTAAACTGTGTTTTGTTTTGGAAAACAGTTATATTTCATAAAACATTATTTATAGTAACATAATCAATTTATTATAAATTAATAAATATTTTTAAATTTTTGCTGTTTTAAATTTTAATATAGTAAATATCCATAGATATATCCCACATAAATGAAAGGGCTTTGGGGTCATCAAAATTTAAAGGTGTAAAGTGGTCCAAACACCAAAAACCTTGAGAACTGCTAGTATAAGGCATGATCAGAAAAAGATGTATCTTTGATAATAAGAATGAAGGGAGATATGAACAGGCTAAAAAAACTTTCTTACTTGTCTACATCCCAACTACCTTCATAGAGGTAATACCACATTTATCCTGACACAGAACTAGTGATTTCTACAAAGGTGACACTGGAAAGATCTGTGCTTTGGAATCAAAGGGGCCTGAATTCAGAACCAGATTTTTCCACCTTCTAGTTATGTTGCCTTAGATTCCTTGACCTCTCTGAGCCTCTGTTCTGCTCTGTGTAATACTCATACTACCAGGTTGTTGAGAAGATTAGACAAGATATATGTGAAGAATCTAACCCAATGAGGTGCCTCCCAGCTTGTAGCTGTCATGTAGCTGGAACTGCTGTCAGTCAATCCCCAACAAGCTTCTAGGAAGCTGCATGACCTGATGAACCAATGATGGTTTAGATATGGTTTTCACCAGCTTTCCCCACATAGTCACCTCTCCAGGCAAATGCCAAATCCTTATAAAGGTCATACAGGTAATTCCTGAAGTACCTTTTTAGTTGCCAACCACCAACATATAACTTCCTCATCCTTTATAGTCTGAATATAGCTGTGTGGCAGAGTAGAACAAACATTGCACGTGGAATCAAAATACCCAGGTTGGGTCCCACATTTATTGATTTATTAGCTCTGTGACCTTAGCCAAGCACTTCACCTCTCTAAGCCTGTTCCTTTGTCTATAAAATAGGGATAATAAAACCCAATCTGTGGAGTGGTTACAAAAGCTAAAGTAAATAATACTTACGAGAATACCTTGCATACTGCAAGACTATATGTGTCAGCTGTCATTAATAAATCTCACCTATTCTATGTTCAAAATTGGTCTAACCTAAAAAATTCCACAGTGACTATTTAATCAAAATTATCTCCACAAACACACATACATGCACACATACACAAGTACACATTTATAGGAAATCTTCACATATTTTTACAAACACCCTTGGTGAATGTGTTCTGGCCAATCCCCCAAATTTGTTTTTCTATTCTAAAGCTTTATATCAAGCCCGCATAAAGAGAAACACCAAGACATATCAATCTTTATTTCTAAATAAACCTACTTAAAAGAAGAAATATTGATAAGAGCAGCAATGGAGAAGTTTCTTAGAGAATTAAAATACGACACTTGTCTGAATCTCTTCCTGTGACACAGTCCCTTGGAAAGAAAAGGACTAGAGGGAGAGAAGCTTGAGGAGGTAATAACTCATAACTGCTATTAACAGAACTCCTACTAAATCTTTTATCTACCTATGTCTTTTGTGTCTATTGATTTAGAAGAGAAAAAGGTATTAGTCACTATGCTTCTGTTTATTCCCGGTGAAAAGTCAAAACCTGCACTGTCAAGGCTCAGAAAATTGACTCTGTTCTCTAGTAGATTCTGAACGAGCCAGCTTTGCTCATAGTCTGTTGGGATATCTGCACATTTGTTATCCTTGACTCCCTCTTTGGCTGTGAACTTCCTGAGGACTGATGTAACTTCTGAGCATAGTGTAAATTCCCCACTACTTGCAGTGTTCTCTGCATGGTGGGTGTTACGCGGAACTATAACTTTATAATTCCACATCAAAACTGATATTGTTTTTCACTTTTCAAATATGTACATTTGAAACATTCTCTTAGATATCACTCACAATTGTGACAACAGAATTTCATATTCATTTACAAGGGAGACTCAGGATCACAAGGCCTTAATGCTTATAAAGTTTCCTCAAGGTATATGAACAAGATTATTCTTAGAGCTCTGTGTATGGTATAGACATAAGAGGAAAAATGAAGTCAAGAGTCCATGAAATCACAGGAGAGACTTGGAAGCATTGTGTGTTTTATCTTAACGGCTCACTTCTTATCATCTTTCCTTATGGTTTCTAATCCAGAAATACTAGAGCAGCACTGTAGGTAGTATGATGCCAGACTGTGGCCAAGCTGACTTGGTTTAAATCCTCTCACTGCCTTTTCTCAGTCATGAGAAGTTAAACAGGTTACATCTTTGGCCTCAGTTTCCTGATTTGTAAAATGAAGATAATCATAGGACCTGCCTCATTAGGTTATTGTGGGGAATAAGTGAGACACAGTCAGGAATACTGGTGTGTTAGAGATTACCTTTATTATCCTTTTCAATCTGGGGTCCATACACTGTAGAAAGGCGGGGAACCTCCTGAAATTATATGAAGCATGCCTGTGCACTTTTCTGATGCTTTATCAGATTTTCAAAGTAGGTAATCTAATAATAGAGACTTCTAAAATCTACAGCTTTTGGGTTAGAGCCTAACTTTCTAAAGGGGAGCCTGTACAGAGAGACCGTAAACAAAGATGAATGGAAGCTGCCCCATTTTTACTGAGGCGTTCAGTATGAATTCCACTACAATGTAAAGGATTGTCCTTTCTCCTGGTGGACACCTGACTAATACAAATGGATCTCCCCTCAGCCCTACCACTACGGTAAGATACTAACCTGAAAATGAACTGAGGTTAACACTCCATAGCGATGTTTGCAAGGTAGACCAATACCTGCTAGCTACAAGATTTTGGGAGGGACTGAATTTTTGGAGGGTCTGGGAAAGGCAAACAAACGGAAAACCAACACCTCTGTTTATGTTCAAATCCTAAAAATGCCCTGAAGAAGTGACAATCATCACCAGACTAGATATGAGAGGTAAAATGTGATGGGAGGAAATGCCAAAAGAAGGCATCTGCACGAGGAATCTGTAATTTCTGTTTTAGTTTGCATTTGTCTTTCTAAGGCAGCACAGATTTTCCATGAGAAGAAAAAGACAGATGGGATGACAGAATTTTGTGACTGTGTTTTCTGGAGCATTTACTAGAGAACTTATGACTCCTCATAGTTACTGTTGAATGTGTATTTAGAATAATTTTCTGCCTTGACAACAGGTAATCCTCATCAAATGTCAATCTCTAACAAGAAGGCAGAGATGTTGTCTTTCTAGCTTTTCTGCCTTTCAGTTTGCATATTGATGACCTTCAATAGCTACTCAGTGTTCTAAAGTTGCCTTAATTGAAATCCATTTTATTATTGTTGGTTAAAAAATGATTAATTCTGGGCCGGCCGAGTGGCACGGTGGTTAAGCACTGGCTTGGGAAGCCAGCAGCCCCGGTTCGGTCCCACATATGAGGGCCAGTAACACTGCCCTCAAAAAAAAAAAAAAAGATTAATTCTTTCTTCTCTCTGGGCAGTTTTGGCAACTTCCTGGAAAGAGCCTATTGTTTCAAAATCATACTTTTGGGTCGCACTAAGTATCACTGGAATCAAAGTGGAGATGATGCTGATTTTGCCTTAAGAATCATATCAACATTTGATGTTCTTTATTCTTTCTTGTTTTAATTATAGATCACGCCCAGGAATCAAACAATCAATATCTAAGGACACCAATTCTGTGCTCAGCACCATGCCAGCTTACATGTGTGAATGGCAGTGCCCATTCCCTCAAGGGGCTCAGAATCTAATTGGGAGAGTTAAAAAAATCACATCTGAAAAAAGAGAAAGCTGTTCAATAGTCACTAAACCCCACTGTGTTCTGCTGTGGAGATGGAAAGATGAATGAGAAAGGGCTCATGCCCTCTGTAGCAGGGGAGTTATTACAAGGAACTATTTTGGGGGTAAGAACTTATAAGACTTCCAGAACTTCAAAGGAGGAGGAGACAAATGAGAGTTGGCATAGTTAAGGAAGAGATCACAGCTAAGGTACATTTTGATGGCTGAGCAGGATTTAGACAGATAGGCAATGGGAAGGAAGAAAATCATGGAAGTAGAAATAACCAGCACTGCATGAGACTCAATGCCAGGGGCTGTCATTTAGGTAATAATTTATGTGAACAATGCCCTTTAGTATTCGAAAGTACACAACCTGCACAACCGTACCCATTGGCCCTGAAAAGGATCGTGACTTGTTCACGGTAAGTGGAAAAAGCAAAATAGGTTGAGTAGTGAAAAATGAGAGTATGCTGGGATGTGTGGGGCAGGCTAGATTATGGAGGGTATTGGAAGTCAGCCAGAAGACCTTGGAAGGTGCATGGTAAGCCATAGAAATCATGGTATAGTTTTGAGTTGGTAAGGGACATGTTTGGGATGGTTAGTCAAGAAACAGGAGGCAGAGTTGTCCAGAACATCCAGAATTAAGATCAAGTAGGTCAGCTTGAAGTTATCATAGTGACACCCGGTGAGGCGATGGCAACTTAGGCTACCAAATAGTCTAGGCAGGAATGGAGAGGAAAGGAAGAGTGGGACACATGGAAGCCAAACCCAAGAAGATGGTGAGACGGAAGATGGGAGATGAAAGAGAAGATTCAGGCAAAGATGGTGCCTGCTTTCCATGAGCTGCCCAGCACAGTCTGGTGCTCAGTGCCTTTGTCTAGAGCAATGAGATAATGTCAAATCTCTGGTCTCATAAACTCGTTTACCATTATTAAAACATAACAAAAACAAAAAATATTTTTAAATTTTAGGAAACAAATTCTGGGAGACCAAACAAGGGATTTTGTGCTTCTCAGTTCACTGTTAACCCCATTTGCATCAGGGCCAAACTAATATGCCAACAGGTTGCCAGGAGATATCATCGTATAAAACATGTTTCAACTAAAGAGAGGATTAAGGCCCCTGTCCTTTCACAGAATGACCTACTTTGAAGAAGTCCATTTAAAGGTAATGGGCGGATTTACATGAGTTAGATTTATCCAGAGCCTATTTGAAACTTTTCCTCCATATATTTTAATCAATTCACAGGGGAGGCTTTTTCTTCATAATTAGATGGAAAATAATACTGTGCCATGCATTTTTATTATTTTCTTTTTACCCGTAAAGGAGAAGGTAAATAAGTTGGCTCCGATGGATGGAGTGAGTCAGCTGCAGCCCTTAAAAACTTTGGGTCTGGCCTTGAGTCTTGTGCTGAAGACTAGGTAGCACTGAGTGCTGGTTAAACATGATGATAATGGACCCCTGAAAGTTTCATATAAATCCCTTAAGCCAGCAAGACTTCTTAGGATTTAGGCATTCATGTAAAAGATTCATGAAAGACACAACGAAGAAACAGCTTCTGTAACCAAAACCTTTCCAATCAAAAGAAGTGATCTTGCCAGCCAAACACCTGTAGAAGTTAAATGCCCGGTCAGGTGAGGCTTTGCTAATACATTCATCTAGAGCCTTATCCCAGAGCTGTCCGCGTTCCAGAGCTATAAGATTTGGGTGGAAATAGTTTTCAGAGGGTTAAGGGAGCCCAGGATGCTGAAAGTTACTTATTAAGGAGCGTCGTTAGCATTGCTCTAAGTAGTCACAGGGGAGACTGAAACCTTCTGACATACACCCATCACCCTGTAAGTAAAGGGCAATAGGCTTAGTCAGGGGCAGTGGTCCTCGGTGGATGCTTTACTGCGCACTCGAGGCAGCTTGCATTGTTCCTAAGAAGTTTACTTCCGTCAGCCCCTTGGACTCCTCTTCAGAATCAACCACCCCACCCCAGGGACAAACCAAACTTCACAGCAGTTGTTGTAGCAGCCCCATAAGGAAATATGGGGCTCAGCCACAAGCCAACCTATTAAAATCATACAGTGCTGATGCAAACACGTCTACCCAACATGTAGATATGGTGCAAGAGCACAGCTAATAAAAGCCAATACGCATGAAAAAGATTGGGCTTTCATATTTATGGAAGAAAAAAATGCAGAGTGGCTGAGTTGAGGTAAAGGCATTTATACAAGGCAGGACTACAGAGCACCCCTCCCTGCAAGGAGGGGTTCTAAGAGTTCACCAGAGGATGGGCTACTTGCCCCAGAAAGAACTCAATGCAGTGTGTCAGCTCATGAAATTAGAAACACAGAAGCATTTTTAAACATGGAAGTGTCGCATGCACACACAGGTAGGCAGAAAGTAGATTGTCTTCGTTCAGAATCACATCCCGAAATAAGAATTCTAGAACAAGTAGCTTACTTGAGAGTCGCTCCCAGGAACAGCAGTGTAAGAGTGGAGACCTTCAACAGGGATAGGAAGGGAGCCAATAAAAGGTGGATTTTCAAGAAAGATTATGGAAGGTTAATCCTTCTGGAGAGCTCTGGAAGCCAATATAAAGTTCTCAGAGTCATCCCATTGGAGGGTACTCCAGCTCCCATCAGTCTTTGGGAATCAATTATCTGGCACTGCCAGTCTCCCCTGAGGGCTGACAGAGTAGGTGTCAGGCACCAGGAAGAAACCTCCACACACAGCAATGTGATG
The DNA here is from genome assembly GCA_033961575.1 of Aselliscus stoliczkanus. Classification (NCBI taxonomy): domain Eukaryota; kingdom Metazoa; phylum Chordata; class Mammalia; order Chiroptera; family Hipposideridae; genus Aselliscus; species Aselliscus stoliczkanus. The sequence goes on along the minus strand of CM066740.1, from coordinate 18,189,853 downwards.
TTGGCAGTTTAAAATCTTGGTGGTGTGTGCTACAGCAATGAGGCCCAAGAGGACAGGGACAGGGCTTAAATAGGATCTGCCACACAGGTCTTCCTCAGCAAGGCCCCTACGTATTAGGCCAAAAGACAGAGTTTTTAAACAAACATGCCCTCTCTCCTAAAGTACATTTTTCTCCCCTTTACTTCAGGCAGACGCCCATTTCCTGTTTTCTGAAGTTTCATGATGGAAAAGAGGCAAAGGTCTAAAGGAAGGAGCATGTATTAGTTTGCTAGGGCTGCCACAAAGAAGTATCACAGGCCCCTGGAGCAGCTGGGGTTGCGTCACTTGGCTAAATATCATGGTGATTCAGAGGATTAAAAAGGTCAAGGATTTCCTGTCAAGATGGCAGAGGAGGTAAACACTGTGCTTGCCTCACCTCACGACAACATCAAAATTATAGTGGTTCTGGGTATTTACCCAAAAAAACCCAAAACACTACTTTGAGGGGACATGTGCATCCATAGGAGTATTCATTGAAACATTGTTTACAATGGCCAGGATGTGGAGGCAGCCTGGGTGCCCATCGATGGATGAATGGATAAAGAGAAGGTGGGACATTTGCACAATGGAATATCACTCACTGATAAAAAAAAAAATGAAATCTTGCCATCTGCAACAACATGGATGTACCTAGAGGGTATTAACGCTTAGTGGAATAAGTCAGGCAGAGAAAGACAAATGCCGTATGATTTCACTGTATGTGGAATCTAAAGAACAAGATAAACAAACAAACAAAACAAAAACAAACTCATAAATACAGACAATATTTTGAGGGTAGCCAAATGGAAGAGGTTGGGGGAATGAATGAAAAATGGGAAGGGATTAAGAAGTACAAGTTGGTAGTTACAAAAACAGTCACGGGGATACAAAGTATAGAATAGGGAATATGGTCAATAATATTGTAGTAATTATGTGTGGTGTCAGATGGGTACTAGATTTATTGGAGTGATCACCTCGTAAGTTATATAAATATTAAATAACTATGTTGTACACCTGAAACTAATATATCATATATCAACTGTAACTGAAAAGTAAGAAAAATTATTTTTAAAAAAAGAAAAGAAAAGTCAGTGGGATCTGTGTTTGAACCTTGGCTCTACTAGCTGTGTGATTTGCCTCTCGATACCTCCGTTTCCTCATCAGTTAAGTTGGGGTAAAGTGTACTCAGATGTACAGCAGCCACTTAATATGTGTAATTTGCTTAGCACAGCACCTGACCCATAGAAAGCTCTAAATAGGGGTCAGCTTTTATTATTTTCTTGTGGCTCTGGGGCTTTGTCAGTATGTGAGTTTGTGTTTGGATAATTACCTCCATTAGAGAAAATTGCTAACAGAGCCAAGGTTTGTTTGGGGAGATTAGGTAGGAAGGTAAGATTTGCATTGTTCCAAAGCAGTTCTGCAGCCCTGACTTTGCCTGGCCATTTTATACATGTGTCATTGTTCATAAAAGGAAATGAATCTAGAAAAAAAGGCTTCATTGACAAAAGGGTTAAAGGGCATCTCTTTAGTAGGCCAGGAACAAAAATTTCTTTAAAAAAAAAAAAAAACAACTAAACACTAAACTCATATCCAATCTCTATTATACTAAGGATTTATGCTACATGAACATTAAATCCAAACAAAACTCTATTCCAAGAAATTAGGTTGTAGACATCAAAATGCCCCTTCATGGTAACACTTTAGACAAGATCAAGGATAGGAAAAGAGTTTAATACTTCTAACATTTACATACATGAATTATATATTCATAATTATTCCTCAGCTAATAATAGCCTGAATTCACATTCCCTGAACAGGCAGAAACTGATTGCATAATAAGAGGAGAGGGTGATAAGGTGCAGGCTGCCAGATTAATCCAGGAGGCATTCTGAGTTTGCACTGAGAAAATCCTACATGAGATGATAGAGACTCGTGTCTCTTGAGAAGCTGCATCACCATAGAGTGTCTCGACTTACAATGGCACCCCCCTGTATTCCTTTCCAGCATAGATGCTGAAAGCAGGGGCCAGACTCCTGGTTTCAAATTCCACCCCTGCTGTTTGCTATGTGTCCTAAGCAAGTCACTTAACTTACCTATATTTCAGTTTCCTTGTCTAAGAGAGGTGTTCAATTCATACCTCTTACAGGAGGTTGTTGTTAGCATAAAGTATACCTAAAGTGCTTAGCACAGTGCCTGACAAAGAACAAGCACTCAATAATGTTAGTAGTTTATGTTATTACTAATTAAAAGTCAGTCCATCACTCCTTTAAACCAAATGTCCAGGATGTTCACAGAAGTGGGAGGAATTCCATGTCTCTCTGTTTCTCTCAAGTTCACTGTCACCTTTGTGCCTAGAAAGGAGAAGGTACACTTGTTTTTCCTCCTTCAGGGAAATGTATGTTTGTGAAAGTGAAGAGGTTACGTAGGTAGTTGGCCTGGAGGGTCCAGATACAGAAAAATAAAGAGGACAGAGTTGGGAAAATGACAGCCATAGTTGATCTGTGACGGCGGGGGAGGGGTGGTGGTAGGGGGTGGAAGGCAGGATACTCAGCAGTTTTAAGTTAATTGTTATCTTCATCCCAACAAAACAGAAAATGTAAATGTCATTATCATTGGGCATCCGAGGCTCCATGTGGGTGAGCTAGGATGTACGTTTTTTAGCATCCTTTTGAATTATTGATGTAACATTTATTTATAGGAAAGTGGGCATTCGGATTAACATTTCCGAATCTCACCTAACAGAAAACTTTCAAATCAGGTAGAGTTAACCAAGTTGAGGGCAATTTCCCACAATTTAGGGAGAAATCCACGAGACGTACTTGCTTCATGAACACATTTCAATATTTCAATATTCTGGATTTATAAGCAAACATGGGAATAATAGGTCCATGGAGACTTTATTCATCTTTTCCCCCTCAGTGTGCTTGGAGAACTCCCTCCCTGTCATGGTCAGGATGTACAGACCCTGGCGTGAAATCCTGATGGGCCCCCATAGACGAGCCTCTTAGCTAATGATTCCCCTCACCTCTCTCTTGACCCATGGACTCCTGGGCAATCCTGTGGGTGAATTTTATGACTGACACTAATTTATACAGGCTCTAAAAGGGTCCTTTTCTGCCTTTCAGTCTCCCCTCAGGAGAGCAAAGCATAAGGGCTATAGCAAGAAAGTATAGACTTGAGTACAATTCAGAGGAGGGGCGCCTAGGGAAATGGAACTTGGAAGACATGAGTCGTTGTGGGTAAGCACACTGTTACAGGGCTAAATTAAGATGTCAGCTACGTCAGGGCACAGGCTGTGTTTCCAGTGCCAGAAGAAGCTGTCCCTCTCCTGGGAAGCAGGTGGGGACTCTGTAATGAGAAAGAGCCGGAGACGCTTGCCTGACAAGACAGGGCAGGTGCCTTAAGAGACAATAATTAGCAAGTAGAAGCGAGTGGACCACGGTGGAGGGAAAAGGCAGTCCAGCATACTTTAACTGTTTTTTGCCTTTTCCTGCTGCTGTCTGCAAGTCATGGCACTGATGACCATCATGCCTCAATGTACCATGTTTGATTGGCTTATTCATCTAGAAATGATCATTTTTGAGGGCTTTATACTTTTGTGTTATGTTCCCTTAATACAAGCTGCAGGCATGGGTTTAGCTATTGCCTAGACAGCCTCTGGTCCAGCGTGGGGGTTCTTGGAGGAATATTCCTAGGACATAAGCCAGGATGTCTGAGAAAGGCGGACAGGGAGCCCTTGACACAGTTCTCCAGGGAGATGCAGAATGTAAATTCATGCCACTTGCTACAAACTCGGAAAGCCTCTTGAGCAATTTTGCATTTATTTATGAAACATGCTCTTGATTTGAGCAAGTGAAAAACGATGTGAACCCTGCCCACAGTTTATTTATCCCAGCAGCAAACACTCACAGTGTCTGAGATTCTACAATCACGAAAGCCCCTGTGAGCCTCAGGCTCTTTTTCCACTGCATTTAAATAGGCCTCGTATCTTTGCATTTGCCCTTATAGGTCATGCTTTTGAATGACAGTATCGTCTCAGAGGCTCTGTGCAGGTCCCTACGCCAGGGGTCGGCAAGCTACAGCCTATGGACCACATGCAACCTGCCCCTTGTTTTTTAAATAAAATTTTATTTGAACACAGCCATCCATGTTCATTACGAATGGTCTATGACTGCTTTCAAGCTACAGCAACAAAACTGAGTAATTGTGACAAAGATCCCCTGGCTTACATAGCGTAGAATATTTTCCATATGGTCCTCTGTAGAAAAAGTGGCTGACCCCAGCCCTGTGGCATGGCGCCGTCTCTAGAAATCACTGAAATGCCTGGTAGAAGGCAGGATGGAGGAGGAAGCATGATCTGAATAAGTTCCCTTTCCCCTTCCAGGGACTTCCCTTCTGATATCTCTCCTCACTCCTACAACAGGAATCACAAAGTTTTGCTTTTTTTATCTTTGACCCTCAGGTTCGCAGAGGTGAATGAATTATACTCCTCAGTCCATAGCACAACATCCAACAACTTTTGTCCATGCAAGGTCCTTACTTGCTTATTTTATTTTATTCATTTAACCCCTTCATCTCCAGTTCTGCTTTACATCCCCCCATCCCTCCTCCTGTCACTCTGAAATGTCTGGGGTGCATGTACCCTTATAAAACATGTAGTGTCTTTGGCTGCGTGTTTGTGTTTTTAATGTACTTAAATGATATTGCACTAAATCTCATTTCATTCTTTTTCCCTGGAAACTATTTTCATTCAAACATATTTTTAAGATTCATCTATGATTCTTGTGCACATCTGCTTCATTGTTTCTAATTATGCCTCAAAGCTTTTAGGGTAAAAGGATAGTAGACTTTTCTTAAAAGGTGGGGAACCTCTGGCATATGATTTCTCCACAACACTTGTGACACAGTAGCTTCCCAAAGAAGATACAATTCTTTAAAAGAGCTTGCCATACATAAAACACAATAGGGTTTACATCAACCAATAAGGTCCCTGAATTTTTTTTTTTTTTTGAGGGCAGTATCACTGGCCCTCATGTGTGGGACTGAACCGGGGCCGCTGGCTTCCCAGGCCAGCACTTAACCACTGCGCCACTCGGCCGGCCCAGGTCCCTGAATTTTTTATAAACCCTGGTGTCAAACTTATTTATGAGACAATATTTCTGATAAGCTTTCAGCATATTCTCTACTAACAACCCCCCAATATATCCTGACAGGCTAATTTGTGGCCAGCCATTCCCAACCATACATTGTCTATATTGTGTTCTGAATTAAAGCAGCCAAGGCTTGGGGATTCTCAGACGATAGGAACTCAGGTAGGCCTATCCCTGAAGAGGCAAGAAAGAGCCGGGGGATGATGTTAGTCTCCTGACAGCTGCTGGATCAGCTTCACTCCAGCCCAACTGTGAGAAAAATCTAACAGGACCTCAGTCCCTCTTCCATTCCCACATATGCATTTTGTCAGGAGGGTATATTTGGTTCTTAAGCCTTTCCAATCCATAGGCTCTCCAACCTCTCAGGAGTCGGAGGATGGGTGAGCGGGGAATCTCAGCCATTTGCCAGGTAGTGTTCAGTCAATGATTTTGTGTTAGACTCAAGAAAAGAGTACTCAACTTTGACCAATCATTATTCCCACAAAATATTGTAAGTAGTTTCCTGGCCAAAGCTTTTAATCTCACCTATCATGAGAATTCATATTTTTCATGTTGCTTTTTATATTGTTAGAAAAAAGAACTATGTCTTTTGACGTTCGATCCTTTCTCAGTATGAGAGTACGCAATAAATTGTAGACTAAAACTAGGGATTTGCGTGTATATTTATACTAATGTTTGAATTCTAATGATGTTGATGTTATCAGGCTCCTAAGAGAGATCCAGAAAGCCTTTGTGAAGTATGTAATGTACCATTCAAATTGTTATTGTTTGCCTCCCCTAAATTTTAAGGCAATCCTAATTTATATTTAGGAAAGTATATTGAGAAGGGACAGTGTGGGACTAAAACGGGGCTGATTGCTGCATGATGTGATGGAATGATCTTTTCTACTGGCCCAGAGGGTTGTGGCTCTGTGAAGGATAGTGGCAAGGGGCAGCACACAGAGTGCCAGTGTGCACAGGATTGTCTACTAAGTCACCCCTGTGGGGTTCACACAGATGCCAATTCTGCTAATTAAAGAAGGGCTCTTGGTGGTTCATGATTCATTGCTTTTGTAAGCCATCAAGACCTCCTTCAACTCAATTTCGTAAACTTGTAGACAAAATAGAGGACCTGTAGTTCAGCTCATGGTTAATTTTTTATCTGAACAATGTTCCTCCACCAAAAAGCACACGGGCATGTGGGCGCACCCCACACACACTCACTCACTCACACACACACAACCAAGCTTGCCAGATTAAGATAACTCAGGACAACTCTCTGCCTATCTGTTTATGAATCTGACTTCTATCCACACACATCTCAGCATTGCAGACAGACGTGCAATCTTTCCAATTTCCAATCAGCAAAGGTTAAGAAAACCTCTTTGAAATTTAATCTGGGAAGAGCTATACTTTTAGTTTATAGCTAAGGCGATTGTACACTAATTAAACTGAAGTGCCCATAGGATTAAAGCAAGCAGTTCCATGAAAGGAAAAGTCTAGAAAACATTCACGAGGAAAGCATGAAGCACAACAAAATATAATTTAAAGTATTTCTTGGGATAAATAATTACGATACCGAAGGTTTTCATGCAGGAGAAGAATATTTTACTAATCCTCATTAGATGTCTTTTAAAAAAAATCTTTGAATAAGAAGAGGTTGCTCAATGACACTGCAGAATCCACGCATGTTTTAAGCACATCAGCAATCAACAATGGGCCTTTCTGTGGGGCAGTGGCTCGGTTAAGAAATCTCCTGCCTCTGTCCCCAACACACACTCCTCACTCGTGTCTGATGGCATGTGTTCCACTATTTGTCATCTTCGCACCCACATTCAAAAGTCACACAATGTCAACTGTCTTCTTTTCTCTTTAGACAACCAAGAAAATTTTAACTTCTCCTGAGGTCAGCTGAGCCTAATACCTGGAAAACCTTTTGTTTTTTTTTTGTTTGTTTGTTTTTGTTTTTTGTTTTCTGAGGGCAGTGTCACTGGCCCTCATATGTGGGACCCGAACCGGGGCCACTGGCTTCCGAAGCCAGCGCTTAACCACCGCGCCACTCAGTGGGCCCATTAACTGGAAAACTTTTGGAACTTAGATGATGGATACAAGGGAAGCTCAAATAGCATGTTCCTATATGAAAAAAATTACACACAGGACATGCTGAATTTTTAAAAGTTAAAAGATACATTATAAAATCTATAATTATCTCAAACTAGCAAGTTTAATTATAAAAATAAAGTCCTAATGCCCAAGTCAGGAAGAATGTTCCTGAAATCAAAGCTATAACTATGTAAGCTCAATATTTTTCACATCTGCTGTTTAAAATGTACTTACTGGATTCATTTTTATCTACATTTGAACACATTTTCTAATGACTGACTCAGAGGGTAAAGGTCAGCTGGGTGTATTAGGGGTCTGTGTTTGGGAAGTGGGAATAATTAGGCAGTTGGAATCAACTGTGAAAAGAGACACCATTGGCTCCTACTAGATATCAATCTCTTGAGAGGGTTTGCTTTTCAAAAGGGTTAGATTTTCCTTTCAAGTGTAACTGACTCACAGAAATGCTGGCTGGAAAAGGAGAGATTATAGGAGCAAAAGCAGAAACACTTCAATCTGAATTCAAATTCTCCAGTTCAATTAGTGATGGTCCTTTTCCAAATTGCAGAAATAGTGAATGCTGTATTTCCAACTTGGAGGTTTGTTTTCAAAAACTTTTTCTTAAGAACTGTTATCAACTACAGTTTGCACATGTTAGAAACTCGCATGTATTTCTCTCCCCGACTCCCTGCCGGTTCTTAGCCTCCATCAGTATGACACCCACGTCCCACCACCCGAACATACCTGAGAACCGCTATGGAGCCACCTCTGCATGTGTCATTAGAGGTGCTGACTGCACCTCTGCAGTCAGCAGCCCAGAGATGAGGGGTCTGTGACACACCCTACATTTGGCCTGATGTCTTAAAGTAGAAGTTAGGATTAAGCTTGCAAACTACCTATTTTATCTACAGCTTCCAATAGTTAGTATGGATAACCAGTTATAGACCCATCCCTGCCATGACAGACACTTGTTTTGCCTTTCCAGCTGTCACAAGGGCCACACCATCATCCCCTCCTCTTACCATCAATGTACAGGGTCAATAAGTGGACAATTGTTGAAGCTCAACAATGGGTACAGTCTCTCTACTTTTGTATATATTTGAAATTTTCCCTGATAAAAAGTTTATTAAAATAAAGATGCCAGGCCCCACTGTTGACCACGTGAAGGAAGGGACCACCCACAGTCTTATATACACATCTGGCAACTAATTCGGAATCTGTGGGTGATTGTTATTGGACTTTTTTAAATACAATTAATTTTGTAATGACAAATGCTTACGGCATTTTCTATGTCTGTGATACATAAACACAAATGACATTACAGGTCATTTCATACAGTAATTTTAAGTTGTGCCCCTTATTTGGCGAGTATACAAAATAACATTTAGATAGCATTTACCTTCTATAATTACACTGAGAAATCTTTCCCAGTGTTACTTAAATTGGTTGTAAAATTTGCTTCCAGATACATAAAGTACTAGAAAAGTGGCCAAAAAAGAAACATGGACTCAACATGCTGCCAAAAATAATAATAGAACTTTAAATGTTAAGCAGTCTTTTTAAAAAAACTCCTTGGAAGTTGTTTTTCCCTCCATTCTCCTTATTCTAGTAACAGAGATGCCTTCCCGGCTGACTTCCTGATCCCTTGGTGGGCCGAGTTCGACTGAGTCAGCCAGTTGCATCGGTTCGGTCCAGATGTGTGGAGCTGATGGGAACCAAGGTGGAGAGTGGAATGGGGGCTGAGCACAGTTTTAATTGGAAAAATAAACTGAGCAGGAATACTGAGCTGCCATCATGAAGGCAAGTTTATTGCCCTTCACCTCTCCGTAGGCGCCATGAAAGGTACTTGCTGACTGAGGCCAAACCTGGCCTATTTGCTTTACTTCTTGGGTGAAAAATGAGAAGATCGAGGACTGCCCTGTGATAGGCATCTTGTTTCTCTCTGCATAAGTTGTTTTTGGCTACACATGGTTTTGCAGGCAGGCAAAGAGGAATGGGCCACAGTTCATTTTTCCTTTGTCACTTTGTAAAGTATATCAGGACATTTCATTCCAAGCCATCCCTCTAAGTCTGGTTGTCCCTCTTCACGTGCTCAAAGGAAGACTGGCCAGGAGACCAATATACAGTATTGGGTGTAGAGATCTCCCTGGTCCAACCAGGAAGCCTGGATCCATGAAACCCTCAGCCAGTATGGACCGCTGTGCAGAACACCACTCAGTGCATTCCTTTAGGGAAATGTCCTGAAGTCAAGGCCAGCTTTCAGTCCGTTTCCCCAACGTTAGGAAGAGACATTGAATGCCGCAATGTCTAAGCAGTCAGCACTGGTTCTGGCTTTTGACACCTAAATAATTAAAAATTACATGAAAGGAGACAATGCATGTAAAACCCATAACATGGTGCTTAGTAGATTGGTAGAGTCGATAACCGTTAGCTCCTACTGATGACTAGCCTTGCCATAAATACGGCAAACTTTGTTCTAAAATTCTTTATTCCTTCATTTATCAAATAAAAATGGAGCACCTACCATGTGCCAAGCACTATAGTTGGCCAACAGAGGTGTAGCTGTGGATAAGTCAGGCCAGATTTCGGCTCTCACCAAATGTACATGATTTGGGAGGGAAGACAGACAATAAATTCTTAAACTAAATATGTAATTTCACTTAATAGAGTCCATGAATAAAATAAAACAAGATAAAGGGATAGAGAAGGACTGAGAAGAATGGGATGTGTAGGGAAGTGGACTGTCGATCAAGTGACCGAGGAAAGCTTTTCCAAGGATGAGACTTGAATGATAAGATGGAGCCTGCAGGAGCACAGGCCCTGACGTGGACTACATCTCAACAAGGCGCTGCATTACCTTATGCAATGGATGCAAAACTGTAATACATTCCTCTTTGCTGCCATGTAAACGGTTCCATTTTCAAGGCATCTAACTACTCGACCTGCAATTAGAATAAACTGCCACCCCAAGAGTTGTGCTACTTTGGAGAGAACTAACCATTTATACAAGTAATATAGAAATTTTTATGTTACTAAGCATGAGAACTGACTTCTTGAATCAGCATCGCTTCCTGTCACTATTGCACATTTCGTTGGGAGAATCCAGCTTTGATTTGGGGACCAGGTCCATGAGCCATTGCTACTCACATTCACAGATCTAAGAATCAGATTATGAGGTGGGATGGCTCCTGCTCTGCCAACCACCTGCTGTCAGCTCTTCAACAGGTCAAGGAATGGGTTAGACCAGTGCATCTATTAAGAAAACTTTAATGTGCCTTCTAGTCCCCTGAGGATTTTGCTACATGTAGACTGATTCGGTAGGTCTGGGGCGGGGAGTGGGGGGAGGCTGCGGTTCTACATTTTTAACCAGCTCCCCAGAGAGGCTGAGGATGCTGGTCCTTGGACCACACTCTTGAGTAGCAGAAGTTTAAATGGTCTCTAAAGTACCTTCCAGCTCTAAATCTATGAGTCTGCATCTAGACTTACTATGACTTGAACTTCAAATCCTTGATATAATCTCACTCACCTAAAGATCTGTGATAACCAAGATACAGGAGACATTCCCGCAATACTCAACCTGTGTTTCCTTCTGGTTGTCCAAGCCTTGCAAAATCAAGGTCTCTGACTCACATCAGCTACCTCTTACAGCAACACCTATGCATTCTAGGGAAGAGACCAGTGAAACTCCTTATTGCTTACAGGCTGAAGTGAGGAAGATTTGATTTCACAAGTGTGCCAACATTCAGGCTGGAATGGAAGGATTAGTTGTTCAGGATAAGCAGTAATAGAGGAGCATAAAAATATTTTCATTTACATTATTTAATGCACTCCTTGAGTAAGATGTTTTTTAAAATCACACAAAATTCCACATAGTTCTGGAAGTTCAATGAAGGACGTTATTGATTATTTTAACTTAATTACCACTGCTGGGTTTCACCTTGAGGGGGTTATTAGGCAGGTAAAACAAAACAAAACAAAACCTAGACTCTTACAATTGAAAAATCCTTCACCTCTTCTCAGCAAGATCAGTTGCCACCGTGGCTTTTTATCTCTGAAAGAGGGGGCTGTAGTGGGTGGTTTCCCATGGCTTGTCAGAAGATCTATCTCCAATGGACAGTGTGACAGGGAGCATAAAGACAACTCAGGAAATTACTCCTTCTTGTTAAAGACACTGTTCCACTACCTAAAGTAGAGAAGAAAGGTGGCATAGTGAGGGCATACTATAATGGTGATGATGATGGCTTACATTTGAATGTCACCTCAAAGTTATCAGTGTTTCCAGGAGGTGACTATGGTTATCACCATTTTATGACCAAGGAGCCTGAAGGCTAAGGAGCCTGGTTCATCTGAACTAGGAAGAATCTTTCCATTGTTAGTGATAATCAACAGCATTCTATGTTTTAAACAAAACGGGTTATTTTTCAAGCCTTTCTGAGTTGTCGGCTCTTTGCTCTCACTCGTTGAGCTCAGTGGGCTCTCCCATAGGGTTGAGCAGGTGTTTCAGTACCTGGGGAGGGTCCACAGGTGAAGAGGCAAGCAGGAGCTGGGTGTACCCTTGTCCAAGCATTGTACTGGGGTGGGAGGAGGGGGCTTCTTTTCTAACTCATACAAAAGCCCTTGTGGCTAATAGTGACCTCAGACATAGCCCCTCACATCAAAAAATACTCATGCAAACTGATAGCTGAAAAACAGGGTCTAAACTCAGATCTTCTTTCTAATATAATTTTCAGTATGTGGATAACGCTCCAATTACAGAGCATTATCCCAGTCTTTGCAAATGTTCCCAAGCTCACAGAGCCCAGCACATAGAGGAAGAATAAGAACCCGTCCAGTTCTGCTGGCTCTCCAATTAACATCCTCCACTGCCACCCCCAGGACTCGTGATTACCTTTGTTGGTTTATTAGGACCACAAAAATCTATATTTCCCATCAGATGTGCTTGCCTGTAGAGTCTCCTGAGGATAGGTTGACCCTAGCCAGGAGGTCAGTAAATGACATAATGAAATTAACTGGCATTTCATTCATCTTTTAATGTTTCTTCTCTCAGACATCAGTCCAAGGGTTCACAGTGTCATGGTGCATCCATCAAAGGAGAAGTAAATAAAACATGACTTATTCTCCTGAATCCTTCTCAGGCTATGCAGGGAACTCCCTGGTGTACAGCTGGCCATTTCAGAAAAGATACTATAAATATAGGTTAGTTTGGTGTCTGCATTTTCGATTGGCTTTTATATGTTTATATTTTCTATGAAGGAATATCCTTTACCTGAAGTGGGTAAGCATGCACTTTAATTTACATTATTAGATTTATTATCAAAACACATGAGATCACTGAACACTACTCACAGAGAAGCCAAGTCTTTAGAAACACTACTCACCTTGGGAAACAAATAGCAAATGACATTAAATGTGCTTCTTGGCCAAGAATTGAAACCAGCTCAGGGAAACAACAATAAAAAGAGGTATTTATACAACTATGATTTCTACCCATTGTCGGCTTCTTATACTGGTCACAGGAGCCACCACAAATATTTAGAATGATCATGATACATAAATAGGCATCAATAATAATAGACAGCAAAACCTGGGTGGACCCCCCTTTTATTGACTTCCCAGAGACAGCATGCACTTGTAACTTACAATCATGTCCATAGGTGGGAGTCTCCGTTAGCACTAGCACACAAGACATTATAAAAATTAATTTCAACCCAAATGAACCAGACCAAATCACAGGCCAATATCCAGCATAATATTGCATTGACTATCCCGGTTCCACATACAATGGAAAGCCAGGCATCAATAGAAACATCCAAGATTCATTTCTTTATTTATCTTTTCTTCTCAGTTTTAAGCAGTTCTTTGTTCACAGGAAGATAACACTGGCTTTTACAATGGGCACGCTAAATTGAACTGAGGCATTGGCCACATTCACCTACCCATTCTCCTTTTCCCATCCCGGGATGGGGTCTTAGCTGAGGAAAATGGTGACTCTGTCGAGCTTTCCAACGGTGGTGGGATTCTCCAAGGAAGCCCAGCCTCATGCTGCAGTGGGTCAGCCCTGCCACACCTACACTTGGGTATGATGAGAAGCAGCAGATGGAGAGGAAGGGAGCTGACTTGCCTCCTCTTTTGCTGACTCAGAACCTGAGTCACATGCTTCTGCTGAGACCTCAAATGGAGTTTATGACCACTTCCTGTTTTGTTTTGTGGTTGGAGGAAGTGTGTGTGGGGATTGGACAGGGTGGGGTGGGAGAGCAGCTGTATGGCAGAGGTAAAGGAACTGTTCTGGCAAGGTGGCAAACTTGAGATAAAGGCAGAGGACACACCACTTAGATCAGATCCCCTGTTTCCTTCCCCTCACAGCTTTCTTCGCATTGTCTCAAAGGACATCGATTGCTTGTTAGGAACGGATACAGGGATCTGGGTCCCCATAACTGTCTACTCTCCAAATGGCCATGGGGCATTGACAGCCACAGCAGTCAAAGTCTTGAAGAAAGGGAATCCTGGTCCCAGGGGCATGTTCTCCCATTGAGAAAACCCGAATTCCCTTCCCTGTGTGCCCACTCTTGCTCAACCTCATTTGATCTGGCTCTGACCATAAAGACACTTTCCCAGATTAGTAGCAGCACGAGGGACTGGTGTTCATTTTCTAGAATTTGGGCCTCCCTCTCTTGGGTCTAACAATGGACAAAGGACTATCTAACACCAGATATCCCCTCTAAGGCCTTATCTGGGCTGTAGAGAATAGATCTAGGGTAGTGAGAATGGCTTCTCCCTCTCGCCTGACAGACACAGAGAGATTCTGTGCAGCACCCGCAACATCCTGCACCCTTCCTTGGAGCCCCAGGCGAGAGGGGAAAAGCAGCTGGAAACCTCTGTAGTCAGTCTTACAGACCTGAAGCAACTGGAAAGAATTTCTGCTGCAACTCCTCACCTCGCCTGGTTGCAAGCTGCTGACTTGCAAATGGAACCTACCATCAAGCGTGAATCAGAGATGTGACTTGTGGCCCAGAAAGTCCTCATTCAGAGCCCATTAGAGCTCATTCAGATGTCTCTTGGCTCATAGGCCCTATTTTTACTTCCTTCACTTGCTTATCTTGGGTAACCTAGAAAAGAGGTAGGAGATGTAAATAATGTTTCTGATAGAGAGCTGGGACCAATCAGCCAGGAAGGGTGTGATTAAACCCAGGCTGATTCAGAGATGACAGGTGAGGACAGCGAAGAGAGCAGACATCTGCAAGGACTTGGGCAACTCATAGGAAGGAATTTTAGGATCAGAAGAGGGAGATGCTATGACGAAAACTGATGCTGAGAAATCACCCCACACCCCACACCAAACCAGCCTTTCACTTTACTTTGCTGTGTCTGGAGACACACAATTAGATACAGCCAAATCCTGGCTGATAGAAACAGTGTGCAGTAGGACTCTTGCCATGTTTGGGAAAGAAGGGACTAAGTGCCATTGCCAACAAAGTTTCATTCTAATAAACATTAATGGAGCACTTATGAAATTCCAGGTGCTGCGATCAGAAATGAGACAGAAATGAGAGAGAAACAATCTCTGTTTCCAGCCTAGGAACAGAGCTTTAAAAGATGTAGCCCCAGGGCTGGCTAAGTGGCTCAGTTGGTTAAGAGTTAGCTTAAGAGCACGAGCTCTGAGCAACAAGGCCACCGGTTCAATTCCCACATGGACCAGCGACGCTGCGCCCGAGCTGAGCTACCGATGAGCAGCCCACAGGTGACAGGATAGCTCAGCTGGTGAGAGCACGTGCTCCTAACAACAAGACTGCCTGTTTGATGGTGGGCTATGCCCACCCACAACTAAAACTGGACTTAGCACCTTGCGCTGAGCTGCTACCAGATGGCTCAGTGGATAGAACATGCGCTCTTAAGAACAAGGCTGCCAGTTTGACTTCCTCATAGGATGGTGGCTACACCCACCTGCAACTAAGATTAAACACAGCACCTTGAGCTCAGAGGGCACGAGCTGCCGACAGCCAGCCAGATGGCAACTGGCTCTCTCCACAACTAAGATTGAAGAATAACAACTTGGCTGGTCCCCTCCCCCAATTCCCCAACACTGTTCCCCTCCCCCAATTCCCCAATTTAAAAACAAAAAAACAATGTAGCCCCAGATCCCTGTATTAGGTCCCACAAGCAATTTCCAAATGAGAAGAAAGCAGTAGTCTGAGGAGTAGCACAGAGAGCCTTGTTCAGCTCAAATCCAGTAGTTGCTCAAGCGGGGGGCCCAGGGCCAACCCTGGTGAAGTGTAGCCTGATGACCCAGGCACCCTGTGCTAAGGTTATCCTATCAGTCAGTTATAAGTACACCCGTGGCCTACATCAGTGAACCAAATAGTGAATCAAACAGGTAACAATGTCTGCATCATGGGGTTTACATTCTTGGTGGAAGAAACTGTTCCTACATAATAGTCATAAGACTAAGTCAATGACATGGTATGTTAAAAGATGTATGTGTGGAAATAAAGAAAAAGGTAAAGTAGGGACAGAGGATCAGAGGTACAGCAGTTTAAAAATAGGGTGCTCAGGGTAGGTTTCTTAGAGAAGGTGACATCTGAGCAAGGACCACTCGAGGAGTAGATGTTGAGGGTCCTGAGAGTAAACCCTAGGCACTCCTCCGTGTGTGTCAATCGGGCCAGTGAGGGCCTAGAAAGCAGGTTTGTGTTCTCTTCTCCTGCTATGTTCTTCTCATACAGGACCTGGTACTTAGTAAATGCTTGATTAAAATCCAGTGATGAGGCACTTTCTGGAACAGCGTCCTAGGCCTGCCCTGATTGTGGCCCCATTCCTGGGCTGAACCAGTCCCTGGTAAAACCCAAATACAGACAAATTGATGGAACATGGTAACAGCAAGAGGGGACATTAAACAAGTCCTAACATTTTTTTTCCTGTCTCCATACTCTAAGATTACAGTCCCTGCAGAATTGTTCCAATGGGATAATGTATTCCAAACCTAATTAACTAAGAGACACATTGTAAACAGTTCTCTTTCCTGTCTAAATTGTTATGTAATCCAGCCAGAAGTACAGGTCTTTGTATTAACCCAAAGCAACCACCATTGGCTCCTGCCTGTACCAGTCCCATTTTTTTGTACCTCCTTGAATGCTCACTGCCTCCCCTGTTCCCAGACCTGCAGCTGCTTCTCTGATGCTGCCGCCACTGCTGAGACTGATTCTGTGTGGGCAGTGGGCAGGTCAGCCTGGCCACCTGAGGCCCATCCTCAGAGATAGATGCCCAGAGTCTCTACCTGTCTGGATTCCATGACGCCCTGGCCACGGGGCACAAGATCTGTGTCACTCCTTGGCCAGGTCTTACAAAGGGAAGTCCAAGGGACTGAAGAGTGTAAGCAGATAATTGTACACTCTGTTCCTCCCTCTCCCTGCCTGTTCCAAGAACAAAGAACACACACCAGGTAAAAGGAAATAGTTGCTCGTTCTTCTGGACACATGCCCCGCCCCTGTATTTCGGATGTCTTTGTTCTATATATAAGACATAGCGATAAAAATTCAAGGTTAAGCCACACACAAGACTCATTGCTTCAGCTTTTTCAACAAGAACAAACACAAAGGACTCAGGTTCCTCCCAGTGAAAAAGACCCTACGATTTCTTTCACTCCTGGAGTCTGTTTTAAAACTCACACCTCTCCCTAGCCCTCCACTGCCCTCTTCCTGTAGGAAATGAACAAATGATACTAGTCTAGGTGAGAGGCACTGATGAAAAGATATACCATTAAGATACGGATTGCCATTGTGTGTGTGTGTGTGTGTGTGTGTGTGTGTGTGTGTGTGTCTGTATTATTTCCTCACTTGCAAAAGCCCACTAATGCTTTTAAGCTCTGCTTTGAAATTTTTTTAAACTCAGATAATTTTCCAGGATTTTATTTGTCTGAATTCATCAAATGCACTTTGATTTTTTTCCAGTGTGGATCAGCAAAGGCAATTTTCCGAATGACTCTAGAGGGATTATTTCTCTAATGTGTTTCTTCCCTGAGACCTGTTTGCCTCCTTATGAGCTGAATCCTAACTTCCTTCATCCCAGGATAGAGGTTGGCGAGCACGAATATCTGATCTTTTCCACAACAAAATAATAGGAAATCTGGTTTTCACAACATGCTCCCTTTGCTCAGTGGAGGCTCCCACATTCATGTGTTTAATTGGGACATGGCGTGATTTTTTTGTGAAATTTTGAACCCGTGAGGCTTACCAGTGCACTCCTATGTTTCTGGCCTAGACTCAGCGAATATTTCTTTGTAGACCAGAAGAAAAGGAAATAACTCTTTACTTTAATAGCATATATTTTGAGAGTCTCTGGGGGCTGATTATGAAGCTCTGTTAAAGGAGCATTGCCTCATTCTGGGCATGCAGGTTTATGGAAAGGATCTGAGAATGCAGGCCGCATGGGGAGGTTTTCAGACAGGGGTTCTATGCTTGCTTTCAGCACACAGGACTCCATGGACACTCCCGCCTCAACCATAGTTTAGGATTATCTTCTTTGCACAAAGAATACATTTTAAACAGCTGAGGCTGGCATCTAAGACCCTTTGTAGAATAGCTGCCAATCATCCCTCTACCTTTAATTCTCTCCCCTGAGCCACTCTCCTCCATGAGCAGTGCACCATCCCAGAGCCGACTCCAAATCCATCATCTCCCACCTTCCACCTCTGGCCCTTTCCCAACGGAGATCCCACTACCAGAAAACACTGCTCTCACCTTCTGAAATCATACCCACCAATCCAGGCCCCAATTAAATGGCATCTCCTCCAAAAAGCTTTGCTCAGATACCCCTTCCCAAGGGATATTTATATCGTCTCCTCCATTCCTTCCACACTCGGTACCTCTATTTCATTGGACTTACTGGAACTATATATGGGTAGAGGAGGGTAGTGCAGCAAATGTCTAGGGCAATTAGGAGAAATTGGGCAAATCACATACAGGTATTTTGAATTCACTCCCCTTTTTAGTAGGAGGGAAGAGCACTGTTTAGGGGACTTAAACCATGGAGGCAAAGCAGGAAAGGCTGGTGTGTTTGAAGGAGCAGTGTTCCAAGATATTCCAGCATATTTAGGGATGGGACCCAGGTTTCAAAATCCAAAGTATGGAATGAGAGCAGAAATTTGATCTGTGTCTGTGTTAGTGGTGATACTTAATGAATAGCTATAGCTAGAACCTGCCTTACACAGGAAGTGCTATCCAAAATGCCCTGTGTCTCTAGGGTCAAGACCAATAGATCGGGGTGGCAAGAGTTAAAAAGGCTAAAGCACTTATCACAGACAGTGCGATGGCTCGTCTTTACAACTGTCCCATTCACTTGGCCTTGAGCACCTTGAGGGAAGGGATCAAGCATTACTCCTCTTGATATCTCCCACTCAATAAATTATGGTTGTAGAATTGAATTGAACTGAATTAAATTGAATGAGCCCTGGTAAAGGTTTCTATCTTAATGCTCTCTTAATAGCATCCATAAGAAAACTAGATTTTATATAGCTTCAAAACCCATTTAGCCTGAATCAGCCACAAGGAAGAAAATGCTTCTGTCAAATAGGTATGTTTGTCTGGAAACCCTCCCAGTAGCAGAAAGCGTCTTCTTATGAAACGTCATCTAAGCCCTAAGCAATTCAACCTAGCTTTGGTCCAATAATGTGAGATGTTTTCTCTGTACTTATGCAGGATCTTTTTCAAATGTTAAAAAACATTCTGATACAGCAAATTCATGTCTATCTTATAATTGGGGAAAGATAAATGTACATACACACAAAAAAAAATTCATGCCACCCAAAGACAAATGCTTTGTCAGCATTTTGCTGTATGACTTTGCAACCCTCCCTCTAGTGTCACCTAGGATCCAATCAGTAAAGATATCCAGACCCTTATTGTGGGACTATGGCTGGCATCCTTTCTGATTGGTCATTGTCTGAGTCTTACCTTGAATATCTCCCTACTGTCTCTTTCTGAGTTCCCCACCACTCGTTTTATGGTCTCATACTTCATGCTTTCTCTTCTTTCCCTGTCAGTTAAAACCCGCTCTCAGGAAAAGCTCTAACTCACACACTCCAAAGTATAAATGACAGATAAGTTTGTATATGCTACCCATTCCAGCAGTAGTTGCATTCACTTAGATGTGAAAGCCTTACATAAAAGAACAGCATCCTCAATTCTAAGCTATAGAGAGAGACCTAATATAACATTTCTTCAATATTAACTCTGGAGGCGTAGTCAGGTTTTGGCATCCTTCAGGACCTGTCTTATTCGTTCGTTTATTATTGATATTTATTCATAAATATAAATTTATATTTATTACATGGTTATTTTCTTTAATATTAAGGACCTTCTTATCTTTTCTTTTTCTTAAGAAACTCTGGTAGATTCAAAATTATGAATGCAAAATTAGGTACAAAAGAGTATTCATTTAGAAGAAAGCCATGCACGGGAGGTGCTCTAAAGTTCAGGAGCTTGATTATAAACTCACTTCTGATTTTTCCACTGATCTTTACCATCCAGTGAAATTGGTAAGGTAAATACCATTAGCTCTACTTTACAGATAAGCAGACTGAAGCCCAAAGAAGTCACACAGTCAATGAATAGAATCATGTAGTGATAGACACTGGAGGTACCCACCCTAATGAACTGAAAGCAAGAAGAGTTAAATGATGTGTTATAAAAAAAAGAAAATATTTGTAGATGAGATTCAAACCCAGATCTCCTGACTCCAAGCCTGCTGTTCTTTCTGTGCCATCTCACTGCTCTCAAGCTATAACTCACATCTGCTAAATCTTTGCCCCATGCTTCGCCCCCCAGATCCAATGTAGATTGACTCCTAAAAAATAGAGGTACTACTGTTGCAGATTTGGCCTTTTTATATACACAAACACAGTGAAACACAAAACTAAGAGTATCATCTTAATATGTAAGAAGTCCTGAGAGAAATATGGACGTCATGTTTCACGTGATAGGAGCATCCAGAAAATTTCCATGCCAGATTTGTGCAACGTAAATTGCATGGCAAACAAGAGCACTCACAGTATTTCAAGGAACTCTACAATAAAACCTTCTGTTAAAAAATTAAAAGAATTCTTGTCAGTCAGAGAAAAACCTTTTAATTTTTTTTCTGACAGTTTGGATGCTTTCTGAAGGGAGAGCCTCATTGCACATACTAGGAAAATGGATTTGGATGGGCCTGTGAGGGGGGCAGAAATAGAACTGGAGACATGGCTTGGATTCCTTCAACAATAAGAACAGGCTTCACTACTGTGAAAAAAATACGTCAGTCTTGCTAGTTTGTTTTCATATCAACTGTGTGAATGATGTTGCCAGAAGAGTTTGCTGTCCTATTTTTAAGACAATTATTCTGCTAATTCTCTTAGAAACCCTGCTAGATTGAGTGCAGTAACTGCCCGACTGTCCACACCTCCCTGGATCTGCACCCTTTGCTCTGCACCCTTTGCAGTATTACCTTGTTACTCCTCTCATCAAAAGATGGAATCTGTTCCCCCATCTTTTTTTTTTCGATTACAGTTGACATTCAATATTATTTTATATTAGTTTCAGGTACACAGCATAGTGGTTAGACATTGATACAATTTACAAAGCAATCCCTTCAATAATATGCCTCTGACGCCATACAGAGTTATTACAATATTATTGATTGTCTTCTCTATCTTTACATCCCCATGGCTATTTTATAACTGGCAATTTATACTTCTTACTCCTGTCACCTTTTTCACCCAGCCTTCCAATCCCCTTCTGTCTGGCAACTCTTAAATATGGGTTGGTTTCATGACTTGCTTAGGCCAATAGGATACAGCAGAAGTGACCATGTGCCAGCTTTGAGCCTAGGCCTCAGGAAGCCTTACATGCTTCCATTTACAACCTGGCCCTCTGGGACTGCAGTGTAAACAATCCTAGGCTAGTTTGCTAGAGAATGAGATCCATGTGAGCCAGTACTCCTTCTCTGCCCATCACTGCCTGAGCTGAAAGCCATCCAACAGCCAGACATGTAAGTAAGACCATGCTAGATTAGTCAACTCCTGATGGATTTACCGGCTGACTGCAGACCATGAGCCAGCCCAGTCTATATCTTTTGCGACTGGTTTAGACCAAAAGAACCATCCAGGCAATCCACAAACTCATGAGCTAAATAAGTAATTATCATTTTAAGGTATTAAGTTAGAGTGGTTTGTTTTTATTTTTTTTATTGTATTTTTTAAAGCTGAGCCATCCTGCCACCTGCTGGCAGCTCAGTGGCAGCTCAGCTCGGGCTGGGAATTGAACCAGCAACCCTGTTGCTCAGAGCTCGCACTCTTGAGCGAGCTCTTAACCAATTGAGCCACTCGGCTGGCCCTAGAGTTGTTTGTTTTTAGAACTAACTGATACAGGAAACTCTAATACATTCCTACAATGAATTAGCTACTCTGAGGGCATTTTCTGCTGAAATTTTAGCATTCATGGTTGATATACCATCCTTCATCTATTTTAATGTCTTAGAGAGACCAGTGAACTGTGTAGTCTGAGCTTACATAATTCCACACTATGAATGTATTCACATGGAATCACTGACACATATGTTTGGCAAGAACATTGTTCTGGCAATCATTAAAAAGCAAAAGAAGTAGAGTTTTCAGAACAAAGAGCTTTCTTTGATGAATAGGTATAAGTATACTCACACTAAAGATTCAGCGATTTCTCTTCTGATACTCATCAAACAATTAAGACTATACAGGCTGTGATTATTCAAAAGAGTAGGAGTTAGGCAGGGGCTGCCTATTTTTTTCAATAAAGTTTTATTGGAACACAGTCATGCCCATTCATTTACATATTGTCTGTGGCTGCATTTGTACAACAACCGCAGAGTTGGGTAGTTGCAACAGAGATGCTATAGCTCACAAAACCTAAAGTATTTACTATATGACCTTAAGAAAAAGTTCTCCAGGTATTTCCAATATTTGCAGTACACAACAAATATTTTTAAAGTAAACTCATTAAAATGGCCATTATTAAGATACTCCAAAATTACTCCAAAAAGCTCCAGCTAGACCAGACCTAACCAATCACATTTTGGGGGAAGATAGTAAGAAAGGGAGGAAGAGGTATGGTAGTATTGTCACAAAAAAATGTAGGAATGCAACCTTTGTTGGGTCTGGTCTGTTGGATGGATTTCCCCCAACTAAGTCACAGTTAAGTTATAAAAATAGATGAGCCAGGAGTCATGAAGAATTTACAAAGTCAAGCTCTGGTAAGCTCTGCCCATCTGGTTTTTTTGTAGCCCATTTTTTTTTTTTGTAGCCCATTTATTAATTACATTCCTTAGGAATCACCTGATACCTTTGCCAGACCCATAGTTGTGTTTCAAGGATATTAGAGCTCACAGTCAGTAAAGATAGACAGCTAGCCTTAACATTCACTTCCTAAGCTTTTTCCTTGTCTATAAAATAACCACCAGATGGTCTCTGAGGTTCCTCCCAGGTTGCACACTGATTCTGAGCTAGTGTGGCAGCAGCAGAGTAAATAGTGGTGCAGCTTCACTAAAGCAAATCCATTCACTGCACAGGCTTTGGGAAGCTCAGCTCTCCGGAAGGGTTCCCCAAGTGTCAAGCATTGGCAACCCCACATCACTGAAGGAATGAGGTACCAACTGTTGCCTCACTTAGTGAAGCCAAATGTGGGCGGACAGCAAAATGGTGGTGCCACCAACTTGCCCAAAAAAATAGATAAAAAATCTTTCTGGCTGGCAGGAAGTGACTCTATACACCCAAGGGTTAGCAGTATAATTCTAGGTGGTATAATGCAAGTGCTTTCAATTTTCTTCTTTTTACTAATTTGTATTTTCTACATGGTACATATTGTAGAAAAAGAAAAAGACAATAATAAAACATATTTTTCAAAAGACTTAGTACCATCACTAAGGCAATAGGGGTGACTGGGGCAGGCTGATGATCAGACTTTTGCTGGCTGCACATTTCCCCTTCTGAGCAATGACCACTTCTAATCCCCTTCAAACCTAGCCTTCATGCTTGTTTTAAAATATACGTCTCGTGCACGAAGAGATGATTTGTCTTGGGCCTGCCTCCTTCACCCCACACCTGCTTTGGCCTATCTCTGTGCTCAGGAATATTTTGATTCTTCTGTGGCAGGGACTCCGAACCTGCCTGGTCATTAGAAATAGCCGAGAAAGTTTCATATAAAATATTATTTCCGGGGGCCCAGACTGGTTTAGTAGCTCAGGACCAGGGCCTGAATAGCTGCATTTTTAAGTTCCCCTGGTGGCTCCGATGCTCAGTTTAGGGCCCAGATCCCTGTAGAGCCACAGTCTGGGTCTGATCTTACTGGGAAGGTAACCCATCCTCATGCTGGGCCTTACAGAACTCAACGAGAATCATGGCAAAGGGATTAGTGGGTTACCTCTTGTCAACCTTTTTTTTTTTTCCTTCACAACGTTTTTGTTCTTTTTGTTCTCTTTATTGGTTAAGGGCCTTAACTCTGAAACCTTCTGCCTGCCTCCACTACTTAGCTCTAGCTGTGTGACTTTGGGCAAGTGTCTTAACCTCTATGAGCCTCAGGCTCCTGTATCTCTAAAATAAAGGTGATAATAGTATCTACTTCAGAGAGTTGTTGGGAGGATTAATTAAATAACTATATAAAGTGCTTATATAACTGCTTGGCATGTGGTAAAGCTCATTCATGGTAGCTATTTTTTATCATTATTTGATTTTTTTTGGAGGGGGCATCTATCATACCACCCTAGGCATTCTTGCCTTGGTCTTCTTTCTAGGGGAAGCACAGTTTCCTTGGAGGAGATGCCAGGTAAAAGAGGAAGGTTTGGGATGGGCTTGTCAATATTTATGCAGCGATAACCCCAAGCACTGTACAAGTGGGTACTTCCCAATGTGCAGGATAGGCGTGAGCCCTCGGGGTCCTAGCAGTGAGTCTCTTGCTGAGGACCAGTGACAAAGCAGCTCCTTGTGGAGGCACACATAAGCGGGGGCTACCCACCCTGGGGCACACTCTTCTTTCCCACTAATATGGCTGGCCATTTGGAAAATGTCCACTAGTTTAAGATGTAACTATCAAAACAATAGACCCCAAGCAATTGGACAAGGTGAGAAAGTTCATCACTTGCCATGTTTCATGTTAAAATTGTGGAGTTTTCAGTTTAGTGAATTCCTTACTCCTGTCCCTGCCATGAGTTAGTAAACAGCCATAGCCAACAGCTGATCACAGAGACAGGGAGAAAAAAACTTTCCTCCAACCCATCAACCCTGTACCTGGAGCAATCTAGGATGGCAGAGCTCCAGAAACTGCAAAAAGCTGCCATTAACAGTGTAAATATAGTTTTTTATACACACAGAAGCTCTGCTACTTGGTGGCTACTGGTTTTTTTGAAGCTACATATATTAGCAACCGATAGAGAATCAGTTCTTTATTTTTAGGCACCAAATCTGATCCTTTATATTCCCAGGATGGCATTAGATACTTCATCTGATGATTTAATGAGCACACCTTATAAAAATAGCACAGTTATCTATATTTACACCCCAGAAATTTCTAGTGTGTCAGCTTATGTGTGGTGATATTGTTTTCCATTCATTAGATGCCCTTGACGATAAATAAGTGCTAACTGGTGTGGAGAATACCCCTCCACATACTTATAGTTAGTCACTAATGGGGTAGAAAGAGCACAAGCATTTAACTGAGACCACCCAAGTGTGAGGCCCAACTCCAAATTCCATGTCTCTTTAGGCATTTCTGAATCTCTCTTAGATTGCTGCTTGAGCCAGAAATCATAGACACCTCATGAAGCATAGCAAAGAAATTCATGCTTACAAGTATTCCCTTTGCTCCCCTACATTTCCCAACCACCTTGTTATGTGACTTGTCCTAGCTAATGAAGGATGAGTAGAAACGACATATGTCACTTCCGGCTGAAGCATGTGTGGCGATCCTCTCTCTCTCTTACCTGCTTCAAGGGAGTTTTTTTCCCCCAGATGGAGCAGTTTACAATATGGTGAAACCTCCTCCAGTCTGGGACTCTGAGTGACTTTGTGGAGCAGAGACTCCACTTTCCCCTCACCCCATTCCCATTTCCTCAAGGCCCCTCAGTGACTGTATAGCATAGATAAGAAATAATTTTTGCTAATATGGTAGCGTGCAGAATTTTGAATTCTTATGGGATTTCTGGGTTACTTCCATCATTCCCAGTATAACGTAGCCTACCTTCACTAATGGCCAGGGTTATTGTGAGACAGTAAAATGTACTATTAAAGAACACCAGATCTGGACTCACATTGCCTTGATTTGAAACTGAGATTATCACTTATAAACTCTGATTTCTCTATGCCTCACTTTCCACTTGGAAGTGTGGAGATAATTCCTCAGAGGACTGTTATAAATACCAGTCAATAGGTATAAAACAGTGCCTTACATGTAGTAAGCACTCAATAGATGGCAGTTACTACTAGGTAAAATGCCTAGCACATAGTATTGGGTTGTCAGAAAAGTCATGAAGCATTTTGGCAACGAAAAACATAGAAAAAATACGTCATGACTTTTCCAACAACCCAATAGATATTCTGCAAGAGTTCGTTTCCTTGATTCATCACCCCCTCCTTTCTTCTAGATCAATGATTCTCAACGCTGGTTGCACATTAAAATAACTTTGGGAGATTTGAGAAAGTGTGAAGCTTGGGCTGCCCCCACAGAGTTTCTGATGTAATTGGCCTGAGTGGGATCCAGCACTGATAGTTTGAAAAGCTCCTCAAGTATACCTAGAGGGTATAGCCAAGGTTCAGAACCAAGTTTCCACCCTTAACAGCAAATTGCTGCTTGTCTGATTGATACTATCAAGTTTCCCCAAACATCATTAGTAACAAAATGTGGGATTTCCTGTGAGCCGATATCTTTTCCCAACTCCAGGAGGGTGGCATTCAAACCACAAAAGAAAAACCAAGCCTGTACTATGCTGACTTGACAGGCGGGCTGACAGTTGTATTTTTCACTCAAGCAATGATACAAAACACCTGATCTGCTGCAGCATTGAATAGATCTGTGTGAGAGGGAGGATTTGAAAAGATTAAGATTCAGAGTTTTATTACTCAAGACACTCAGAACTGTAGTTGCCTCCTTGTCTAGTTAGCCAGTTTGGGTTGCAAGAAACAGAAGCCCGCTCTGCTGGTTCAGGGAAAAAGGACGGAATGGGAAAAGACAAACTCTTGGATACGGGAGGGTCAGAGGCTAAGCCAGCATGGCGCCTGGGCAATCAGGAACTGAGAAGCCTTCCTCCTTCTTTTACATGCCTCACAACCTCCCTCATCTCTGCTCCTTTGATGGAATCTTCATTGTACCCCTCAACTGGCTCAATTTGCTTCCTCCTTTGGTTTACTGCCTAACAACACTGCCACTGGGACCCATCTGCACTGAGACTCCTTGGCTTGAATTCTACCACAAATTGGAGGCACTGAACTACTCTGTTCGAATTTGCTCACTCAAATCTTATCACCCCTCCTTGTTCATTTGCACCAATACATCCACATCACAGGTATTTGGCACCCCAATAAGCTGGGTGGCCTCAATCAGGAGCTCACTCCTGGTTTCATCAGCTGTGGATGAGGAAGCAAGGCCATAACATGGAACCATGTGTTAAGTTGAAAGTTTCAGAGGGGACACCAACATAGTATGTATACTGCATGTCAACCCTGAGTGAGAGATGGACAGCCATGCAGATATGGTAAACAGGTGGTTCAGAAACAGCTCAATCACTCTCAGGCTCTCATGGAAGAGGACAAAGAGTCAAGAGTGAATTTTTAAAGATCATTTATTTGGGAAGAACCAACTTCCTGTATACCCCTTACCCCCAGGTTTAACAGTCCCTACTCAGAAAGATATGAGTAGGGAACCTGTGTTTCCTGCAAGGACCCAGAAGTCTCGCATCTGACCACACCCGAACAAGCTGATGTGGCTTGTGGCAGCAGAGAGGATGACAGCATCTAGGAAGTCGCTTTCTATTGGCAGATAAGTCAAACGTGTGTGAGTCCTGGGAATCAGATGCGGGAACGTGGTAGGAATATCGGCCTGTGGAATCTGTCCAAGTAGGTGGGGTGGGTCCAAAGTAAGAGGTTAGGGGGTACAATACAAGAAACAGAGCTGAAGGGGGATCAGGGAAGCTGTACAGTCATCCCTCAGTATACGTGGGAGATTTGTTCCAGGACCCCCCTCAGATACTAAAATTCACAAATGTTCAAGACCCTTATATAAAATGGCGTACTTTTTACATATAACCCATATGTGCATATAGGCTACAGAAGGGTATGCCTACACATAATTCACATGGACTCAGTGTAGTGCTTGGCTTGGAGCAAATTCAAGTTTTGCTTTTTGGAACTTTCTGGGATTTTTTCTTCCTCAAACATTTTGATAAGTGATTGATTGATTCCGTGGATGTGAAGCCCACAGATATACAGGAATGACTGCATTTGGAAGGGCCCTGTGGGAAAGCACCTGCAAGAGAAGGGCCTAGAGAGTGTGCTGTCACCGTATGTCACGATACCTGTCAAATCTGGTCAAGTACTTACAGGTTGCCTGTAGTGCTCAGTAAATGGATATGGGCAACTTACCTATCCTATCCCCCAACCTTCCTCCTGTTTCAACCTTGAAGGTCCAGCTAGCCTAAGACAGAGTGGAAATATAAGACACAGAAGAAAGAAGCCACCAACTTTTGCTCCTTCCTTGACCATTGGGGGAATAGAAGCAATTTATGTCCAAATTCGTGACTTAAGGTGAATGGAAGATTCTTGTTATCTGAGACTAACCAAGAAAGTTATGGTAGTGCCCTAAGTTTTCATCTAGGAAAAAGGGGGAAACAACACCATTGAACAAGTTTAAAGGGATAGTGGGAAACAGAAATAAAACTGTTCTATCCCACAATCCTTTTTTTCAACTTGTCAGTTATATACAGATGGGGTTGGGGAGGGAGGGATAAGAGGTTACAGACAGGACAAGTTGACTTAGGATAAGAGAAAGTTTTTTTTGCCTTATCTCATTGAAGGAATTTTCTCCCAAAGGCTCCTACTAAAACAGAAGAGTTTTCTGGGGGCAAGTAGCTCATGATTCCCTTGGTCCATGTGAATAAGGATTGATGGGTTAGAACAGCAGGTTCTCACACACAACCAGTGGAAAAAAAGCCTGGTGCTTCCATCGAGAGAAGACCCGAGTAAGGCCCTGAGGCCAAAGGGAGTGAGGAGAGGGAGGCAGGATGCACCTGGGAAAGCTCTGAGAGGAGGAGACCATGACATAAACCAAGAAAAATGTGAGGACCTGAGGATTTGGGCAGTAGGGACTTTCTGACTGCTGCGTTAGACACACAAACAGACACGGGACCCAAAACCCTCACTGGGCAAAGTCTCACCATGAATCATAACTGCAGCAAACAGCTCCAGGAACTCAGAAAGAAGGCTCACATGCCCTTTGTATACATAGGTAACATCTCTCAGAGGGCACGCTCTGTACTTTCTACACATTAGACTCCCATGGAAGCTTTTAGAAGACCCCGATGCCTGCCTCCTCCCATTCAGCTTAACTTACTGATTCTTAACCATGGCAGCACACTGGAACCACCTGGCCAGCTTTAACATATATTCAATGCCTGGGTTCTCACTCCCCCACCTCACTTCCATCTAGAGATTCTAATTTAATTAGTCTGGGGTACAGCCTGAGCTATTTAAAAGTTCTCCAGTTAATTCTAATGTGCAGCTAAGGTTGAGAACTTCTATTTAAGAAAAATGTGGGGACCAGACACTCTGTGATGTGGGACCAGGAATCTATATTAAAACAACCTTCCCCAAAATAAGTGGTACCTGGAGTCCACCTGAAGAGGCAATGTATTTGGCTGTCTCTACAGGGTACAAAAACAATATGAATTTAATTGTGTCAATTTGGGGAAAGCAGATCAATCTGATTATCTAGCATTGCGTAAACCACACCTGGTTGATTGATTTAATTACCCTTTTCAAGCAATTATCTTGATATCCTATTGAAAGGGCTATCACACACTATCAGTTCATGAATTTTGATTGTATCAACTGGTGTATATCCCATCCAGTCCTGCTGCTTTTAGATGGAGGGGATCAGAGGCACTGGCCCTGATGAACCATCTTCTTTCTCTCCCTTCCATTCGTTCCTCATCTCCCACTCTATCCACCACCACATGCTCTTGTGTTGAGGGCTTAGTTCATGTCGTCATCAAGCCCAGTGGCTCTGACTCATTCGATGACAGGCAACCCTGACCTGATTCCATAAAATATGCACTGGCCATGGCTATACATCTTTACCCACCTACTCATACTCTGCCCCATACTCCTTGGTGACACAGTTCTGCCCAGGATTCCATAAGGTCATTGTATTCTAGTTATAACTAATGTAGCCCAAACAATCTTCTGTGTAGCAAATCTCTGTACAACAGATCCATCATCAGTAGAGTTAAAAGACAGCTTGGACATAATATAGCTATAGATATAATCCATCTATGTATCTCTATATCTATCTGTCTATCTATCATCTGTCTATTATCTCTCTACTTATCTATTATCTATCTATCTATCTATCTATCTATCTATCTATCTATCTATCTATCATCTATCTATCATCTACCTATCAAGGTCTCCAATAGAAAAATGGATAAAGAACTGAAAAGCCAAGTAACAAAAATGAAATATAAGTGATTAAAAACCTTGAAAACCTCCACCTTTAGAGGACTCAAAGAAATATATATTAAAACTTTGAGACTAGCCAATGAACATGGACAGTTGCCAGGTTATTTAGCAAAAGGGGAAACAGACTCTCTCAAGCATTACTGATGGTAATGTAAATTGATATGACCTTTCTGGAGGGGAATCTAGCAATAGGTAGGAAAATTTTAAACAGGCATACCCTTAACACGGCAATTTTACTTCGAGGAATTTATTCTTAAGAAATAATTGGACAACTCCACAAGGATGTATGTACAGAGATTTCCAGGGAAAACAACATAAACCGCCACAGTAGAAAATTGGTTAAATAAATTATGCTACATGCATACCATGGAATAATCTTTAGCTACTAAAAATGATATAAAGCAATATTTGTCGACAAGGAAAGGAGTCCACAATATGCTAAGTACAGAAGCAAGATAACAAAAGCATGCAATGTATGATATAATTTTTGGAGGTTCTGTGTTATGTATTAAAAAGTCTAGGAAATATACATTTATATATACAGAGGATGCCCCCCAAATGTATATACATTTTAAGAAAGGAAAACTATATTAAAATCATAATGCTCAATATATACCAATAACAAAAGATGAATACAAGTCACGTTTGACTTCTGCAATTACAAGAGGTGCTCAAAGTGGTTACCATCAATGTCCAGACACTTCTGAGTATGGCGAACTACTGCTTGAGCAACATTGACCAAAGTGTCCACTTGCATACATTTTTTTTTGGCACCCCCAGTATATATATAAAATAAATCTTGTTTTCATCTCTGTATTTTGATTTTCACTTTTGCATATTTTCCTGCATTCGCTGAATGTTAAATCATAAACATGTGTGACTTTTTAAATCAGATAAAATCAGGCATGCTGAAATGCCCTGAAAAGCGGAATGAAATGCTTGGGTAGTAGACCTAAGTAGAAAGGAGGCCTTTCTCCTCTGTTCCCACCCAGAAGCCAACCCATCATCTCATCTCCAGACACAACTGCGCTTCAACCATCTCAGACAGGTGAGCATCTATCCTAGTTATAAAAGCTCCCAGAGAAAGGAGCCTCGAAACTTACCTTGACAACCCATGCCAGCATTTATCAGATCCATCTGAAAAAGATATTTTCCCTCCTATCTAATCTGAAACACCTGTTCTGTGATGTAAGCCCTTGCTTTTCTCTTTTAGCTTGCAGTGAAATAGGAAACGGTGAGTGCCATTTGTCCTAATTAAGGGAAATTATTTTCCAGAATATCTAAAATCATATCCATTCTGCAAGTGAAACACTTGTACACACACACACACACACACACACACACACACACACACACACGCTTCCAGGACACTCTAAACAGGCATTATCACATAAGCTAACCTGAAATTCTGGGCCTTAGGCTCAATCAAAGAAGCCATTTGGAAAGCCCCACCCCCTCCTAGGTTGCTCTGAAGCCCAGGATTTCTGCCCCAGGTTGTCTTATCTTTTCAGCAGTGTCACCATTAGGAGGGTAACCTTGAGCAGGAATGAGAACTGGAAATGTCGCAGGAAGCTACCACAGACTGTTCTAGTTGATAAGGAAATATATCAAGCCCCAAACCTTGAGAAAAGGAAAGAGAATAACAGTTTGCTGATGCTGACAGCCCGTGTGAATGATACATTCTGACAAGAGTCTTATCTCTTCATTCTTTAATTGCGCCTCTGTCCCTCTCTGTCCCTCCTATTCCTGTTGTTTTTTCCCTTCATCCTCTTCTGCCCAATTGTCCTCAACACCATCATGGCTAAACACTTATTGTCTGTGTATTATGCATCAGACACTGTTCCAAAAACGCTGCCTGTACTCATTTAATTCTCGCAACCACCCTAGGAAGTGGATTCCATTATCCCTACTTAGTTTCACCCAAGCGCTCTCTCCTCCACTTGCTGGCACCAAATGGTCCCTAGATGGCCTCATGGGAAGTAGGTGGGGGGGGGCAGTATGGAGGGGTCCCTAACCCTAGAGGGGCCCTATGACATTAGAAGGATATGCCCAGATGCCTACCATGGCTCAGGGACCCAGAGCGCTGAGCAGGGGATTGTGGTGTAGAGACCTCAGGCTTTGGAGCCTGGAGCAAAAGCTGTTATATCTTCACCCACAACACTGGTACAGTCTCGCGGTCCAGGTGACTTCCAATCACCAGGATCTGGAGGGCTTTTGTTCCCCAAACCACCACAAACCACAATGGGAGCAGCCCTCAATCAATGAATCTCAGGTGGTCCCTCAGCCTTTGAGTGGGATAATTCTGGGTCATGACTTTTGTACTTTCTCTCCTTGCGATTAAACGATGGTTGCCATTGCAGTCGCTGACACAATAATACACCCTTTATTGGCTGCCTTCCCTTCTCCTGGATTACTTCCCAGTGCCCAATAATACACTACTTTCACTTGAATCCTTGTCTCAGGGCCTCCTTCTGGGAAAACATAACCAAGGCAGAGTCTACAATAGGCCTGGTTTAAATTCCAGCTCCTGTGCCTTTTTTCTGTATGACCCTTGACAAGCTTTCATTCTCTGAAAAGGGGGTAAGGTGCTGCCCTTACATTTTTATATACAAAGTTTGGCACACAGGCCCTCAAGAAATGGCCATTCTTACTGCTGCTCCTTACTGAACGAAGTGGCATTGACACATGGTCACTATTCCTATCCCTAAACACCAATAAAACATCTTTTCCTTCCTCACTAACACTTCTGGAAACTTTAACCCCAAAGGCTTGCAGCTGACGGCTCTCCGGTCAGACCAGGAAAGCTAACAGCAAATTTGATTAGGTATAGACCTCATATCAGATGGAGTCCCTTAGCGTTCAATTTCTACTTCAAAGAAATAATTGCAAGTCCATTTCCGAGAAGGAGCTTTCTCAAACTGTTCCACCCACTTGCTAATTTAGAGATGCTAATTCCTTCTTTGGGTAGAATGCTTCAGAATATTTCCATTCAACTGTTATAATTGCATTTGATTCTCATGACTGGTTCTTGTGTCAGGATAGGATAGGTTGTGCTCCATAGCGAGCCCCCACAACCTCAGTGGATTAACACGACAAATATGTATTTCTTGCTTGTTCTCTCCTGAGTCACCTGGAGGATCAGCCCACCTCATCTTCCCTGCAGCATGCACAGTGACCGAGCAGCCATCACCTGAAACATGGCTGCTCATTGTGGCTGAGAGAAAGAGCCCTGAGGGGTGTTCTGCTCTAGCAATTCAACATTGTGCTCCAAGGCAACACTCATTCCTTCTCACAAGTCACTGATAGGATCTGGTCACCCAACAGGAATTGATCCTATCATGCACCTGGAAGGCAGCCAGCAGGAAATCATTGTTGTACAGAATTAGGGACTACCACCATATTATTCTACCCACGGTATTAGGGAAACCATGAGAAATGGTGACGTTAAGTGCTTTCCTAAAGTCGCCCAGGGAGTCTGGGCCTAGGTTTCTGGTGCAGTTCTTTCTTCTTGAAATGCCTGAAGAAGACTACATTGAAAGGCAATGAGGGTCCCATCCCTCTCCTATCTCCCTCTCAACCTCAACAAACCTGAACTGTCTTCATAATTGTCCTACTCACTGGCAATCTCAAGGTCAAGGATTGAATGGCCAAAGAAACTGATGTACTGGAAGAACTTAAGGATCAGGCAATACGGGGATTTTTTTTTTTAAAGCAGTAAGTTGTGTAAAGAAAATGGCCCCTCCTTCTGGCCTACCATCTTTTCCCCAGCACCAGGTGGAATGCTCCAACCGTTGGAATGTGAAAGGCATTCGGTCCATATCATCAATGTGTGGAGTTCTCTAAAATCCTGGAGCTGCTACCCAGGAGTGTCCTGGAGCCCACCCACCCATATCAGCCTGCAAGCACCCATTGTGTGTCTTTTTTCAGTGCCGCATTCAGCAATGTCACCATGGTGGCTTGAATTTGGCCATGGTAGAAATATTTACACTAAGAAATTGGAAAAGCTATAAATCACGGTGTTTTCCTTTCAGAGAGCTGGTTGTTAAACATATACCCCAAACCACTACTTCTACTCTCAATTCTTCACAGACAATTGGCTTTCCCTTCATGCTCTTGCATGCTTCGGGGTGATGGGGTGCCCTTGAGGACTGGAGAGCATCTCAGAGGACAGGGCTCTGCTTTCTTTCTCCATTTTTAAAATTCTTCCATTCCCTGGCACATAACTATAGGGCCTTTACTATTTGCCAGTTGTAGTCACTTACATGTATAAACTCTCTAATCCCTATAGGAAGGTACCATTATTTTATAGATGAAGAAACTGAGGCACAGAGAGAGCACATAACTTGTCTTAGGTCACACAGCAAGTAATAAGCACATCCAGCATTTGAACCCTGGCAGTCCAGCCCTAGCATTTGTACTTGTAATAACCACACTAAGCCGCCACTCTCTCAGAACACATAATAGAAGAATAGGAAGTTTTTATTACTATAAAAATGATGTTTCCCTCCTTAATTTCAAATGCATAAAAGAAGCTGCAAAACTGTTATTCTCCAGAGCATTTGAGACCTTGCTCCCTGGCATATATCATCAGTGTGGCTTAAAGAAATTCATGAAAAAAAATTAAAAACGATGTTAAACACCACTTTTCTGAAAATCCAGTATGAATGATATCTGGCCACCATATCATTAAAGTGGATTTCTTCAGTCATTTAACAATCATTTGATGAACACTGACTGTATGCCAGGCTCTATGCTAAACAATGACAGGAATATAAGGATAATAGTAATATAAGGTACCATTTATTGTGTTCTTATTAAACAGGCACCATGGCAGGTGCTGAAGGGGGGACAAAGATGGTGATGATGTCTGATAATAATGACAACAATAAGAGTTACCATTATGTGAGTGCTTAATATGTGCTACACACTGTGCTATGTCATTACATTTCATTTTTGCTATAGCTGGTGTGACAAATACTTTTCATTTTGTGCCAATTTTGCAGTTGAGAAAACTGAGGCCTGGGGAGGTGTCAGAAGCCACGCAGCGCGAAGGGCTAACAATTTAGGCTTCTCTGACTGCATTCTGTCTGTGAGGCAGTTGAGCTAGACTCTCCAGTTTCTCTCCCTCACCCTCACACCACAGCTAGGCAGTTCCATCCATGTTCCAACTCAACCCTGAAAGTTTACTTTTTGGCCTTCAGGGGACCTTTGTTGCTGTCAAGTCAACACTCTTTTTGAATGCAGATATAGTGAGAAGAAGCCCAGTAAACCAAAAGAAAAAGATTTTTCCAAGCATTTTTGTAAGAAATGTGAAACATTAGCATTCTGAAGAAGTCTACAAGAAGCATAGATATGCTTGATATTCAGTGAGCTGAACACACCGGGCCAACAAGACCAGAAACTCATTACATGCTCAGCAGGGAGCTTAAAAGTACGGACCTTTTCTTCCAATATGTCCCTGACTTAGTAATTAGAACCTCCTACGGGAACACTTTCAGGATGAATAAAACTTTGAACTTGGAATTATCAAAGTTAACTTTGAAATTAAATGTCACTATCAAGTAGTGGGGTAAACTTTTAAACAAATATGCTAGGACTTGAACATCTATTTGAATGTTTTTAGCTTTAAAGACGTTAACTATAGAAAGTTATTCTCTTATTTAGCTATTGTAGTAGTGTTATCACTTAAAAATGTTGACAGCCATATATATGTTTACAGTTATTTTCTGGTTTAATCTAAGAAACACACAGAAAAAGCAACCCTCTGCGTGTTATGTGCATGCGAGTGTCTGTGTTACTAGGCAGTCCATATTTCTGGTTCAATTCAATCACTTGCTTTACAGAGTATATTTGGTTCCAAATAACTTTATGCTCTTTCTAAAAATAAACTTCACCTGCCACAGACATAGTACCTACCAAGGAGTGCCAAAATAATATGCCACAGGCTCTGCAGGGCAATTTCAAAAGAATAGTTCCCAAAATGGTTTGAGGGATCCTTCATTAAAATACTCACGGTGAACTTTGAGGATAAACATGCTCACTTGTAGGATTTTTTGAAAAGGATTTTTATTCCATGACTTTCAAAAAGGTTCAACGCAGACAGTGATCATTTAAAAGATGAAGTTTTATGTTGAAGGATGTAAAAGGCAATATTGGGAGAAAAAAGATCATAAACATATTTCGCTTAAAATAATAACAAGACATGACAAACAAATGGGATAAGGGGAAATTATTTTAAATCTTTACCTTATATTATAGAGCAAAACGAAAGAGAGACAAGTGAAGGAGCACAGTGTAAAAAGGCTACAACGACAATAACAAGTGCTGCCAAGGATGTGGAGAAGCTGGAATGTTGCTGATGAGAATGTAAAATGGCATGGCCACTTTGGAAAGTAGTCAGTTGTTTCTTCAAAAGTGGAACATAAATTTACTGTATGACTCAGCCATTACACTCCTAGGTATATATTCAAGGTAAGTAAAAATATATGTCCACACAGACTTGTATGTAAATGTTGATAGCAGCCTTATTCATATTAGTCAAAAAGTAGGGACAACCCAGAAGTCCTTCATGGATGAATAGATAAACGAAATGTGATATATCCATCAATAGACCATTATTCAGCCATAAAAGGAAACGAAATTCTCATATATGCTACAACATGACTAAACCTTGAAAACATTACACTAAGTAAAAGGAGCCAGTCAAAAAAAGTCCACATACTGTATATTCCATTCATAGGAAATGTCTGTAATAGGATTTTCCACAGAGGCAGAAAGCAGAGTGGTGTTTGCTCAGGTCTAGGAATAGCAATTAGGAGTGACTGCAAATAAGCATGAAGTTTCTTCTGGGGTGATGGAAATTGTTCCAAATTTAGATTGTAGTGAGGTTTGCACAACTCTGTGAATTTACTAAAAGTCCCTGAATTATATACTTAAATGAATTTATGGTATATAAATTATATCTCAGTAAAACGCTGTTAAAAATCAACACTATAATTAATGACTATACTATTTACTTCTGGTTCCCAAGCTTAAATTCAATGTAAAAAAAAATAACAAAGGGATGATAGCTATGATTATATAAAAATTTAGAGAGGTGTTATATATCAAAACACAAAATAACATGCAAAGAATAAACTGACAATAACATTTGCCATACATAAGACAAGAATTAATTTAATTAGTATGTAAAGATTTTATATGAATCAGTGAGGAAAATGCAGTGAGATCCCAGTATATATTGGGTTGTTGGAAAAGTCATGATGCATTTTTGCAATGAGAAACATAGAAAAAAATATGTCATGACTTTTTAGACAACCCAATAAATAGCAAAGCATAAACAGACTAGTTCACCGCCCTTCAATAAACATTAAAAAAACACATTCAAATCTAAGAATAATAAAAAATTCAAGTTTAAAAGGCTATGACTTTTTCTAATAAAATAACATTTTTTAAAAAAACAAATGTAAAATTCTATAGTGGCCTAGGTATGTTGAGACAAATCCTCATGTGTCCTGTTAGAGTAAATATAAATAAGGATATCCTTCTAGGAACACAACTTGGCTGTTTGTCTTGGAAGACTGAAAAACATCTATAACTTTTAATTAAGTAATTCTACTATAATTACAGGATTCAAACCTAAGAAAATGATTTAAGATATAGAACAAAACTTAATGTACAAAGATGTTCAATTCAGCACTATTTATAATAATGAACAATAAGAAACAACCTAACTAACAATAGGAGAGTATTTAAGTAAGCTATTCATACAATGGAATACAATGTTACCACTAAAAATATTTATAAAGAATTTATAATAACATAGGGAAATACTTGAGTCATCATGCATTATAAGAATGCTTTTATACTTTTTAGAAAACATAATTTAATTCCATTTATTAAAAGAAAATCTTCAAAGCAAAAGACCAAAGGCAGGTATCCTAGAATAGCTCATTGCCCATATTTTGAAGGTTATCATAACCTTATCTTTCAGAAACCAGTACTGGATTAACTGATCCAGTGATTTGGTGCGATACATTCTAATTTAATTCACTGGACAGAATGCTATACTCTGTATTATTTACACGCTTTTTAAACCAACAAACTGCTAGGTTGGCAGAAGTAAGTTATTTTGCAAGGAAAATGTTAGCAAGCCATCTACCAACTAGGGCTGTCCACTGTTATTCATGGCCAGTTTGTCACATTTGATCATTACCCAACAGAGCAATTGCCATCCTCAATATATCAAAAGGAACCATGCCATTAAGTCAATTCAGACCCAAAGTCGGTCAATTCAATGAGAGGAATAAGGTTTAAAAAGAAAAATGTCAGTTGGTATCATATGCAGCAAAATGATTGATTGACTGAGCTTCTCAGGTTTCACCTGATTTGCATAGTGTTCTAAGCACTCCAAATCTGCAGCCATTTGGCTTAAAGTATAGTCTGTTTCCAGCCACTCTATCTCACTAGTGCCAATTATATATTTTGTTTAATCTGCCATACAATTTATCAAGGTGCCCATGTTCCCACTCTGACTGATAACCACCCACGTGGCCAAAATAAACTGCAGGAAAAGAAGGGAGATGACCTCCAGCCTTAGACAGAACAGAAATTCTAAGGAAAGTGGGTCTTTCAGATGGAAAGAAAGAAGCAAAGAAGCAACTTCCGACAAAAGCTACCCTGAGGGGCCGGGTGAGTGGCTCAGTTGGTTAAGAATTAGCTTAAGAGTACGAGTTCTGAGCAACAGGGCCACTGGTTTGATTCCCACATGGGCCAGTGACACTGCGCCCGAGCTGAACTGCCAACAGGTGACAGGATGGCTCAGCTGGTGAGAGCATGTGCTCCTAACAAGACTTGATGGTGGGCTATGCCCACCCACAACTAAAACTGACCTGAGCTGCCACCCAATGGCACAGTGGATAGAGCATGCACTCTTAACAACAAGGCTGCCGGTTTGACTCCCACATGGGATGGTGGCTATGCCCACTGCAACTAAGACTGAACTTAGCACCTTGAGCTGAGCTGCCACCTGGATGACTCAGTGGATAGAGCACGCTCTTAACAACAAGGCTGCCAGGTTTGACTCTTGTATGGGAGAGTGGCTACGCCCATCTGTAACTAAGATTGAACACAGCACCTTGAGCTTAGAGGCCACAAGCTGCCGAAGGGCAGCCAGATGGCTGGCGACTGGTGCCCTCCACAACTAAGATTGAAGAACAACAACTTGGCTGGTCCCCTTCTCCAATTCCCCAACACTGTTCCCCTTCCCTAATTACCCAATTAATTAAATTAAAAAAAAAAAAGCTACCCTGAGGAAATCAGCCACAATTCCCACAACTACTTCCCATTACATGTTTACAAGGCTCTTACAGCTCTCAATAGCTACAATAGTTTTCTTGGAACTGAGGCTGTTTTGTTTTTATTGTTTTTCCTTTTTTTGTCCTCTCTGATATGATAAGAGGCTAGAAATATCTGTTCTATTAGACCCTCTAAGGGTCAGTTGGTTAGAGCATGGTGCTTGTAACACCAGGGTTGTCGGTTCTATTCCTACATGGGCCAGTGAGCTGCGCCCTCCACAGCTAGATTGAAAACAATGACTTGTTTGGAGCTGATGGGTCCTGGCCAAAACACACTGTTCCCCAATAAAAAAATTTTTAAGAATAAGAAAACAGGGCAAAGCAGAAGCCCAACATGGAAGTGAAGTACCGCCTGGAGACAGGGAACCCCAGGGTCTGGTGTCAGCC
Source organism: Aselliscus stoliczkanus (assembly GCA_033961575.1). NCBI lineage: Eukaryota > Metazoa > Chordata > Mammalia > Chiroptera > Hipposideridae > Aselliscus > Aselliscus stoliczkanus. Next base: position 18,150,146 of record CM066740.1, on the reverse strand, counting down.
ATTTTGTTTACAGTAAGACCCTGGGCAAGCATCCTCCCTCAGGCTTCTGTGCGCTGTCTAAAAAAATGGAAAGTTTGAAGAATTCCACATTCAATAATATAGCAAACCAGATCATCTAAACTCCTTCCCTAAAAGGCAAAATAAAATAAAGAAATAAGTGCTTGAAATGCACAGCTAAGCTCACAAGAAAGTAAGGGGAATCCCCAGAGGACAAAAACTGAAGTGACAGCAAGAATTCAGAATTTTTTAAAAAGTGATGTAGGAAGGGCCCTTGAAAGGTATCAAGTGAAAAGGCAGACACTTCCCTTCATGAATTTAGCTCTCCAAAGGACTGCCTACACCTTCAGGGAAAGGGTGAATAACAACAACAAAAAAGAACAAGAACGAAGCTGCTGGCTGAAGGCTGAGCTGTGGCCCTGGGTGGAAGAGGGAGTAGGTTTCCCTGAGAATGTGTAACTCCAAGCCAACTTGTGCTCATTCATTCATACATTCATCAAATATTTACCAAATACCTACTATGTTCCAGGCTGCAGGTTAGATGTTAGAGACACAGCAGTGAACAAAACAGGTAAGCCCTACCTTGAAGGAGATTATATTCGAAGGGTGGAGACAGACAATAAACAAACAGACATCAAGCAGCGATGAATGCTAAGAAGAAAAACAAATAAGGGTAACGATGATAATAAGTGACTGGGTAAGGGTGGAATTTTATAGAGTTTCGTGAAGGAAGGGTTTTGATAATGTAACACCTAACATGACCTCAAAGCAGTGAGAGAATGATCCATGCAGATATTAAAGGGAAGTCTTTCCAAATAGAGGGAGCCCAAAACGTAAAAGCCCCGAAAACAGGCCTGTTGGAGGAACACAGAGATATCTGAAATGGACTGAGCGAAAGTAAAGTGTAGAAGACAGAGTCCAAGAGAAAACAAGGGGGTAGGTCACAGAGCACCTCATGGGCCATATGATGACTTGGAATTTATTCTAAAGGGCTGGGCAGACATTGAAGGGTGAGTTACATTTAGAAGGCTCACCCAGAATGCTGTGTGGAGAACAGACTGTAGGGGAGCAAGACTGCAAGCCAGAGCACCAGTTAGTGCAACAGGCCAAGCAGGAGGAGATGACGGCTACACTACTTGGTGCTATGGGCTGAACGTTTGCTTGTCCCCCAAAACTCATACGTTGAAACCGTAACCCCCCAACAATGATGGTAGGAGGTGGGGACTATGGGAGGTACTTGGGTCATAAGGGCAGAGCCTTCATGAATGGAATGTTCTTACAAAGCTCCTAGCTGCCCTTCCACCATATGAGGACACAGCCAGAAGACGCTGGTTATGAAGCAGGAAGATGGAGGGTCCACTAGAAAGCAACCACACTGGTGCCTTGCTTGGTCTTGGATTTCCAGCCTCCAGAAATGCGAGAAACAAATTTCCATTGTTTAAAAGCCACCTAGTCTGTGGTATTTTGTGATAGTGGCCCTCACAAACTAAGACACTTGCTATAAGGAAGATGGCAAAATGGCTCTCTGGAAAGCCCGAAAGGACTTCCTGATTGATTGCAAGCAGGTTACAAGAGAAAGAGAGGATCCAAAGACACTGCAAGACTTTTGGTCTAATTAACTGGAAAAATAGAAGTGGCTTTTCTGAGATGTAGAGGGTTGGGGAGGAACAGATAGAGGAATTGGTGGGGATCACTAGTTTAGGTGCGGACATGTTCAGTGTGACATCACATTAGACCTACAATTGGAGACAGTTGTTTCACCACTAAGTTTTGACAAAACAGACAAGTTCCACAAAGGTATAACTTTCCAATACTGATACAAAAACAGGAAATGTGACTATTCTTATAACCTTAAAATAAATTCAATCAATGGTTGTGGGTTTTGTTTTCCCACAGAGAAAACATCAGTACATTCTAACAAACATTTAAGGATCAGAAAATTTTCAATCTTATTATACAATCTCTTAAGAGAAGACAAAAAAGAAGACAGGAATCAGAAGAGGGAGATGAAGGGGAGGAAGATGAGAGGGGAGGAAAGTTGGAACACCCCAACTGACTTTATAAAGGTAATGTATTAAAACAAGACAAGAATCAGACAAGAAAAATTATACAACAGTCTGACTCATGGACATAAATGCAACAATTCTAAATAAAATATTAGCAAACCAAATCTACTAGTGAATAAAGAGGAAAATAAATCTGACCAAGGGTAGTTTAGTGCTAGAAAATCTTTTAATGTAACTTACCTTAAAGATATGAATAGGCCTTTCACCACAAAGGAATAATAAATGATGAGTAAACACGTGGAAGATGTTGACACTCATTAGTAAAGTGGAGAAATATCATTGTAAACATAACCCAAATTGACAAAAAAATTTTTAATCTAATAATATCAAGGCTAAGCAATAACCAACCCAATAGCAAGAAGTAACCTTTCATAATCAGCCAATAAAAACACCTAGCACCTAGATTGTTACTCTTAAAACCATTTTCCAAAATTCTGGAGAAATGGCTGATTTCAGGTCTGTGACATAAAATGTACAAAATGAACTTAGCACTTCTTGTCATACCAGAAAATTAGGAAGCGCTGAAGAGTATTACAAATGGGTCAAAACCAACTTAGACTCCCACTGGTAGAAGATGGGATGATTGAATTTCAATAAGTTTAATAGCTGCAATGGATTGACATATCAAATATATTTTAAATGTGGTAGATAATCATTTTTTTAAAAATCACCAGTCATATTCAGAGGATGCCGGGAGCCAATTTATTATTTTGAAAGCAAGCAAATAAAAGGAAAGAATCAAGCAAACTGAATCTGTAATAAACCGTGTTTTGGGATATCAAATAGTTGATGAGGAGAAGGATTTCTTCATAGAAGAAACCTAGCTAATACATGAAATGGGAGTGATAGAATTTTAACACTATAATTAAATAACGAAGCTTGGTAATAATCATCAATGGCTGTTAACATCATAAAAAAAAGAAGAAGAAGAAAACAATTACCCAGATATTATATGCTTCCTGATAGATGAAATACAACACATTATCTGAAGTATTCTTGTCAAAAGAATAAAGCTAAATCTGACCAGTTCCCTAGATCTTACCACCAATTTGCAGGGACTTGAGGATTTGGTGTGGCACATGTTGATTGACACATTGGAAGGGAATCAGCAAAATGCAGGCTGTGGGAAACTACACAGAACAAATGACCTGGTTTAGTCAACAAAGAAGCTGCATGCAACAAAAATAGAGATGGAGAGGAAACCTACACAGAGACTTCAGAGTTATATCAAGCAATTGTAAAGTACGAGTCTGATTTGAAATAAATAAAATAATTTCTGACACTCAGAGAAAATATTTCTTTTTTTTTTTTAATCTGACAATGCCAAGGGTAAGCAAGACTGCGGTGTAACAGAAACCCTTATGTACACACTGCTTGTGTGCGTGTAAATTAACACAATCACTTTGCTAAACAACTGATCTTTATCCAGGACATTCAGTGCTGCATATACCCTACAAATTAGACACTCCACTCCTAGGTTTATACCCCAGGGGAACTAGTAACCTAAAGTGGGCACCAAGAGACACTATGGGAGTGTTCATAGTGGCAAAGTTTGAATAGCAAGAACTCCCTCCCCAAATGCCCAACAACTATAAAAGTAAAGTGTGTGTGTTCATAAAAAGAGATATCCAATTTCTGTGAAAAATGGGTAAACAGAGCTACCTCTGTCAACATGAATAAATCTCACATCATGTTGCATCATTATACAGAATAATACTATTTATAGAAAGTTCAAAAACTTCCAAATATAAACAATATATTGTTGAAGATTTAAGCGTGTCTGATGGGTTTGAAAGGCATGACGCAGGTTGGGCAGGTCTGTAGGCAGTAAAACCCCATAGAGAAAAAGCAAGCAATGATAAAAGCCAAGGGTTTACCTCAAGGCCAGAGGGTATGAGGAGCTCAATTAGGGAACTGATACACAGCAACCTCAACAATACTCAAGTTGTACATGTCTCAAGTTGGTTGTGGACATGTGGGCATTTGTTATATGATTCTTTATAATACATGCATATATCTCTATATTTATTTATGCATAGACACTATTTCAAAGGTTTTCTTTAAAGAGGATGAACCAGATTACTAAAACCCTTCTTATCACGTAGAACTCAACCCATATGGCTTCTCATTTTCCTCACCTGCCTGTTGGGAAAAATAACAGTAACTGTATCATCGAATGTGGTGACGATTAAACGACTTAGTGCACATAAAGTGCTTGAATTAGAGCCAGATGTATATTAAGTGCTCAATAAATATAACTAATACCATTATCATTATCTTTCTATGTATCACTGGCTCTGCCATGAGAGCACATCTTTAATAACATGATCAAGGAGAGGCATTATTAAAATCTCCAAAAAGGAAGATGTTGTTAAAGGATATTTTGTGTTGTTGCTGGCAGCACAGCGTGTCCCAGCCAGGGCACAACCTGGCCTCCTCCCTCTGCCCTGTGGCTGGTTTGGCTTTAGCTGATACCACAGGCTGAGTCTGAGGCTTGACTCTCCTGAATCATGATGGATAACGCTGAGAACTCAGCACCCAGTTTTGCCTCAACAGCCAAGCATTCTCCAGGAACATGGGGAAAGCTGTGTCCTCCTGCTTAAAGAATGTGATGACCTCATTCAAAACTGTCTGTCCAACCTGCCCCAAGCTTTTTCAGTCCGTCAGACAGACACACTCACCGCCATGATGCGGTCTTCCTCATCTGCTCTCGACCTGAATTTCCCCCAACCTTGTCTACACCGGACACGGAGCCCTTGGCTCCAGGGTTCCAGCTTCCACCTCTCCACAGGCATTTTGGACTCTATCCTGCTCTTCATCCTCCTGTCATTTACGTGACAGTTACTCCTCTCAAACGCTAGCATGTCTCAGTCCATGGTCTCATGTCTCATGTCTCAGCTCCATCTTCTGGGATGTACTGAATAGGAAAATGTTCTCTGGTTCCAGGCCCAGTCCTGGTGGTTTTAATTAGATGCTTTTGGTTGCAGGTAACAGAAACTCCCCTCGAACTGATGAAAAATAAAAAGAGACAGTTTTGGCTCAACAACTTAAAACTATAGTAATAGAGTGAGTTTCGATGGCCCGGTGATGGCATAAAGATACAGTTTCTTTCATCTTCTCTTCCATGGCACCTGCTTCATCCTCAAGTTGACTCCTTGCACGTTTGCAAAAGGGCTGGAAGTAGCTTTACGGGCTGTATGTGTCATCATTTATGTCTGGCAGGAAAGCGGAAAAAGTCTCTCTCCCAGTAGTTCTCATAGAAGTGACACATCTTCTTTTCCAAAAGTCTCTAGAAATTTTTCTTTTGGCTCATTGGCCCAAGTTGGTTCGTGTGTTCTAAACCAAGCACCGTGGCCAGGGGTAAGAGGGGGCGGGTGGGGGATGGAATGTGAGGGATGTGGGGTTAGTTAATCAGAGCCCAAGGCTATGTTTCTGGAGTGGAGTGTCCTCTCCCAGAGCACATGAGCTGCTAGAAGAGGCATGAAACCTGTGCTGTGTGACCCTCACCCCCAGAGCCATTCCCTGCTCTGTTCCATGGCCTCACAGGCCAACTGCATCACCCCAGCTCACTTGCTCTTTGGCTTCTAGTTGGATTTGATCCTGGGAACACCAGTGGAAGACCAGAAGGTGGGAGGAGAACAGGGGAGGGGTAGCGGTTTCCTCAGCTCGGTCCCCATCTTGCTCTGGTTCTAACCCAGGCTGTGTTTCTCTGGAGGGACAACTCCCGTGGGGCAGCCCCCTACCCTGCCAGCTCCAGCTCTAGGGGTGCTCTGGTCCCACCAGGCCCTGCTGCTGCCAGTCCCTTAGTTGGTCCCCATTCCACCCACATTTCTGTAACTAGCCCCTTTGTTACATTCTGTGGTTGTGCCCTCTGTTTTCTTCCCAAACCTTGACTGTTATAATTATAATACCCGAATGAGGCCTGGAAAAACATTACCAAAAAGAAGAAAAGAATGGATCCCAGGCAGCCCAAAACAGCAAATGCCTTTTCTTACCCACTACTCCTGCTCTCCTCCCCGACTCACACAGCAATGAAAAACAAGAAACCTTCCCTTCATTGGTTTCTATTGGCTTCCTATTCTAGCTTGTTATTCCGCTGTGGATTACATGTAATGTGGACATTATTTAATCACATACACACAACTAGGAGTCTTGTCTCTTTCTAGAGAAATGTTCTCATCATTCCCCAGAAGCAAAGGACTTTCAGATGCTTCATGAGCTCAACCTCAGGCAGAAAAATGCTCAATCTTCAGACCTGTTGTTCCCACCAACACAGCACATTTCAAAGATCAATTGGAAAAGAGAAGACAGAAAAACAAGGGACAAAGAGTGAGTAGACAGGGAATCTCAGAATGAAACAAGACCTAAATGAGTGAGTTAGTTACTCCACCAAGAAATACAACTTCACAAGTCTCCTGGTTATTTGACTGGCTTTTGGCAATGGCCAGGACTCCCCTTCATCATCCCAACCTCTCTTCCCCCTCCCCACACAGATTCCTTGTAACCTGGGGAGAGGTGCTCACAGCAGGACAGGTTAGACCACACATGTTTTGGGGAAGAGGGATTTGTATAGGAAACAGGGCACAAGTCACAGGGTTTTGGAAAGACATGCAACACAGGAGAATTCCTTCCTATTGGGTGGAAAATATTGCATGGTGTCCACATAAAATTGGGGAGAGTATATTAAAAGATGTGAAGAGATGGGCTGGAGACTGTGGAGAACTCTCATTCCAAAAAGTGACCCACCCCTACCCCTTCAGGGAAGAATGAGCCCTTGGAACTGGTCTGACTGGTTGTCAACTAAGATGAATTGAAGAGGAAACACTGTCGGCTTTGTCATGAAAATTTGTGTGTATAAGTACCGGTGTATGTGAGAGTGTCCCCACCACAGATAAATTCTCCCCTCTCCTCTCGGCTCCTTTGTAGCTCCGTGACTGGGCCTTCCTGGCAGAGCCCACCTACCCCCATCGGCCCCCATCCTGACAGCTGGGGAAGGACTTGGACAGCTACACAGAAGCCTGCACCTGGCCTTCTGCCTCACAATAGCTATTCCAACCAAGTATGGGGGTCACCGGTCATTCTCCATGAGAACAAAGGGCTGAGGATGCAGAGATAATTGTATCAAAGGAATTCAACTTCCTGGATGACATCATTCCAAAGATCTGTAGAGCGCAGATAAGCATTGCAGGGCTCTGCAGAGGGCCCCTCCAGAAGGAAAAAAAGACAGGACGCTGACTTTCCATAGTCTGTACTGCCTTCCTTGACTGAAGAACAGGGCACCTGTGGCTATCAAAAGTCATGATGACCCATGCAGGCACCTGCCAACTCCACAAAAAAGACAAATCAGGGTCATGTCACCCCTCAATGTAAGGCTTCCACTGACCCCACATGGGTCCCCTGGGGAGCTTTTCCATCTGTGTCCCCCACCATAGTTTTCTTATATTTTCATTCAAATAAATTTGTATGTCATTCTTAAACTTTTTTTTCTTTCATATTCTCAGAATAATACACAGCATTAAAAATAGTAAGAATGGGTTACAAAAAATTGGTACATCTCAGAATATAATTTGTGAGACTAATTCCTATAGTTAGTAATAGAGAAAATTAAATGATGCTTCTAAGCATTTATTTATTCATTCTCCACACTGGTTTTGAGCCCTTTCTGTGCCAGACACAAATTCAAGCTTGGGAGATGGAAAGATAAAACACATTCCTTACTCTGCAAAAGCTCACAGATTTGTTGGAAGTAACAGATACTTAAATAAATAGTTACATAAGTACTATAAAATAATTTGTAGGAATTCTAGTAATATTATATTAAATAATAAATAAGCCAGAATAAGAATCATTTATCAAAACTTTGTTTGATACTACTCAGTTTTGGCTTCAGAATTGGTTAATTTAGTCAATACTCTTATCCCCAATCAATTGCCTTGTTCCAATAGAATTTTCTGCAGTGATGATAAGGTTCTAAATTTTTGACCACAGGGTAGCCACTAGCCACATGTGGCCATGAGCAACTAGAATGACTGAGGAACTGAATTTTAAATTTTAATTACAAGTTGCTAGTGGTTACCATGTTGTTTAACAGAGTTCCAGAATCCTAGTCCTATGTAGATCTGGCCAGATTTATCAAAACAGTGAAGATTAATCATCTGAGATTAAAATCAAGTCACACACCAATGGGAGTGGCAAATGAGGCATAAATGGGTCAACTGCTTGCCCATCTGGAATCACTTGACCTTGAATATCTGGAAGAAAACAAGCCTGCTACTCAGAGCAGAAAAGGAGGTAGGAGGTGCAACCACAATGGAAGGCTAAGCAAATAAAATGCTTAGCCCCAGGCACGAACAAACCAAAATGCAAGACAGCACAAAGCTGGTGTCAGATAGAATTAAATCAGGTTTAAACTCAAGTCAAATTCCTAAAAATTTTGAGATACATACAGTCATCTGCCACATAACAGTGTTTCCCTCAACAATGGACCACAAATACGATGGTGGTCCCATAAGATTATCATGGAGCTGAAAAATTCCTATTGCTTAGTGACGTCATAGACATCGTAAAGTCGTTGTAGCACAACACATTATTTATGTGTTTGTGGTGATGCTGGTGTAAAAAGACCTACTGCTCTGCCTGTTGTATGAAAGTATAGCACACAAACAGTTACAGTAACAGGCTATACCATCTAGGTTCCTGGATGTTCATCTAGGCACTCTATGATGTTCACACAATGACGAAATCACCTGCCCAATGACACATATCTCAGGACATATCCCCATATTTAAAGTGGCACATGACTGTATTAGAGAAACCAATTGAATGCAATCCAAAATCCATGGATTAACAACCCTCCTTCCATCAGCAAATGTTTTTCTGAACACTTCGTGTGCTCAGCACCAAAAGGGAGCTATTAAGAAACCTAAGGTATTTATAAGGCATCGATCTCAGCCTTAAAGAAACCTGAGGTTTTGCTTGAGAGGTCAAACACGCACACACAGAACAGAAAGGAAACTACCTAAGACAGTGTTCAGTAAAGTATGAAATTGTATTTATCTTAGCCTCAGCTAAAGCTCACCTGTAAACAATAAGCACTAGGGGTGAGAGGTAGGGACGGACAGTGTGGGGGCAGGTGAAGGCTGCAGTCCCCTGAAGGTCTTCATGGAGAAGGGGAGCTTGAATACCATTCTTTGCGACTCTCAGGACTCAATTCAAGTTAGCCTGGCATCCCAAGCTCGTCCCAACCAGGCCTTCACTGCCCTCCAGCAGCATCTCTCATCAGACCCACCCCACCCCTGTTTTTGCCAAAATGGCTCACAGCCTGCCAGTCTGCACGCCATCTCTTGTTCTGAGCCACTGTATCCACAGAACCGCCTGGTGGACCTGCCAGGGATGGGACGCCCAGGGCTGGAGTCACAGACCTCTGTTTGCATCCCAGCCTCACCAAGTCCTAGGTGGGGAACCTCAGGCAAATTCCTTCACCTCTCTCAGCCTCAGTTTCCACATCTATACTACCTGAGTAATATCATCCACCCATAGGGTTTTTGTGATAACTAAATGAGATTCATAAAAGGTTTATGCACAGCTCTCATTTTTAAAATGCTTTTCATACTTTACCTGACAATTTCCAACCTGTCTTTTAAGGTTCTGCTCTGGTACTTCCTGTCCCGGGAAACCTGCCCTGACCTCCCTGGCTGATGGGCACCCTTCCCAAAGGAATGCCTGCTTACCTCACCCATAGCCAGGGACAGAATTCATCCAGCATGACCTGGAACACTTCCAGTTTATACCTGGCGTCCTGTGCAGTTTTTAGCATTTGTCCCACCTGATTTATTTTTCTATAAAGTACTGTTAGTGATGATTGCATTAAAATTAGCTGGAGTGAGTTCGGTAGATGTCCTTTGTACTTTCAGCTTCTACCATGGTCTGGTCTGCAAATATAAGACGTATGGGCTGAAAACAGGGTTCTTGCTTTAATGCGTGCTTACATGTGAAAGATAACCAGCGATAACCGTTTTCTTTTCCTGAGCTTTTCTAGATGAGAACAGAATAGGTGATAACTAACATCTCCCTTTCAAGGACAGTATGCAGGACACAGATTTTATATATATGGGAAGGGGAGGGGACCGTACATTATGCATCACTATTCCTGCTGGCCATTTGGAGTACCAGTCAGGTGTGTCTTGACAAGTGCAGTGGCCTGAAAAATGCACAAAGCCCAGGCCTCCAGTGAGTGTAGTCTGGAAAATAAGGACAATTGTATGTTAGGCTCCTGTGTAAACCACATGGGAGTCAGAGACTGAGCAGTCCGGCAATAAAGTGTATGAGTCATCTGAATACTCTTGTGGTAGGTTTTTCATTTATAATATGGCATAAAATTACAACTATTTATTTTACCATTTGATAACATTTTGTTTTATTTGGCAATACATGTATGTTTTCAGCAGCAATGGAACCAAAAAAAAAACAATGTATATGTTAAATGAAAAACTAAGTACTGAGTTTCCATGTATCAAGAAAGTTGATAAATGTGTAACTTGTACAAATTCTTTGGTGACATTTACCATCCACCATTGCATCCTGGTGACATCACTGATGGCATAAAAACCAGACACAAACCTACTGAAGAGGCTCCAGCCTCTACTTCAAATTTAGAACTATTCTAAGAAGGCTCTGCCCCGCCAAACAACAATTTCGCATGTGCAGCTGCAGAAGGTGTTTATGTATCGCCCTGTGAAGCATGACTTCATTTAGATCAAACAACTGTTCTTCTCAATTATTGTAGTTTTGCCCATTTTCATTCTAAGTCTGTTTACACAAAAAGTGAACTGATAGCTGTACGTGTGTTGGTGACATTAGCAAAAGAAAAATGGCTGACCAGCTGCATGAAGCCCTTTTTATATTGGAGTCCTCCAAAACTTCAAATAGAAAATCGGTTCATTCCAATGATGGTGTGATTTGTTTCCCCCTCATACAATTCATGAAATCAAAATAAAATTGTTGGACATTTATTCTCAGGTAAAACATCTAACATTGTCGGGAATACTATTATAATTCAGTTCAAAAATTCAACGTTGAAGGTGTGCTTTTGCAGTAATATCAGGAACACAAATTTTGAGGGGAGCTTAGGTTCATGGAAAATAATGTTCTTACCAAATTTAGAAAGCTACGAAGCCAAATGTATTCGGGAACTGTTATGAAGCACATAATAAATGATCATATCCAAACAACGTGATAGTCCATCAAAGGAAATAGACACTGTCATTGTCCAAAATTACAAGTGTTTCTATGTATAAGCTATGAAATTCTTGTGACAGAACTTATATTTACTATCCAATCACCCCTCTCAAAACAAACAAACCATATGCATCAACAGAAACAACAAAAACTTGAGCGTGGCTGTACACATTTTCTTCCTTTCTCTTTCACTTATCAGCAATCTGATTTTTAAAATGCTTGAGACTCCAAATAACAATTTTGTAAATCAATGGATATGTCCTGGAATACCACTGAATTCTTTTGGAATAATTCTTTAAATGTTGGTTACATTTTAATGAAAATCAATTGGAATACTTTAATAAATTGTTCAATAAATGGAGCACAAAATATGCAGGTTGTGGAGGTTTTTATGAATTGCAACCATCTAAAATAAGCTTACACTGGGATACATTGAAATTGTCTCTCTCAAAGCAAGGGAGGAAATGAAGAAATTAAACTGTGGGAGTTCAGAGTTGTACAATACCTTGACTTGTGGGAAGGGCTTTTGATGAACCTCCTATTTTTCACTGGATCAATGTATATTGTGTACTAAAATAGAATATAATTGAAAATACCTGCAATTTTACATCTAACTTTAGTGAAACACTCAAAAGAATCATAAATAGCAAGAAATTATATGACAATTCAGAGCTTGTAAAATTATTTGTTGAATAAAGTTGCTCTGAGTGGGGGCAAAAGACATACCTTGTGAAGTTATTTGGGCTAAAATATTAACACAATCCAATTAAAAAACATTAGAATCAAGAATATCTTCCATTTAGCTGCATTTCTTCTGAACTTACTAAATATATTATTCAGCAGCACTAGGGAGAGTATTTTCTCAATTAAAAATATTTTGGTCCACAGAGAAGGGTCAATTTCAAGTTTATGAATCATAAAATGCAACTGTAAATGATATGGCAGCCAATTTTATTTTAAAAATTAAAAATCAAAAGACATTGTAATAAATATTGTACATTCTTCAAAAACACAAGGGACTTACTACAATTGGGACAGTTATGACTGAGAAACTGATTAAAGTATGCAAATACTTTAATTTATGTACAACATGCACAATATTACTGCATTTTGCTTATCTTTTCTTAATCAATATAAAAATTGTGTATTTAAAAACTTTGCCTAACCACTGCAGTGTATACCTGAAGCTGAAACTGAATAATACTGAATGTCTACTATAATTTAATATATATAGTCATGGAATATGGAGTACAGCATAGGGAATAGAATCAATGGAATTGTAACAGCTATACACCATGTTAGAGGGGTAGTAGATTGGGCGGGGTTATCACTTTGTGAGGGGGGTAAATGTCTAAGTATTACAATTGTTTTGCATACCTGAAGCTAATAAAAGAAATTATAAAATAACTTTGCCATATGTATGCAAACAAAGTTGTTTTCTATTTTGTAAAAAGAATTTTATTTTTTCCATTCATTTTTGAAGACAGTTACCACTATGCTGACTAATGGTAGTCAATAACTAATTTCTAGAAGTATGCAATTTCATTATTCCAGTACCCCCATTTCAAAAGTGTTCCAGGCTGCAAAACTTCTAAGTTTACCTTAATCCCAGCTCACACCGCCTGGGCCATGACTGTGCATGCATCACACCAGCCTGGACCATGACTGTGCATGCCTCATACCAGCCTGGGCCATGACTGTGCATGCATCATACCAGCCTGGGCCATGACTGTGCATGCATCACACCAGCCTGGGCCATGACTGTGCATGCATCACACCAGCCTGGACCATGACTGTGCATGCCTCATACCAGCCTGGGCCATGACTGTGCATGCATCCTTCTTTCCTCAGCCACTGGAACTTCCTTGAAGCAAGGATTTGATGTTACTGACTTGGTATCCCTTTTAGTACCTTACCATGTGCCCGGCACTGTTTAACTATTTTAATCCTTATTAACCCCTGAGATGGGCATTCTAATTACCCCCACTTACAGATGAGAAAACTGAGGTGGGGAAAGGTTAGGTAATTCAACTATGATTCCACATCCTAAACCGTGATTAAGCCCAGGCAATCTGGCTGCAGAGCCCATGCGTCTAACTACAACCTCATGTGGCTCTCTCTGAGTAAATGTCTGTGGTTTTTTTGTTCAAAAACTGAATGAATGAATGAATGAATGAATGAACAAACGAACAGGAGGAAGGCAATGACAATCATTGTAACAAGGATGAGTAAAAAGATCAGTGAGAGGAAGTGCCTATCATACAACTTTACGTTGTATGATAGGCACAGTTGAAAGGTCTGGAGTTAGAACCAGCACTTTTCAAGGGAAAGTGACTTAAGTAAACAGGATTGTTTACTCAGCACACCAACAGCCAGGATGCCAGGAGTCAAGAAAACAAACATGTTTTCCCCACTGCTGATAACAGAGGCCTCCTCATTTTGGCTGTTTACTCAGACCCTGATAACCAGACACTCTCCCGCTGAACCAGGATGTTGTGTGGCCTGTTCTGCCAGCTCCTGGGTTTCCGACCGGGCCCCGTGGTGGCAGGCCTGGCCCGCAGCTGGTGCCTGTAAGACAGGAGTCAAGTCCTGAAGAGCAATTCCTGAAATGTCTGGGACTGGAGGTGGTGGATGGTCTGAGGCATCGGGAAAGGGACTCAGGGTGAAGGTGAAGGAAAATGCTAGATTTTCATCATGCAGCACCTAACGGTACCCTTGACGGGGTTGGAAACAGGAAAGAAAATTGCCCTGGAAAGGAGCACACTCCAGTGAGGTTTGGGTTTCCTGAGTTGGAGACATTTGCAAATTGGTCAGGAAGAGAGAGAAGGTGGCCACACTGGGAGGGCCACCACGGCGTCCTGGGTCTCCTCGCCTTCCAATGAACAGAACTCAGAGGTGTTGGAAAGAAGGAGGGTGGAGAGGTGATGGAGACACAGGTACCACCGAAAGGAAGGAATACAGGACGAGAAGACATTGCTCAGAGAAGGAAAAGGAATAGCCATTGTCACGCCCCAGATAATCTCCACACCCTTCCCCTGACAGCCGTGGAGTAACAGCACTGAGAGCTCAGATCTTCCAGAAAGAACTGGCTCTTGGCTGCCTGGCTTCCAGCTACTTCGGCACTTCCTGAGGGACCCGGGTCCTGCTTGGCCCTCCCTTCTTTTCGCAGCCTCACATCTGCACAGTGGTCTTCCTCACCCAACCCAGCCTAGTCTCCTGTTTTCCACAGGTGTTTGCTACCCTGAACCTGCTTTTTAATTCTATTCCACTGTCTGCTGCTTGCAGGGTTGGACTGATGCCCTTCCCAAATCTCTGAAAGTGACCTTCCTTTTTTTTAAGACCCACAGAAAATCCTAGTGTCATGTTATCTGGTCATCTCCAGGAATCTAGGTCCCAACATTCACTTATCAATTAATTATTCATTTAATCAATCGCCTTAATAGGTATTAATTAAGCATCCACCACATGCCAGGCACTATGCTGAATCTGGGAATACGACAGTAAACAAGGAAGTGACAACTCAGAAAACGAAAGACCAATGAGAGGTTCAGGGATCATCCCACCAGACTGAAAAGATCCTCAGTTCCACGCCACACGACTTCTGCTGTGGTTGTTGCCTTCTACACTGTACACATTCAGTCACTGCCGCCGTCCATGGGGCGACAACAGCACAGTGTCACCAACTCCCCTGGTGGCCTCAGGCTTGGCATTTGCTGGCTACCTTTTCTGCTTCCCACTCTGCCTTCCTACACACACACACACACACACACACACACACACACACACCACACACACACCACACACACACCACACACACACACACCACACACCACACACACACACACACACACACACACACACACACACACACGTCAGGCAAAACATTTCCATTTGGGTGGAGCCACCATGAATTTGGTTTACATAAAGCATTAACCAAAAAGTGAACCCATCTGATCAAGCTCTGGGTCTGAGAAGTTGCTGATCAGGAGCTGGTGTCCAGGGGAGGCTGGACGGTTGTGAGGAAGCCTGCGGAAATGGGGCAAGAGAGGCCGCACAGAGTGCTGGGTCAGCCCTAGAGGCTGTACCTGCAAATGGGCTGTCATGGGGGTGCTGACTGAGTGTCCCTTCCCCAGTCCTCCCACATCCATGTGATGCAATGAAGCTAGGGACCCCTGCACCCTGAGGAGCTCTTGGAAAAGGCCAGCGGAATAGACAGTGGGGACTGCCTGATGAAACAGCCACACTTAAGGCTGTGGGGTAAGGCCGGGCTCTGGGGGGGTAGCTGTTTGAACTCCAAATCTGCCACCCTGGTCCTGTGACAATGAGCAAGTCCTTTAGCTTCTGTGGGCCTCAGATTCCTCTGCTATAAAAGAGGGAGAGGAGCTATTCCTGCTTCATTGAGCTATTGTGAGGGCTAAATGAGATCATGTCTAGAAAGCACTTACCACAGTTCAAGGCAACTCAAACGTGGATGGTAATGGTTGGTGATAATTATTCTTGTGGGCCTGGCTTTAGCCATTATCTTAACTGCAATTGCTTCTATTTACCATTCCACTCTCAGTAAAAAAAGGAAAACTAAAATATAAATTCCCTTCCACTGTCAGGGAGTTTTCTGAAACTACACACATCGTGAGTATTCCTGGGTCACTGGACTCGCTGTAGACACACTAGTCAAACTCATTGAGGAAGTGGCCTGTGAGCCTCTGATTCAGCTACTAAGGGGTCTTTGCTTTGTCCACTCACAGCAGATTCTGAGAGAAGCAAGGGTCTCAGGCAGAACAATGGGATAGATTGTGCCTCTCACAGAAATTCCACCTGTGGCTCTGAGCAGCAGGTTTGATCTCAGGCTTGCTGCCAATTAGGAAGTGAAACCCTTTCCGGAACACTTGCCGTTTTGTTGGTTTTCCCCTGGAGATCTAACCATGTCACCTAGAAACTTTTAGCTGATGAGCTCTGCTCTGTACGGAGTGTACCCCTGTAAAACCTGACAAGATGTTTCATGGGCTCCCTAATACGCTTAGGGGTGAGTGGCGACACTGTAGCCCTTCCCCCTAACCTGTGATTGGACACCCTACCCCGCCCCCCACACACACACACCCCAGGTGTGCATTTCCTGTCACCTGAGCAAACTCAGGGCTATGCACATGGTAGGATGTAGTCACACTGAGAGCTGTGTTGTTACAACTGTCTCCTTTTGTAACCCAAAGGCCTAAATGAGAGGCTGTGAAATAAAAAAGGACCCTTGTTTCTGCTGACAGGTTTGCGTTAAGAATCTGGAAAACTGGTTTCAGTTTGAGGGCCTCTGGGCAGGGCTGGGGTTGACAGCAGGGGCCGAGGGCCTAGACCTTCCCACATTCATTAGAAGTGGAGTGACTGCAAACCAGTTCTGCAGATAGCACCCTGTGGTGGGGTTTTCTTGGGCCAACTGCTTACTTTAGAGCCAAGGAAGAACAATGGGAAATCTTTTCCCATGACCTTCTTTTTGCCCTCATTTGAAATGCCATTGTATTTGTAACATAAGATAAGAGGGAGTAAGTTCTGCAGCTCTTCAGGGACGACAGCTGGGCCATCTCCACCTCAGCCTGCCAATCCTTCCCTCAGCCAGGCCTTCACTTGAGAACCAGGCAGGAACCAGCCAGCAGAGGCAGCTATAAATACTCTTCTTGGTGTCTGACTTCCCTCAGGAGCCCACAGCTGAGGGGCAGGGCCCCGGGGGAAGCACCTGCTTCTTCTAAGGGCACATCCGCCCCTGGGCCTGGCTTCCTTGTCCCCTGCCTTTGGGTGGCACTTTCTGTGGACATTTTCCAGCTCTGAGGAAGCCAGGCTGTAACCCAGCTTCCCAGCAAGGTCTGAGCCTCATTGTCACTGGGGTTGATAAAACTGAATGGCTGCACATAAAATGAGGAGGGAAGGAGAGGAGATGAAAGGAAAGGACCCTTTTCATAGAATGCTTTTCTCCTCCTGATTCACTTGTGTGGGGAAATTTGACACAACTGCTCATCAGTCAGGCCCCTTTCCTCCTGCTAAGGTAGAAACTTGACAGTTGAGAGCCTTTTTTTTGTTTTGTTTTGTTTTGTGTTTTTTTTGAGGGCAGTGTCACTGGGCCTCATATGTGGGACCCGAACCGGGGCCGCTGGCTTCCCAAACCAGCACTTAACCACCGCACCACTCAGCCCGCCCTTTTGTTTGTTGTTTTAATTAATGATTATATCCTTTCTTCAGTTTTATTTATAAAGTGTGGACTAAGAGATCCCTTATGGGCATTTTAAATAACCCAAAGTAAGTCACACAACAGCTAATGTTCAGTTGTAAATGGAGTTCTGTCATTCAAAATGAGATGGAATTAAAAGCCGCATATGAGATGAGGGAGAGTTAACAGTTTAACAGTCCACTGGATGACAGTTCTCACACTTCAGTGAACTGAAGCGTCACCTGGGACACTTGTTTGAAGGACAGGTCCCTGGTGCCCACCCCCTGAGATAGAGCCCATAGGTCTGGGCCTGGGACCGCGACTCTGCCTTTGCATCCCTAAGTAATTCTGACTTTTATACTATGGGTTAGGACCGCACTTTGAGAAACAATGCCCTAATACAGAGGTTCACAAAGTGAGGGCCCTACAGCAGCAACAGCAGCACCAGGGGATTTGTTAGAAATGCATGTTCTCAGGCCAACTCCAGACCTAAGAAATCAGGCACTCTGGGGGCAGGGCCCAGCAATCTGTTTTTAACAAACCTCCAGGGGATTCAGAAGGTTGAGAAACACCACGCTGAGAGATTGCTTACAAGCCAGGAGGGCAGCCCTGGAACAGTGGTGACTCTAGCATGCAGCCCAGCCTGAGAACCACTGTTCTGGGGCCATTGAAATGTACTGTAAGCTATAAAGCCTCCATGGCCCCTATTTTCTGAGCATCCAACTTTTTGAGCCAGGGTTAGAGTCAGTGACAGAAAGGGGAAAGAACATGGGCTTTGTTTCAGAGAGACAAGGATTCAAGTCTTGGTCCCAAATTGAACCTCCCTGAACCTCAGTGTTTTCACCTGTGACATGAGAGGAATGCTACCACCCCACAGTGATGCTCTGAGGGTAATGCAAC
Source organism: Aselliscus stoliczkanus (assembly GCA_033961575.1). Taxonomy (NCBI): domain Eukaryota; kingdom Metazoa; phylum Chordata; class Mammalia; order Chiroptera; family Hipposideridae; genus Aselliscus; species Aselliscus stoliczkanus. The sequence goes on along the minus strand of CM066740.1, from coordinate 18,131,756 downwards.
AGTATCTGGATAGCGCTTAGACAGCGTCGGGTGCATTGTAGGAACTTGATTTTCTTCTGTGTCTCTTGGCAATCGTTATTTCCCTTAGTTTAATTGGGGTCTGGAATGAGATTCTTAATCTTTATCTAAACACGCCTTGAGGGTTTGTTCTCCAGGGAGCATCAAAAAACTCATTTCAAAATTCATCTCTCATGTTAGTGTAAATGCATGAAGACCTCAGTGAGCAATCCTAATTTTAAACATTGGTGTGTGAGTATAAAAGTAGCTCTATGCTGTTTAACATGATTTGACTCGGCAGCCATAGTCGCCTTATTCATAAGTGTTTCCTTAATGGGCAAAACCATATCATTTTATTATCAGGTACCTTGCACAAACATTTCACTTTCTCAGTTGATCTCTACCCTTATAAAATGCCAGGTGAACTTCCATCCGTTTGGTGACAGGGATCTGTCATTGACTAGTGTAAAGAAATGTGTGTGTGTGTGTGTGTGTGTGTGTGTGTCCACTTATAATTCAGTTGGTTGGAATATCAGCCAGAAACATATATTTACAAGAGAGCAGACTCAGGAAGCACTCTGGCATGAAGCTATGCTGCCTGTTTTATATTTTAGATAATACATAATGGTTTTATTGACCCTAAATAAACATGTGACAACGACTACTTCAATAGATTCTAGAGATGAAATGCCTGCAAACATGCCTGCCCTTGAGGCAATGATGGAGGCACATGCTGTGTAATTCTCAAGCTTTGCCGGCCCACGTTTGTGGGAGTGAAGTAGTGACCCGTGTGCATTCAATGATCAAATGTTCCACATACTCGTATCAGGATGGAAAGCCTGCAGCAGTGTACAGCCCTGGGTGGCCTACTAGTTTAATTTATAGTAGACCAATTGGCAGCCCTTAGGGCAGAAAGAGGTAGATGTACCCAATGTTCATGGCCAACTAGTACTTTAGCTTGAGCTCTAACAAACATTGACTGAGGGCCTGCCCTGTGCTAAGCACCTTAACACGCACAGTCTAGTGCAAGGCTCACAAACAGTTTTCACCAAACACTTTTTACCCGCGAGGAAACGGAGGCACAGAGACAAGAAGGCATTCGATGAACACCATACGACAAGTTACTAAGCAAAACCAGGATGTCAGCAAGGGTCTTGTCTCCAAGACTGTGTTGTTCTACAACGCAACAATGTTTCCCTCCACAAGGTAAAATGAATATTCCAACTGTCACTAATTTGGAATTTGTAATCCATCTTACAGAGGACAAAATAAAGAGCACCAATCGCAAAGCTTTATCACACACCAGGCATTAAGGAAATAGAGTTACAAACCACTCATTCAGCTGTAGGACAGTCGAAAATGAAGACAAAGGAGAAACTTGGGCTGACCTGGCTTCTGATTGGGCCCCAATTTCAAGGGCATGCTGGTTTCTGCCTTTTTCCAAAGGCACATTTCCCAGACAGGAGGTGCTGAGAAACTGAACCTGAGCAGGGAAACAGGGGTGCTCTCATTTATCCTAGGAGGGATTTCTTGCTTTCAATTGCTGATTCACTTACCCATTCACTGATTCATCCAGTCAGACTTCATTCATTCATGGTTTTTTATGAATAAGGCAACTCTTTGTTTGCCCATATATCTCCTAAAACTATTTCAGAAACCTACATATCCTTTTGAACTTTTTAAAGATGAAATCTAAAGTCTCTCTCTTCCTGTATTTAAATAGTTGCAAAGAGTGTAATCTGGGCATGCAGTCAATATTGACAATTTAAAACAAAACGTGATTGTTTGCTTTTACATGTATCCAAAGGACTATGATACCACAGTAATTGTATATTTATTTTCCAAAACTTAAAAGTATATGATGACCTTTTAATAGTAAGAACATTTAGTGTTCTTTTTCCCTGAATTCATATTTCCATTCCATTTCTCAAATTTTACCCTATTGTAATGTAGTTCATGCTTGAAAATCTCTTGTTAATCACCCTAGCATAATTCTATGTGACAATAATATAATAAAAATCAACATGATTTTTAAAAATTTCTTATAATCTTAGCCTTTAGATGTTTTAAAATTTTCTCTGCATTGAGTTATTTGGTATTAGAACAAAATTGATTAAAACAATATAAACATATTATAACTTTAGACAATGCACCATAAAATCATGGAGAAATGAGAGGCATGCCTTTCTTTTTGAAAGTGGAAGGTGATCTGGGAAAGGAAAACCTTTCCCATGGGATCTCCCTTGCAGGCATCTTCTCAGGCTGATCTTATTAGGAAAAAGTACATGTGGAAGTGTAGGATCTGGAAATTAACTCCCTGAAATAAAGCCAATCTAACATACCCCATCTGGAAGGCTGCTTCCCCAGGAGCCAAAAGCACAGAGGCTCATGAAGCGCACTGAGATACATATGCAAACAACCACTGAAGGAGTCAGATGGTATAACTGTTAGGGATCCGTCAAGAGACAAGCCCCATTAGTAATTTGTACAGGGGAAATCTAGTGTAAAGAATTGTTAACTAGACAAAAGATGAACTACTAAAAGGGATAAAAAAGAACTGTAAGGTAAAACGGAGGCAGAAACTGGGAAGGCAGCTACCACCCCAAAGGCTGAGTGGAAAGGAAATGAAGACCTTAGAAACTTGGAGGATGTAGATGTAGGCCCTTGAAGAGAGGGAGGGCTGCTGTGAAGAAACCGGGTGCAATGAAGAAACAGGGTACTGAAAGGTGTTCATCTCAGGCCCCTGAGAGCTGTCACCAGTGTGGTGCACGCTGAGGGGACCCTCTGCACCCCGATTTGCTCGAAACTGCATTGAAACAGCACATGGAACAGCATCCCGACGTTCCCCTTCCGCTTTGCAGCGCGCTCTTTTGGTAGAGCGTAATATTGAGCGGGCTGTCAAAGGAGAAATGCAACAGTCCAGCTGCAGGATGACAAAGCAGGACAGAAAAGGCTGGGTTTCAGAAAGGAGCAGAAAGGCAATACATTAACAACTGGCACAAGCCTCCAGAGAAAACTACAGTTAGAGGATTACATGAGTACAGAGAAAGGGGAAATGACTTTTAACCTCCCTCTCTCCTCTAATCAATAGATTGATAGATACTGAGGTAACTCCTTTGGTCTCAATTGTATCTGCAGTTTTTAACAGAGAGTAATGGAAAGCAAAATAACTCCCTCACAGTGATGCCCAGTGCTGAGAATCTTGCCCCAGGTTCACAAAATGTTGACATTGTTTCTGTTTGAGTGCAAAGGGGGCAGGTTTTCTTACATGTTCAGGAAGCACAACCAGAATTCTCAAGGGGCAAATTATTTATCTGTCTTTGTGACAACGGCTCATCCGAACACTGCTCCTTGAAGATTATTTTTGCTACTGAGCTTTTTTTGTCCTTTGATTCCTGCCCAAAACGAGTAGGAAGGCAAAGAGCTGAGGAGCATCTATTTTCATTTCTCATATTTGTTTTGAAGTGAAATGATTTCATAGAGCTACCAAATTGGCACCAAGTTCTCCCTTTCACCAACCCCCCTACAGTCTTTATCACCGCAGTCAAGAATACATTAAAAAAAAAAATTCATGTCAGTCCAACCGTGATAGGATTTTATTTCAAAATCATTCTCTGTTGGCTTTATTTGTACAAAACTTGCTGCCATATTCTATAAAACACCCCATTACTCATCTCAAATGTCTTTAGAAAGAAACCCTCTGAAAAGCCACAGGATGGGACTGGTAGAGACAGAAGGCTGAGGAATTTCTATTTCCACCACTAACGGGCCATGTACGTGAGAAAATAACTTGGTTTCTCATCACTTCCCTCAGCTTCTCCCCCAGAACCATGTTTACAGCCACTGGTCTCAGGGGATGATGGGAAAATACCACGTGCGTGTTGTTGAGCCTTCCTAGGATGGATGGGACCAGGGGCATCCACTAGGGGAGACCTTTCTACACAGCTGTACACTCACAGCCCTTTTTTATGACCTTATATTGATATTCCTGTTTTAGTATGGTTTTTGTTATTTTATTGAGGTAAAGTGCACATATTGATGACTTTTTACATAAATATGCACCTATGTAACTACCTCTTGATCAAGATATAAAGTAATACCTTGGTTTGCAAGCATAATTTGTTCTGGCAACAAACTACTCGTATTGCAAGACATTGCTCATTTACCACGTTAAAATGTATGAGAACTGTTTGCTCATCTTGTGGAACATTCGCAAACCAAGTTACTCGTAATCCAAGGTTTTACTGTATTTCAAATATACTCCCCAAAATACCTATGCCTTTCCTTAGTCAATATCCATTCCCACTCCTTGAAGTAAGTACTATTCAGACTTGACACCATAGGCTTTTTGCCTCTACTTGAACTTCATGTAAAGGAAATCTTACAGGATGTACTCTTTTGCATCTGGCTTCTTTCACTCAACACTGTCTGTGAGATCCATCCACAACTAGCTCCCTTCTCTTTCTTGCTAAGTATTGTAGTATTCCAAATTGTAACTATACCTCAATTTATCTATTCTACTGTTGATGGATATTTGGATGGTTTCCACTTTGGGGCTATTGTAAATAAAGCATTTATGCACATCCTTGCATGTATCTTTTGGTGGATATATATATATATATATGTAATTTTTCTTGGGTACTCTATCAGTCCAATCAGAAAAGCAAAACCACATAATAATCTGAATAGGAAACATTGAACATGAAGCTGGAGTAACAAGGGTTTAATATGAAGAATGTTTAACATAACAGGAGTAACAAGTAAGAAGTAAAATGAAATCTAAAGACTTTGCAGAAGGAGAATATACCAACCCCAGGACTGAGACACAGCACTCAAGGAAGAGCCACATCCCCCCTTTGCCTCAAGGCCTGTTCTGAGATCCAGACCTTGTTCCAGAAGGCATGCCCATGGCTCATGGAATAGCAGAGAAGTCCCTGTGATGCTGTGCTGGTGGAACCTTCTGGAAATCTGCCCTCTGAAAGTTTCTGGAACATCCATCCTCTAACAGGTAAAGCTGTTCACAGGGCAGTGTCATTCCTGAGGCACTCTACTACAGAACTGACCACAGGGCTGCCCGGAGAAGCTGCAAACCACTATGTGCTGCTGGCCACCACGCACTGCAGTTGCCAAGAACTGGAGAAACTGCGGGTGCTGCAGGAGCTGGACTCTGGGAGACCATGTGCCTTGCAGGGGAAGCTGCATGTGCTGTGGGGGCTGGTGGCTGGAGAAGCACATTGCAGGAGCCTGAGGAGCCGGCACTTTGGAACCAGGGAGCAAAACTCTTCCTCCAGCAATGTCTCACCAACAGCCTCTACTGACTAAGCTATGGTACCAGCTCACAAAGGGAAAAAAAAAAATTTAAAGGGCCCAGATCCATTTTCACAGAGCAGTCTAAAAGGGTTAATGTGTTGCTGAGAGACGCTGAATCAAGAACTGGCACAGATATATACCTGGGGTGGGACTACCGGGTCACAGAGGTGCTGCAAATTTAGTTTCAGTGGGTTAGACACATTTTCAAAGGGTTGAGCCAAGTATCGTTTCATCAGCAATGTACAAAAATTCCAGTGTTTTTCAGATACTTTGTATTGTCTGTCTTTCTCATTTTAGACATTCTCATGACTATGAAGTGGTGTTCAGTATGATTTTATTTAGCATTTCCTCGATGAGTGAAGATGTTGAGCATATTGTCATATGCCTGGTGGACATTTAGAAATCCTCTTTTTGAAGCGCCCATTCAGGTTTGTTGCCCAATTTTTACTAAGTTGTCTTTTTCTTACTGATTTGTAGGAGTGATTTTTATATGCTAGATACAAGTGCTTTATCCGATATGTATATTCCAAATATTGTCTCCCAATCTGTGGGTTACCCGCATTACTTTTTAAAAAACACATATTCACAGAGACAGAAGATCACCATACTGTCTCATCCAAGCTGCTGCCTCCATTAGGGTAAATATCACAGGCCACAGAGTCATGGTGACATGCTTATATAATTGAAATAAAGTAAATTAATCTTCTGGAGTTGGTCTCTGCACTTCCTTCAAAAGGCAAGTGTATATTTTAAGGATCATCCTCATCCATTTAAAATAATTGTTCTCCTTTCCCTCTGCCAGTTCAATTGTTGAGGTCAAAGATTCCTGAGGCTGAGGAAAAGATCCAGGATTTAAATGCAGTATGGAAAGCTTCAGTGAGATAAAATCAGGTTGTCTCCCTCAGTTTCCCAGGGAGACATTTGCTTAAAAAAACAACAGTGGAACAGTGCCACTTCTGAGCACTGCAGTGGTACCCACCCTTCCCTGTCATTGTGTCTTATGATTATATGCTTGGCTCACTGCTTTTCTTCTTGATGTGAAGTTATTTGAAAGCAGGAACCAAACAGATTTTTTTTTCCATCTGTATAACCCCAGGGTGATCCCAGGAACTACATCTCAAGGAATGTGCCCTGAATGTCTTGATGGAATCATAGCAATAATCTATTCCAGATGTGGCATGAGACGCAACCTGAGTTTTTACTTATTGTCACTTTAATTGAAGTTGGGGCTGGTGGTGGCTAATAAGGGAGAAGATGGGAAGCTAGAAGAAAAGTCTGATTTCTTAAGGCATTAAAAAAAAAAATGGGAAATTGGAAGCCCCAGCACAATCCTTTGGAGATGGGGACTGATAGGAGAGGAAGAAAACAGTCTAGTTCAGACCAAGTGGGAATCAGAAGGGGTCTGACGATGGGATGCTGAAGGAAAGGCTGGCCGAAGAGCCAACAGAGCAAAGCATAGGAGCCAATCAGGAACCCCTTAGGCGTGCGGGCCAACTCCAGCTGCACGTTAGACTCACCCATGGAGGAGAATAAGCACCAGTGCCCAGGCCTCACTGCATAGCAGTTGATTCAAAATGGGGTGGAGCAGGCATCTGCATTTTAAATAAGTATCTCAGGTGATTCTGGTGCATGGTGAGGGGTGAGAACACCTGCTCTAGAGCAAAGTAAGGCTGGAGGGCTTGTCTCCACAGATACAGCGAACAAACTGATGGTGTCAGAAGGGAGGAGGGTTGGGGAGCTGGGTGAAAAAGGTGAAGGGATTAAGAAGCACAAATTGGTAGTTACAAAATAATCATGTGGATGTGAAGTACAGCATAGAAAATATAGTCATCACCGCATAAATTATATAAATGTATAACCACCATGGTGTGCACCTGAAGCTAATATAAAATATTGAATGTCAACTGTAACTGACAAACATAAATATTATTTTAATTAAATATTTTAAAAAAGAAAGAAAAGGCTGATTTGTATGAATTCCCTTGAATGAATCCAGAGGACCCACCTATTTGGGGTCTGGGTGCTACAAAGTAAGTAGTTTAAACCTGGATCTGAGGGGTAGACTTAGCTTCCCATACTGAGGATTTCACTTTCTTTCACCATAGAGACAAAAGCCATAAAAGGGAGCTCTGACTTTGAACTTGGGTTAGAAAAAGCAAGGTGAATTAGAAAGCAGAATGGGTGACTCAACTAAGTAAAAAGCCACAACTAGCCAATTGTATCCCTTTGTACCCTGAGATAGGTAAAGCCATTTCAGCAACTAAAAGATTGAGACCAGGGCCGGCCGAGTGGCGCGGTGGTTAAGTGCTGTCTTGGAAAGCCAGCGGCCCCGGTTCGGGTCCCACATATGAGGGCCAGTGACACTTCCCTCAAAAAAAAAAAAAAAAGAAAAGATTGAGACCAGAGCATGGAGGCCTTCAATACCAAGGTAAGGAGATTTGATGCCTTACAATGGGTGGTGCCCAGCAGACTAGGGAACTGGTTCCTGGGGACGTAGCTTCACTAGTGAGTCAGTCTCAACTCTAAACACCTACAATTCTATGATATATACTATTGGCAAGATGCGAAGCAATTACTGGTTATTTTTGGATCTGCGTTCTCTTCACAGCTTGCATTAGTAACTTACATTTTCCATGTGAGTGCAACTGGCAGTTGCTGGCAGGGCTTAGGTCAAGTACCAAGAACTAGCAAACCTATGGGAAAGTTGTAAGCCCTGCAAATCTGAGGTTTGGAAAGAAAGTGCAAAGTCAACTACAAGATCCCCACCCACCTATATAATGATATGGTGTTAGAAAAAGAAAGTGGATGAGGTTAAAGGCATTATAATTATTGGTGTTGCTCTACACTGAAATCTGGGGGTTCTGTGCCACAAAAAAAAAAAAAAAAAAAAAAAAACCCAGCTGGAGAAACCAGCTCTCCAGCCACTTCCCATCTTGACCAAACTGTCACACAGCCAAACCCTCACAGCTCATGTCTAACGAGTCCATGTGAACCTTTCTAGTAGATTGTTTGGATAAGGCTACTTTTAAGACAATATATTGGACAATATAGTGCAACTTAAGGAGAGAAAAGAAATACATCGTTTTGGCAAAGGGCAGCTACACTTATTCATTCTATAAACAAACATCAGGTAATAACTGGTGATAACTATGTGCCAGACACTGTGCCAGGTGCCAAAAACACAGAGGAAAAAAATGTGATTCTGTCTTCATGGAGCTGAGTCTGAGGAAAAAATAGATGTAGAAAGAGAAAAACATAAGTCAGTGTATTAAAGTGCAATGATAGAGAAATGCACAGGAGGTCATGAAAGCAGTCAGCAGGGTGTAATCAGGGAAGGCTCCCTGGAGGAGTTGCTATCTGAGCAGATAGGTGGAATCAAGGATGGACTGAAGCCACTCACACTGGTTTGCAAAAGCCAATTACATACACTTCTTCCCAACTCAGCATTCAGTGACCAGGATGGTAACTTGAAATCAGCAATGGTGTGAGTATCCTCACCTCAGAAATCAATAAACCCAACAAACTGAGCCTTTTCCTCCTAGAAAGATGGCTGTTACCCATTTCCCAGCACACCACTGGGTAAGACATAGTCAGGATGGAAGGAAGGGCATGTCAGACAAAGTATACAGCTCAGGCAAAGGCATGGAGCCAGAAAAAGGATGGGGTGGGGACAGTCAGACTTTAATTTTTCTAAGCACAGCTGTAATAAAATGGAAAGAGAGGCAAGGGCTAGATATGGGGGGCATTATAAGTTGTGCTAAGGAGATTCCACTGTATCCAGTAGGGCACTGGAAGGCAAAGAAGGTTTTAGCTAGGGTATGATATGCTAATATTTTGGAAACATCCTGTTTACAACCATTAAAGCCTCTCCTTGATAATAAATAATAAGCATCTTATACAACCAGAATTGAGATTAGACTGGAGAAAATTTGCTCCTAAAACTGCCCTCAAAGTAAAAAATAAAACATAATGCAAAATACATTTTTAAATATAAATTTTAAAAAATACACCAAGTTTAGTTTCCTGATTCGTATTTCCCACCTCAATAACAAAATTTGGTCCAGGTAGGTGGTCTATAGAAGGTGTAATAGTTAGAGGGCCAGCCGAGTGGCTCAGTTGGTTAAGAGCTTGCTCAAGAGTGCGAGCTGAGCTCTGAGCAATGGCGGTTCGATGCCAGCCCGAGCTGAGTTGCCATTGAGCTGCCAACACTTGGCAGGATGGCTCAGCTAAAAAAGAAACAATGTTTAGAAGGTGTAGTAGTTTAGGTCTAATGAGAAGTTGGAAGCCACACAGTGGGTTGAGTGGGGGAGTTTAATATACAGAATTGTTAACTATGATAAAAAAATATAGATAAACAGAAACTCTATATGGTACTCTAAGGTTGAGGGAGACTACCCAAGAAAGGACAAACTTGAAGGGGTATGCAAGTTAGAGAAGGTAAGTTCTGCCCGCCACATAGCAGAGAAGGTTGCTATGGAGCTGGTCTGAGTTGCTGGGCAAATAATAGGCCGCTCTTTGGGGTGAAGGTGAGGAGCCTGACATCAGAACTGGCATGGGCAGGCCGGCCGAATGGCTCAGTTGCTTAAGAGCTCGCTCGAGTGCGAGCTGACCTCTGAGCAACAGCAGTTTGATGCCCAGCCCAAGCTGAGCTACCATTGAGCTGCCAACAGGTGGCAGGATGGCTCAGCTTAAAAAAAAGAACTGGCGTAGGCATCCTGCTGGCAGGGACAGGACGTCTTCAGAGAGCACAGCAGTGGGGCCTCTGGTTTTCATTAGAAGCAGTTATGGAACGCTTATCGCCAGGCTGAGGCTGTAAGGATGCACCATGTTCTGGTCCTGAGGTTGGACAAGTTCCACTGGGGATCCACACAACCACACCACCTACCCCTGGTCCAGCCTGGAAACCAGAGGACAGCCTCTTTGTACTGCAGGTTCCCTCCAGTGCCCTCTGTTTAAAAAGCTTAACACTTTAAACTCACCTACTTCAAAGTTTTATTGTGTGTGTGTGTGTGTGTGTGTGTGTGTACTACATGACACAAAAATATAATGTTACCTATTTTGTTGCTTCCTTTAAAGGACAACTACCTAAAGGAATCTCGTCTTTTATCACAGAGCATATTGAAAGGTATATTTGGAGCCAAGCGGCTCCAAATAAATCAATAACTGACACAGGAAATCAAACACCCCAGCCAGAACTGAAAAAAAATGTGGCTATTCTCTTAGCTTTTTTGGTCTACAATACTGAAAAGCTAACTGTGCTGGGCTTCCCGTGCCACCCCTAGATTTCAAGAAGTTGTTGGCCACTTGTTTTGGGTATCCACTTGGGGCCCTTGGCTAAGTTGCAGCTGTAAAGGGAGTCAGCTCAGGTTCTGATGTGGTTTCAGTGTGATCGCTCTGAGGCCCCATTCATTCCTCCCAGCCACTGAGTGCTCTCTGTGGGCAAGGTCCACTTCCCCAACTTACTCACAGGTCATTGTTCTGGGATGCTCGTATTTCCCACAGTTCCGTTGGGTTACACCATATGCTCCATTTTCCACTGTCTCTCTTTGGAGAAAAAATCAAGTGGTGCTGTGGTTGCTTAAGTTTTGGGAAGGTACAAACAAGCTCTGGTCATGAGGGATCATGGTTAAAAGCCCAGGTTCCAGAATCAGACATACCCCAGTCACAGCATTTAGTGAAGCTGTGCGTAAAGCCTTGAAACCTCAATTTTCTCATCTGTAAAATGGTCATAAAAAGTCACTGTTCATGTGATTGTTAGAATTGAATGAGATAATCTGCCAGAAGTACAGAGAAAGTACCATTGCACAGTAAATACTTAGTAATAGTTATTATTATGCTGTGCTGATGGCTAAAACTTAAACTCCCAGAGAAACAGTCAGCTCTGTCATTATGTTCCTCAAAATGCTAAAAATGTAACAGTCATTTATACTTATGATTTTCAGTATAATTATTACCCAACTGAAAAAGGAATGGGTTTTGATGGAATATTTTTTACTCTCCCCTGGATTCATTCACTCCCAGAGTAAAGAATTTGCAAGGATTTGCCTATGATTTTTTCCTTTCTCTTTTCAATTCGGCTGATGGTATTGTTCATTATCCACTTGAGGTGGCATTAGAATACATTAATGTTAAAATATTTAAATTTAGAACAATGTGTTTGAAATGCCATTAGGAAGATTTATCATCTGTAATGAGAAATCAGTGCTCCATTAGCTACAATCCCCAATTCGGTACATTTGGAGACCTCCAGCTCAGATCAGTACCCAGCAACTCCCCGTCTGTGTCCCCTGATCTGTGTGTATGGTCGTTCTTGGTTCACTAAGGGTTTGTTCTATTGACTCACTTTGCACCTCAGACACCAGCATCTGCATGAGTGCTCTCTACTCACATCAGCTGTTGAGGGCCATGTAGCCCAATATTGAGGGGCATGCAGTGTTGAGGACTGTGTAGCCCAATATTGAGGGACATGCAGGCTGACTTTAGTGGGCTTGGTGAATCATAAACTTGTCTATCTGCTTCTTTTGTTCCTTGCTGCACCTGGAGGGTGCTTACTATTTACTAAGGCATGTGGTGAGGATGGCCGGGTCCTTGGGACACAAAAGAAAGATGGCTATCTGGGTTAATGGAAGAAAACGGCTTAAGAAACTAACCAAGGTTTCACTGACCTTTAGACTATTGGTAAACAGTTAATGATCTACCTTTCACTGAGGTAATGCATATTTTTCCTACACGTACCCTTGCACGTACCTCCTACCTAAAAAATGTATATAAAGCCTGCAACAAATAAACTGGAGATCTATCTCTCCATTTTCTGTCTTTTACTGCAACAAACAGTTTCTGTCTTTCATTAACCGCCGACGCCGTGTCCACCTTCTCGAACCCTGGTCAGCGAGGGCTGGTCCCCCGCAATCAGCCTCAGGCCAATTTACAATGCAAGGAAAGGCAAAACCTACTTGTTGAACCAATGGTTAAAAACAGTGCAAAATATATTCCTGGAAAGTGAAATGATTATTTCCAACTTAGAGGACAGAGCTGTTGAGCGAAATTCTACCAAATCTTAAAGGCTGTACAATGTGGCTGTTAAAGTGTAGACTTTGGAGTCAAGTTTCCTGGGTTCAGGTCCCTGCCACCTGCTGGCTGTGATATCTGGAGCAGGTTGCTTTATGTCTCTATGCCTTGTTTTCCTCATCTGAAAAATGGGGATGATAATAACACCTGCCTCATGTTGTAAAGATCCCACAAGTTAATATATGTAAAGGGCTTCAAACATCTGGCACATGGTTAATGCTATAGAGGTATTTGCTGTTATTACCTCATCTTTGAAAAAGACTTAAGAGAAACTATAATTACAGGTTCTTCCAATCAATTAAGCACCTGAGAGCATTCCAGAAGATCCCTTATTTATAAGATCCTCTCCTTAGCTCAGACTTGCTCCATTTGCCAATTTTATACAAAAGGATAATGACCTACTTTCAAGTAGAAAGCCCCAAGGAAGTCACTTGAAGAGGAAAAACCCTCAGAAAATTCCCAAGTAATCTGCTAGGGTAAAAATAGCAGTGTCTTAAGCTGGCTTTAAAGCCAGCCAGCCCCAAACTAGTCTACTGTGTGACACGTTATGCTAGTGGGTGAGTAACGCGCTGTTTCTTGATCTGATACCAGGTCCCTGAGTGTGTTTACTGTGTGAAAATAGACCCAGTTGTGCCCTTGTGATTTGTTCACATTTATGTATGTATACTCAGCTTCAATATAAATTGTACTTAAAACAAATACCCTACCAGCAGATACAGTTCAAGCTCACCCACGAACCTCTGAATCTTCCCCATCTCCTTCATGGATATTTGAAAATTCCTTTGGCAAAGAGCTCCAATCCTCTTGGGACTAACTGCAGCCTGAGAATAGGTCGCCTCTAAATGGGACCCCTAAAACATCAGATAAATAATATTTGGGACATATTTATACTAAAAAATACTTGTTTACCTGAAATTCAAATTTAACTAGGCTTTCTGTATTTTTATTTGTTAAATTCAATTTTCAAATAAACTATTTTTTAGCATATGGATATCTCAAATGTTATGTGGAATGTATTTATACTAAAAATATACGTATTTATCTGAAATTTAAATTTAATGGGGTGTCCTGTACTTTAGCTGACCACCCTAATTCTGAATGATTTACACATAGTTATTCATTTAACTCTCGTACAACTGAATGAGGGAGGTACCATTATTAACTCTATTTTACAGGTAAGGAAAAGAGGCTGACTAACTCTTGCCTACCAAACCTGGCAACACCAAAAGCTGGCAAAAATGCAGAGCAACTGCAACTCCTATCATTGCTGGTGGAAATACACTTTGGAAAAGCATTTGGCAGCTTCTTAAAAGTTAACATACACCCTACCATATGACCATACCTACTGTATCACCTGTTAAAACACTTTGGAAAAGTTTTGATTGGATACTGTGAGGCTGAAGTCAAAAATAACTGCACACACACACACACACACACACACACACACAGAGTCACACAGACACACACACACACACAGACACACACACACACACACACACACACAGCACTCTATTGGTATGTCTGTTTCTCACAGGGACAAGGCTCAGGAATTCTGAAATTATTTATATACTAGAGAGAAACAAATAAGTAAATATATTGCAAATAATTACAGCCAATTTCTCACTATTGGAAAAAGAAGTTACAAATGAGGAAAGGAGGAATGCTTAAATGAACTCTCAGGTACTGGATTGGAGTTAGACATAATCAATATTGACTCATGTCTTGAAAGATACACACACACACACACACACACACACACACACACACACACACACAGAAAAATAGATAATAGACCCAAAAAGTGTATATTCATGAGTTAGCACATACACACATATTGCTTCGTTTTACCCACTGAGACAGCCTAGAAGCAATGACCCCCGGGCCCCTCCTGCCCAGATCTCAGTTCCTAATACCACTCTCCAACAATAGGAACCATGGCTCCTTGGAGAACTGGTTCATTCTAGAATTGGAACAGAAAAAAAAATGAGATGGGCCTGGAGTATCTTGTGGTGCCAGAAAGTAAGGAAGTACTAAAATATAAATTAAAAGATGGGGGAGGGCTACAGGGCCACCTGAAAGAGCCCCCAAAGGCCAAAGTTGGAGCCACTTGAGCAACAAAATAAATGATAGAATTGGATTATCACCCAAAGAACAAGGTAAATATCCATGAGTCAGTGCTAATATAATAACTGAATAAATAAACGAGGGAGAATTGACATGGCCTCCTTATAGAAGAATTCCAGTGAACAAATGTAGATGGAGTGAAGGAAGTAGACAGTCACCACTGGAAGATCACAGTAATAATTGCCAAAAGCAAGATGCACGGAAGGATGCCAAAATAAAGGAGCAAGAGGGTAAGAAGAATCAGGAGACTTGCATAGTCTCAAAGTAGCTTTCCTCAAATGTTTACTAATTACAAGAGGAAAATAATAAGCGTATGGTGAAGAATCCCAACAAACACTTCAGCCAAGTGATCAAGGCTAACATCACCAAGTGGCACCATATCCAAATTATGTCCCCCTGATACATGTACTGAGAAGGGCAACCTTCTATTGTATCCTTCCCCAAGCTACGTAGCCTTAATCTCATTGAGAAAACATCAGATAAACCCAAATAAGGGCCATCCTATAAAACAAATGACCAGTGTTCTTCAAAAGTGTCAAGATCATTAGAAACGAGGACAGACTGAGGAACTGTCTCAGGTAAAGGAAAGCTGAGGAGACATGACAACTAAATGAAATGCGGGATCCTGAAGAGAAAAAAATAACATTAATGGAAAAATGCTCCAAATAAAGTTTGCAATTTAATACATTGTGTCGAGGTTGATTTCTTACTTTACATAAATATTCTATGGTTATGTAAGATGTTACATGGGGGCTGGGAATGGATGAAGCCTACATAGCAACTCTCTGTACTATTTTTGTTTCTCTTGAGTCTAAAATTATCTAAGAATAAAAATATTACTCCAAAGTCATAAAACCACCTTTCTCCCATACACTCTCTTACTCTAGGATAAGAAAAAAATATATTATTAAAGAGTCTTTTTGGCTATAAGAACAGGGTCAGTCAAGTTACTATTGGAAAATCAGTGGACTACTAAATGATTTCCCTGGTCCACTCTTCATCTTTAAATCGGGTCAGGAATCCTAAAGAGTCTATTGTCCTCCCTCTTTCCTTCTTTGAACTTCTAAATCAGGATTTCCTACCAAATGCAGCTGGCCCCCCTCCCACACAGCTCAACACCTACATAGTGACAAGGCCCAATTGGTGGCCTCTGCCCCTTCTCAGCTCCCGCTGTATTTAGTGTTTCTAAGTGTGGCTTGGGGAAAATGGGTTCCCCAGAGGTACCACATGCTGTTAGAATGTCTGCAAACCATGGGGCCGGCCGAGTGGCTCAGTTGGTTAAGAGCTCATTCAAGAGTGCAAGCTGAGCTCTGAGCAACAGCTGTTTGATGCCCAGCCAGAGCTGAGCTGCCGCTGAGCTGCCAACAGGTGGCAGGATGGCTCAGCTTAAAAAAAAAAAAAAATGTACAATGTCTGCAAACCCTTCTTGAGTTTTGTGGGGAAAGCAATGCAGAGCAATCACCCAAAGCAACAGTTGCAAAGGCAGATCTTAAGAATCCCCAGATGCCTTATTTTTAGAGGAAAATAACCCCCATCTCTGAATGTATAAATAAACTAATAGTGACTAAAAAGTTAAAGACGTCTGCTGCCATCTGAAGATGCTGCCAACCTATGACATTTCATAGAGTGGGGTGTCTACTCCTTCTATCTTTCTACAAGACAGAGGGGTTTGTTTGTTTTTTAATTATTTTCACCTAAAACCAGATAGTTTACCTAATTAAGGTGTTAGATATTGTATGAGAAATAGACTGATCCCTGACTTTTCAGTTAGCTCACAAGGTAAAGGCCAATTTGGGTTCATATAAAATGTTTGCATATTGATAATACAAATCATTAGAGATAACTACTTTTTAAAAAGGACATGTTTTTGGCTATTGGAAGAACAGGCTACCTACAAAAAAAAAAACAAAACACCCAAAAGGAATAAACCACCACCAACAAAAATCAGATAACAAGGGAGACAGGATCTAGGTGGGAATACCTTTAACAGGTTCAGCACACATTGAAACTATCTTTTGAGGCTTAGGGTGTATTGGGACTTCTGGGATGAGAGATCTAACATCTTTGTCCCTTTCCCCAGGCACTAGGCCAGCTACTTAAGGCCTCAGAAATACACACCTAAGTTCATGGTGGTTCTGACTGCTGCAACCTCATCACAGCAAGGGATTAAGTGGGTATGTTCACTGGGCACATTGAGATTGTCCTGGAAGGTCTGCAAGGAGAAAGTGAAAATCAGAGCAATCCCTGGAGGGGAGAGGGGGTGCTCTCTATCTCATTTCCAGTTGATCAAGGGTTGCATCTTCCAGCTTCTCATTCTCAGAAAACCACAGTCCATGTTCCAAACTGTTGCATTTCCTCTAGATGTAGAAGGGCAATTTGGGATGGGTAACATAACAAACAAGAAAAGAGACATTCAAGGGAATCTGAGAAGGTGCACTGGATTTCTCTTTAGCATGTTCATGTCCAATGCCACTTCCACCATCCAACTTTCTTATAAAAATGAACAAAGGGGAATGAAACAACATGGAATCTATGTCTCGAGTCCAATGATAGCACTGAAACTATGTAACTCTGCAATGTTTGTTTAAGTGATAGGTTTTTCAGATTTTCCGAGGTCTGATGTTCATTCTACTTTCTAATCCCCAATCCCAAGAATGATGACCCCATATGTCTGGGGGGAAGACTGGGTTCTTCAGGTTTAAGACAGTGGTTTCACTCCACAGATGGTTGTGGGGCCTCAGGATCCTTCCCACCTCTCCAGGACGGATGTCCTACAGACTCTCAGGGAGCCCAGGTTCTGGGAGCGGGCGGATGCTCCAGAGGCCCAGGTCATGCCAGAGCACCATGCAGGCTGTGACTGTTCCCCTGGAGCTGTGGTGGTGGTGATGGCAGAGAGCAAGGAGAAACTGTGATTTGGGTCCACTGCTGCAAACCTGCCTAGGGCCCACTAGAAAGTGCCAACCTCTGTGGCCATATGTCATTGGTCACCAATGAACGATTTGTTTTGTTGTTAAAGCTTAAATGTGCAATATAAAGAGTTATTGGATGCTAAATGCATTGCTTATCACTTTGAAAGGTGATATATATATAATATATATATTATATATAATATATATTACATATATATTCTATGTATCAATAGATATAAATAGATCTATCTATATATCTCTCCTTTCAGAGAGTATCTGTGTGTATATACACATATATATGTATGTGAATATATGCATATTCAAATATACTTGATTCCAAGGATCAGTCAATTTCAGGCCCACATGCGAGAGATGATGTAGAAAAGACCCTTTACTTCAGTGGTTCTCACCCTTGGCTGTACCTTGAAATCACCTGGAGAATTAAAAATATATATACTGACACCTGGTTACCATCCCCAGAAATTCTGATATTACTCATCTGAGGTATAGCTGGGACATTCTAATGTGCATCCAAGGTTGAGAATCACAGCTTTGTTTATAGTCTAAAGGTTCCAATTCTAACCTTGTTAGTTTCTATGGGAAACCAGTAAGAGCCAGCTTCCTGTGTGGCCAGCAAGGGCTGCTATGGAGGCTAAGTACAGTCTGCTGATAGCTCAGGAAGGGAACGATTCATGCAGCTGGTGTGACATTGCTCTGGTACTTATCAAAGATAAGCTAAAACTCCATTGTGTACAAGCTGTAGCTACTGATGGGCTTCTGTCCGAGTGACATGCTAGAGTGGGGCTTAAACTTATGCAGCCATGAGCTCAAACAAGATAATACAGTTAGATAGTAGAGCTGTGGGCCGGGCCGAGTGGTGCGGTGGTTAAGCGCTTACTTGGGAAGCCAGCAGCCCCGGTTTGGGTCCCACATATGAGGGCTGGTGACTCTGCCCTCAAAAAACAACAACAAAAAAAGACAGTAGAGCTGTGAACTCTGGGTCACCTGTAGCATCCGGGCATCCACTGAACCTGGCTAGAGAGCTCTGCAGGCCTCTGCCCAATAGCTGACCCATCTCAGTGGAGATCCTAAGTCCCAGACAGATGGTGGAGTGAACTTGTGCCCTAGGCAATAACAGAGAGCTTCTAATTATGGATCTGAATTCAAATTAGAAACCTCTCCTGATTGATAAACAACAAATCACCTATCCTTGGAATGAACTGTTATGTTTGGATGTAAAACGGACTCCCTGGTTTCTCTGTCTCCAATTATCCAGCCAACCTAGAGTAATGGATACCTGAGCCCTTCCACACTTGAAGGCAGGGTGTGTATACATCACCTCGTTTCATCCCCACCACCGCCCTAAAAAGTGGCTTCCCATCCTGGCCTGTGTGCTGTTGTATCTAACGGGCGCCTGGCCATCTGTCAGCCAGTGGGTAAGTGGTAGTCGGGACATCAGCAGCAACTGCCTTTTAAACAGTGTGGTTTCAAGAGTCACATCTGCCTGGAGCCAAGGATGGAGGCTCCAGTCTCTCTCTTGCAAAGTCAACATCATGTCCCTGCCACACGCAACTGTGAGGGAGAGAGGGGGAAGCAGGGAGTGCTCCTGGTCTGCCTTTCATGAAGGGCAGTACGTAGCTGGATCTTTATGACCCCCTCAGGCAGCTGGTGGAACTCTCTCCCAGACCTCATTGTATTCATTCTCTGCTGCTTCAAAACAAATCCACAAGGTTAGTGGCTTAAGCAATACCATTTATGTCTCCCAGTGTCGGGGTCAGGAGTCTGAGCACAGCTTGTCTGGGTCTTCTGCTCAGGGTCTCAGAGGCTACAATCAAGCGGTCAGTTGGGCTGGGTTCTCATCTGGAGAACTTAGAAGAATCTGCTTCTACATTCACTCGAGTTGTTAGCAGAATTCATTTCTGGTGGCTGTAGAACTCAGGGCCCTGGCTTTTTGCCGGGGGGCCACTCAGCTCCCAAAAGTCACCCACAGTTACCTGCCATGGAGTCATCTCACAACATGGCAGTTTACTTCTTCAAAGGTACCAAGGGAGAGTCTCCTTCTCTAGACTAAGCCACCTACTCAAAGGAGTTACGTCAACGGATATCACCTCCACCACACGATGTAACCCGGTCAAGGCAGTGACATCAGCAGCTTCTGCCATCTTCTGTTGCTTAGAAGTAAGTCACAGGTTCCATCTGCACCCAAGAGGAGGGGATGTACAAGGGTATGACTCATTGGGGTTCACCTTAGGGTGTGTCTTGTCTGCCACACTCAGCCACTTGCTTTTGTGTCTGACACAGACTACAGGATTAGAATTCCTTTTGGATCCTTCTTGCCAGGCCTGAACTTGACCTAAATTTTTGTTACTGATCCCTAACTGCCTCCCACTAATTTTCCCCACTCTTTCTCCTTCCAGGTGCTTTTGCATGGTGCTGTTGTACATGTTGGTGGCAATCAGTCTTGACAAATGTCACCTAACCTCAGAGGAAACTGAGAAAGGTTAAGTGTCTTGTTCAAGGTCACACAGATTATCCTACAGATGGAATCTGAACCTGGGTCTGTTTAATCTAAAATCCCATGACCCTCTAGTCAGCTTAGCCTATATAGTGGAGATAGTCCACCCATCTACCAGAACTGATAATGAAATAATGCATGGGACAGTGCTTTGTAAATTGAAGAGTGCTATGCAAATATTTGTTCAGAATTTCACTCATTAAAAGTATGGACTTTTGGCTTCTTAACAAAACAGCCTCACTTGCGTTTGCCCTTTGAAAACTCCACGTCTAGGCAAAATTTTGTTTACGTAGTTTCTGGCACATTAACAGAGTTAAATCTTTTTAAACACTTGCAGTATAATCCAATGTGTAGTCTACAAAGCATGGGGGCGGGATTAATCAAAGAAAACAATCTTTAATCTCCTCTTCTTAGTCTTTCTTTGTTCTTTTCTGCTTTCTCTCAGCAGGTTTCCTATTTAGACCTATGATTTCCATGATTGAGCCACCAATCTTGGGAGAAGCAAGCTGTCTCTACAGAACCCCTTAATATCCAAAAGTATAAAGAAAAGCACAGAAGCCCACTTGGGGTCCTGTGCTGCCCATCAGAGCCCGGAGCTCTAATTTCAATCAGCAAGATTTAGGAGCTGAGGCTGCTGGGAGAGCCTGGGATGGGGGCTGCGGGGAGGACGGGAGTCTAAGACCCAGGCAGGTCCCGGTTTTAGCACCAAACTGGTAAGACCTGAATCTGGTTATGATTAGGCTTGCATTCTCTGGACAACGGATGGTGTTCTTAAAAGCAGAGAGGCAAACAATGACAGCATTGTTTGAGAAGTCTGGGCTTTATCTTCGGTTATTTAAGGCAATGGGGACAGACCACGGAGGCTCCCACATCTTGCTGGCGCTAAGACTTGTAGCTAACTAGGCAAAAATGCCTGCTCTCACATATGCCTACCGCTCGGAGATAAGAAGCCATTCCTCCAGTTATTAAATACTATCTATCTGTTCTAAGCGCAATGTTCTCACAGGATATTCTGCGCATTCTTCCTGAAGGTGGCCTTAAGGCAAGCCACACCCTGGTGCTGTGGTGAGTGGCATCCTAAGCTCTGGGATAATACATGATCAAAAATCAGAGAGGCCTGGACTGAAAACCTGAGCTCGGCCACTGGGTACCTGGCTAACCTTAAGTCCCTCTGGGCCTTTGATCTTCCTCTCAAAAATGAGAATGTTACTACTACCTAACCCCCCGATATGCTGTAAAAATTACCTGGGTGGGTGCACAGGGCTTCGCCTAGACCAGCACTGACGAGGAGAACTTGTTGCAATGATGAAAATGTTCTATATCTATGTACCCCACTGTCCCCAGTGCCCAGCTGCAACCCCACATCCCCAGGGCCCAGCTCCCCGGCTGCACCCCAAAAGCTGCAGGACTTCAGAGGGTATAGGCTGAGTGTGGCACCCAAGAGGCTGTCTGTCTTTCACGCTACCCACCAAAATACCCAACCAAGGTTCGCCTCCTGACCAGCTTGACAATTTGGTTTAGAGAAAATAAAGACATTTCTTCACGCCCAACAGGACTAAGAATAATCTATATTACATTATTATTAATATTTCCACCAGGAAATAAGCAATTCCCAGAGTTTTCCTGGGTGGGACTGAATGAGACACTGGGGTGGGGAATGAGGAGAACAGAGATGGAGGAAATAAAAGAGGGGGCAAAACATGGTACCCACACTGGATGGAGGGAGGTGGGCCTGCTGCCTTCACCGAGAACTCCCTTCTCTGCCTTCCCGTAACAGTCACAGTACAGTGCATACTATTTTACAGTTTGAGGCCTTCTCCATTAACAGCCTCTGAACTGTAACAACTAATCCTTTCTGCTGGGAGAGTAAAAGACATTTCATTCACTGCATTGTCATCCTCAGAGAGGAACCTCCCCTGGAGGGCATGGGCAGGTAGGAAACCATTTGCTGGCTGGCGCATATTTTAGATTTTATGTGCTGACTTCAGACTCCTAATATCCACATGCTAATTGTCAGTGCCCCCAGGCTTTGATGCATAAAGTTCTTTCTCTTTGTAACACTGCATTGTGCAGGACAGTAGCACCAGCCATGTGTGGCTATGCAAATATTTAACTGGAATTCATTAAAATGAAAAATTCTGTCTTGAGTCACAGAAGCCACATTTCAAGCGACCACGAGCCACTCTGGATTACTTTCTAGCCTACCACACAGAACAGATATAAAGCATTGCCTTTATTTCAGCAAGTTCCATAGTGCTGTTCTAGAAGGGAAGGTTACTGAATGCACATCTAGAAAAGTGTTTGAAATGACCACTTCCTTGGTTGTTGTGAATAATAACTTATTTCATATTGAAATGAGAATAAGCCTCACCCTGTTCCAAATCCTAAAGAACTGTAATCTAGAGCCATAATTTTACATATCACTCACAGCTAAAAATAAAAGCTAGGTCTTCCCACGTACACAGCACTTTTGTTTCTTTTGAAAGCGTTCTGTGTTTGCTTCCTGGGGACCGGTGCTATTCTGAGATTCTAGTCAATATCTGTGAGCCGAAGCACCTCTGTGTACCGAGACCTGGTTATTCCACAAAGGTGACAGAACATGGGGACCCGTGCTCCAAGTGGCAACAGGTCACGCCCTGCTGCTGGGATGTATTAAATGTATGGCAATTGACAGCTCGGTCCAGGGGGACTCAGTCTATAAAAGCCAAGTGACAGGGGAGTTACCATAAGGACACAGGTAATGAAGGCAGTAAGCTACCGACTCTATTGAGGCAGGAGGGCTTGGGACTGAATTGTCTGGGTACGCTGTCTGCACTGACTGAGTATCCCCAAAATGGCTTGGTGTTCCCCTTCCTTTTCCCAGGGACGACTTGCCTTTGGATGGCATGGGGATTGTTGCTGCTACATTTGATTGAGCATTGGAATATAACACCGCCTCCCTTTATCCTTTTTAAATAGGTGCCAACTGCAGCATGCCCACTGAGACTTCCAGAAGTAGCAGGACCAGAACATAGTCATCATTTAAGTTCCATCCTAAAGGAACAGAAGCTGCTGCAAGACAGCATGTAAAAGCAGACAGTAAGAGCAAAGGGCTGCATTCCATCCACTCTGTGCCCAGCAGGTCCAGCTGCCCGCCCATGTGACCACAGCAAGTCCCTCACAGTGCATTGCCTTGCATGCACAATGTGATTAATTGTCTGGGGTTAGAATAATACTAATGGTTACTAGTTATCAGGTGCTTACGTGGCCAGGCTCAGTGCTAAGCGCTTCACATGCATTATGCCATGGAGCTCTCCACTAGCTCTGTGAATGGGTCACTGTCATGACCGCATCTGACAGTGATGTAAAATGAGTGAAATGATATCCAAGCTCACGCAGTGGGAAGTAGTAGCTGAATTTGAACCCTGGTGATCTGACCACTGTGATGGGTTTGGCGAGTCTCCTGTCTATTCATCCATATACCTTTCCGGTTCACCCACTTTTAATCAGCTTCCCCATTCACCTGATTTAGTGGTAAAGCACTTGGGCTCTGGAGCTGGACCACGTGGGTTCAAATCCCAGCTCTGCTGTAAACCACCTGCATACCCACCTGGGCTGGATTTTCATCTATAAAATGAGGGTGATGTACCTACATCTGGCATCACTTGAGAGCTGTCAGAAATGCAGAATCTCAGGCCCCACCACAGGCCCCCAGAGTAAGAACCTGAATTTTTACAAATCACCAGGTTTATCCGCACGTGAGAGTTTGAAATCATCACCATATACCAGAGAATAGTGCACTGTGATGAATTACTTTTTAAGATACGTTAGACTCCCAGGTGAACCGGTTTTATAAGGCCCAACACATACCACAGGTCTAGTTCAGCTGCACACGTGCCCTTAGAGAGCTGTGGTGCTCCCCAGAGGAAGACAGCCACGTACAACCAAAGGGTAATTGTGTTGAGAGATGAGGAAATGCAGCCAAATCATTGCTGTTAGGACCCAAGTCAGGGAGTTACCGTTAGCAGTACAGTTCCTGTAACCCATGAGGCCTGGGAAGGAAGCATCATTTAAGTAAAATAAAATCTGCTGGCTTCTGTCCCCACTGAGACTTCATGCCCAATTAGCCAGGAAAGCAGAATCCTGCTCCAGGAAGACCAAGTGGCCACTGTGTGCTCACCAGGAACTCACTGCTACCCTCAGGGGCCAGGCGGAACTAACTGCATGTGGGTCTGGTCCTGAGGTTCCAGAATCTTGCCAGAGAAGCTGCTTACAGGCCATTCACCAAGCAGCTTTGAAGAAGGGGTCCTGTGTGGCTCCAACTGTGCCTATTCGTTTCTCGTCCTCCCAGCACCTCGCCCCGGCCAGTTTTTTAGAAGATTCTTACAAGCAGAGCTTGAGACAAGCACTCTTATTCAAAGGTGGGCGTGCTCTCCAGAGAAGGGTATAAGGAACATTATAGGCAAAATACAGGACACCCAGTTCAATTCTAATTTCAGATACCCAACAAATAACTTTAGTACTGGTATGGCCCAACTATTTCATGGGACATCCTGATACTAAAAAGCTGTTCGTTGGGAACCTACAATTGAAATTGAACTGGGTGTTGTGTTTTTTACGTGTTAGACCTGGCAACACTGGGAAACAGGATGGGCAGGGGAGAGAGCTAAAGAAGCAAGGAGGTTGGCTCAGCTGGAGCCCAGCTTCAGTCTGAACTCATGCAGTGGGCTGGCATCCTGTACTCTGCCCGTGGGCATGGGGGTGGGGAGGTGCGATTCAGGAGCAAATGGGGGTGGAGAGGGGAAAGGTGGATTCCACTAGGCCAGAGGTCACAACAGCATCCATCCACAATAGCCTCCCCTCAACACACACTGCAGGCAATCTGCAGGCCCTTGAGAAGTCAGCATCTTGAGGGTTTTCAGCTGGAGTGGCACCCCTGTATCTTATCCATATTTCACTGGGAATAGACACATCAGTAGGGCTTCCCAAAACAGAGCAGGGACACACTTTATCCACTACCTGCCAAACAGGTAGTAGATAACACCCTGACAATGAGTTACCCTGCTAAACACACAGCTTATTTCTCTCACTTCCTCTCATACACAACTTTCAGTCAGATTCACCTTTTCTTTCCAGCCATCCCAGCCATTTGTACTTGCAGTGCCTCATCTCCGGGCCTTCACACAGGCTGCCCCAGGCCCTCAGCCACTCTCACAGCCTCTGACTCCTGCTCAGCCCTCTCAGATCGCTGGCCCGCCTCCCTGAAGCTGTGCTCCCTCCCTAAAGGCAGCCTTATGATAAAGGCTGTTACCTCAAATACTAAGAGTCCTCATAAGTATCTATTTGTTCTCTCCAACTAGATGGGGGAAGGAGAAAAAAAACAACTTCACTGATAACAAGACGACATTTATCAAGGGCCTGTTACTTGTCTTAAACCATGAAGATACCAAAGGAAGAACATGACCCCAGCTCCGAGGAATTTACATGTGATTGATCTGAAAGCTTCCTAAAATGTCACCATGATCTCAGGTCTAGCCCTAACTGAAACTCAGGACTAATCGTTGGGTAAGAGATCGTTCAATTATGTGACTGAAAATGCTGACAAACGTATAAAGATCAAAGCACATTTCATTATATTTCTTACCATACTGCCTTTCCAAAATGGGAAAAATGACACAAGAAATATAAAATAGAGCCAATTACACCAATACCTGTAACTATTTGAGTATTGGGGTCAGGACTGTCTCAGAACCTCTCCCCACCCCATAAATGGTTACAGTTGTCCTAACCCGTCCTTGAGACTGGAAATCTGTGACTACTTCCGTCCCACAGGCCACCACAGAGATGTTGCTAATGCACAACCTCCGGCCACATCCGAAACAGGTGGCCGCACACTGGCCCTGACCTCCGCTCCCCTCCCCTCCTGGCCCTCCCCCACTCCCCCTCCCAGTGCCAGCTGCCCCATCCACCACGGCCTTCAGGCCCCTGCAGCTCGCCCAGGCAGATGGATTTCCTCTCCATCCCCTGCCCCACCTATGCTTCCCACAGTGCACGATTCCTTCTGCAGGCTTCCTGTGGAGCTGTGCAGTATTATTAATTTTTTTTTAATGTTGGACTGAGTAGAAAAGAAAGGAAGAGCTTTATTATCTGAGCCACAACCTTCAGGAACACACGTCTCTGCCACCTGTTATCCTTCCTACAAGCGGGAGCAAAGGAGAGCATCCCTGAACCACCTGGTCACTGAGTGGGCCCCATGCCCGTGGGCAGTGGGAACCAGTGTTTGAATAGGAGGACCGCACCCTACCCTCCTCCTCACCCCTACAGAGCTGCACTATACCTTTCTTTCAAAACATTAAATTCAGGGCCGGTGGAGTGGCGCGGTGGTTAAGCGCTGGCCTGGGAAGCCAGCGGCCCTGGTTCGGTCCCACATATGAGGGCCAGTGACACTGCCCTCAAAAAAAAAAAAAAAAAGGAACAAAATATTAAATTCAACCTCAAAATGGAGAGCTGGGGCAGGGGGTGGGGGGGAAGATTTTAAATTAACCCCTTTGCAAATTAAGATGTACAAAGTGCCAGTCACAGGGATGTAAAGTGCAGCACAGGGAATAGAGTCAATGATATTGTAATAACTACGGATGGTGTCAGATGGGTACTAGACTTATGGGGGATTATTTCATAAATTATATAAACGTCTAGCCACCATGTTGTACACCTGAAATTAATGTAATATTGTATGTCCACTGAAATGAATTCTTTAATTAATTGAGCCGCTTCACTTCCCATCTTCACAAAATAAGATGGGAACTAGGGTTCCCCGTAGGCCGCACCCTGCTTCATAAGAGCATCATCACAGATGATAATCCCAACAGCCCCCTAGAGAGGAAGCCACTGCTGACTGCTGCCCAGCAGGGCAGAAGAAGGGACGGGGACACATGATCACGGAGACTTGAACGCCAGGCCTGTCCCTAACTTCCCAAGCACATGGTCCGCAGCCCTCCGGCCCCTGAGCCAGCACCAGCAAAGGCACAGGCCCAGAAGAGTCCTAGAGAAAAACCCACGAGGTTTTCTACTTTGGTGCGGACAAGTCCCCAAACGGATCGCAGAGTTGGGTGAACGAAAAATGGTGAGCAGTTGCAAAGACCAGGGTTGCAGGACTCGCGGATGCATTTTCTCGGCTGTGTATTTTTTTTTTCTACCCAACGTTTTTTTTTTTAATACTGAGAATGAACACAGAGCAGGCAACAGCGACACCTGCCGTTCAGAGCAGATTCAAACTGAATATAAAGAAAGCAGAAAACCGGAGATCCTAGAGGCAGCATCACCAGCCCTTGATTCCACCAAAGAAACTGAGATCCAGGGTCTGGAGCTATCTTTTCATTTGTTGTGTCTGGATTTCCCATTTACCTGGTACAATTAGGGAAGCTATTGCTTTAATTAATAACATACTTTGATAAGTAGTCACTACAATGTTCTCAGAGCAGTTTTCAGAGAACTACACAATAATACAAAACACAATATTCAAACGTTATTGAAGTCTTTCTCGCACTGTAAATTGACTCTTCCTTGCACTATAACGGTGTAAAAACCCCAATACACGTACTTGGTAGTTCTGGTAATAGGACATTGTTATGAGTTGAATTGTGTCCCCCAGAAAGATGTTGAGGTCCTAATCCCCAGTACCCGTGAATGTGACCTTAATGGGAAACAGGGTTTCTGTGGCTGATCATATTAATATGAGGTCATTAAGATGGGTCCTAAACCACTAGAGCTGGTGTCCTTATAACAGGGGAAATTTGGACACAGAGACAGGCGTGCACACAGGGAGACCACCACGCGAAGATGAAGGCAGAGGTCAGCGTGACGCAATCAGGACATGCCAGATTGCCAGCAAACCACCAGAAGCCAGGAGAGAGGCCGGACAGCTTCTCTCGCAAGAGGAAACCAATCCTGCTGCCACCTTATCTCAGACTTCTCACCTCCAGAACTGTGGGACAATAAATTTCTAACCCACCCAGTTTGTGGGACTTGTGTGGCAGCCCTAGCCATCTAATACAGGCATTAATTATAATGTGAAGAGTCTGCATATACTATAGCCTTAACTGAATAGACGCATTTGTGATACAACTAGAGAGCACGAGTGGGTTTTAACCCACTAACAAGCTGTGTGTCTCTAAAGCTGAGATGCCCAGCAACTTACTTACCCTGTTGCCTTGTCTGAGAAGTGAGACCACCACCAACCTCCTCAGAGTTGATATGCATCCTTGATAAGTGCGGGCACATGAATATGGCCTATAAATTGGAAAGGGTGACAGTAATACATTGTTATCACAAGGGATATTGCTTTTCCTTCATCTGACCCAGGCATGGACAGACTGGCCACACCTGTTCAGAATGAGGCCATTTATGTGCCCCCACAATCACCATGCTCTATACCTTGGGAGGTTGACTCATAGGGAAGGCAGCAATGGCCCCTTTCTCTTGTGCTATCACTAGGGATAGGACTAGGAGAGGTACCAGCAGATCAGATGGCAGAAGAAAGGAGAGGTCCAGGCTTTTATCCCGTTGGCTGCCTCCCTTTTGGGTCATCAGGATCTATGGAAGACTTCAGCTGCCATCAGGTAACTATCCCCATACAGCTACCCTCTCAGAATTTCAGAAATTCTGGCCTCCCCTTGTCCTTTTGGGTTTAGGATGAAACATCACCCTGAAACAGGGCTAACTCCAGGAGACAGTACTAAACATGACCAATTTACTTTAATTCTGCTTATACCTTGGTAAGTAACCCCTTTAGTAAACTCTCCTCAAAGCATCTAGTTTTGGCCTACCAGGACTCCGATTCAGTAATTGGTTTTAGAAAGTAGCCCTAGGAAACAGCTTCAAAATGCAATTGTGAGGGGCCGGCCGAGTGGCTCATTGGTTAAGCGCTGGTTTTGGGATGCCAGCGGCCCTGGTTCGGATCCCACATGAGGGCCAGGGACACTGCCCTCTACAGCTAACAACAGCTCCACCTGGAGCTGGGCTGTGCAAGCCCCGGTGATGGTGTGGGCTGCAGCCCCTGCTGCAGTGGGCTGCCATAGGCTACAGTGAGTGGCCCGCAGCCAGCGTGAGCGGCTGGCAGCCAGCGCGAGCTGCCAATAGCCGCGGTGAGCGACATCCAGAGGCCAGCGACGGATCTGCCTCATCCGGGAAGAGCGCAATGACGATACCAACAGTGAAGCAACATCCTTCGCAAATAAACTGAAGAACAAAAGGACAGCAACTTGTCTGTTCCCCTTCCCCGATTCCCCAATGCTGTTCCCCTCCCCCAACTCCCCAATAAAATCTTTAAAAAAAAAAAAATGCAATTGTGAGAATGTTTTGCTCATGTTTTTGAGGACTTCATAGATAAACACCTTCGTTGAGGAAAATGGAACACAGGTAATTCATGGCATGCTGTGACGTCATGATTACCCAAATTATTCACCAGTAGTTACAGGGGATGGAGTACAGGTGAAGTGCAAGACATTGATAAGTCAACTGATGGCAAGAAGAATTAAGGCACAGAACTACTTTTCAGGCATAAAGGAGAAGGAGATCCTACCACTTGTGACAACACCAACGGACCTCAAATGCATTATGCTAAGTGAAGAAAGTCAAAGATAGATAAATACTGTATGATATCACTTATATGTGGAATTGAAAAAAAAATGAATTCATAGAAACAGAGATCATATTTGTGGTTGCCATAGGTGGGGGATGGGAGAATTGAGTGGAGGTAGTCAAAAGGTACAAACTTACAGTTATAAGATAAATAAGTTCTGGGGACCTAATATACAGCATGGTACCTAAAGTAAACAATACTATAATATATATATATTTGAAAGTCACTAAGAGAGTAAATTTTTAAAGTTTTCATCACAAAGAAAAAAATGTGTAACTATGTGAGGTGATAGCTGTTAACCAAACTTATCATTGCAATCATTTCACGATATCAAATCATTAAGTTCTACACTGTAAATTTAGATGACATTATACATGTATGTCAATTATATCCCAATAAAACTGGGAAAACTGGACACAACACAGTTGATCCTTGAACAACATTGGCTTCAATTGCATGGATCCACTTATATGCGATTTTTTTCAATAAATACTATAAATGTATTTTCTCTTCTTATGGTTTTTCTTAATAACATTTTCTTTTATCTAGCTTACTTTACTGTAAGAATACACTATATAGTATATATAACATACAAAATATGTACTAATCGACTGTTTATATGATCAGTAAGGCTTCCAATCAATAGCAGGCTATTAGTTAAGTTTTGGGAGAGTCGAAAGTTAAACACAGGTTTTCAACTGCATGGGGGTCAGCGTCCCTAACTCCAGTGTTTTTCAGGGGGCCAACTGTAATTTGCAGTTCCTCCTCACGAGAAGTAAAAGTTATTTCTCTGCCCTGATTCTGGCCTTAGCCGTATTTTTCTTAGGCCATTGGGATATTAACAAAGGTGACCCTAGCAGAAGCTGCAGAAATGCTAGTGCATTTGTGACTGGCCTCCTCTTTATGCATTTGGCAGCCCTTGGGCCATCATGTAGAACACCTGGGCTGGCCTCCTGGAGGATGACACCACATGAAAAGAGGCCCTTGCCATGCCAGACCTTTGCCAACATCCCAAATGAGACCCCAGACATGACATTCTAAACCATCCAGCTCCAGTCAAACTGCCCAGACCTGAAAACAGTGACTAGATGACCCACAGAATGGTGAGCAAATGATTGCTCTCTTAAGCCATTCAGTTTTGGGGTGACCTGTTACCCTTCAAGGCTAACTGAAATAGTAGTTATAGAGATTGTAGGGTCTGTTGACTTTACTAAGTGCACTAGAGAAAGTGCAGAGGGAAAGGAGATAGTGAAGACCACGAATGTCCACCTGAGAACAGCACTGGAAAGTCAGCAGCCTCTAGGCCACTTGGAAGAAATCCTGCATCTCCTGGAAGTCCAGGCAGGTGTGGCTGGGAGCCATAGCCAACACCTGGTGTTCAGGTTGTAAAAGCAACATCAGAAGAATATTCAAACCCACCAGATCTCTCAAACTAAGACAGTTTCAAAGTCCCCATACCAGCAGCCAGTGTCAGTGGGAACTTGTTAGAGATGCAAATTCTCAGGCTCCACAGAAGGGCTATTGGATCAGACACCCTGCACTCAAGTGAGGCTCTGGTAGGAAAGGAGTGGGACTCTGAGACAAGGGTATTTGGTCAGAGATGGATGAAGTTGAGAATTCTGAGCCCCCCAATTCCCCTTAAATCTGCCTTGTCCTCAGAGACAGTCCTTCCTCCATCCAAGGAAGCTAACTACACCTGCATAAAAACTTGCAATGACTACCAGTGTCACCGGAGGGTCACAGGGATGTCCAAGAGAGGACTCAACCCTGAGTGGCAGTGACTAGGTTCTTGTCTCCATGCAAGAAAGAATTCAAGGGCCGTCCGAGTGGTAGGGTGGTTAAGCGCTGGCTTGGGAAGCTGGTGGCCCCGATTCGGGTCCCGCATATGAGGGCCAGTGACACTGCCCTCAAAAAAAAAAAAAAGGACAGCAACTTGTCTGTTCCCCTTCCCCGATTCCCCAATGCTGTTCCTTTCCCCCAATACCCCAATAAAATATTTAAAAAAAAAAAAGAATTCAAAAGCAAGACAGATGCAGGAAAGAGATTTATTGAAAATGAAAGTACACACTTGAGAGGAAATTGCAAGTGAACTCAGAGAACCAGTCACCCCAATAAGTCATGATGAGGGGATTTTAACCCTCCAAGGGCAGGAATTGGCGATGTCCCGTTGACCTGATTCATTCTTCTCCTCCCCGTGGGTAGGACCCTCTGTTTCCCCCTTTTTCTTCCTTATTTGGTTCCTCTGGAACTGTCATGGCATCAGATGCATGATGGGATTCGCAGTCACCGTAAATGACATTATAATGACACTAAAATTAGGCAAAGGTCAAGTCTCCAGTCATAGGAATTAGCCTTGCTGGATGAAACTGGGTCTAGTTTTTCTCCAGCGGCAGGTGCCAGATATAGTCACTTGTTACTTGTGTAACCAGTGAGGCACCTCACCTGGTACCCAGGAGGGGGTTGTCAATTTCCTAGGCTATCATCTATCCTGCCTCACCAGGATGTGCCTCCAGCCCTACAACTTCTTGTTAATGTAGTTGTAGCCCTACAACTACATTAGATCCCAGTGTAGGTCAGATAAACACTAGGCCTACTCTGACCTCATCCATTTGTGTGGCAAGAGCTCAGGCAGCATGTATAAGAAAGCATTCTAAGGGTGACAGACGAAGGAGGATGGAATCTAAGCAATGGTGTGAGAGACCCGGCTGGAATTGGCTTGTGGCAGACAAATGTTAAAGTTTCAAGAAATTTATGAGACACATGTTAAACATAGCCCTTAATAAAACTTAAATCACATAAACTTATAATATGTATCTTACAAATAAAGGTAGTACTCATATTTAGATTCAATGCAATTCCTATCAAATGACCAAGGGCATTTTTTACAGAAATAGAAAATATAATCCTAAAATTCATATGGCACCATAAAAGACCCTGAATAGCTTCAGCAATCCTGAGAAATAAGAACAAAGTCGGGGATATCATGCTACCAGATGTCAAAACATACTACAAGGCTACAGTAATCAAAACAGTATGGTACTGATGGTACTGGCATAAAAACAGGCACATAGACCAGTGGAACAGAACAGAGACCCCAGAAATAAATCCATGTATATACGGACAGTTAATCTATGACAATGGAAGCAAGAATTTACACTGGGGTAAACATAGTCTATTTAATAAATGGTGCTGGGAAAATTGGACTGACACATGCAAAAAAATGAAACTGGACCACCTCCTTATGCCATATACAAGAACAAATTCAAAGTGGATTAAAGACTTAAATGTAACACCTGAAACCATAAAACTACTAGAAGAAAATATAGGGAGTAAATTTGCAGACATTACCCTGAGCAATGTTTTTACTGATACATCCCCACGGGCAAGGGAAAAGAAAAAATGAATATATGGGATTATATCAAACTTAAAAGTTTTTTCACAACAAAGGAAACCATCAATAAAACAAAAAGGAAGCCTACTGAATGGGAAAATATATTTGTGAACAATATATCTGATAAGGGGTTAATATCTAAAATTTATAAAACACTCATGCAACTCAACACCAAAAAAACAAACAACCCAATTAAAAAATGGGCAGAGGAAATGAAGAGACATTTCTCTAAAGAGAACACAGAGATGGCCAACAGGCATATGAAAAAATGTTCAACCTCACTGATCATTAGGGAAATGCAAATAAAAACCACAATGAGATACCACCTCACACCGGTCAGAATGGCTATCATCAATACATCAACAAACAACAAGTGCTGGTGGGGCTGTGGGGAAAAGGGGACCCTGCTGCACTGTTGTTGGGATTGCAGATTGGTGCAGCCACTATGGAAGTCAGTATGGAGGTATCTCAAAAAACTGGAAATGGAGCTACCTTTTGACCCAGCGATTCCACTCCTAGGCATTTATCCTGAAAAATCCAAGACACTAATTCGAAAAAATATATGCACCCCTATGTTCATTGCAGCACTATTTACAATAGCCAAGACTTGCAAACAATTGAAATGCCCATCAGTAGACAACTGGATTAAGAAACTGTGGTACATTTACACGATGGAGTATTACGCAGCTATAAAGAAGAAATAAATCATACCATTTGCAACGATATGGATGGACCTAGAGAACATTATGTTAAGTGAAATAAGTTAGTCAGAGAAAGACAAATACCATATGATCTCACTTATATGTGGAATCTAAAGAACTAAATAAACAAGCAATGTAAACAGAAATAGTCTTAGAGACACAAAGGAAAAACTGATGAGGGCTAGATGGGATGGGAATGGGCATGAGGGAGAAGGGGAAGGGACGAGGCAACATAAACTGGTAATACAATACTACTGCAGAGACAGAAGAGACAGTTTAGGGAATATAATCAATAAGGTTGTAGATTTTTTTTTTAGGGGATCAGAAGGACTCATGTCTTGTCAGGGAGACCACTTCATGGACGGTGTAATGGCCTTACCACTGCACTGTATATCTGAAGCTGCCGCTGAACAATATTATATGTCAACTATAATTTAACACATATATAGTCATGGGATGTGGAATATAGTGTGGGGATGGAGTCAATGGAATTGTGATATGTATGATATGGGGTGTAGGGGGCAGGGGAAGGAGTAGAGGGTAGTCACTTTGTAAGGAGTGAAAAAGATAACTATTGTATTGTTTTGTACATCTATAACTAATAATAATAATAATTAAAAAGTTAAAAAAAAAAAGAAAGGTAATACTCAATACTCATCACTGCTAGTTACCTTCACAACATTTGACTATTATCTGTGTTTCTGAGGTTCTTTTGCCTCTACTGCCTCTATATAATGGAAATACTACATAATGGTGGACTACTCTGCATCTCTTGCCAAATCTGTGCTCAGTAATAAGATACTTATAGCTTGACATGAGCAATGATAAGAATATTTACAACTTGGAAATTGGCAAATGCTGTAAGTCCAGGGCTCTATTTTTTTCCTGGTTTGCTGCTTGTTTAACATTTACCAGCATACCAGTGACTATAAGGCTTGAAAAGACTAAATTTTGTTCATGGGCATACTCGCCTGAGATTCAGAATGTGATATGTTGAGTCCAGAACCTGGGAGTGACATTAAGTTGAAACCTGGATTCAGCAGTCGCTGTGTTTGTTTCCTATTTCTGCTGTGACAAATTACCACATACTTAGTGGCTGAAAATAGCATAAACAATATAAGGTAGCATCAGGAACCTAAGTTCAGGAGGTCAGAAGTCCAAATTGAGTCTCACTAGGCTAAAATCAAGGTGTTGGCAGGACTGTATTTCTTCCTGGAAACTCGAGGGAAGAATCTGTTCTTACGGCGTCAGGTGCCCCACATTTCTTGGCCTGAGTCCCTTCCTCCATCTTCAAAGCCGCAATAGCCAGTCAAGTCCTTCTCACAATGCCATTTTTCTCACACTGACTTTTCTGCTTCCCTCTTCTCCAGGTAAGGACACTTGTGATTACATTGGGCGGTCATCGTTATCTTAAGGTCAACTGATTAGCACCTCAATTCCATCTGCAACTATTCTGCCTTCTGCGGCAGCCTACATAATGGTTCATCAGAGCCTTCTAGCTAAGGCTCAGAGAGAGAGGAACATCAGAATGAATCTACAAGGGCTGGCCGAGTGGCACAGTGGTTAAGCGCTGACTTGGGAAGCCAGCGGGCCCAGTTCAGGTCCCATATATGAGGTCCAGTGACACTGTCCTCAAAAAAAAAAAAAGAATGAATCTACAATGTGCAACCTGCTCAGATGCCCCCCCACCCCCACTCCCACCACGTACGCATGCACACGTGCACGCGCACACACACACACAAATATACCCCACTCTCCACACACCAGCAATACCCTGAAAGCTTCTGAACACACTGGATATCTTTACAGTCATAGGAGGGTTGTCAGCTGACCATGGCCTCTACCTTGCAGAGACTCTTATGGAAGTGTCTTACTTGGAAGTGACAAGCCTCAGAAGTTACCTACATCAGGCCAAATGCATGATTTTGTTTAAGTAGTGCTTATATTATTTGTTCCTCTGTGTGTTCCAGCCTTCCTTGCAGTTAGGTTGGGGCCGTGAGATTAAATTATGGTCAATAGGAGATGAGCAGAGAAGTTCCAGGCCAGGCCCTCACAAGTATTCCAGGGTTCCAGGGGACCCTCCATCTCTTCTCCTACAGAGGTGACTTTATAGGTCACATGCTCCCAGAAAGTGAACTTACAAGATGGAGGAGTGCTGTCTGATTTCGTTAGATTTTAGGCTAGTAAGAAATATATCTTTTCCATGTAAAGTAACTGAGATCTGGGAAGTTAGATAGGTAGGTAGTAGGTAGGTAGGTAGGTAGGTAGGTAGGTAGGTAGGTAGGTAGGTAGGACAGCTTAACCTATCCTGACTCATACATTTAACCAATTTCCCCATTCTTCTAATGTCTACAGAAGAGCAACATGAACATGTTGTTAAGAACTCATTTTGATAGTGGCAAAGACCACTGTCATGGAAAAGAGGGTGTTGATAGAGTGAGCGTCTCATTTCTCCAGATGGACTATAGAACCCCCATCACTTCCTTCACCTGCTCTCATCTCCTAGTCAACTTTGTAGTTAGAACAACAGCATCAATTCTTACCTTTCTGAGATGAGGGAACATGAGAAAATGTACTTATTATACCATGATTCTGAACAACCAGCACTGGTGGCAAATTGAAATCCGTAACCAACCCCTCACACCTCATTTTAGGTGGTTCTTTCTGTGGCCCTCATGAGGTTTCCTTGTCTGAGTGGCCGATGCATTGGTACCTGACAGTGCTGCCAGTTTCATAACCTTCCTTTTCTTCGTCTCTTACACAGAGGACTGCAGGCAGTCAGAGAGCAAGAGGGATCAAATTCTTGGGTCACACCAATGAAAATATACGCCTGAATTCATTTATTTCAAGATTCTAGGTAGGCACACTGAATTAAATTTAGTAGGAAAAAGAAACCCTGCTCTTATTTATTACCTATGAACAGAATATTAGGAGGTTCCATGATGGTCATGGCAAAGCACTGAAGACTAGAAAAGTCTCACCTGAAGGCAGGTGGTGAGAAGAGGAAGTGTCTCGCGGCCCCTGCACTGGATTACTGCTTGTGCTGTGTCACAGCCTTTAAGTAGCTGGAGACTGAAAATCCCAGGGTGAGGACCTGAATGCTGGGGAGTCAGGAAGAGCTGGGTGTGGACTTTCTTTGCTGAGGAAGAGAAAAATAAAAGATATTTTCAGAATCATTCCTTTTCTTTTTTTTTTTCATGTCCCTAACAATTTGGCTCATTGTCAGACCTCAAATTCATTCTGAGAAGCTCCAAGGAAATCTTCAGAACATATTTCCCTCGTATCCAATCATTGGCCACTCTGGTCTTGGTCTCCTCATTCATGTGGAATCAAGAGGCTGATGCTGTGGGCTCTCTCAGCCCTGCCTCTCTGAGCCTGTGTCCATCCATCATGAGCAAGGAGCCAAGGTTTGACTGAAGTCAGGAAAAGGTGAAATCAGACTATCCCGTTCCATCTACCGGGGGTGCCAAAAAAATGTAATCAAGTGGACATTTTGGTCAACGTTGCTCAAGCAGTTCCCCGTAATCAGAAGTGTCTGGATGCTGATGGTAACCACTTTGAGCACCTCTTGTAATTGCAGAAGCCAAATGTGACTTGTGTTTATCTTTTGTTATGGGTATATACTGAGTATTACACTTTTAATAGTTTTTTTCTCCTTTCCTAAAATGTGTATACATATTTTGGCATCCTCTATATATTCCATGCCCCTCCTTTATCCTCCACATGGTACATCTCACCCTTCCTAAGGCCCTCAGAAGGCAAGTGAATAAATTGGGCAAGCTTTGTTAACTGCAGCAAGATCCCCTCAAATGCCTTGACATGACAGCCAAGGCTCACCTGAGAACTCAGGCAATGCTTAAAGAGGATTTTCCCTGCAGCTGGGCCACCCAGCCAGGGCTGTTTCACAGTGCTTGGCTTCACCTTCACATGATTCATCTCATCATTGAAGGACTTTGTGGCTTTATTTGCATTATGTTTTATTTAACTTCTGCTTCCAAACAGGGGATAACTGATAATAATTGGTGACAGAGTTAAAATTAAAAAAGAACTCTTTGATGTTAGAGCCCTGCCAAATTTACTCTTCGTCTTACAATGTGTGTCACCTGATATTTGGTACTGACCTAAAAGGGTATTGTTGAGCTTTTAGTACTTTCATTGTGGCATCAATCACTGGATAATAATTAATAATTCCCATTGATAATCCACTGAGTATTCCAAAGATATTTTCTAGAGATTATTATACAACGCTACACTAGTTCTGCCATAGCAATTTTCATACAAATTTCATCAGTATGAATATTAACTTTTCTTAATAAAAGGATACAGATACCAATATAAAACACTAAGCCATTACATCATTTTTTCCCTAGATGTAAAAAATATTTTTAAAATTAGGATGAGAAAACAGAAAATGGAAAACTGCTAAGGAAGAAACTGCAGGAAAATTATTTGGATACTTGAATAACTTTGGGGGAAAATACAAGGAATATCGGAGAGAAAGGAAAGGAACCTCAGAGGTCCTGATTTTAATGGAGTGTGGCACAGATGGCACCCTCTACCTCTGTGCCAGTCATACTAAAGAACAGTAATAAGGCAGGAAGAGACAAAACTCCTATGAAACCCTGCATATACTTTCTTTAATCCCAACACATGACCATGTAATTTGAGTATTACAGAATGGGACACGTTGAAAATTATTCACCTCTGAGAAGTAATTTCCACTCTCTAAGGAGAAAATGGGCAGGAAGTTTTGAGAAATGTATTCATCTCAAATTTTTCTAAGTGATAGGGAAAAAAAAATCACTAGATTCTTGCTATTTTATTCTAACTCAAAATAATCTGTTTTGTCTCTGTTTTAAACTCTCTGTAGATAAATGAAAACCTGAAGCATGAAGATGCATGGAAGACTAGTAGGAGGCAGCACAGATTCTCCATAAATGCATCAGAAAGAAAATGTACACCTAGAGTAGGACTATATATTCAAAAGTGAAGTCTCACTGCAAAACACATAATTGTCAATGCTGCAGAACAGTGAACCCATAAAGGTAAGAAAATATATCAGTGAGCTTCTGACTGATTTGAAGCAACATCTAACGATCAGGGGTGACTGTGATAAGGCGTATTGTCCTCATTTGGCAGAAACTGCAGCAAGTACTGATAATATGGCAGCACACTTACGCAAAATACAAACATCAACTACAAATAATACTTTATTTAGGGGAAAGAACAAAGAGCTGAAGAATGAAAAAAATGACAGATGTAACTAATTAAATCAGTTTGAATAAAAGAAAAAATGTTTTCTTTTATTCAGAGCCGGCCGAGTGGCTCAGTTTGTTAAGAGCATGAGCTCTGAGCAGCAGGGCCGCTGGTTCGGTTCCCACATGGGCCAGTGAAGTGGCGTCCTCCACAACTAGACTGAAGAACAAAAGGACAACAACTTGTCTGTTCCGATTTCCCAGCGCTGTTCCCTTCCCCTAATTCACCAATAAAATCTTTAAAAACAACAACAAAAAACATCAGTTATATTTGATGTAAATCCTTATGCAAATTTTATAGAACAGATAATAAATATCATTAGGTTGCTCATTCCCCAAATATAATCCCACATTTGATCATTCCCACATTTGAGCCTTCTACTAGATGTGGTCTAGTAGACAAAAGGATCTTACACGCTGTCAATAGGCCACTTATAAAAACTACATCTAAACAAAACATAATTTGAGGTCCGGGAATACTATCATGCTGCAAATGTAAGTAGAAAACAATAAATTGCAACTGAAAATCCTCTAAAATACTTCTAGGGCATTCTATATTTCTTACTCTGCATTCACTTGATAGTGAATTGCACAGCAAAAATCTTTCTTGACATTTTGAGGTTTTTAAATATTGCTCAAGACCTTTACAGCTATGTGAAATATAGAACTGCATTAAAAAACATATTTACTAAACCTAAACCTGAGGCCATTTTCAATGTCACGATGGAAAGGAGCAATATGCAATACTCACTTGAAAAGTGTTGATTTTATTGATAAAGGTTTTAGAATGCAAGCTAAAGGTATGCTTCTGAAAATATCAACTTTAAATTGTATTCACTCAGTACTAATTTTAGGTGCTTATATTAAGTAAAATTAGTGATACAAGCCAAATGATGCAGGAACAAAATTCAATGTGCATAGTGCTCGTGAAAGCATCAAAGGAATTTTAATATTATTTGAAGAAAACCAGTGATTATATTTATTAAACAGCTGTTAAACAAATTGTAGAATTCACCATTAAAAAAAAAAAAACAGAGAAAGAAGTTTCTTCAACTGAAATTTTCATGATCAGACCTTCCATGATCCCATACTAGATTTGAAAATCAATTTCTCTTTTCTGCAGTAGATATAGTAACTTCATTATTAAAATAAAGGTTTACAATACTGAAAGAATAAGATGGACATCCCAGTTTTCTGGATGGTATATAATCAGAAAAATTAGGATTAAGATTCACTACTTTAATTATGCAGTATACCACTGCTTCAGGCTGTCAAATTTGCTACTGAAATTAACTTACAAACATAGTGGGAGATGTGATATTGATAGGTCGCCATGTATGAAGGACTGAAAACTTTAAACTGCTTTCTAAATTCTAATGTGCATGTCTCTTAGGCATTGCAGTATATTTACACCAATAATTCACAGGGAATTTCCTAACACTTTTGTAATTTTCAGCATATAATTCACTTGGCAGTGGGGACTATAGTCAGCAGGGAATTCAGCCTCTCAAAATTAAATTTTATTTATGGTATCATAGAAAGACTGTCAAATATAGCCATTATCTCTACAAAACAAGTAACTATTTCAAAACAAAGTATTACAACCTAGTGATGTTGAATTCCTAACTATTCTGATGAAAATTTTAGGTTTTGTATTAGATAGATCATCAAAACCAATATAAACTTTATTTTAATATTATTGACATAATTTTCATTATTGAAACATTAAAAATATGCTACTAAAAAAAACAAAAACAAACATGATTTTGCTTGAGTAAAGGTATCTTTTTCTAATCTAGACAAAGCCACTGTGCAGGCTACCAGTATTCTAAAACCCACCCAAACTAACCAGGACATAGAACCTTAAAACAGAGTGTGCCTTTCTTGATGCCATACATGAGAAGGACGGACCATTCTTTACCTCTGCCTACCCTCCACCCACCTCCACAGGAGTTGGAACAGGAGTCCAATTTATGTGATCTATGAACTCTCCTAAAGCAGTTACAAAAGTCTAGATGTCTGTGCCTTTGTAGTTTTTTCCCGAGCACTCTAATTCAGCAGATCTGGACGAGGGCCCAAGGATTTCAGTTTCTATCAAGCACCCAGGGATACTGTTGCTGCTGATCCAGGAACTACATGTGAGAACCACTGCTTTACAATGTCTGCCGTGGCGGTGACCAATAGGCCCAAAGGAGCCAAACCCTGTGTATTAACAGCACCTGTCTTTACCAGCAGAGGGCAATCCCACATGTATTCCAACATGTGTCAATAACATCTTTCATCACTAGGTGGCAACATCTGCACACAAACCTCTAACCAGGTCTCCCATAAATTAAAAAAACTTAATCACAAAAGCAAGATAAGAAAGCCCCGTGTGCAGCGTTTTTCTACAAATTGGATGACAACCTAATCCTGACAAAAGATCAAAACGTTTATCTGTTAAGAGTACATGCCCTTGCAAATCAGGCTTCAGGTAGATAAAATACATTATTTGACAGGCAGAAAAAGGAGCTGGGTGCTGGGTGGCCCTATAGCCTTTGGCCTGACACCCCTAGATGCTGTTTCATTTCATAGAAGGAAATGTCCTTCTATGGGAAGTCCTGGCCTGGATGCTGCAAAATTACCCTAGGAGCTCATTAAAAATGCAGATTCCTTTCCCTCCATTCCCCATTCTAAGTACATCTGGGGCTCGGCACAGGATGTCAGGTTTTTAACAGGCATCACCAGTCACTTCTGAGGCACAGCCACGTTTTGGCTACCAACATGTGTACATTTATTTTTTTTTTTAATTGGGGAACAGCCATGGTCATTGGTTACACATTGCTTTCGTGCTACAATGGCATAGTTGACTCTTTTAGGGAGGGCCCAGCTCACAGTGGCCCATGCGGGGATCGAGCCGGCAACCTTGGTGTTATCAACACCATGCTCTAACCAACTGAGCTACCAGTCACCCCAACGTGTGCATATTTCATAAACATAAACCGAGGGCTTAGGTACGAATGTTCAGATATTTCTGCCTTTCACAGAGTGGTTCTTTCTAGGCTCAGATGTCACTACAGCTCCAAATAGGAGAGCCACACTGGCCAGTACAGTAGCCACTGACCACACGTGGCTATTGGAACTGAGATGTGCTGACGGCGTTAAAGAACACCAGATTTCTAAGACCTGGGGAAAAAGGAAAAGACTGTAAGCTATTTTTAATGTGGCTACTAGAAAGATTCAATTACATATGTGGCTCACAGTCTATTTCTATGGGACAGCTCTAGTTAGAGGGTATAAATAACTTTACAAGAACAGCAGGGGGAAAGTGGAAAGCAGAGCGCAGCAGGGCTCAAGGAAAGATGTTTTGACCGCCCAACCTTCTAACAGTACACCTGATAGCTTGGCCTAGAAAAGAACCCCCCGCCCCCACCACCACCACCACCCCGCAACAACCTCTGCAGGCCCACAGCAGCTTAGCCACGAAGGAGTTTGCAGCTTGAGCCCAAGCCAACTGCAAACACTCAGGAAATATCCCCTTCCCAAACAGGTTGAGCCTGAAACAGAAAAGGCATTAGCCGCTTGCCAGGACTCAGAGGGCAGGATTTCATAGGAAAAAAGCGTGGCTCTTCCAAATGTTTGTTGGTGTGTGGGCCAACCCACCGGAAGCTATTTCACCTCTGCAATAGTTCCACAATTTGACTTTTGCAATAGAGAAAAACACGACTGCTGATAATTAAGCAAAACCGGGTTTGCTGTCTATTTAGTTGGAATGGAGAGTGCATTCAGAGAGCCTCTCTGAAATACCAGTACTGCAAGCCCCAAGACAGAAAGGCAGGGTCAGCCTTACCAGTGGTCCTCAGCAAGTCCGCTGGCCCACCAGCATCAGCAGCAACTGGGAGTCTGAGAACTTATTAGAAATGCAAAGTTTCAGGTTCTACCCCAAACCTCAGCAATCAGAAACGCTGGAGGTAGGGCCCAGCCATCTGGATTTGGACCAGCAGTTCAGACAATGGTGAGGACTGTCAGTATAAGAAACATCCAAACCTGCAGAGAATTTTTTTTTTTTTAAGATTTTATTGGGGAATTGGGGGAGGGGAACAGACAAGTTGCTGTCCTTTTGTTCTTCAGTCTAGTTGCGGAGGACGTTGCTTCACTGGCCCATGTTGGTATCGTCGTTGCGCTCTTCCTGGATGAGGCGGATCGGTCTCCGGCCTCTGGATGGTCGCTCACCGCGGCTATTGGCAGCTCACACTGGCTGCCGGCCACTCACACTGGCTGCCGGCCACTCACTGTAGCCTATGGCAGCTCACTGCAGCAGGGGCTGCAGCCTACACTGTTGCCAGGGCTCATGCATCCCAGCTCCAGGTGGAGCTGTTGTTATCTGTAGAGGGCAGTGTCAGTGGCCTCATATATGGGATCCAAACCCCGGCCGCTGGCGTCCGAAGCCAGCTCTTAACCAATGCACCACTAGGCCAGCCCCAGAGAATTTTTAAGAGTTTCTTTTGAGCCAAACTGATGACATATGCCAGGAAGCAAGA
This sequence comes from Aselliscus stoliczkanus, assembly GCA_033961575.1. Lineage (NCBI taxonomy): Eukaryota > Metazoa > Chordata > Mammalia > Chiroptera > Hipposideridae > Aselliscus > Aselliscus stoliczkanus. The sequence goes on along the minus strand of CM066740.1, from coordinate 18,088,347 downwards.
TCTCTAATGCTCTGGCGAATAACAGTTTTGCAGCTTCTTTTATGCCTTTGAAATTACGGAGGGAAAGTAAGGAAGATTACATCATGGAGGTGGGAGAAAGCAAGGCAGGGATAGGATTACAGGATAGTTAACAAGATTATGTGCTTTCTTGAGGATTAATACCCCCTTTTAGGGATATTACTTCTGGCATTTCAAAGGTATGTTAACCTAGATACACGAGAACAATGGATAGAGCAGGCTTAACACCTTTTGCTAAAGAAATTATAGGTCTGGGGCCGGCCGAGTGGCGCAGTGGTTAAGTGCTGGCTTGGGACGCCAGCGGCCCTGGTTCGGATCCCACATATGAGGGCCAGTGATACTGCCCTCAAAAAAAAAAAAAAAAAAAAGAAATTATAGGTCTGGCATGGACTACCCACCATGACCTGCCCAGCTAGGAATTTATGATCAGATCGCCCTGGGAGGTTACTGTCCATAGAACCCCTTTTTCATCCATAAGATGCAGCCTAAGACAAGACCAATGATCTAGAGAAAGAGCAGGACATATAAAGGGAAGCCCCAAAAGCACTGAAAGAAGTTGCTGGAAGTTGCTCTCTGCTGTCATTGGGAAGCTTTGTGGTGAGCCAGTTAAGAAGTCAGGATGACCTGGGTTCACAGTAAAGCTCCATTCCGTTCTGCCAGGGTAGTTACTAAATTTTTCTGAGTCTGTTCTGCCATCTGATACATGCAGAAAATAATACATCCTGTGTATGATTACTGTTGGCTGTAAATGAGCTAATGTATAGAAAAGGTTCTCCATGGTTCTCAGCACAGAGCAGGGGATTATTATTAGTTAAGTGAAGGTACGACATCTATAATGCTAAGAAATAACCCTCAGAGCATCTGTGGAATCACTCTATCCAGTGTTATTATCTTATCTGTGCCATAGCATGCGTGCATTTTCTTGTTTTCCAGTATGAATCAGTGAATCTACAACAGTTTTATCTAACCTCATTCTTGCTTAATTGACTCAAAGTTTTATCTTCTTGCTAAATCAGAGTTGACCTCGGCGAATTCCCCACCTGGTTTCAGAGGGGTTCCTGCTCTCCTTGCCTTTCACACTGTGGCTTCAGAGGTTGGTTTGATCAAGGGAAACCAGTTTGCAGAGTATATTTGTGCTCATTCCTGGGTTTGCTGCTTTCCTAAGTCTCTCTTACCAAACACCTACTGCTTTAATATCCTAACTGTTGGCTGATGTGACTGTGAACTTTGGAATACGGAAGGATCCGTCCAGGGTCTAGAAGCAGCAGGCTTTAGTTTGTTTGTTTCCTAGGCCTTTGAAGGAGAAGCATTGCAGGAAAGAAGTCATGTATCAGGGAGTGTCATTTTCGAAGGATCTGAGAGGGGCTGAACCATCAGCAGCTACACATCAAGGTGGCTGTCCCCAGCATGTGCTACCAGTATGGGCAGCAGTTTGGCTATCAGGCAGCAGAAACACCCAGAAAAGGACAAATTAGGAATCTGAAACCAAGAATACCCTGGCTCTCACCCCTAACTGGTTTCCTCTGTGTTTATCATCAATGATCTATCTCAGTGTCCTACACATAGGGGTGGGTGTTATTAGCACTAAGACTCTTCAGCCTGTAGTGAGCAGTAACATCACGGGCTCAGATGGGGAAGAAAATGCACTTCCCACTTCCTCACTGGCCAGCTCTGATGACTACAGGGCTGTGGTTGGAAGAGGAAGTGGGGGGGGGGGCACAACGACCCTGTTTTCTTCCTGTCTCCCCAGAGTCCAGGCTTCAGCATCTACAATGGGGATGTGGGGGAGGCTGACTTCCTAGAGACTCAACAGCCTTTCAAACTTCTTTCTAAGTGTGTTCCTGGCTGACGGCCCTCTTCTGGAATCTAAGCTGCCCGTGAGGCTCAATGACTCTTCTTTTTTTTTTGAGGGCGGTGTCACTGGCCCTCCTATGTGGGACCTGAACCGGGGCCGCTGGGGTCCCAAGCCAGCGCTTAACCACCGCGCCACGCGGCCAGCCCAATGACTCTTCTTTTTAAGTATAGTCGGTTTACAATACTATATTAGTTTCAAGTGTACAATATAGTGATTTGACACTTACATACCTCATCATGTGATCATCCCATTAAATCTAGTCATCATCTATCACCATGCAAACTTATAGAAATATTATTGATTACATTCCCCTTCATCTTTTCACCCATCTCCCCTGTGGTAACCATCAGTTTGAACTCTGTTTCTAGGAGTCTGTTTTTGTTTTGTTTTGTTTGCTTTTCTTTTTGTTGTTTTGTTTTTTAGATTTCACATTTGCCCACATGTGGATGGACCTACAGGGTCCGGTGTTTGCTTAGAGACTCTGCTTGATTTTCAATGATGGGGGCTGTCTTTGAGTCAAATCCCTTCATTTCATTCAAAGAGGTGTCAACACAGTGTGGCCGGTTAGCTTAGGTGGTTAGAGCACAGGCTCTTAACACCAAGGTTGCCAGTTCAGCTCCCACATGGGCCAGTGAGCTGCACTGTCCACAACTAGATTGAAAACAACATGACTTGGAGCCGATGGGTCCTGGAAAAACACACCGTTCTCCAAGAAAAAATTTTTTTTTAAAAAGGTGTCAACACAAAAGCCTTCAGAAATGTCTCATCTTGGCTTCCTGCTGGGATGACTGTGGTAAGAGGTTATGTCTCACAAGCAAACTGCAGTGAATTTGGTATTGCCCTGGTGCCACAATTCTGAAGCATCCTTGAATGAAAGGAGGGAGGTGATTGGCTGTGGATATCTTCCAGGCAAAGCGTGGCAACCAGTAGCCTGGATGTAGAACACCCATTACCTCTCCTCTAAGGCAACCACTCTTCAGGTTCTCTGCACACATGGGAAGCCTCCTTTAGGCTACTTACTTCCCCCACACCTTGTGACAACAAACAAAATATTGACAACGTTGCACTATATAGAATCCCTGCTATGCGAGGATCACTATGTCAGGAATTTTCCATGTATTACCTGTGACCTTCACGACAGCTCCTCTAGGAACACATCCTAATGGCTCCTTTGGAGGAGACTGCTGAGATACAAGGATGATACCCAGTGCCTCAGGGTAACACTGGCCAGGCCTTGGATTGGAATCCAAGCAGGCCAGACTCAACCACAACTGCTCTATCACCACATCTACCATCTCCAGATTTCTCATTCCTAGGCTACGTCTGGTTTCTTCAATGTCACAAAATAAACATATTGTTAACTCATGCATAAAGTCCATGAGACATGGGAGTCATTCAGTAAATGACTGTTGAGTGGATGAGTGAGCGGAGCCTTGTCAGCTCGCTCTCTGCCCCCAGTCTCAGCCGCAAGCTCCCCGGGAGCAAGTAACCTTGGGGATGACTCCAGGCTCTGCAGTCCAAACTGCCTCATCCATGCCCTGACCCTGTAGGACCTTGGAGAACTGAGGCTTCATGTCCGTGTCTCCTGACAGCGTTTCCCCACAATACAGACTTTGATTTCCCTCCGTCTCAAGCTCACGCCGCAAGGCAGCCAAACCCAGCTCCTTCGGGATCCAGTCCAAACCAAGCAATGTGAGCAGCATGCATGAAAGAGTTGTTGAAAGAGTTTATGGACAGTCTTAAGTTGTAAATACGTAAGAACAGCTCGCAGGCATGAAGGAACCGTAAATGGCTAGAAAATGCATTTTGGACGCAGAAGAAGGCGATGATATCGGTGAACACAAGAACTTTGGTTTTAAGTTCTAATTTGTTCACTGAGGACCCATGTCTATTTTTTTTCCTATAAAGTTAGGAGAACAAAAAATAAAACATCTCTAGGAGTGCACTATAGCATGACCTAACATTTCAAAGGTGATCTTTAGATTCAAGGATTGTGGGGAAATGGAGACCATGATTGTTTTGTTAATCAAATTCCAGCCTGGTTAGAAACCACAGCAAATGAAGAAGTGGCTTAATGACTAACTGATGTTGCTGAAATCTCCATTCATCACTGAACTCACACAGGTCTTTCTCACATGACCCTATTATGCAAACTGCTAAAACAGTCTTTCTTTCTCTTCACGAAAGGAAAAAAGCTGTTTCTCTCCATTGAAACTGTTTTGCTTGACTCATGCCTGACTCCTAGACCCTGCGTAAGGTACAGACATGACTTTCACTTGGGGTGTGATATCCCTGTGGACAGTCAGACAGACCAGGACGTTCCTAGACACACGAGCTTGGTGGCCTCCAGGACGCTGCACCCTGTGCCTCCTGCTGCAGGGCTTCTTCCTTCTGTCTCCTTGGCTGCCTCTCCCCATCCTCTGAACCCTCAGAGGCCAGGGCTAAGTTCTCAGTCCGCTTTTCCTCTTACTCCCTGGGTGATTCCATCCAGTCCGGTGGACTTCCAGGGCACCTATATGCCAAGGACTCCCAAATTTATACCCTAGCCCAGACCTCTTACACACCAGCCCACACCTCCGAGTCCAGGCTTCATCTCTCCAGCTTGATGCTGAATGGCACCCCCTAACTTAGTTGGTCTGGGAACAATGCCAGGTTTCCCCCCAAACGATTGCACAGGAAGTCTTTCCACCACAGTAACAGCCTCTCCATCCTTCCAGGGGCTCCATCCTTCTTCTCTGATACCTGACCTGCCATCTACCAGAACACCTGTTAGCTTCAAAATATGTCCAGAATCAAACTGTTTCTCAATGCCTCCATTACACTGCCCGTCCATTCTACTCTAAGGAAAAGCCAAAGTCTTCAGAGTTGTCCACAGAGCTCTCTGTCAGGCTTTTTCTCTCTCACCTTATCCCCTCCTGCCACACTGGCCTCCTGCTTGCCCACCCCCCCCCCCAACACCAGGCACCTCCCACCTTAGGGCCTGGCACTCGCTATTCCCACCTCCTTCAGGAATTTGTTCAAATGTCACCTGCTCAACGAGGCTTTCCTGGCTGCATAGCCCTTGTGTCCTAAGAGGAGTAAACCACACAATGCCTCCAAAATGCACACGTCAGGGCCTGGCACCTGGTAATGCTTATTCAATAGACTTTGTCTTTAAAACCATGTAGAAAGAAAGGCTGACACGTGCACCTCTGCACAGGAGGCCCAAGGGCTTTAAGGGCTCTAAGGGAGGGTGAGATGCCTGGCTTCATGGGATCAGAGCTAAGTCTCAGGGACCCATCCTTCTCCCGCTTTCTGTCCCCAGGTCTCTTCATGTTTGTGTATCTAGACACCTTCACCAAAGGCATCTCTTTCTTGTCCCCTCCTGCCCGTGACCCTGGGGAGAATCTAGCTAAGTTCCTGCTTCTATAACCAGCACTTCTCCATTTCAAACACATCCAGACAAGTCTTATCCCTTGAGGAGGTTTGACAATGAAAACTGGGCATTTTCCACTGCTTTCCTCACACTCACTTCCTTCCTTGGACCTTCACCAAGTGTACGCAAGCAAGCGGATGGCCGAGAGGATACTTGGAATGTGATGAATCAAGCACTTAATCACAGATGGCATTCATTCTCATGCTTGGGCCAAATCTTTGACTTAGTTGATTTAAATCCAGAAAATAACCAGCCGTTGATCATATATTATCTCCGACCATTCAGAGAGGTCTGTGTGATAACTCTGCTTCTTTTTTATTTTTATTTAGTTTTATTTTTTTAGCTGAGCCATCCTGCCACCTGTTGGCAGCTCAGCTCGGGCCAGGAATCGAACCAGCAACCCTGTTGCTCAGAGCTCACACTCTTGAGTGAGCTCTTAACCAACTAAGCCACTTGGCCAGCCCTACTTTGTTTCTTTTTTAAATGGCAAATTTTGAGCTGATTGAGTTCTCTGAAAACTCAGGGTTATTATTTAAATGAAAAAAAATGGAAAGTTTTCTTGCACTTGGATGAGAGGCAAGGGGAACCGCATACATCACTGGAGCTTTGGAGCATCTCAACAAGCAGAATTGGGAGAAGGATGGAGGCTGCTGCTTCTCTCTTTGCCTTTCAAACTTAAAAACTGAAAGCTATTTATATTACAACTTCAAGGAGTTAGAAAAATACCAAGCCAAGTAATTAAGTTTGTTCTCCTCACATACACTTTGAAAAGCAAGCTTCAGAGTTCTCAAGTCTAAAATTGAAGGAGGAAAACATGGAAAACAAAAGTATGGAATGACCGAGGGAATAATTCCTACAATTTTGAAAACGTCCCCATAATTTTTCTATTTTATCCTCTAAATAAAAAAGCCATCAAAGGAAAATAATACTCCTTGTACAGTGCTCACCACCTCAGTAATCATTGAATATCTTTACTCGTTAGTATTTTCATTTTGATTATAATAAATGAGTTAAAAGTCTATATCTGAGGTTTTAGTAATATATTTGCTATGTGTGTGTACATATGTATGTATGTATATATGTGTATATAAACATATATTTGGTGACTGTTTAACAATCAACTTAAAAATATTATTTGGAGCAGGAATTGTTGAAAAGAATGGTAGGAAAATAACAAGGACTCAATTTTGTTCCCTACCAAATGTCAACATTGAGAAATATACTCAGTAAATGTTTGTTGTCTATAGGAATAGATGAAATGGTGCATTAAACCAAAATTACATACCAAATTATGATAGTAGGAGGTAGGATGTTAGAGGAAGGAAATTCAAGCAACAAGGAGGGAGCTTCTGCAATGATCTATGACATCCTGACCCTGACATTTCATGGTCGCTGTTGACATTTTGACATTTACACCAATTTGTAATCCCCCCAAACAAACTATTAAACTTTCAGCTTCTTTTTATTATCATGTAATGTGTGGATGAGGTGCCTTCACCCCATCCCTGATTCATGCCCCTCCACCCCTTTGGCCTTAGCTGACTCCTAATTCTCAGCCCACCCTTAGCTGTCCCCTCATTCCTCCTCAGGCTCCCCTCCCCCCCATATCCTTTACCCTTTCCTTCCAGGTGCTCCCAAATTGAAATACCCCTGGTCTCCAAACACTGTCACACATTGGAGCACTGATGATTTGACCAATGGTGCGGCTAGTGGATATGTAAGGAAAGGCCGAGTGAGAGGAGATTGGAAGCAGTCCATGAGACTTGGCATCAAAGCAGATGCAGCAGACGGGAGGTAGAGAGCTGCTCAAGATGACTCTGTGGTCAGCATGTGATGAAAGAAGGATGACACCGAGGAAGCAGAGAGCATGGAGGGCATGGAGAGAGGAGACGAGGATGCGCTTGGATTGGGGCATGCCGAGATCAGTAGCAGCATCGAAGCCCTGAGGAGCTTCACACGTGGCAGATTAGAGATGGCATAGACAGTGCAAGATGCATGGAACCAGAACACATTGGGGTCATGCTCTGCTAGGGCCAAAGAGCCGAAGGAGAAGTCCCTAAGAAAGAGACCCTCAAATGAGGGTTGTGCTGAGGTTGCAGGGCTACCTGGCTTCCATGTATGTCAGGCCACACTCCCTGGTTCCCACCACGGAGGGGATCAGACTTCCACTCGTTTATTGTTGAAGCCCCTTCCAGTCTGAAGGAGGAGAATGAGGCCAGCCTCATAAGACATGTGTGGCTGAGGGAGCTGCCAGGGCCTTACCAGAGGGAAATGCTCATTAGTCTTTCATGCCTCTCTTATCCAAATAAAGAACTCCTTAAAATTCTTCTTCTGAGAGAAAGTTCTCTCCCCTGACAGAAAACAGGGCTATGATTTGGAAACCCAAAGGTGAGTTTGCTAGGGCAGCTGTAACACAGTATCACAAACTGGGTGACTTACACAACAGAAATTTACTTCCTCACAATTTGGAGGTGAGGAGTCCAAAATCCAGGTTGATTCCTTCTGGGCCGTGAAGAAAGGGCCTTCTCCAAGCCTCTCTCCTTGGTTTATGGATGTCTGTCTTTATATTCACAAGGTATTCTCCCTGTATCTTCACATCGGATTCCCTCTATGTACAAACTTTTCCTTTTGGTAAAGACACCAGTCATATCTAGGGTGACCTCATTTTAACTCAATTACCTCTAAAAAGACCCTGTCTGGAAATAAGGTCACCTTCTGAGGTACTGGGGATTAGGACATCAACATATGAATTTGGGCGGGGTGGGGGGAAGGGGAACACAAATCAACCCGTAACAACAAGTCAGAGGGGAAGTCCGCATTCCAGGAGACCTCCCTCTAAGTGTGCACAATTGGCAGTCCTCAGCTTAGCCTCAGACCTTCGGAAATCCCCTGCATCTGGTTTTCCTAATTCTCGGAGTCTCATCCCACCAAAAAACGACATCTAGGGACATTCCATGCATTTCTGGTGAGATGCTCACTCTGCTCTACTCTATGAAACATGCTCACTAGGTTTTAACTAGAGTGGTTTAAGTGATTTGGTTAAACTAAGACCTGGGCATTTCACCCGTTCCTTAAGCCTAAACAAATCTGATTTCAGGTGTTTTGAGACATTGCGCAGTATTAGACCACCTGACACTCCACCTTTCAGGGCAAATGAGGATGGCGATGAAAGTGGTGATGTGTTTGGTCATTGCATAGAAACCCTATCTCGTGTTACTCCAAACTACTACGTGAGACAGTGTTTGCATTCGGGACAGGTAAACATGGTCTCAGACACAGGTACTATAGAGCCCTGAGAATGTGCAGTGGTGCTGGGGTAAGTCTTAGAATTCACCCATGAGTCTTCTTCTGGAAAGGAGAAGGAATTTCCACATTTCCAGAGGCAGAAGAGGGAAGGCCTAGAAGTTCAGAGACCGTGAACCTGTTGCTTTCAGACAGGATCCTTACTGGTTGTGCGAACATTTTGATGGGTGGATTTCCACACGATACCAGTTGCTAAGTATTCTTATATTACCCTTGTGCATGAGCATATTATTGGAGGGAAATTGGGAAGAGGATGAAGTGGTAACTAGCTTAAGCCACTCTTTAGATGGTTACAGAGTTTAGATAATTAACTTGAGGAAAATGAGAGAGGATTCGTGCAGCAATTCTCAATCCTCTTAGTATCAGGACTCTTTTCCTTGTCAAAAATTACTGAGGGCCATAAAGAGCTTCTGCTTATGTGGTTTTTGTGGTTTATATCTATTAATATTTCTCATGTTAGAAATTAAAACCAAGACATTTTTGTAACATGTGTTCATTCAATATAAAAATAACTAACCCTTTACATGTTAACATCACTAACATATTTTTCATGAGATTAACTGTATCTCTTCCTCCCAAAAATGTGGTAAGGAGCCTGTCGTTGTATATTTTTGGAAGTGTATTTAATGTCTGGCCTTGGAGAAGACAGCTATAATCTAACTACTTCTGCTTTCAGTCTATTGTTATGCTGTTTTAGTGCAGTATGTAAAGAAAATCAAGCCTTACACAGATACTAGTTGGAAAAGGCGGGACTTTGTTCTGAAAAGAATTCATGGCTCCAGATGGCTCTTCCGGTCACACTTTGAGAACCACTGGACTAGTGATTCTTACTATATTGTGACATCCTGTTTGTACCTCCTTTTCCAACTATACTGTTATAAACAGATTCAAACCTCAGGGTTTTAATGCATAATATTAATTTTTAAAAAAAAATTTGTCTGTGTCATATATGAGTACATACCTATGAAGTCTTAACTCTTTTCGCTTCCACGTTGGAGAAGTCAGCTTGTGCTAAAAGTCACTATCTTTTAGTTTGTTTGCAGTAAGAAAGTTAATGTACATTAGAAATAATTATAATTACTCAAGACCTATATTTAATTACTAAACATTGTCTTTTTATGCTTCCAAATCTGAACACCCAAACGCTCTTAATTATGCACCTAAATAATATTAAAATATGTATCCATAAACCACAGGCAATAGAAGTATTGTGTGAATTTTGTTCTGCTGTCTTGTCTTTTTTTCTTGGTCTTTCGAGGAACTATGTCATATGAATCATGATGACCACTGACAAGGCAAAGGAAGATAAAGGACTCTGGTTCATTGCCCAACTGTTTCAAGCCCAACTCTGATTAGCAAATTGTGGCTCTCAATGCTGACCAAGGGGCCTTGACCCTAACAAGATTCTGGGTGTAGCCACAAGAGACTGACCCTCTCGAATCTGACTTAGCTGAGGTATAGACAGTCTCACCTTGAAAGCAGCCCTGCAAGTTGTTTTTCTAAGCCAGTAATTTGTAGAATATCCTGTGAATACCGTTGACAAGTGACTGAGTTTGAAGGAACCAGTGCACACATGCCAAAAAGGCTAGAGAAGCCCGTCATGTAGTTAAGTCTTCAGACCAAGATTCTTAGACCCTGGGAACAGGAGGGAGAAAGAAGAGGTGCTGCTCTCATCATCTTCCTGAAAATAGGGCTGACCCCAGACCATACATACCTTCAAAGGTCTCCTTCCACCAACCCTTTGCACTGTTTGCCGCCTTGGAAGGTCCATCTCCCCAAATGCCCAGTGTTCCCCACTGCCCTGTCCTGTCATTCATGCCCATGATTTCCACAATGTCATCCCCACTCAGCTGCCCTTCTCCTCAGCCTCACTATCCAAACTCTGGCACCTCACCTGGGAGTCCCAACAAGATCGATGTTCTATATACATCCAGCCTTCAGGCTTTCAGCACACACTAACTGAGCCCTGCCTTGTTCCTTTTCACCATGCTTAGCCTTAAGGTGAAATCAGTGCTCCTACCATCCCAGCTCCTTTGCCAGTGCCATTTGCATCTTTAGAAGTAGGTTTAATTGGTGGTCCTTCAGTAGAGTATCACAAAGAGAAGTGAAAACACTCAGGTGATGTGACAGGAAGTTTTGGGGACTGGGGAGAAGTCACGAGGACCTCTCGCACTCTCACCCCCAAAGCTACTTTAAGTTATTCCTGTCAAGAGAGAAAGGTAACGCCCCAGGAAACTCAACTTTGGGTCTCTGATTTGCTGTGAATTCCCCTACTCTCTTTGCTAAAAGAAAGAGTAAGATGTTATTTCTAGATTTATTTGAAGAAAAACCAATAGTGGTTCTTCTAGCTTCAAAGAGAATTTTTAATGCACAGCCTATAAGATCTGGCATGTGATCCCAGGTTGGCTGATGGGGTCTAGAGAAAAGGCAAGAGGGCCTCAGTAGGGTGTTGCCAACTGAATGTTGATCAATGTGTCTTTGCAACGACAAAATGACAATGCGTTTTTGCACTCCTAGGGCAAGGATATCTTTTTTCCTGCCTCATTGCAAATCATTGAACTCATGGTATTATCTGTCAGGCTGAATTCTTCCGACACCACACTCTCCTTTCCTTTGTGGTTGGCTTTTTCTAGGTAATGATTCTATTTCATGGTTTTCTTTTTGGGTTAACATCTCTCCAGGATGTTATGTAGCAATCTGAAGTTAAGTATGACTCTTAGCAAAATTGTACTAAAAATGCTATTGATCCCCATTTTGATTGTGTACATCAGGGGATTGCTGTCCAGATTCCGTATGGAGTAGAACTGGCAGTCTGGGTTTTCTGGAGTGAAAAATTGATTTGGACTTATGGCAAGTTTTAGAACCTTAGCTGGATGCCGGAGAAGGTCGAATGTGCCAATCAAAGGCTATAGGAGATATTTCATTCTCCATTTTAGGGTCCCAATATGAAGATTAGGCAGACACAAAAGGAAAAAGTACTGTGCTTACTTTTAAAAAACTGTTAAAGTACTATAATTATTGGAGTGCATTCATGGATTAAGCTGTGGAATAGGAATAATAGGACCTTAATAGATAATGTGGTTTATTTTCAAGTGTAAATACATATACACTCATATTTCATGGAGCAATAGAGGAAAATTTTTTCTGAAAGAGCAAGTAAACTTAGGAAAACCAAACTAATGCATTCATACACATTCCTGGCTTTATGACCCAATGGTTTTATTCAATTAAAATGTTAACTTTCCACCCTTGGCTATCAAAATAACTTTCCATTCTCAGGCTGTTACTGCAAAGTAAGTAGCTTAAGTTTTCCTCTTATACCTCACCGGATATTAATCTTTTAGAGTTCTTGCCCTCCTTTTTGCAATGTTCCTAATTTTCATACTTCCTATTGAGAAATTGTGGCACACACTGAGGATATCCTGCTTGGTCAGCAGGGTGGGTTGTTCTGCGTGGTAATTCTCAGGAGATATGCCTCTACTATTCTCCCCGATTGTTGCTTCAGGGGACACACCTTGTATCCTATAGTTCTGAGGTCTGTCAGATCCATGTCACTCTCTCTGACTAATCATGGCCTTGAACAACAGTTGTCATTCAAAGTTTGTTCTCCTATGGAACTGCCGTGGCAAGGCAATCATTTCTCATTTAGAAGCAGACAATTTTAGAGGTGATTTCCTGGTGATAATCCACTAGGTAGATGCAGGAAAACATCTTTTAGGAGTCCTAGATACTCAATGAGGCACCTTCACATCGAGTAGAAAGAGTTGTGAGTGGGAAGATAATTTGAGGAAATGATGATGCCAGCCAGATTTGTTTGGGAACTGTAACTTCTCATAGTACTTCATGGATTGTTTTGTTATCCATGCCGGGAAATCTGAACTGGGAGAAACATGGACAATTTTTCTATGTCTCATATTCCTGAAGGACATTTCTTTATTTGAGGAGAAGCATTTGTTCCACATTGAGGGTAACTGAGAAAATAGCTTGTAGGACTTCAATTCTAACTCTGATGCTGTCTCAGTTATATATTACCATGTAACAAAGCACCCTAATATTTAGGGACTTCAAACAAAAACCACTTTCTTGTTCATGATTCTGTGGGTCAGGAAGTCAGATCAGGCTCAGTGGGAATGGTTCACCTCTGGTCCACATAGCGTTGTCTGAGACAGATCAACTGGGGATGAAAGATGTAAGATGGCTTCACTCATGTGCTTAGGGCATAGGCGCTGGCTGATAACTATGACTAGGGTACCCCTCTTCTCCAAGTGCCTCCTCTCTCTCCATGTGGCCTCTTATCAGTCAGTAGTCATATTTGCATTGAGGCAACTGGATCTCCAAAGAAACTGGGGTCCTCTTATAGCCCAGAAGTCACACAATGTTACTTCTCCCACATTTTATTGATCAAAGTAAATCACAGGGTCAACCTAGATTAAAGCAGAGGAAAAACAGGCTCCACCCATTGGCTGGAAGAGGATCATGGTTGCTCAGTAATTGTTGGTAGCCATTTTTTGCTAAAATGCTCCTACAGTGGTCTACTCCTAGCTAAGTGCTTCTACATTCTTTCACTTAACAAATTAGCATTAGCCAAAGAAATAGAAGAGGGTTACCTTATTTTATTGACTCCCAAATGCCACCAGTCATAAGATGCACATTATCATATAAAAAGAAAAAGGCCAAGTAAACTAAGACATGACATAAATTGCTAAGATGTATCTGAATTTCAGAGATATTAAATGGTGGGGGAAATGTACATAGTAGAGTTAATGAAAAATGGTAATTATCTGATATATATATAATTCAACGGAGTTTTGAGATGAATGGATTAAAAACCCACGGTTTAAAAACTAGTCATTATTTTGACAACTGACCCCATTAATTGAGTATCAATTTGCATAGTTTTCATCCTGACTAAGGCATTCGTCCTGGGCATGGTCTGATAGAACAGGGCCCTAAAAGATCATTATTTCCCTCTTACCTCCTCATCAAACCATGGGGAAAGGCAACCCATGAGAATCAGGGAAACAATTGAGTATTTGTAGCTCAAAACAGCAAAGCTACCCTGTATTGGGAAATTGGTCCCTATTTTTGCGTGCTTTGCACCACTCAGCTCAACCAATACACCTAGACCTTCCACTGGTTTCTTTAATTCACTCACTGAATGGTTTTCACCATTGAATAAGTTCTCAGTAAGTTCACAATGACTCCCTAGATGAGAAGGTTTCCAGGAATATACTAAGTCATAAAAGCAACAATTACCATATTTCCAAATTTAGTCAATGTTTATTGGGTACCTACTGTGTGCCATCCAGTGTGCTACATCCTACAATGGTCAAAAAGACAGACAATGCAGCCTTCCCTCTTATAATTTATAGTCTAATGGGGGAGGCAGGCAGCAAACAAGTAAAATAAACATTTTAATGGGCCAGCCGAGTGGCTCAGTTGGTTAAGAGTTAGCTTAAGTGCATGAGCTCTGAGCAACAGGGCCACCAGTTCAATTCCCACATGGGTCAGTGATGCTGCACCTGAGCTGAGCTACCTCTGAGCTGCCAACAGGTGGCAGGATGGCTCAGCTGGTGGGAGCACGTGCTCTTAACAAGACTGCCTGTTTGATAGAGGGCTACGCCGGCCAGCAACTAAGACTGAACTCAGCACCTTGGGGTAAGCTGCCACCCAGATGGCTCAATGGATAGAGCGTGTGCTCTTAACAAGGCTACTGGTTTGACTCCCACATGGGATGGTGGCTATGCCCACCCGCAACTAAGATTGAACACATCACCTTGAGCTTAGAGGCCACAAGCTGCCTCCGGAAAGCCAGGTAGCTACTGGCGCCCTCCACAACAAAGATTGAAGACCAACAACTTGGCTGGTCCCCTTCCCCAATTCCCCAACACTGTTCCCCTCCCCCAATTCCCCAATTTTTTGTTTAAACATTTTAAATCATGAGAGAGCTTGGAAGTACTATGAGAGAAATAAAAAAGATGATGAGGGAAAAGAAGAGGAACCTCCTTTAGCTAGAAGTGACCATTAATAGCATTCTGAGGAAGAAACATTCACTCAGAAACGGAAAGGTTAAAAAGGATGAGCCATTTAAAAAAAACAAAAGGGATGAGCCATTAAAAAAAAAAAAAAAAAAAAAAAGGATGAGCCGTGCAAAAAGCCGAAGAAATTTGCTCTAGACCACACAGAGGACACAGCAAGCACAAAGGTGCTGAGGTGGCAAAGAGCTTGATATGTTCTTGGAACTGAAAGTGATGGGTATACTTGGAGTATCAAGAGCAAAATTCCAGAAAACCATAAAACATGTCTAGAGATGCATATTGAAATCTCTCCTATGTTTCACAAAGGCAGCAAAAGCAAACAAAAAATCTGTTAAAAATAAACAACAAAATAACTGGACTCAGAATTTTACAAGCCTATAAATATTCCTTGGAGGAAAAAATGGACCCTATAGCATTTTTTTTTCTTTACCTTTTTTTAGACTATGATGAGGTTGTTTCTTAGATTTATAGTAGCTTATTCACTAAGTCAGGGTTTCTGAAACATGGTAATAAAGCAACTCTTTAAAAGAAAAATATTATAAATTGTCAACAATGATTTAAATCTTTTTAATTATAATGTTTCTTTAAGCTAAATGAAGGGTAAATGCCTTATACTCATACCTCTTATGCAAACCTACAACTAAATCAAGCTTATAAATTAAATACAAACTAGGCTACAAAACAAAACAAAACAAAACAAAATGCAAACTATCAGCATTCGTTTAGAGCAGGGGTCAGCAAACTGCGACTCGCAAGCCACATGCAGCTCCATGGGTATATACATGTGGCTCTGAAGTAAAATTGAAAATGAAAATAAAACTATCATAGTTTCATTTATACTATTACTTAAATTTTCCTTATTTGTAGAAATATATTTATGACTCTCAAATAATTTTTAAATTGTTGGGAGGGACAGGATTGGCTCTCCCAGGGGTTGGCAAACTTTTGAGATGGACTGCACCCAAAGAGCCACATGTGGTTTGCAAGCCACAGTTTGCCGACCCCTGATTTAGAGTAATGGATGATGTTATTCACTGCCACTAAATTGTCAATGTATGCCTCACTAGTAAAATATGTATTGATGCTTCATTTCACTTATTGCAAACTTAGACCATCATTTGAACTATTATTGCCTATCTTTTTAAAAAATAAGCTCTCTTTAAACAATGGATCCATTATCTTGAAAGGCCAATTAGCATACTTCAAAATATAATATTGAAGTTAAACAATACCTTTTAACAAAAATATTGCTTTTCATGACTGCATTTGCTGCTCTCTCACCACTGCTAATTTGTGTGTAGAAAGACAAGATTTCACAACATAGCCATCGTGACTCTGTACGGATGGCCAGCTCTGGGGTCTTTATAGCTTCACATGCCTATGATATGGGCCATCCTATCACCCCACTATCTTTCTCTACAGAATGTCTGTGAAACTCTAGAGTGTATGTTGTCATGTAATTTGGCCTTACTTAGTACTAACATGACAATATATTCAATACAAGTGTTCCCATGAAACAGCATGGATCACTTCAATTAAAGGAGGAGGTAGCCTGGGAATTTAGAACATGATCACAGTAATTTAAGATTATCATAAATATGAAAATCCAAAAATGCTTAATTCCTATAGATTTTGGGGACTCAGGAAATATGTCAGAAGACTCCAGGTTGAAGAACGGTGCACACATTAATAATGGAGTCAGATGTAAGAATGGGTCATCTGAACTGTTTTTAGCATCAGGAATAATCAACCCAGTTGTGGATATAGCCAGACCACTGCACGCCACAGAGACTTAGCATGGAACAGCTATGCAGTTTAGAAAGAATGTGGATAAGGAAGCATTTTTTAAAGTTTTTTTTTTTTTTTGAGGGCAGTGTCACTGGCCCTCATATGTGGGACCTGAACCGGGGCTGCTGGCTTCCCAAGCCAGCGCTTAACCACTGCGCCACTCAGCCGGCCCAAGGAAGCATTTTTTAAAAAGGTAATAGCTCATAATAATAATGAACAGTTATTAAGTGTCTAGAGTACCAGGCATTGTGTTAAGTAATTAATAAATATTAATGATGATTTTTTAAAAAAGAATATAGTTCATTTATTAGCTGCCACAGACATATCCAACAGAATAATATATAGTTCCAACTAGGTCACTTTAACAAAAACAAGGCAGGAGGGCAATTCATTTCTAATTGAGGAATATCAGGTCTAACAACTTAATAAAGATCTCTGAAGAGAAATTTCCTGCCCACTGTTCAAAGACCCAGTCTCTCCCTGAGCTCCAGACTTGAATATCAATACACGCCTCAAACTTAGAGCATCAGTGATATGTGGCGTCCAAAGATGGCTGCCAACGGCCCCTTCCCTCCCGTACATGCATGCCGCTCCTTGCATCCAGAGGTGAAGTCCTACTCCCCTCCCATGAACACAGGCTGGTCCTAATGGCTTGTTTGACCAGTAAAAGACAGCAGAAGTAACATTTTGGGTGCTTAAAGAGTTAGGTCATAAGAATCCTTGGAAGTTCCACTTGGCTCTCTTGGAAAGCAGCTGCTTGGGATATTCCCTCTTGGAATCCAGCTGCCCCACTGGAAGAAGGCCAAGCAACATGGGTTGGCACTGTCATTAAGAACTCGAATTGAGCTCCCAACAAATGGCCAGCATCAACTGCCAACCACCCAAGTGAGCCCCAGGTGCCTCACTGCAACCACACCAGCCAGGAATCACCCAGTTAAGCCTATACAATAGAAACATGGAAGATAATAATAAATTGCAGTTTTAAGTCATCAAGTCTTGGGTGGTTTGTTACAGAGCAATAGGTGACTGTGGTAGTGTATCAGACCAAATCTTTCATTTCCCCTCACAAAAAAAACTCTGCTCCTCCCTTGTGTGTCCCATCTCAGAAATAAACTTCTACTCAACTAGGTAAAAAAAAAAAAAAAAAAAAATATATATATATATATATATATATATATATATATATATATATATATATAGATATATATATCGGAGTCATCCCTAGTCTTTCTTTTCCTCAAATGCTACATACAATTCATTGGCAAATCCTGTTGGCTCCATGTCTAAATCGTATCCCAGATTTCATTATTTATTAT
Organism: Aselliscus stoliczkanus; assembly: GCA_033961575.1. Classification (NCBI taxonomy): domain Eukaryota; kingdom Metazoa; phylum Chordata; class Mammalia; order Chiroptera; family Hipposideridae; genus Aselliscus; species Aselliscus stoliczkanus. Next base: position 18,070,614 of record CM066740.1, on the reverse strand, counting down.
GTCTTCTGCCCCTCCCATCCTTATCCAAGCTGTAATCACTGCTCACCAGAGTGTCTGCAGTAGCTGCTGAAGTGGTCTCCCTGTTTCCATCTTTGCCTCCAGTATTGCTTCTCCATGGGGGGGGCGGGGGCAGAGTCCTTCTTCAGAAACAGAACCACTCTGCTCAGCCACTCCTGTCACAATTAGAGTAAACTCAATGTCCTGGCCTAGCCTAAAATGTACTCCAGGGTCTGTCTCCTTGCTGACCTCATTTCCTACTGCTCTCCCCTTTGCACACTCTTCAGCCACACAGACCCTCTTACTGTTTCTTGAATGTGCCAATAATACCCCTCCTCAGGTTCTTTTTTTTTTTTTTTTTGAGGGCAGTGCCACTGGTCCTCATATGTGGGACCGAACCGGGGCCACTGGCTTCCCAAGCCAGCACTTAACCACTGCGCCACTAGGCCGGCCCCCTCCTCAGTCTCTTTACACTCACTCCTCCCTAAGCCTAGAATTTTTCCCTTAAGGTATTATTAGGATCCCTTTATCATGTCTCTGTACGCATTGCTTGCCATCAGGGAGGCCCTTCTCTGACCACCCTAGCTAAAAAAGCTCCCCCTGACTTTCTCCATCCCTAACACTGCTTTAGTTTTCTCCATCATATTTCCATCACCCACTCTTACTATTGATCTCTTTGTCTACTGTCTATTTTCCCTCCTTCAATGAAACTCCATGAGGACAAGAATTTTATTTGCTTTGTTTACTGATATATCACCAGTGCCTAGAATAATGTCTGGCACATAGCAGACCCTCAGTAATTATTGGTTGGATGAATGAATGATCCCTGGACCTGTTTCCCAAAGTGTGAATAAGTACTGACATGCACCTGCCTGTTTGACATTTAAGGTAATGTTTTCCATACTTCCTTCTGGGTATTAGGTGTTCTCAGTGTGTGACCATAAATCCTTTTCCCAGTCCTAACGTCTTGAAGCTCAGGTTCACACTAGATTGTGTAGGAGCCCACGCAAGTCCAGATGGCTGCGCCTGGTCATACATCTATTTAATCAATGTTGGTAGATCCTTACTCAGTTCCAGACCCTATACAAAGGGCTGAGGATACATTAGGAAATAAGAGAGACTGGGATCCACCTACTCAAAGCTGGCTTTTTAAAGGATGCCTGAAAAATAAGGTAGCTGGAGAGTAATGGCCAGAGGTGCCCAGGAGGTGGCCTAGACCCACAGCCTCTGGGTGTGACAAGGAGCTCAGTTCAGTCCAGGCTAGACTCTGTGGGGTACCCCAAAAGCTCCCCTGGATCTTCAAAGGTCCTTCAGCCTTCCATCAACCTGAGACTAGACTAGGTTCCTTGCCATAACTGCCCTTGTAGATAATAAAACCTCGAATTTGCACGGTATCAGCCAGCATTTTTGGTGTCAACCAGGTGCCCTCCACCAAGAAGGGTACACAGCAGTGTTTCGTTCTCACCATAAACTTGGGAGCTGGGGCCATCCCTATTTTATAGTTAAAAAACCAGAAGCTCACAGAGGCTCAATAATGTGGCACACAACCAATATAGAGCAGACAGAACTCATATCTGCCTGATTCCAAAACTTAGGCTTTTTCCTTAACACCGCATTCTGCCTGTTAAAAATTACAATAAAATGCCCTGGGGTCAACACTTCTAAAAGTTCATGCCTATGATCTCTTCTTGTCATTATATATTCTTCTGAGTCAGCAAAGTCAAATGCTGCTATCCCCATGTTCTAGAAGAGAAAATTCAGTCCAATGAGCCAAGTGTAATGGCAGGCATTAAAGACTCCCAGACAGGACAGCGTATTCAAAATGATTTTCCACATTGGCTGCCATTGCACCCAACATTCTACCATAAAAGATTTATTTCTTTGGCTAGTGATCTGTTTAGATCTCCAGTTGCTTCTCATTAAAATGTGAGTATTTTTAAGAGGGTTTATACCCCCAGGCAAATTATCAGGTACCATCTTATCAGGGTCTGTGTAACAGTTGGTAGAGAAGGTTATTGCTTTCAAAATAAGGTGTCGATGGGGAGACTTCTAGGCACAGACTCTTCCTTCAGAAAACCACTTAGGTCAGGCCCTGACTACAGGTGCTCCTTGCCTGGAAGAGGTCACATGACTACATTAACAAGTGAGCCAGCCCGACCCAGAATCCCTGGCCACCTGACCCCAGAGCTTTTGTCTCTATATGACTCGGCCACTGCCTGGGGCTCACCCTAGTCTAAGCCCATCATCTTGGCACTTCTGGGGGATCCACACAGTGCCTAAGCTTGTACTGAAAACTAAGACAGACCCAGAAAAAACAGCTAGAGAGCTATCAAACTCCATCTGGCAAAAGGATTTATGTTCTTTTGAAGTTTTTTTCCCTTACTCTGTAAATAGTTGGACTTTAAGTTTCCTTACTCTGTAAATACTTGGACTTGAAGGTTGCTGAGATGGAATCATTTGCAATAAACACGGGAACCACCAACAGAACCCACTTAAGTCTCCCAGCTGGAAGTCTGAAGAAGCATCAGATGATAAAGAAGTGCCCCAAAGACCTGGCATAGATACATGTGGCTTGGGGGGCGGGGGGTGAGTTCTTTCTTGGTAGTGTTTCCCAGATGACTTTGGAGGCAGCCCACATATTTGCTGAGTGCCATGTAACCGAGATTGCTTTGCTCACACACCATAGGGTCCCTGGGAAACCCTGTGTCAGAGCCAAACAGCTATAACCCTTTAGGCCTTTCAAAGCATTTCTAAAGCCCTGTGTTATCTATATTTACCCATCACAAAGAAGGCAAAAACCACCCTCACAAACATTTTCAGCTGTTTGGACTGTCAAAAGAGCAGGACACATGACTAAATATATTTAGGCAGCTTTCCTGCACTATTAGACAGGGCTTGTTTTCGCTTTGTTTTGTGTTTGTTTTTAAATTCTACTACTTTGAATAGGAGTCCTACTGAAGGAAATAAGTGTTATACTAATAAACATCCCCTTTATATCATGAATTATTATGGAATTTTCCCCCTGTATTTATTGTCTCCAGAATTCCTAAATTCCTATGGAGCATGCTTCTAATAAGACTTTCAATTGGTGTGATCATTTGTGAAGATTCAGAGAGGTGAGTCACCAGCTCACATAAGAAAGTAGATGGACTTCCCTACAACCATTCAAGTCATCTTTGTACTTCTTACATGTGTTAGCTGATCAACCACTGTAACTGTGATCCATCCCTTTCTTTTTCAAAAAGAATAAGAATCATTTAACTAAGGCATTTCAGGGACTAATTATAGATAATATCTAAAACGTATTAAACGCTCGGTGTGTTAAAAGGTTTACGTGCATTATCTCATTGAATTCTCACAACAATCTTGTCAGATAAACACCGTCTCATCAGCATCACCAGCAGCAGCATCTCCATAATAGCACACATATTTGGAAATTCACCTGTAGAGCCTCCCTTTACCCACAGTCCCGCCTCGCCTTGAAGCTTCTGCCAAGGGAGCCTCCATTCCTTCCGCCAGAGGACGCCCAGCCCTCGATTCGCCTTCTCTGCTATGCCCCTTTTACTAACCCCAGCCCAGAGGTTGCCCTCTAGGGGCTGGTGAGGGAACTGCTGAGGCTGATCATCTCTGACATTAAGGATTTCATTGTCCAACCTGTAATCTGCTCACCAACAGTATCATTTTCCATAGGAAAATAATGCGTTAGTTTCAACCAATCAACCTAAGTGACTCCTACCCATTCAAACTGCCTGTTTCAGATCAGGTTGTAGTGGAAATTCCTGTCTAACCATAGCTTTCCAAAGATAACAGTGAAAACTATGGATTTTGTCAGGATGAAGTTAAGTCAGTTTCCTGTCTCACTTTTTATTGTACTTCTGTAAACCGATCATCATTGCACTGTTTCCTAATGCCAGAAATTATTAGTCGTTTTGGTATTTAATGGCACATTTGTGAAATCCTCTCCAATGCAAAACCACACACTTCTGGGTTATCTGTTCTGTATTTTCCGCCATTTTTGAACTTTCTGGCGCTTATTTTCCACTTCTGTTCTTTATGGGCAGCATTTTTGTTCGTCATGCTTTTCTCCCCCTTATATTTTTCTAGGCTAATCTTTGAAATGTTAGTCTTGGTCCACTGAAATGAGAGGTAAAAACTATAATTAATGTTGTAAATATTTTGTAGGGTATCAGATGGTAGCATGTCTTGTTAGGGAGACCACTTCATGGATGGAGTAGAGGCTTGATCACTACACTGTATACCTGAAGCTGATGTTGTATAATATTGTATGTCAACTATAATTGAATATTATAGTTGAATATATATATATATAGTCATGGGATGTGGAGTATATTGTGGGAATGGAGTCAATGGAATTGTAATAGATGTGTATGATATCGGGGGTGGGGCGATGGATTGGGGGACAGGGGTTGTCACTCTGAGGGGTAAAAAGTGTAACTATTGCACTGTGTTGTACACCTGAAACTAATGTAAAATAAAATATAAAATTAAAATTAAAAAATAAAAATTTTTAAAAAGGACAAAGGGAAATTTGATGTAATTTCTTTCAAGTTGTAAAAGCAATACATGTCACTTCTAAAAATTACTAATTTTTACCAATAAAAATGATCTTTTGGCCTTCAATCTAATAAATTAATCAGAAAAAGAAAGCATGTCTCCCTTTAGAAAATCCTACTCGGAACCTGAGTGCAGAAGAGAGTTTATGCGGAGCAGCTGGGATATCTCCCTGACTCCAAGATAAAGCTGAACAATCAGGCCAAGAGCAGGCAGGCGAGGGGGCAGGCGGGAGGGGCCTCCTCGCCTCAAGCCCTCCCTGTATTTCCCAAATCCAAGCCTGAGGTTGCTCTGTTCTCTGATTGGCCCCCAGCCAGCAAATGGATGGACTCCACTGGGGCCTGTGTTCGCGGGTTTAATCACCTCAGGCCACAGGTGCTGAATCTCCTAATCCTAACTTGAGACAAAGATGCAGTTCTCAGAGGAGAGTGTGGGCTTGGCAGAGACTCCAAATGGCATTTAGTTCATCATCCCAACTCTTATTTGTCAAAAGAGAGAACTTGCCAAGCAGCCTGTGTCTAATAAGTGGCACAGCTGCAGCCAATTTTCTTACTTTTTTATTTATTTATGGGGGGTAGGTGTCGGGAGGTGCTGTGGGGGAGAAGGCGTGTGGACCCAAAGCTGGCCTGGAAGTAGCAAGTAGAGATTTCTTTCTCAGCCAGTAGTACTCAGCTCTGGAGAGCAGAGTGTTAAACATTCAAGAATTTTGCAAGCATAGCAACTATTGGTTAACTGGAAATTTGCCATAGTTAGAGTATTTACACCATCAAAATTGGCTAATATCACAAACCAGCTCCCCCCATCTCCCACCCCTTTTCTTTCCAAAGGGTCAGTTTACCAGAATGCTGTTGTCTAGCTCCGTGCAGGGAGAATTTACAATCAATGCAGATGCCATATTTCAGATACAACAAGGCAACCCCAGTTTGCAGTTTTTTCCAATACTTGCCATTCTCAGCCCTTGGGGCTGCCAGCTAGAACCCACTTTGCATATACAGTCCCTCAAACCTCTCTCTCATAATACCTGGCACCCCTTCTCTCCGACACTTGTGCACAAAATGAGCCCGCTGTCTCATTGAGTCTGTGCCATTCTTGTTCCTAGATGCAAAGCCAGTTCCTCCTTAACTGTTCAGTGGTAGAACTTCAGTACTACAAGAATACGACAAGCCTGAGCAAGTGCATATAAGACAGAGAAGTGTCTTTAAGAGATCTGCTTAAAAAAAAAAAAAGAAAGAAAGAAAGAAAGAAAGAAAGAAAGAAAGAAAGAAAGAAAGAAAGAAAGAAAGAAAGAAAGAAAGAAAGAAATTCATAAGGCAGACAATAAGCAAATGCCCCCAGGGATATTGACTTACTGTGGAGTTATTTAAAGAAGGAATCTCGTGTGCACATTGCCCAAGACAGCTTTCTCCAAGCTCCCTGTTGTTTGGCTTGGCTTGCCGCTACCTTATTCCCATCAGAAGACAAAGGCTGAGAGAGAAAGAAACCTCCCTGACTGTAAGCAATTCCCCAGGTCCCTGGCCTCTGCCACCTGCCACCCAGCCTGCTGACGCACCTCCACTGTCCCGCTGGCAGTGCTCCACGCGGCTCCTGTCCCATATTTCTTAAGAGGCACAAACTGGATTTACTTTACGGACCACAAGACAGCACTGGGGGGGTGAAGGCAGGGTGGCGTGTTTCCCTCCAGTAGTGCTTCCTGGGCCAGAGCGCCTAAAACAACACAGAGCAAAGCTCCAGCCTCCCGGGGGAATGTGGTGGGAAGCTATTGCCACCACTTCTGCCGCCGCTGCTGTGACTACAGCACGATTTCCTGGAACATGATGTCATATGAGATCTCCCAGACATTCCTTCCCATGGCAGACCTGGTGTGCTCGTCAGAAAAAAAAAAATGAGGATGCCAAGACAAATGAAGTCCTGGCACTTCTGTGAATGGAGATACACAAGTATTTCACCGATTTTGATGCTCTGTCACCTTCCCTTCCTTTCACTTTCTTCTTCCTCCTTCTGCCTCTTCATCCTCCTTCTCTCCTCTCTCAAAATCTGCCCCCCCCAATTCATAGTCATTGAATTTCCATCAACATACTAAACTAGGTGCATTGAGAAACACAAAAATGTATGTTGAGGTATAAAGAATTTGGCACGTGGATCCAGCCACCTCCCTCTCTAAAATCAGCTCACCTCAGCTTATTCATGGTTTCCTCAACAATCCCTTGAGCTCGATATTCTTAGTGATGGAGGGTATAATGTGCTCCTTGCACATTCCTGAGGGAAGGCAGATACCTGGGGAACTAATGAGAACCTAGACGAGTATCTCCTACAAAATTGTCTATGCGAAGTGCCAAGATCATTGCATCTACTTTTACTGAATCACTAAGTGCTGTCACTGGATTAGTGTAAATACTGTCATCTTTACAACAACCCTATGAGGCAGGCCGGGGAGCAGTGTTAGTCCTTTGGTCTACCTGTTCCTCCTGCACTGGGAGGTGCCTGGAGGAGGGGCCTTGTGATAGTGTCAGAGAATCTTGTAGTTGAAGAAACTATAGAAGAATGATATCCAGCCTAGCACCTTCCTCATACAGACAAGGAAACTGAGACAGGGAAGGCGGCATGAGGCAGTGACAAAGAAAGTTTCTGGGACCACCTGAGTCCCTGGCGCAGCTCTTAGCCAAATCCTAGGCGCATGACTTTGCACATGACCTCTTTAAGCCTTGATATCCTTTTCTGTAAAATGGAGTCAACATTTTTTTTCTCACCTTATTAGGTTGTTATGAATATTAAATGAGGCAATGAATGTGAAAACACTTTGCAAAACATTAAACACTATTACAGATATGACAGCTCTTTGTCCGCATCTTTCCTAAAGCCTGTCTAAGTCTATGTCACTCTTAGTTTAAAATCTGATTGCGTGGGAACAAGGATGTGAGCTCTTTGGAGGCAGGGGATAAGTTAAACTGACATGTGTATCACCAACATGACATACAGTGCCTGCTAAAATGTTGCTTTTAACAGATTTGTTAGACCATGATTACTACGTGGGTAGATAAAACATAAATACAACTTGGCCAAGAGCAGTTCTGAATGTCTCCAGAGCTATTTCAGGGATCACTCATGAACACACTCTTCAAGGAATAATTTCTCTTCCATCTCTAATTCACTGCCGAGGATACGACTCATCACAGCAAGAGAGTCTCCCTGTCCCCACTACAGCAGGAAGGTCACTCGTGTCTCCCATTAGAGCACTAGGGCAGGTGACAGTGAATGCTTGCCGCTCCGAGGTCTCACTCTCAAGAGGGCAGTTCCCATTTTCTTTTTGTAAACTCCATTCCAATGAGGTTGAGAATTGGCCAAAGATCTCAGGCTGGTGTCCTGTAGGCAATGCTGCTAGGATGGATTGAGAGGCATGTGAAAGGGGCCAAGAGGTCTCCAACATACGCCAGAGCCACTGGGACAGTCTCTGCTCTAGGTTCTTTGTTGGGCACGTGTCCCTGCTCATAACCAGATGCAGAGTCTGCTGGGCACGTCCAGCTGCTCCTGAAACTTCCTGGAAATTAGGTGCTCATCCTCATCTGCTATTTGGTTAATTCATGTCGTGTTTGAAGTACTGACGTAGAAGTTGCCCTCAGAGAGTTGGAGCCATGAGACTGAATTCCTTCAGAGAGGGTAAGTGACTAGGTTGGGAGTGTTGGAGGACACTCACAGTTGGTAAATGGGGTGGGGAAGAGGAACTAGGAAAGGGGAGAGAGAGAAAGTAAGAGAAGAAGAGGGATGGAGGGAGGGAGGAGGTAACTGCCATAACCAGTGCTGTCATCTGAAGGAACTCTGATGAAAGACCATTAGATGTGACAATAAAGAGGCCATTAGTAAGAGGTGAGAGAAGGTTCAGCTGTGTGGGAGTCAAAAGAGAAAGGTAGGGAAGATGGAGCTAACTGAGGTGACGATGGTGGCAGTTTGCATATTCAAGGGTTTAGACAGGAGAGAATTACTAACCTGTCATGATACGAGGTATCAGGATCAAATCAACCTGGGCAAATCTTAGCACAACTGATGATGACAGGAGCAGAGTCAGAAGGGAGGGTGTGAAATTATGTATATACCCCCAGTTTCTGGCACAGAGTTCCTAAAATCCTTGTAATTTCCCAAGTGGTAAGAACATTAGGAACATCTTTTGTTCTAATGTTTGGTCTTTGCCTGGTTCCTGACACAGAGCTCCTAAATCCCTTGGAACTTCCAAAATCCCTTGAAGTATCTTTTGTTCTAAAAAGGTGACTCTTGGGCTCCTTGATAGCTTTAGGATGAAGCATGGTCACTTGAAAGACCAAGCCAAGATTAGAAGCCTGGAACTTTCCACCTCACCCTCTATCCTCCAGAAAGGAGAGAAGGACTGGAAACTGAGTTAATGATGGAGCATGCCTTTGTCATAAAGCCTCCATAAAAATTCCCAAAGTACTGAATTCGGAGGGCTTTGGTTGGTGAACACATGGAGGTGCTGGTAGTGCACCCAGGGAGGGCTTGGAAGCTCCATGATCCTTCCACATACCTTGCCCTGTGTATCTCTTCATCTGGCTGCTCATCTGTATCCTTTATTATACCCTTCATAACAAATTGGTTAATGTAAGTAAGTGTTCCCCTGAATTCTGTGATCCACTCTAGCAAAATAATTACTGAACCCAAGTAGGGACGTATGGGAACTCCAGTTGATAGACAGTGGGTCAGAAATACAGGTGACAACCTGGGACTTGTAACTGTCGCCTGAAATGGGGTCAGTCTTGTGCAACTGAATCCCTAAGTTGTGGGATCTGAGGCTAACTCCCAGGAGATAGTGTCAGAGTTGAACTGAATTATAGGACACCCAGCTGGAATCACAGGGAATTGCTTTGATGTGTGGAAAACCCATACATCTGGTGTCAGAAGTATTACGAGTATGTGGGTAACAGAAAGCAGGGTGGTTTTTCCTAGACAGAGAGGAAGGTTCCAAAGGAGAGAATGACGGGGGGATCCACATTTATAGAAAAGGATGGGACTCATATGACTGAGGTCAGAAACCTTTGCCTTCTAGCCTGCAGGAGTGAGATAAGTGTTCAGATAAAGGGCCAGTGACTTACATTATCAAAAGCCAACTCCCCAAACGACCACAGAAAAACCTGTTAATCAAGCAAAGCTAAGGGCAGGGTATTTTCAAAGTTTGGGGGAGGGGGGGTTTCAGTTCAAGTGGTTTCAGGTGGGTCTCTTAAGGGGAGAACGATCTCCCCTTAAGAACTGAGCAAAACTCATGACATGATAGCCTAGTATTGGTGGACACAGCAAGGCGAAGGTCAACTCTTGGATAAGTAAGGCAAAGTATTTGACAAATGCACTGTTTACCCTGGTAAACAATCTGTTGTCCTAGGAACTATAGAAATGATCCCTGAAAGTATAGTCTTAACGATCTGTTGTCCTCTGAAAGCATAGTCTTAACAATCTGTTGTCCTATGGAGAGAGTTTGTTTGGCCAGATGAGCAAACCATTTGCCCAAACACAAATAGGGTAGTTATTTATTGGACTACAGCTTTTTCTTCCTAGACAAGAATTTCTTGAAAAGAATAGTTGTCATGTTGACAGAGATGGTCTGAGGCTCTGTCCTGATATTTAAGCTTTGTCAATGTATTTAGCTTTGATGCTCAACATCGAAGCTTTCCTTAAAAGTAAACATGAGCCAAAAACACTACAAAAAAAAACAAACTACAAAAAGAAAAAAATCCAACAAACTTTGCTGAACACTGGAATCACCTGAAGACAAATAAAAATAATAATAAAAATAAAAATACTGATATCTGGTTCTCACCCCCAAACATTCTAATTTAATTGGTATGAGGGGTAACCTGGGCATCAGGACTTTTAAACATCCTCCCCACAGCTGATTCTAAAATACAGAGTTTGAGAACCACTTCACTAGAGTTAAGGGAGAAAGTAGAGGTGAAATCACCATTTGGGGGATGCCTTGAGGATATAAGAAAAGAAGAATAAAAGATTGATAAGCCATAGCACATGGCAGGTTGAAATCAGACCCCAGAATACACCTGGTCTGTAGCTTCCACCAATAGGAGGCATAGAAGAGGGTGGTGATGAAGAAATGCCACAGTCGGACAATCTGGGGCTGGGGCTGCGGGGGGTGGTCTCAGTGGGAAGTCAGATGGAGAGGACTTGGCCTTGACCAGGTTCTCTGTGGTGACCAGAGTGAGGAATATGGACTTGTGCAGAGGGAAGAGCAGACAGTTGAGAGATGTCATCGGAGCGGGAGAGGCTTGAGGTTTGGATTTCAGAAGCAGGGGACCCCCCCACCAAGGTCTTTTAGGACCTCAGACAGCTGCTTCTTGCTATGGAAAATGAAGGTGGAGGCCTGAGGCAGCGTGGAGGAAAGGGAGACAGATGTGGGGTGATGGAGGATGGTGGGGTAGCCTGCATGGGGAGAACACCATGAAGATGTGTGAAGGTGGCCACGAGCCGACAGGAGACGATGGTTTCATTGGTTTGAAGAGGACAGCGTGGAGAGATGACATGAAGTCCAAAAGGTGAAATAGGAAGGAAGATGCCTGTGTTTTGACAGCCTAGAAATGACCCTGGGGAGTGAGGAAAGGCTCCCCAAGTCCCTTCACTGCTGAGGAGAAGGAGTGTGGGAGGAGGTGAGGACAGCCAGGGAAAGGACAGCAGGGGATCCAGATACTGAGAGCCAGGTTTACCACGGGCCAAGGGAAGGAGGGAAGGGAGAAGCCACTGGTCAGAATGAAAGTGGGCTTGTCTCTGCAAGGCAGGAGATTCACAGCACACTAGGCACAGGGGAGGTGGTGAGAAGGACAGGGTGAGGAGGCACTTATGAAGTCAGGAGAACTTCAGGGGAGAGCAGAGTCAGGATGCAGGTTGGGGAGAGAGAGCAGCAGCGATGAGCTGACTAACAGCTCCCTGATTTTTATGTCAACCAAACCATTTAAAAATGTAAAAACCATTCTTATCTCATGGCCTCTGCAAAGACAGGCAGCAGCCCATGGGCTGTCGTCTGCCAACCTCTGGTTTATACAGTAGCTCCTTCCCTAGGAGCTCCAGTCAGCATCTCAGCATCAAGCAGCCATAGCTTTCAACTGTATCTGTGGGCATCTGTGCTGTATCTCAATTTATTGTGTGCACCCGTGAGCAAGATGTGTCCTAAGATAATTACCAGGCACATTCATTTCTGTATTGCCTGTGGCTGCTCTCACACTACAAGGCCGAGCTGAGATTGAAATAGAGGCCATATGGCCGGCCAACCTAAAATATTTACTCTCTTACCCTTTACAGAAAACATTGGCCAGTCTACTCCTGGCAGAAACCCTTTGGCCAGGAACTATGTTCCAATAACATTTTATTTATGGACACCGAAATTTGAATTTCTGTCATTTTCCCATTATGAAATATTATTGTAATCACTTGAAAATGTAAAATCATTCTTACGTCATGGGCTATACAAAGACAGACAGCCGCCCATGGGCTGTCGTTTTTGCTGCCTCTGGTTTATTTATGCGTAGAAATCCGGTTAAGTACAGATTTCCACTCTCCTGAAAGCAGAGTCTTCCCATGAAACCTTTCATAAGCCAACATGGTGTAAAGCAAAGGAGCAATTAATTACCTTAGGACACATCTTGCTAACAGATGCACAGAATAACTCGAGACACAGCACAGATGCTCACAGACACAGTTGAAAGCCCTGGTGGCCTGAGGCTGAGAAGCTGAGTGTAGTTCTGAGAAAGGGGTTTTGGTGGTGTTCCTCCGCTCCGGTGCGAGCTGCCTCTGTGATGGCTCACTGCAAAACAAACGCAAAATTCCTCTTCGATTTCTTTAGGTTAGTGAAAACAGATGCTAATGTAAGTTTTTCGAAGTGGTATAACAGGAACTTTTGGAAAGCAGGGATACCTGTATGACCAAATTGACCTTCACGCAGGCTATGCCACTTCACACATCCACCAGCAATGGATAAGTTGCTGTTTTCCCCTCCGCTTTGCCAACAGAATGTATTGTTGAATTTTTGGATTTTTGTCAGACAAATGGGTGAAAGCAGTATCTCGGAGTCATTTTAATATGCAAGTCCCTGAGGATGAACATATGTCTAAAAGCCATTTGTAATTCCTTTTTTGTCAGCCATCAGTTTCTATCTTTAATGCACTTCATTTCAAATATCAAATTTATGTGAGTAAATCCTTTTTTAAAAAATGGAAATTAAGGGCCGGCCAAGTAGCACGTTGGTTAAGAGCTGGCTTGGGATGCCAGCGACCCCGGTTCGGATCCCACATATGAGGACCAGTGACACTGCCCTTTACAGCTAAGATGGTGAACAACAGCTCCACCTGGAGCTGGGCTGCTGTGAATCCCCAGGGACGATGTGGGCTGCAGTCCCTGCTGCAGTGGGCTGCCATAGGCTACAGTGAGTGACCGGCAGCCAGTGTGAGCAGCTGGCAGCTGGTGTGAGCTGCCAAGAGCCATTGTGAGAGGCCGTCCAGAGGCTGGGGACCGTTCTGCCTCACCCGGGAAGAGCACAATGATGATACCAACATGGGCCAGTGAAGCAACGTCCTCCACAACTAGACTGAAGAACAAAAGGACAGCAACTTGTCTGTTTCCCTTCCCTGGTTCCCCAACACTGTTCCCCTCCCCCAATTCCCCAATAAGAAAAAATAAATAAAATAAATAAATTGGAAATTAAATTTCCTGGAATTGGAATTTACTGCTTTTATGATTATAAAAATGATTCTATATTACACCTGAAACTAATTTTTTTTAAATGATTCTATTCTCATGGTATGAAAACAATGAAAATATAAAGACTAAGTATGATATAATTTCATTCCCAGGAAAACTGACCTTTTCGTACGTTTGTGTGCCTACTTTTTTCAGGCCATTGTCCAGACATTTGTATACAGACCTGTTTCTAGAAAAACATGATTAATTCAACAAATGTTTATTGTGTTATGAGAACTATGAGGGTCGTAGTACATATACCAGTTTGTAACTTGCTTTTTTTACTTAGTGATGTATCGGGGAAGTTTTGTCCTTAGCCGGTCAGTTCAGACAGTTGAGTCAACAAAGTATGAAATACAGTTCAGCAAGTAATAATGTAGTTTCTTTCATCCTCTCTGGGCCACTGTGTCTGTCTGTTCTGATTCCAACTGAACCAGTGACATGGATTGACAAAGTAGTGTTACAAAGCTGGGTGGACCCTACCTCTTTGTTCAGCTAGAGAGATACAGCCCTTCTTTCAACAAGTATTTATTGAGGACCTGCTATGTGCTGGGCTCTATTCTAAATGCTGGGAATGTAACAGGAAAAAGGCCAGACAAGTTTCCTTCTGATGCAGCTCAGTGAAGGACACAGATAATAGACAAGAGATTCTCAGAGTGAGATATGTATTATGAAGAAAATAAAACCAAGTGAGGCAATAGAGCTCAATGGAGGAGCTGCTTTAGATTGGGTAGATGGAGAAGGTCCACCAAGGAGAAGGCAAATGATTGGAGTCTGATTGACAGGAAGGAGGCAGCCAGGTAAAGCTCTGGAGAATTCCAGGCCAAGGGAATGGACTTGACAGGGTCTAGGAACAGGAAGAGAGCTAGTGAGACCAGTGGAGCAAGAGAATGGTACAGTTAAGGCTGGAGAGGTAGACAGTGTAGGTCCATGGAAGTCTGGGCAGGTCATGGCAGGGAGTTTGGCACTAGAAAGCAATGGGAAGTCATTGCTGGATTGATGTGATCTGATCTACATTTTTAAAGAGATGATTCTAGTTTAGTATGGCCAGATAAAATACAGGATGCTTACTGTGTTTCCCCAAAAATAAGACCTAGCTGGAGAATAAGCCATAGCATGCTTCCTCCAGGATATGGAGGCACACACCAATAGTTCCTTTATCTTTGGTAAAGACAGAAGTCATTGGGGGCCAGATCAGGTGAGTAGGGAGGGTGTTCCCAACACAGTTATTTGTTCACTGGCTAAAAACTCAGACAGTGCCGTGTGAGCTGGTGCATTGCTGTGTTACAAGAGAAGGATGCCTTTTCCACAAACTCCTTCAGCTTAAAATATTCAGTATGCCAAGGTGCCATATTTTGGCACCTAAAATCATGCTATGGCTTATTTTCTGGCTAGGTCTTATTTTGGGGGAAACAGGGTAGTTAAATTTGAATTTCAGGTAAATACTCTGAAATTCAAATTTAGCCAGATGTCCTGTATTTTTATGTGCTAAATCTAGCAAGCCTATTCTGGCTGTCATGGAGACTTTTGTGGGGTATGGATGTAGGAGCAGGGAAATCCTCGAGAGGCTTTTTGAAAAGTCCAGGAAAATAGAGTTGTGGCCCTGGAAATGGAGAAAAGTAGATGGACATAGAATCGATTTTGGAGGGAGAGCCAAAAGGCCTAATAGACAGATGGCTGTGGGGTAGGAAGAAAGGAGAGATGTTAAGAATGACTCCGAGGTTTTTGTGATTTTCTGTTCTACAAAGCCTGCAGATCTATGATATTGAGTAAATAATAATAAACCAAAATAAGAAGCAAAGAGGTTTAAGGCAAGTGTTCTCTTTGTTATTGTGGACCTACAGCCTTTCATTCCCATCTCCCCAAATCAGCTGAGATCAGCACACTTAAGAGCAGTTCACTTATTCTCTTCATTTCTTAGACAACTCCAAAAATTTTACTTGGATTAAAAAAGAAGAGGGCCAGCCGAGTGGCGCGTTGATTAAGAGCTGGCTTGGGACACCAGCAGGCCCCGGTTTGGATCTCACATATGAGGGCCAGTGACACTGCCTTCTACAGCTAAGATGGTGAACAACAGCTCCACCTGGAGCTGGGCTGCCATGAGTTCCCAGGACGGCAGCTGCCATAAGCTACAGTGAGTGGTTGGCAGCCAGTGTGAGCTGCCAAGAGCCTCTGTGAGCAGCATTCAGAGGCTGGCGACCGATCTGCCTCATCCAGGAAGAGTGCAATGATGATACCAACATGGGCCAGTGAAGCAACGCCCTCCACAACTAGACTGAAGAACAAAAGGACAGCAACTTGTCTGTTCCCCTATCCCGGTTCCCCAATGCTGTTCCCCTCCCCCAATTTCCCAATAAAATCTTAAAAAAAAAAAAAAAAAAGGAAACATAAAATGTTGTTCAATAATTGGAATAAGCATTTATATTTTTTGACTCTATCCAATGGACAGCTTGTCATTATACAGCAAGGAGGAAATGATAGTAAGGAGAAGGGATTGGGGAGTAGAAAGAACTGAGTCAGGGTGGGAGGAATGAGACAGGAGAACAGATGGGACATGCAGCGGGGTTGGCTTCTCAACTACCTAATGGAATGCTTTCTTATTCAGTTGGTGAATGCTAAGGTTTTTAAGGCACCAGTTTCATTGGGTAACAGTATCAGTTTACTAGTCTGAAGAGTGGGAAAGAAGGAATATTGCTCTATCTCCCTACTAGATACCAAGTGCTTTACACAAGTATGTTTGTTCTTGTTTTATGGAAGTTAGTAATTTGCCCAAGAACGAAGAGTAAATGGTTCCTAGACTTGGATGTGAATGCGGGTCTGTCATCCACTCTATCCCAAGCATGTTTAATTAAGTTTGCAAACTCATCCTGGAAAAAGTGCTACATGCCTCATTGCTGAATATCACTACGGTCACCCTCAAAGTACTCCCCTTGGGAAGCTATGCACCAATGGCAGCACCTAGTCCACCCTTCGAAGCAATTTTGGAACTCTTTTTCTGGAATGGCCATCAGAGCTTTTGCTGGATTACCCTTGATGTCCTGAATGTCATCAAAATGTCTTCCTTTCAATAGTTCCTTTATCTTTGGTAAAGACAGAAGTCATTGGGGGCCAGATCAGGTGAGTAGGGAGGGTGTTCCCAACACAGTTATTTGTTCACTGGCTAAAAACTCAGACAGTGCCGTGTGAGCTGGTGCATTGCTGTGTTACAAGAGCCATGAATTGTTGAGGAAAAGTTCAGGTCGTCTAACTTTTTCACACAGCCTTTTCAGCATTTCCAATCAGTATACTTAGCTAACTGTTTGTCCAGTTAGTACAAATTCACAATGAATAATCCTTCTGATATCAAAAAAAGTTAGCAACATCGTTGCAACAAGTTCACAAACTTAATTGTCAGACCTCGTAGTTTTTCAATTACACTATCTTCCTTAACATGGTTTAAAGAATTTGAATAATATTTATAATGAATTTCTTTATTGGCTCTTTTCTCCACAGGTTTTCTAATCCCAGAGATGGGCATTCTCCCCCGCCCCCACTTCACCCCCCATTCCATTGACTATAGATAAGGACATTGCAAGCAGTAGAGAAGTAAATGTTTCAGAATGGCTTTGTTTTGGGAATAAAAATGTGCCTACAGATTGCTGCTGTTGCTAGTTGGGAGTGATTGATTCATCTTTAGGGAAAAATACCGTTCTTTGTTAGGAAGGCTTTACAGGAATTTTTGTTTGTCTAAGATAAAGCTCAGACGAATTTGAAATGGGGAAAATTGTTAGAAAAGAAGGTGAACTTTATGTCAAAGTAAAAAAGAGTCTTCCTTAAGCAGAGAGCTGTGGGTTGGGTTTCTGGGAAAGTGAGGTTTTGTGGGGGGTTTTTTGTTTTTTGTTTTTTTGATTGTTAGTTTGCTTTAATTTATGGATTTTCCTGGGGATTTGAGGGAAAGAACAAAGATGTGAGTGAAACAATGGTCCCAGCACCTAACTGGAACCCAAGGAGAAAAGGGGAAGAAAGAACTCATTGTGAAATGGAATCGCTGAAGAGGGCAATGATATTTGAGAGCTTTATGCATTTATTTTGTGCTTTGTACTTCTCTTGCCATCTTCACCTTTAGGAAGCTGAATAACCACTGCAGTTTAGGTTGTGTGAGCAATGCCTTAGGGAAAGAAGGAGGAACTGTATTCTTGGAGCAAAGCCAGAAGAGAAAAGCAAAAGACTTCATTCAGTAGCTGTGTTCTAGCTACTGGGTAGTTAGAAATCAAAATCACTCTCTGGAGTCCTCTGGAATATTCTGGAAGAGAATTAATTTCCTGCTATTGTGCAGGATGAGGGCTTGAGTAATTTAATTTGGTTATTAAAGGAAGTCTGCAAGATGGGGGGAGGGTGTCAGATTATAGTATGTCTGGGAAAATTCTCCTAGCCCTGTGTGTTTAAGACGGGAAATTACATACAATATGAAATCCAAGAAGGTCCTTTGCTTGGGTTTCTCCCACAGAGGAAAGAAAATCTCTGCATCCCTAGTTATGCAAATAACATTCAAATTAGGGTAATTACATATTTGCTTAGAAAATTTCAGTTACCTCATTTTGGCTTCAAGAGGAGTAGGGACACTAAAAGGGAATGTTTGTTAACAGTCCAGAGTTGTTAGAGTTCTTCCAGGGGAAACAAAAGGGTAAATTTCTTATCAAACAAATGCCAGGGTTTTAAATGATTTTTTTCAAATTCAATAATGTCTCCCTACTACAAAGCACACCAAAAAATAATTATGAGTTGGCCAAAATGCGATCCATAGATACAGCGAAGCACAAATGGAAAAGTCTTTTCTTCCCCATTCATTTGACTTGAGGGTACTTTTCCTTGGCTGAACGATCTGCAGGACTTAGGTTTTCCCCTACAGATTATTTTTGCTATCATTTCTAGCCATTTCTCTAAGTCTGGGCTCCAAAGCTCTCACTGGGGAGCACTGTAGAAGGCCTATCTGATGTATTGATTCATGGGCCAAGAGCATCAAACAAATGGACCAGCTGCTTCCACAGCTGCATCTGTGACACATCCAATGGTGTGTGGTATCTGCAGTAGAGACCCACCTGGGATGGCTGTCAGAAACAGCAGGTGGGTGTCGCTGTCCTTGGGGGGATTTGGGGGGAAATCAGGGGGAAGTTGGACTGCCTCTCCAAGGGCAATCTAAAATTGGGCAGAATCTAATTAAAAATCTTTTCTGAACATTAGCTGACCTGATTAGGAGACCGGCATCTCTTCTTCTCTGAGCAGAAGACTACGGAATACGTCTCCCAGCAACAGGGATGTTTTACCATTGTATTGTAGGACTGTCTCATCAAGGATACTTGTTCTGCTGCCCACACACATGTTTCCCAGTACCTACCAGGAAGAGATCACACACCAAACAACCAGCCTTCAGTTTCAATGCATAGTCCTAATGAAGTGACAATTCCAAGGCCTGGATTAACTAAACAGAGTTAACTCTTTGGGAAGATTTTTCTTAGTATTTCTCTATTTCTGTTAAAGGCATCACCATGGCACTAGTTGCTGGGTCTTACTTCCCTCTCTTGACTCTGTCTCTCTCTCCCCCACTTCTCTCTCCTTTATCCCCAGTCTCTTGCTCCTTCCTTCCTTGTTTCCCTGATCAATAATCCCTTTCCACCATCCTCCTTTCAATGTTTTTTCCTTCCTTTCTTCATTCCTACCCCTGCATTCATGTGAAACGCTATCAGTTCCACTCCTACTCCCACCCCCAACCTTACTTCCAGGTCCTGGTAGTTCCTCACCCTTCCTATGGACAACAAAGCTGGGTTCTTGGCTTCTAGTCTCTTCTCAGAATATTTTATTCTACCCTCAGTGGCTCGATTATTTTCCCTACAACGACCCAGTCATAACATTGCCCTGCTCAAATATGTTCAAAGGGTTGTCCATGTACTAAGAAATAAAGTCCAAAGTTCTAAGCCCAATATTCCAGACCTGCAACTGTCCGGTCTTGCCCATCTTTTGCAACCCTCACTCACCCTGTCTTCCTTCAGGCACACATTGCTTCTGCCAAAATGCCTCTTACCCACCTGGGCCTTTTCTCAAGCTGTTTTCTTTACCTGGAGTTCCCCCTCCCCATTTCCTCCATCATGACACATCAAAACCGGCCTCCCCTGATGTCTCTAGCGATACTTTCTTCCCAACCTCTAAAGAACGTGTCCACATAATGGGGTCATCCTAGCAATAATAAGCCAGGTGCAGCTGGCTCTGTCCCACATACCAATAGAGACCTCAGCCTTCCTTTGAAGTTCCATTCTACGAGTGTCTCTAAAAGTTCTTGGAGTGCCTCCCACATACTATCTGCACAAGGACACTTCCTTCAGGTCCCCCCGTTGCTCTGCCATCACCTTCCAGCATCTCGCACAGCTAGCGTAATGCAGCCCCATCACGTCAGAGCTGGACAGTGTTTTGGGGTAAGTTGTACAAAGAACATATAACGTCTCCTTCCTGAGGAGGTGGAATCCACCCTGTTAGCGAGTTCCCAGAAGAATGCTGTGGATGCCTTAATTGTCTTTGCAGCACGGGGAAACAATTCTTTCCACTTCCTCCTCCCCCACCTCAATGTCTGCTGTGGGTCCACGGGATTTCAGATGTGAGACAAATGTGGACAGAACATTGTGCTGTACTTGGAATTGATCTGCCTGCCAAAACCACAGCATTCTCACTGGGTTAAGTATGTTATAATATATGTGGCTTGCATTGGTGGCTGGCATTGCATTTCTATTGTATAGAAATTTTATTGTATGTATACTCCAGAGCTGTGGTTCTCTAGGACAACTTATTAGAAATACGAACCCTCACGCTCTACCCCAGGCCTACTGAGTCAGAAACTTTGGTTGGGCCCAGGATTCTGTGTTTAACAAATTCACCAGGGGATCCTAATTCACACTGAAGTCTGAGTGCTGGATGAAAAATGAGATCTGGGGCACAGTAGGGTCTCCATAAGTTTTGTGTAATGATTTCATCTTGACAGTCCCTTTTAAACTCAAAATTCTTCTGTCAGCCTGTCAGCCGGTCAGAGAACAATAAAATACGTGATAATATTTGCTCCAAACTGCCGTGGCACAGCTTGCTGGTGACTTCAAAAATTGTAACCACCAGCCAGGAAGAATTGCAACTCCTTATGAGGACATCTTTAAAAATGCTCAACACAAATGCAGTGAATACAATGGATATGCCAGAAGCAAGAGATAGTCAGAAATGAAATCTGCACAGAGAAAAACGAAAACATGCCAACTAAGTTCTAATTTAAAACTGGTCTGGGTACCAGGCCAGGCTGGCTGGCCACAACACTTTGCAGTGGAGGTGAACACCTGCCTCCCCCCATGCCAATGCCCTGTGGGACAAAGATGACCACAGCCTTGGTGCCCCCTGCACAGCTCTTGATGCCGGGGACTCACTGATACAGCCCTCCAAAGTCCACAATCTTTTCCTATCTCTACTTGACTTCTTCGGGGGTCCTGAAATTCATCACAAATTTCATTCCTCATGTCAACATGTCCCGTTATGAAAGTTCATTAGTTCATGACTTGAAGAACGCTACCACAAAACACACCAGGCACACGACAAAGCAGACCTCACGGAAGTCTGGGTAATGAGTAGTATGGTGCAGACAGGAAAATGTTACAGCGACTTGCTTTAGACACACCCTGAGTGAAATACTGTTCTACCAGCAGTCTCTTGGGAACGGTTACTATGTTAAACATATGTAGTGGTTTTAAAAGTATCATCCATGTACTTATTAAAAGAAATTCATGCCTATCATAAAAAAATAAACAAATAATACAGAAGTAAATAAAGTAGAATGCAAAAGTTCTCCCTGATTCAATTCCATCCATAGACTATTCTGGATTTTAAAATACAGATATCTAAATAGATACATATAGATAGACACATTTTTTTTTAAATGAGATCATATGTACCCATTTTGTAACTTGCCTTTTTCACTTGTATGTTGTGGACAACTTTCATTGTCATATGTGTAGATTTACCTTTTTTCATTTAATGGTTGCACAATTTTTTATTGTATCAGAGTGTTTCAGCAACAGTGCCTGAAACATAGAAAGCTTTCAACAAATATTTGCTATTCTTTATAATCATACAAATAGATACAAATCGCCTCACTTAATGCTTTCTTACTCCTAAAACTGTTTATCTGTATTTTTTCTTCTTATTTGAATGTAAAAATTTCCAGAAATAGTGTATTTTAAAGAATAAACTCTAGTTTTATTTATCTAGTCAACATTTTTGTTTTATTTGTTTTTATTACTATGTTCTCTTTCCTTCAGGTTAATTTTGATGCTCTTCTCCTAGCTTCTAGAAATCAAATATGTAGTTCTGCTTATTTTTTCCTCCTGTTTTCGAAGAAGGTATTTTAAAGCTATCTAAGAAAAGTATTTTAATGCAGCTTTGGCTGCATTCCCTGTGTTTTAATTTATAGCAGTCTCACTATCAGCTTATTTAAATAAACCTCAATTTCAGTTTTGAGTTCCTTTTGATCCAAGAAATATTTAATGTCTTTACATTTCCAAATATAGTTTTATTGGCATTGCTAAGTTCAAGTTTTATCGTATTGTGTTTGGGGAATGTGGCCTGCAACCTTTCTGTTCTTAAGAAGCCACGAAGCTTTTCTTTGTTATCTAAAGGGCATGTTTCCTACCGTGTGTTTTTATTGTGCTAATTGTGCTAATAAGATAAAATGCAACCCTGAATCAAAGAACATGATGCAATCCTCAGAATCCTGTTGTTTATAACGTGTTTGCATCTGAAAGAGGCTCTGTGCAGACAGGAAGTGAGCCTCTGGCTGGCTATGTGCTGGAATGCACACCTCCTTTAAGCAATGAGCTGCACAGCTAAAATCATTGTTTCATGCTTACTGTTGATGCTTGCACACTCCAAGGTCAGCATGGGAGATGGTAGCTGTGATAGAGAAATTCCCATTGTGTAGATTGAAGGGCAAATGAAGGGCAATTTTTTTTTTTTTGCCAGTTTTGATCAACTAATGTATTACTTTCAGTTAGCAATATAGCCTCCATTGATAACCCTGCCTTGTACTCTACAGCTGCATGTCCATATAGTAGCCACTGGACACATGTGGCTATATAAATTTAAATTAATTCGAATTAAATAAAATTTAAAATCCAGTTCCTCGATTGCACTAGGCACCATGGTGGCTGGTGGCTTTTCTATTGGATAATGCAGATATAAGACATTTCCATCATTGCAAGATTTTTTACTAGCACAGCTCTAGACGTAAAAATAGACAGTGTGATGGTCTTTTGATGTGTCCACTTGGCTAGGCTATAGTCCCTAGCAGCTCAATTAAACACTAATTTGAGTGTTGCTTATAAAGGTATTTAGTAATAATTAAAATCCATAATCACAAGGAGTCAGAGGAGTTGTGATGGATATGTATGATATGGGGGGGGAGTGGGGTGGCAAACTGGGGGAGGGGGGTTTTCACTTTGGGGGTAAAGAGTATAGCTATTGCATTGTGTTGTACACCTGAAACTAATAAAAAAAGAAAAAAAAATCAGATATAAAAACAAAAAATCCATAATCAATTAGTTGACCTTTAGTAAAGGAGAATACCCTAGATATTTTTAATGATCCTGATTCAATCAGTAGCAGGCATAAGAACAAAAAGTAGGCTTCCATGATTGAGAAGAAATTCTGCCTGTGGATGTTTCAGCCCATGCCCAAGAGCTCCAGCCTGCTTTTCCCCATCACCTGCCCTGTGGATTTTGGAATTGTCCCACCATCACACAAGTGAATTCCTTGCAATCAGTCTCTCTCTCTCTCCCTCTCTTGCTATGGATATGTCTCCTTACTAGACCTGTTTCTCTGGTTGAACCCTGATTAATAGACAGGAACTTTCTCATCTGCACAGCCTCAAATCTACAAACAGACCTGTCCCCAATTCACCTCCACTTGCTATCTTGTCTCACAGCAGAGGAAATATCCTTCCTTCTTTTAACAACCAGTGTCTCCACAATACTCTGGGCCCCACCTCCTCTCACATTCTCAAAGGCCTTGGTCCTTTAGTTATCCCTTCCCTCTTCTGTGCCTCATCTTTTCCTTTCCTACTAGATCCTTCCCATCATGCTCTAGTATAGGTTGAAAGCTTGCATATAGGTAGGTGGTTTATCCAGAAGTGATCCCAGGATGGGGAAAAGAGGGGCAAAACAGGGACAGAAGTAATGCCAATACACAGATGCATATTTTCTTGTATCACCTTTACAGGCACCTGGTGTTCAATTCCATGGGTTGAACCCATGAGTTCAATCCCTTCTGTGCAAACTTACAAAATGTGTCCCAAAATTGTCCACCGAAGGAATGAAAAGGGAAAGCATTTACCCATCAGCTCCCATTGCCCTCTGGTCGAGGTTCATCCTTGGATGTTATCTCCCCTGGTTTCTGGGTTGCATGGGCATGAATGCCGAAAGGGTTCCCTCAGGTGTTTGCAGCCACAAAGCCAAGAAGCCCCAGAATAGGAGGATCCCAATACAGGTCATTGCCAAGTTAATTCTTCATTAAGCTGGCTGACTGCTGCTCTGAGCTCACCAAGGCCATGGCTGGGGTAAAAAATGGAACCAAGAATTCAAGTGACATAAAAGAGGTGTCCAATATAGTCCCTCTTCATGACTAACTTATTTCCTCATGTTTCCTCATGGTCACACTTCTTGGAAGACTTGTGTACATATGTTACCTCCACTTTTTTCACCTCCTAGTCACAATTCATTCTCCACTTTTTCACCTCCTAGTCACAATTCATTCTCCACTTTTTCACCTCCTAGTCACAATTCATTCTCCAGTACGGTGCCTTTGTCCTTTTTTCTTTCTCCCCTGAGCTACTCTCCTCGAGGTCACTAATGATTTCCATATTGCCAAATGCAAAACATATTTTCTCCTGACTTCAGTGATTTCTAGGGTTTTCTCCTAGACTCTCCTTCCCGGTGTTCTTTCCTGGTTCCTCATTTTCTAACCTTGAATGTCCTCAACTCTAGACCCATACAACCAGTTGCACATAACTACACAGCAGTTTTTACATGTCCAAAATGGAACTCCTGATCTTTTCCTGAAAATGTGGTCTTCCACTAGCTTGTCCCACTCATCAAGTGGTACCAACATTTACCTAACTACTCAACCCAGAAAAGCAGGATCCTTGATCCCGCCTTTCTCCCCTCATCATCGTATAAAATGTTAACACCAAGTTCTCTCAAATCCAGCTTTTTCTCTCTATCTCCCCACTACCACTCCCCTTATCCAAACCGCTTTCACAGGAACTCCTGAAAAACCTCCCAATGATTCTTTCTGCATCCATTCTTGTTCCTATTCCAATCCTTTCTCCTTATAGTAGTCAAAGACATAGTCTTATCATACCAATCAAATCATTCTACTCCCCAGCCCAAACCCTTCAACAGATGCCGACTGTCTGTGGGTTAACTACCATCTAAGATTAGTAACAGGGCCTAGAAGGCCTGGAACAGAGTGGCCTCAGTATGTTTCTCCATCCCCATCTTGTACCCTGATCCCCTTTTCTCATATACACACCAGTACCAACCTCCTTTCATTTTCTCGAAGCTATCAGGCCCTTTTTCTCTTTGGGGCTGTTCTACATGCTATTCCCGTGAGCTGATACTCACTTCTCCCAGCTTCTACTGGGGAAAAACATTCTTTAGGTCTCAACTTTAGTGTTACTTTGTCAGAGGCCTACCCTGGTACACTCTTCGTAATTTAGCAATTGGATTTTTTTTCTTCAAGGAATTCATCATGGTCTGTACCCGTATGTTTATTTATGGGATTTACCCATATGTTTATTTATGGGATTATTTGTTATTGTCTGTAGTTCTACTCCACCTGCGGAAGAATAGCACCTATGCTGTTCCTCACAGTATCCTCGGGCCTAACACAGTGGCCGAGACTCAGAAAACATTCACTGAATGAGTGGAGGGAAAGAAGGAATAAATTATTACAATCTTGTAGGAAAATTAAATTTTATTGTGAGTCTGAAATCCCCTAGCCTGAATCCCATCTTCCCCATGTATAGAACTGCATACTGAACACAGCTTTTGCTGTGTGGACATCTAGTGGGTTCCTTCTAACCTCTGTGCCCACCACATTTTGCCTCCCATTCTCCCATCATAATAAACAATAATCAATGTTCAGAATGCTACTTTTGAAATATCTCAATATGTTCTTCATAAACTTGAGTTAAAGTGAGTCATAAACTATTAGATAATTTTGAGGGATATCGTTCATAATGACTTAAGTACCTAAATTCGGTATTTCCTGCAGTCCCCCTAATATGATATTTATAGGACTTTTAAAAAAATGAAACAAGCATGAAAAAAGTCTGTTATTTCCAAAAAGACAATAATGCTGGGAAAAAACAGAAGGCAGCAGGAAAAGAGGAAGACCAAATATGAGATGGGTTGATACCATAAAAGAAACCATAGGCATGAGTCTGCAGGAGCTGAGCACAGGACGTTGTTGACGCCACTCATTCACAGGGTCGCCAGGGGTCAGAGCTGACTCAAAGGCACATAACACATATAACATGGTGGATGACAAAAGAAATCTATTAAATATATGAGCTGAGTTAGGAACTTTACCAACTAAAGAAAAAGCATAACCAAGGTGGCCCTTTCTCATTGGATAAGTTACCATCAAAGAGAAATAAAGGAAACAGCATAGGCAGTCACACCAAACATTTACCTAATTTTTCAAACCAGAAACCTAGGAGTTATCCTTGATTCATACATGGTGTTATTGTTTCATCATCTGGGGCAAATCCCAGTCATTTAACATTTCTGTCTTGACGTTATTACTACTTTATTCATGCAACCTTTGAACTACGATGACCGGCAGGTTCAAAGTAAAAATAGCTATAAAATTCTCAGAGAACTTTGGCTTTCTGCCAGTTCTACGGCTACGCAGATATTTCACAATGGTAGTTTTCAGATTTTACTCAATGTGTCCCGCACTTTGCCCATTTCCTCTCTCAGTCTCTTCCAATTCATTCTCCACACAGCAGCCAGAAGGATGATTTTAAAACTTGGATCTGACTCTGTGCCACTACTGCTTAAAGAGCCCTTGATGGCATCTCAGCCAAAATGGGTACACTGCTCACAAGGGCTGGCTCTGCCTGCTGTCCAATCTGCCTCCTACCCCGCTCCTTATCCATCTCTGCTCTCCCAGTGCACACTAGATTCCCAGTTCCTCAAATGCACTGGGGTCCACCTACACCCTGCTCTCTCTGCTCAGAAGGCTCTTCTCGATTTCTCCTTCCTGACACCCCCACTCCAGCCTTCTGATCTCAGAGCAAGCATCAGTTCCTCAAGGAAAGACTCCCCTAGCCTCCCATTCACTATGCTCACAGACCCACATACCTTTCCACTGGAGCACTTAAAACATACAGCTCCGCGAGGCTCTTTAGTTTCTGATCATCCTTGCTAGACCAGAGGCTCCAAGACCAGGCATGTGTCTTATGTGCTCACTACTGTGCCCATGGCTCCCAGGAGAAACCAGCACAGAATCGGTACTCAGAAATATTTTAAACAGATAAATGAATAATTCAGCAGTTCATAGTTTTAAGTAAACTGTTGTATTTACTTTGACCAGAGTCCAATTGCAGTGGAAAAATCTTTGTGACTTACCTGCAATTATCCCCTGTGCTTTATGTTTTCTGATTAATTGGGTTCTCCTTCTCCTTACATACGGATTTGCGTTTGCATGACTCTTACTGGATATGTAGTGTGGAGTGAGGATAGAGAGGGATTGGTGATAACAGCAGGGCTGGATGACACACAAGAGACCACCATCTTGGTGAGACCGAATCCCATTGAACAGTGGATGTTAGAAGGAAGATGAGAATTTCAGTCACTACTATGGTTCAACTGAGAGGGCCTATTGCCCAAAAATCTGAAAACCAGGATTGGGTTGACATGTCAGTGTATAAAATCATTTGGGTTGCTGCCATGTTTGTGAACACTGGGAACAGCATCACAGACATGGGCAGACCAAAAGTGGTCTTGTCTTTATAACACAGTCCTGCACCTCTATCCAGAGCTGACTGATCCACAGTCAGATCCGTGTTGCCAAACCCTCTCTCCCAAGAATTTGATACCAGCAATAGGAAAACAAGGATGTTGGGAATTAATGGTGTTAAGTTCAAGTATTAGCGGTGGATTCTGCTCATGATTGTTCAACTTTTGATTCTGGCAGGTGTCTCTGTGACCTTCCAGTAAATTTCCCCTCCTTCTTCCCAGTCAGAGCTGGTTTCTGTTATTTGCAACTCAAAGGGCCCCATAACTACCAACATAAAGAAGACACCTCTGTGCAGGGGGTAGCTAAAACTACAAACGTGGAGAGGTCACTTTACAAATTACAAGAGAGAGAATAAGAGGGAAAGAGGGAGACGGCATGTACAAGAGCAAGAGTGAAAGAAAGAAATAGGAAGAAAGTGTGAGTAAGAAAGAGAGAAGAGACTAGCGCAAGAACAGAGTGAAAGCAGGCGTGTGAAAAATGTGAAGAGCAAGAGTGACAATGAGTGAGATCAAGACAGAGGGAATCCCAATAGCAGAGGTGTCAACTGAAAAGTCAAGTTTTGCTGAGGCTGAAGTCACATCAAGGCCCAAACTTAGGAAAGAAGTCAGGCTAAACAAACAAAAGCAAACATTTAGTAGAAAGAAAAAAAAAATCAATTTACAACAGAGGGAAAAATCAACCTGCAGTAATTGTTACAGAGTTATGAATCATATTCGAAGAACTATGATTAGGACAACATCAGATTTATTTCCTGAAGGGGTTGGGATTTATTGTTTTCTGATGGGGTTTTATTTATTTTTTCCCAGGTTGGCTTAGCCTAGCTTATGATAGGACTTACGGGGAAATAGCGGCGGGTGGGAAAAGACACAGGTGAAAAAGCAGGCATTTTGTGACCACAGATCAGAATGACTTTGTTTGAAGACTAAGTTCACAGAGAGGTTTCATAAACCCTGAGAAACTCAGTGCAGACACACAAGTGCTCGTTTTCAGAGACAACATCCGGCCTAGTGATTTCTTTATTGGAAAATCTACTGTATTTACAGGAAGAGATGGATTTAGTCAAGTTTATAATATAGATTTATTGGTCTACTTTTGACCTTCCAAGCCAGATTAAATGTTTATAGCAACTTTATTAATCATCATAAATTATAGAATTTCATGGTGAGTGCATAAACAAAAAACAACTTCTTGCTTACTTAGGCTGAATAGATCAGCCACTCCTTATGAGTTTGACACATGGATAGAAATGAGCAGCAGAGTTGAATAGTGCAGTGCTCCCCACCTTTTGCTGCTACAGCTACTCAGGATTCAAGTCCTGCCAATGCTGCTTCTGTTCGGTTTCTCACATCTGTCCCCTCCTCTTCCCTCTCAGGGTCACTGTCCCAGTAACACTATCATATGGATGACTGCAAAAGCTATTCACTCATGTCCTCGGTCTCCGCTTGAATCCCACCTCCATGGAGTTACTCTGCTCAAGTTCAGCCTAGGTTCCAGTTTGAAATGGTGCCCACTACTCCCTCCTGCGGCTTCTTCCAACTGCTGATTAAAACAATGGT
Source organism: Aselliscus stoliczkanus (assembly GCA_033961575.1). NCBI lineage: Eukaryota > Metazoa > Chordata > Mammalia > Chiroptera > Hipposideridae > Aselliscus > Aselliscus stoliczkanus. The sequence continues at coordinate 18,041,671 of CM066740.1, read as the reverse complement.
TCCCTACCCCAAATATACCAGGGTCACTGGTGGAGCTTTGTGGATTTTACTAGTAATGATCCAACACATATGAATTGAAGATAGCATACCCCAACTTATTTCATCCAAGTAAGGACAAGGAGGAACTTTATATCTGTTCCCCCGATAGACCACTGACTCAGAGAGCCAATCACATACCCACAGGAAGCCCACCGGCCATTCCCTGGCCCACTGGTGTCATGTTCTGGGGTAGCTGTTGTTCCTTAGTTCACATCGCTATCTGGCAGGCATGGAAAACCCCAGAAAACAACTGGGCCAGAAGTAAAGTGGAAGGTGTGTTCTGGCATTAGTGCATAGCTTCTTGAAAAAAAAGGTCCCCAGACGGTGGATGATGGAGAAAAACATCATGGTAAGAGTGAACACTGGAAATGTTTTTTGTTTGTTTTATGTACATTGTGTCCAATCAGAGTACTAGAGGGCCAGGCAAACAGAGGTAGAAGATGTTTCCTCATAAAGCAACACAAAGTGAAGAGAAAGCCTCCTAGACTTTTGGGATGGGACTTGGAGATGGGAAGGTTTACAACCATACTACAGAAGGGATTTGAGAAAAGCAATGATCTGACATTCACAGTGCCCGAGAGTGGGGCCAATGAGATCAGTTTGCCGTATTTGAGATGAGTGAAAAGAAGAAACATGTATAACTAAAGCCACAATAACAACAAAAATAAGGGCCTGACCAAAAATATTATGGAAACGAAGGAAGGGAAAGCATCATTCTGGAGATAGAGGAAAAGCAAGCCTCCAAAAATGATCTCCTGAAAAATACCAAAGGAAATTTCAGAAAACGGTTTCACAAGATGTAAAATGATTCCCTTCACAATGAAGGAAGGAAGCTATAAGAAGAGATCAGCTACATAAAGAAGACTACAGGTTAAGATAAAAAGAGAGATGACAGGTAAGAAAGCATTGCAAAAAAATCTAAACACGTAAAAGCAAACTCTCATGCACACTGATGGCAATAAAGAACAAAATTGACACTGTTGGAAACTGACAGGATGGCTAACAAATGTGAGAATTTCTAACTCAAAGCAGAAACAGTGTGTGCCAATGTTCAGGCCTCACACCCAGAAATTCTGATTTAATTGACCTAGAGCGGAGCCCAAGCACATTTTGTTGTTGTTGTTTTGCTTTCTTTCTAATCCTGATATCCAGGCCACATCTCAGACCACTTAAATCAGAGTTACTGGGAATGGGATCCAGGCATCAGTGTTTTTTAAAGCTCCCAGAAGATGACACTGCGAAGTCAAGGTTGAGAATCACTGCTCTAGAGGTTTGGGAGCAAAAATTTACAGCGCAAGGATTTCAATGTTATTTTTTATTTATGAAGACAACAGGAGACGTAGTCAGGCATGCAAGTACTTACAAAATACCTATATGCCTGCTGGAAGAAATAACTTGAAAGCATCCCTCAAGTGACCAAAACATGAAGCAAAAAAAAACCAAACAAAAAACCAAACAAACAAAAAAAAACACCCTAAAAACTAGTAAAGTCATGGTATAAAAGGTATAAATCTGGGGGCCGGCCGAGTGGCGCATTGGTTAAGCGCTGGTTTTGGGATGCCAGCGGCCCCGGTTCGGATCCCACATGAGGGCCAGTGACACTGCCCTCTACAGCTAGCGACAGCTCCACCTGGAGCTGGGCTGTGCGAGCCCCGGTGATGGTGTGGGCCCCTGCTGCAGTGGGCTGCCATAGGCTACAGTAAGTGGCCCACAGCCAGCGTGAGCGGCTGGCAGCCAAGCGTGAGCTGCCAATAGCCGCGATGAGCGACATCCAGAGGCCAGCGACCGATCTGCCTCATCCAGGAGGAGCGCAATGACGATACCAACAGTGAGGCGACATCCTCCGCAACTAAACTGAAGAACAAGAAGACAGCAACTTGTCTGTTCCCCTTCCCCGATTCCCCAACGTTGTTCCCCTCCACCAATTCCCCAATAAAAAAAAAAGGTATAAATCTAGTTTAAAATGTCAATATTGTTCTCAAAAAATATATAATTGAAAAGCATGATTAAAAAAATAAATCCCCATATTATATTAATAATGACTGAAAAGGGAGGTAGGATACAAAATATCACATACCTACATATACATACACATATATATGTGTATATTTGTGCATATATAAATACATATGAAAAAGACAACATAAACAAAATAAAATTAGTAAGGTATTCATAAAACCTCTCCAGAGTCTCACCACTCTGAATCAATTTTGTACCCAGTTGACTGGTCATACTACTAGAAATAACAGTGTAATTAGTAGGTTTCCCTTTGTGAAAGAGTACAAATTGATTTAATTTTCTGAATCAAGTTTAATATTGCTTAAATACCACCCACAAAAACAGGGAGGATTCATGTCCTACCTTTGAATCATATGAGAATTAGTATCTGGGAAAATGGAGGAGTCGAGGCATTCAGTCCATTTTTATTGCTGCTAGCTGTGGTTATTGCTGCAAGCTAACACGGTCCATTCAAAAGCCACTCTTTCTGACAACTTTCCTCCCCATATTAAGTCTAGCAGTAGCTTCCAAGTCCCTACTATTTACTTGCTCAAGTCCTCTGCAATTAAAAGCCCACGTCTGGACCACCAATGTAACCTTCCACCTCCTGGAATCCAAGTACTAGAGGCAGGATATGGTTCTTGTCAATTCTTGAATCTGTAACTATATTGGTGGGTCTTTACCCTCACAACAGAAGGGTCAGAGTGCTTCTGTTCCTGAGTAAAATGTAGTAGGTCATGGCAGACTAGAATTCCCATTGCAACAACTATGAAAAATGAGATAGGTTACAAGAGTTACACTTTTAAGGGTCTTGGAAAATAAAGAAGCAATGAAGGACTACATAAATCACCAGTTGTTGTCTTCTTTGGGGATACTTGACAATTCTGGGCATGGACCAAAAATTAGCCTTGCCTTGTAAAGAAGAATTTTCCTGAGGAAAAAGAAACCAGAAAAGTTTTTTCATGTGGGGCTGGTGAGAGAAACTAGAAACTTGAGAAGTGCTAAACATACAATTGGTTTTCCCCATGGGACATCTTCTGAGTTCAGGGGCTATGCAAAGAAGGCTGGAAAGTTTGGCTGAAAGCTTACAAAAGGCATAATACAATCTCCTCTGGTTTCATAGTGTTTAGGAGAAAATGTCTAACAAGAGAAAAGGGTTCTGCCATTCAAACACATAGCCAAACACACCTTAGGACATCACCCAGATTTTGAAGTTGTGATGGCACAAGGAGTGAAAGGATAAAGAGCTAAGTTTAAAACTTCCAAAGTACAACACTAGATTCCCAAGTGTTTCAGGACTGAAAAGATATAAATCCTGCAGGCGCTAATCAAAAGCTCAGAATAGCTATGTTTGAGGAACAGGGGAAAACCAGAAGTGGACCAAATCTTAATAAAAGTTGCAATGAAGCCCCTACTCATCTCAAGATAAAGCCCCCATTCTATCAGTCTAATGGGGAAAGTATAAACCCTCTCTACTATCATCTGGAGCCTCTGCAATGCTTTTGTATACAATGTCTGACAAACAATAAAAAATTACTAGACATGAAGAGAAATAGGAAAATGTGAATAACAATCATAATCAAGAGAAAAGGTAAACAATGGAAGCAGACCTACAAATAATCTAGATATTGAAGCTAGCAGATAGGGACTTTCACCAATTAAGATATTACAGAAAATTGAAGAAAAGAGGAGAAATGGATAAAAAGATAGGAATATCAACAGAGAACTGAAATCTGTACAAAAAAATCAAATGGAATTATCTAATTGAAAAATGCAATATTTGAAGTTAATAACACATTGGATGTATTTAACAGCAGACTTGACAAAGAAGACAAGATTATTAGACTTTAAGATAAGACAATCAAAAATATACAAATTCAAGCACAAATAGAATTAATACATAAAAATAAAACAGCACTAGAGATGTATGGAACAAGTTAAAAGATCTACCGGCCAGCCGAGTGGCGTGGTGGTTAAGCGCTGGCTTGGAAGGCCAGGGGCCCCGGTTCGGATCCCGCATGTGAGGGCCAGTGACACTGCCCTTAAAAAAAAAAAAAAAAAAAAAAAAAAAAAAAAAAAAAAGATCTACCATATTTCATTGTAATACCAGAAAAACAAGAGAAATAAATTGGAACAGAAACAATATTTGAAGAAATAATGGCCAAAATTTTCCCAAAGTTATTAAGACATCATCCCACAGATTCAAGAAGCTCAGTAAATTCTAAGCAGGACAAATAAGAAGAAAACTATACTTAGACATATTTTGTCAAACTTCTAATAATCAAGGATTGAGAGAAAATCTTAAAAGCAGCCAGAAAAAAGAGATAGATTAAATCAAAAGGAGCAACAATAAAACTAATGGATGACTTTTCAACATAAGTTATGGAAGCTAGGAAATAATGAAATAGCATTTTCAAAGTAGCAAAATAAAAGTTTGCCAACCTAGAATTCTATACTAAATATCATTCAAAAATGAAGGCAAAATAAAGAAATTTTCAGAAAAATTAAAATGACCAGAAGGCACACACTACCAAAACAATGAGAGGAAATGATCAGATGGAAATGAAGGAAGGAATGAAGTGTATCAGAAAGTGTAAATATGTAGGTAAACATAAAATACTATTGATGTTTCATGTAACAATTAATAATAGCATCTTATGGAATTTATGACATATAAGTAAAATATGATAACAATAGCACAAAAGTTAGCATGGACTATTAAATCAAGGATACATATTATAAACCCTAAAGAAATTGTAAAAGAAAACTACAATGTATAATGAACCATATATTATTAATGGAATAGAGAAATGAAATAATAAAATACACTTGATTAATCCAAAAGGAAGACTAAATGAACAAAGAACAGATGAACAAATAAAAAATAAATAGTAAGATGGTGAACTTAAACCCAAGTATATCATTTATTCCATTTATACAAAGGAGCCAATCAAAAATTTTTTTAAAGATTATTAGGTTGAATACATTTTTTTAAAACCCCAACTCTACGCTGCCAATAACAGAATCATTTTAAATATTGAGACACAAAGAGGGTAAGAGTAAAAGGATGGTAAAAAACATATCATGTAGACACTAACCAACAGAGAGCTGATGTCATTATGCCAATAGACATTAACAAAACACACTCTATGCTGCCTTAAGGGAAGTCTTAATTTTTTTTTTCAAAATTATTCAAATCAGGGCTGGCTAAGTGGCTCAGTCAGTCAAGAGTTGGCTTAGAGAGAGAGCTCTGAGCAACAGGGTCACTGGTACGATTCCCACATGGGCCAGTGAATGCTGCGCCCTAGCTGAGCTGTTGCTGAGCTGCCAACAGGTGGCAGGATAGCTCAGCTGGTGTAACAACAAGATTCCCTGTTCAATTGTGGGCTACACCCACCCGCAACTAAGACTGAAATCAACACCTTGAGCTGAGCTGCCGCAGGGATGGCTCAGTGGATAGGCATGTGCTCTTAACAATAAGGCTGCTGGTTTGACTCCCGCATGGGATGATGGCTACGCCAACCCACAACTAAGATTGAACACAGCACCTTGAGCTTAGAGGCCACGAGCTGCAGAAGGGAAGCCAGATGGCGACTGGCGCCCTCCACAAGGAAGATTGAAGAACAACAACGTGGCTGGACCCCTTCCTCAATCCCCCAACACTGTTCCCTTCTGCCAATTCCCCAATAAAATCTTTAAAAAAAAAAAAAATCAAATGATTCAAATCATATGGAATACATGCTTTCATTACAATGGAATTAAAATTAAATCAATGTTAGAAAATCATAAATAGGGGCCGGCCGAGTGGCGCGGTGGTTAAGCACTGGCTTGGGAGGCCAGCGGCTCCGGTTTGGGTCCCACATGTGAGGGCCAGTGACACTGCCCTAAAAAAAAAAAGAAAAAAAAAAAAAGAAAAAGAAAGAAAATCATAAATAGAAATTCCCCCAATATTTGGAATTTATGTAATACACTCCTAAATAACTCAAGGATCAAAACATCAAATAAAATTAGAAAATACTACAAACATGAATGATAATGAAAATGACTTTAAATGGTGATGCCAAAAAGGAAATTTGTAGTTCCAAATGCATAGCATATATGATGGATGTGGGGGTGGAGATTGAAAAACAATGAGACTAATTTCCACTTTGGACAAGTCAAATCCAAAGAAAACAGAAGAAAGGAAATATTGCTAAGCAGAAATGAATATATTTGCTTTGAAGGAAACGAGCTTACCTGAGTTTTATGACACTGGGTGCTTAATGCTGCTGGTGTGGGAATGCAAAGGAGTCAACTGGAAGAGCAAAAAGTGGAGGCAGCTCAGAGGATGGGGAGCAGAGAGAGGGATGTGGGCTAAGCCCTCCATTGGTCTGCCCCTGACGCTCGCTGTACCTTGCGACTTTTCACGCACGCGCGCGTGCTCCTGTTTTTTCTCTTTATTTGGGTTGAGTCTGATTAAAGCCTGCTTTACTTAATAATATTTTGTTTTCTTCCTTTAGACCACTATTGGCAATTAAAACTTTCTGAAGGGATGGAAATGTTATATAGCACTGTCCGATAAAGCCCCAGGACTAGATCAATGTGCTTTAGGAAAAAGATTTGGACAGGGATGAGATGCCAAGGACAGGGGCTGGTGGACCAGCGACCCCTAGCAAATGAGGAATGGCCAGTAGAGCAGAAAGACCCCAGATCAGTATGAGACACAGAAGCCTAAAGAAGAACACGTCTCAAGAAAGTGGAACTGCTCAACCACATCAAGGGCCACTGAGAAACCCAACACGATGCAGATAGAGCACTGCTGATCTTAAGCACCCCCTCTTTCAGTGGTGTGGCGGAGATGAAAGGCCTTTGGAGGGGGCTGAGGAGAGAATGAAAGATGAAACACAGACCATGAAGTTCCCTAACTCTTTCAAAGAATTTCTCGGTGAAGGGAAACCAAACAGGGTAATCACTAAAGGCAATATGGGGTCTGCATTTAGTTGTTTATTTTAAGACAGGTTACAGTAAGTCATTTTTATATGCATTTGGGAAAGGTGCCCTGGAGATGAAGAACTCGATGATGCGCAAGAGGAAGGAGGCAACTGCGGGGTAGACGATGTCCTTGAGGAAATGAGATGGGGGTCTGGAACACACACATACTTCTCTGCCGATGAGAACTTTGCATTGAATACAGAACTGGCTCAGTAAAAAAAAAAAAAAAAAAAAAAAGTGAAACTGGGAAAAGTGGAAACTGAGAGCAACAATGTTCTTCCCCGACAACAAACCCTGAAACCAGTCCTCTCAACACATACGTACTTCCCTGCGCCTGCACAGAAGCTCCAGAACATGTCATGTTACTCTTTTCCAGTTACTCTTGAATAAAAAAACAACTACGACGACAACAACAACAAAAAAAAAACCACATTGATTGTGTTTAACACCCAGTATATTATCAAAACTCTAAAATTCATTGAATTTTAAGTTTCTCCCATTCCCCCCCCCGCCCCCATCCCACACCAGGAAATTATCAGTGGTTGCGGGGAAGGAAGGTAGATTCTCCCTTCTTGCTTGTTCCACCTCATCTTCCAGTCTGACATCTGGGTTTTGCCCCTTCTGGGGTTGGAGCCAGGGAGAGAGGAAAGGGAAGAGGAAAGAAAGGTCTTATTTGATTGGTGAGTTATAATGTGGTATCACTGTCTTTTCAGGGTACGGAACTTAAATGCCAGTTCTCTCTTTTCTGAAGCATTTTATGGATTCTTCAAGGATTTCCCATAGGTAAGTGTCTCCTAAAGACAGCAGCTGGACCCCTGCCCAGTGGATCAGGTAAGTCACACCCATCTGTTGGGCATCACCTTTCCCCTCCAGGCAGTCCTCTTGGATGGAGTCCCTTATAAAAGGACTCAGTCTGGGCCCTTCCACGGGTCCTCATCTGACCAAGAAGAAACACTTTCCTAACCAAACTCTGAAAGTACAGCTCGTGACCAACAAACTGTCTACTCCGTGGCTCCAGAGCAGCAAGCTAGAGCCCATCTCTCCTCTGCAGACTTTTTAGACATGCCCTCACACTCCAGGGACACACCACAACTTCTCTCTGCCCTTCTCTTACAGATCCCCTTAGTTGCTTTGAAATGGCAGAAATATTCCCTCCACAACCCTGCATCGCCCCGCTGACAGCTCTCTCCAAAGGTACTCTCAGTCCTGGTGTCTCTTATCACTTCGATGATATTGCTCAGAGGTGGTCCATGGAGGAATGCCAGCAGAACAAAGTCATAGTCTCTAAGCATATCCTGCATAACTGGTCCAGTGCTCCTCTTGGAGATGCTGGAATATTTGGCTCTCAGACTTGGGGCCTCTGCCAAAACTCTGAGAGCAAAAGAGTCCCATTTTAATAGGAAATACCTAAAAAGAAGGATGATGTATAAAGAGTCAGTGCAGCTGTTGTGGCCAGATTTGGTCCTATATTGCATTTGACTTCCATAAACTGTTCCTTCTGGCACTACATACATCCTCCTTCCTAACGATTCATTTTCCTTATGCTTTAGAGCAGGGGAAGTAGGAGAAAGCAGGGTGACCATGTATCATTTCAAGGCTCTCCACTGCACAAGGGCACCTGGCTGAGAGGCTAGCAGTGAATGAAATAGAATCCATATTCCACCTCGGGGCCCAGCTGGGGGAGGTGTTATTCTGATGGGCACTTGTTTTATTTAATTTACTGAAAGGGGCCTCGTGAATCAGCAGAGGCCCTGGAAAGAAGCTACAAAAGCATAGGAGTAATCACTAGTACAAAGAGAATTATAATGACTCTAGGGAAGAAGAGACAGCAGTGCAATACTAACTTAATTCTTATCTGTAGTCAACATCATGATGTGACCTAACAGAGAAAATCCTGAAGCAACACTGACTGGAGGGTGGGGAGGAAGGGTGAGCAAAGACAGGGACAAAAAAAAGAAGGAATAAGCCATATTTAAACTGAGTTAAAAAGTGAATTAGTTGCAGCCAGTTCAATTCAAATGGAGACTGTAAGCCATCTAAAATTATTTTCTCTCTTATAGAAATATTATTTTGCCTTGGTCTATTTTTTAAATGCTTAAATATGTTACAGAAATGCTCCCAAGCTCCTTTGCACTTAGAACCAAGGGATTGCAATACAACCTGCGTCACCTCCTTCCCTCTCCATTGCCTAGAAGGGTTGGCCCTGGGGAGTCAGCCAGACCTGGCTCAGGAGGTGGGTCAGTAAAGATTTACATCTGTATGTATGTACACGAATGATGACTAATGGCTGTTTGCATCTCCCTTAGATTAATAATCAGAAAGGAACATAAATCTTAAGAAGGGGACTTCTGATTCTGGTAATGGCAAACTACGACACTTAGGTGTTTTCTAAGTGTGCCTGGGCTGGTAAAGAGAGGGATAAGGAGAAGAAGGAGGGGAGGGGAGGGGAGGGGAGAGGCGGGGAGGGGAGGGGAGGGGAGAAGGAGGAGATTATGGATTTTATGGCATTTAGTCTCCTGAAAATTCTTAGCTACAGTGTTGTCTTCTCTGGGATAGAACATAAATAAGTAATTATCCCAAGGGAACATAGATTTTTCTTTTTTTCTTATTGTAGATTTTCTTAATTGAGATATAAATGACATGTAACATTTTATATGTTAAAGGTGAACAATGTGTTGGTTTGATACATTTATATACTACGATATGATTACCACCGTAGGGGCAGCTAACATCTCTATCACAAATGTAGAATTCTGGAAATTCTAATCCATAAGAGCAAAATAAAGCACTAAGGTTAATTACCTTATTCATTAGAGAGTAAAAGTAACTTTGAAGATAGCCTCTAAGTTCACAGGGCTCCAAATGTTCCATATGGCCCATTATTTACAAAGTTACTCAGTGACATTCTGGCATTAATGGAACCACTCAGGCCTGGTAATGTGGCTTTCCTGGGGACTGCTAAGCTTCCTGGAACCCCTGCTTGTCAGCAGAGGTAGGGAGGACATGCCCAGTTCCAGCACACAGAGGAATGTTTTTCCACCCCAACTTTCATCCCATATCTCCATGGGGCCCTGACAGTTGAGGAAAAAACCAGACAGACTGAGCATCTCTCTGGATGGGCTTGTCCCTGAAAATTCATTCCATCTGTGGGGACCCAAATCACCTAGGAAAGCAGAGAGAATTGCCTCACAACCACAAAACAGACTTGATACTTCACCCTAGATGTAGTTTCTTGGCACTGCAGGGACAATCAACAATTGAGCCCCTGGAGTGATGGCGAGAATTCCTCATCTATTGGTAGAATTGTTGGGCAGAAGGGAAAGCACATTGCCACGTTTCAGTGATATTATAAAATTTCCCAGGGCCAGCCGAGTGGCGCGGTGGTTAAGTGCTGGCTTGGGAAGCCAGCGGCCCCGGTTCGGGTCCCACATATGAGGGCCAGTGACCCTGTCCTCAAAAAAAAAAAAAAAAAATTTCCCTCCAAAGAGGTTATGAGAATGAACCAGTGAGACTTTCTCCCACGCTCACATACATCAGACATTTGATATCATCAGATGGTTTAATTTTGTCAACTCTGATTTGCAAAAAAAAGTATGTGTGTATTTGTATGTCTATATCTATACAGATAAAATTTGTGTTTTAATTTACGTGTTTACTCATAAATTAGCAAGTTTATTTCTTATTAGTGTTTCTTCTCTACTCAGGCTTTCCTTTTTCTTATTTATTGATTGATTGATTTTATTGATTTTGTATATTAGAAATCTAACGCTTTGATCTGTTATATACGCTGCACATTTCTTCCCACTTTTCATTTGTCCTTTAATTTTATTGAAGGCATATTTTTCCATATAGACATTTTAGATTTTTATGTGATCAAAGCTGTTGCTCATTTCTTTGAAGACTTCTTGGTTTTATGTTATGCTTAGAAAGTCCTTTCTTATCTCACCATGATAAAAATACTCATCCTTTTGGGTTTTTATTATTGACTTTGTGTAAGTCTTTCATTCCTTTAGAATTTATCTGCCACAGTAAAGGATGACTATAGACATCTAACTCTTTTCTTTTCAAATACTTGAAAAGAGCTTTTTCATATCCCTTCTCAAATCTAAATGATTGACTGAATGAGTGAATGAAACATAGCATTGGCAATTTTTCAAACGGTGTCTTATTTTTTACCTCTGCTCTAGATCCAGGGCAAAGAGAAGGGGTAGCAGAGGTTGCACCTCCTCCTATTTTTTTTTTTTTTGTCATATCTTCCCTGAGTCCAAATAATAATTAGTTAGCAAAACAGCTTCACCAGAAAAACAGCATCTCTCAGAGACCTGGTTACTTTCTCAAGTATGTGCTAACTGAGATCTTATGGTCATTTTCTTCTGGGTCAGCTCTCTTCCTATTCTGGATTCCAGATCAATGATGTGATCTTTGACAATCTGCTCTGGAAGGAATAAAGAAACATTTCATTCCTGGCTGGGGTTGGTTTCAAGTCTATGGAATGTGGGTGTCTGGGGGCAATGCAACATTAGGCAAACCACATAAGAATTGTATCTGCTTTAAAAATGGACCCATTTCAATTCCTGCAGATTCCAGATACTGTTTTGAGATAGCTGAAAAATCACAGAAATATTTTGTCTACATGCCACCAAACACTCTATCTCACTGCAGCCCTCATGGATTTACACATACTAAAACGCTTGAGGGCCATTTCCTGAATTTCTGCCAAATGTTCCGATAACACTTCAGCTTGGATTAATTGAAATTCCAAGGAAAACATTGAAGTGATTTGTGATAAGGAAAAATTGACATTTGAACGAAAAACATAGTCAATGGTAATTTACAAACTGAAGATAATTTGATGTCAATACTCAATTTGGGAAAAGCAACTCAGAGGAAATTCCCTTCTCTCCCCCCATATACAAATAGCCAGTCTGTTCATTTGGATTCCACTGTTTTCTGTAACTGGAAGGCCTAGCATTTCACCTCTAGAAATACGTAAGGTATTTTATAAAAGGAAATATATCTCACACCAAATAGTCCCTTTCCCTGATTAATATAGGTATTTATAGTTTACATTTTACCATATAGACATTAATTATTTACCAGGTTAAAAAAAAAAAGATGCATATGTCACTGAACTTTGTTGCAATTGACCTGGAATTAGACCTTAGACTGCAAATTCCAAGATTCGAATCTATTTGAAAAATGCCAAAACATTAAGTCAGCTTTTACCTTTGCAAGGGTATTATTTTGTCCTTCATCGTGGTGAAAAATTATAGCTCCTCTGTTTTATTACTCACAGGAAAAAAAGAAGCTACTTCTAAACATAATGGCAAATATGCATACTTTGACAGATTTTAATTAGGCACCAGTCTGTCACCTGGGTATATATATTTTAACAATTTCTCACTGCTATTTCATCCAAGTAGTTAAATTCTTAATGAGTTATGTGCCCAAAATATGCAACAACAAAAAAAAAATCACAAACAGAAAACAGGATGAAAGTTTATAATTGGGGTAGGAGAGTAGCAGGTTAAAACTTAGAAGCTGGAAAGAGCAGTTCTGGTAAAATAGCATAGGCAAAACTCTGTGAAAATTACCAAGTACACAACAGGGGAATGGCAATGCTGAAGGAAAAGGGCTGTTTGGCCTGGAACTTGACAAATCAGCTGGATTTGTCACCATCTGAAAATAGATTCCAAGTAGAAGAATAAAAACCTCTTTTCTGGAGTTATCTGTGCAAGCATTAATTGTATAAGGCAAAATAATGGCTCCCAAAGAGGTCCTGGTCCTACTCCCTGGGACTTATGAATTTGTTAATTTCCAAGGCAAAAGGAACTTTGCAGATGTGATTAAATTGAGGATTTTGAGATGTTGGGTTTATCCGGGATTAACCGGGTGGCCCGATGTAATCACAAGGGTCCTTTTAGGAGGGGGCAGGAGGACCCAAGTGAGAGCAGAAAATGTGATGATGCTGGAAATAAAGAGCTGGAGTCAGAGAGAGGTTTGCAGAGGGTGCACTGCAGGCTTTGAAGCTGTGACAAGGTGCTGTGAGCCAAGGAATAGAGGTGGCCTCTAGAAGCCGGAAAAAATGAGGAAATGGACTCTCCCCTGGAGCCTCCAGAGGAAACACAGTCCCACCAACACCTTGACTTTGACCCAGTGAAGCTGATTTTGGACTTGGGAACTCCAGAACTATAAGATAATAAATGAGTGTTCTTTTGAGCCACTAAATTTATGATTCTGGATGGGTGAATGCATGGGGCTAACTGCCTGGAGTAAGTGAAGCAGGTGGAAGAGCTGGGGAAGAACTGATGGACACAAGGAAACGTATTTGCAGCAGAAGAGACCCAAGGCGAGGGGGTGGGAGTCTCCATGAGATAGCAGCTGTCCCTGCAATGAAGGTTCAAGGCAAAGGAGCAGACAGCTTGGTAGAAACCCTCATCCCTGACACTCATTTTTAAATTTTTTCCTCTTTCCTGACCAGCCAACAGCAAAAAAATTTAAACACATTTACCCCACTTACAAATGTCTCTAGAAATATGTATCGCATGATTTTAAAATGTGCCTGGGGTGGTTTACGGGGAGGGGGGGGGTTGTTAAGATGAGCTCAGTTAGTCTTCCGCCCATTTCTTAGTAAGATGGCCTGCTGTGGACCCCTAAGGGCAGCTTGGTTCCCCTTTGAAGTTAGTTAACACTCAGTGAGGGCAGATACTCCCACCCCAGACCCAGAGAGAGGACCAAGAGAGAGGACCAAGGATGGCAGCTGCCCAGGGCTTTGGGAAGGAGGGGGCTCAGGCACCAGGTCCTGGTCAAGATGCCCCAGAGTGCAGCATCAGGAGCCACCTGATTTCTTTCTGCTTCTGCTGCCACATGCTCATCCTTCCTGCCCACTGAAGTCCTACAGGTCTGTGGGTGGCCAGTCCCTGGTGCCCCATGCTCGGTTGGTTGTGTGTAAAACCCTCAGCTCAGGTTCTCAGGGGGCTGCAGTCCAGCCTCCTCTCTCTCACGGTTCACCCCTCCTGAAATTTTGTATGTTAGGGAGCTAAGCAGGCTTGAGAGGCTTGAAGGGGAATTGTTTTCACAGGGGACCCTGACGCCAGCCCACTCTGCCCCAGGACCTGCTCTGCTGTGGCCTCCAGCAAATTTCCAATCGCCCAACGGCCTCACTTTCTACGTTAGTAAAAAGGGACGAATTACTACTACTGTTAGTATCTAATTTCATCGAATTGATCTGATTGTTGTGAGGTTCTTAGCCTGGAACATTCTGAGGGCTCAATTAGTGTTAGCTGCTTTTGATGATCATCATTGTTCTTAGAGTTTCCTGGGCTTTACTTTATCCATTCAGCAGAAATGTACTGAATGCTCACTGGGTGGCTCAGTAGGCTAGAGCACCAGCTCTGAGCAATAGAGCTGCTGGTTCGATTCCCACATGGGCCAGCGAGCTGAGCTGCCATTGAGCTGGTGAGAGCACATGCTCTTAACAGCAAGGTTGCCAGTTCGACTTCCGCGTGGAATGGTGGGCTGCGCCCTCCACAACTAGGATTGAAGAACAACAACTTGACTTGGAGCTGATGGGTCCTGGAAAACACACAATGTTCCCCTTCCCCAATTCCCCAATACTGTCCCCTTCCCCAGCTTCACAATAAAATCTTTTTAAAAAATAAAATAAAAAGAATAAAAGGCTCATGTGACTAGGTCAGGTCTACCAGATAATTTCCTTAAAGTCAACTGTGCCCCATACCATAACCTAGTCACAGGAGTACCATCCATCATATTCATAGTCCTGCATATTCATTCCACCAGGACTTCTACATGGAAGAAGACCTGCAGAATCTTGGGGCTCCTCTTAGAATTGTGCCTACCACACTCTTCGTCAAGTTATTTGCAAAAGTGATTATCCTCCATATTCAGAACAGATACAGTGAGATGCTCAAAAGCCAACTGGTGAGCAAAAACAATTTCTGAATGAGTAGCTGAGATCTGACCAGGAGAGCTTTCAAATAAAGACTTGCTAAACCGTGCACTCACATAAAGTATGCAGGGGATCTCCCTTTCTTCCTTTCCACACCCTGCCATCAGAGTAAGAGTTTACTCATCTTTCCCCATTCTGGGCTTTATTGGTAGCTTCTTGTAAAACCAGTGTCAGCTGCACCCAGCCAAGCAGGCATAAAAGATCTATGAAAGCAAAACCAAAGACCAAACAAAGAGCTGCCCAGACTCTTTGGGCATTGCATTCTAAAATAATCACAAAAGGGGGGAGGGGGGAAAAAATCCCAAATGGGGGCCCACCCATGCATGCATTAATTTCAAAGGGCATATGGTGGTCATTTGAGTTTCTTAAGCTCAGTTCCTTATATACGCATTGCTCTTTAGTGTATAGGAGGAGAAGTAGAATGACAAGCAAAAGAGGGATATTACAGAATGGATGCAAAAACCAAATTCCAGTAACAGAAATGGTGACTGGACCACAAAATGTGCAGTCCCACTTACGGGCTTTATCTTTTTAGAATTCCTTCCTGTGTTTTGTTCCAGGTTATTCTATAAAGAGAAGCCATGCATTTGTCTGCCAAAAAACACAACAGCAGCAGCAGCAGCAGCAACATACATTTATCAAATTTCTGTGATGTGTAGATCTCTGCGCTGGTTACACTGAGTTCTTGCCCCACAATATTTTTCCAAAAACATTTACAGGAAAGTTTTAAAAGGAGAAAGAGGTGCTTCAACTCCATTATCTGAATTTTCTTTTACTGGAAAACCTGGAGAAAGAACTCAGGCATAAATGGGGTGAGCCACACTCATTTTTTTTTTTTTTTATGGACCCAGTTTATAATCCCATGCAACAGAGAGAAACCTAAACCATGAAAAACAGTTCATGAGTATTGCTAATACACGCATTCCAGCCTGCTTTATGATGCACTGTACTTGACCGTAGATTCAGGGATCTCTTGAAATTAACTGTTGGAAGTCCCCTCAGGAGAACTATTCCTCAGTGAGGAGCCACAAATGATACCTCACTCTAAGTGTGATTAGAAGAGTTTACAAGGAACTGAAATATTCTCATGAATTTTAATGTTTAACTTAAGCATTTCTTCCCCAAACAAAATCTAAACAGAAACTTTGCCAAATACTTCTCTGGTTGCCAGAACTAACAATGCAATCTCCTGCCAGGTGCCCAAGAGGCTGAGTATAATAATGTCCATCTCAAGGGAGTTTTGAAGTCATGAATTTCCCCTCCAATCCCAACTTTTTGAGGAGCTTTCTGGTTTGTATGTATAGGATGTTTATTATTATATTTACTTCATGATGGAGCAGAGAGGGGAAGGTGACAAAGAAATAACAATGTGACTTTCTTGAATGTTGTGACACAAAGAGAAAAGACAGGCATGATAAAATGAAGGAGAATGTTGGGAGCACAGCCAAGGCAGAGGCTGGGAGGAATCACTAAAAATACTGAGCCATCCATCATCACTATCCACAGAAAATCCTGAGGAGGGATCTCGAAACAGAGCCTGTGATTTTTTTTGGATGTTGGAGCTCAGACCCCATGGAACCAATCTCCTTGCCTCGTCTATTAGTTAAAGCTACTTTCGTCACCCAGACTTCATTTCAAGGGAAGGTAAGAATGAGACTATTCTAAACACAAGTCTCCTTGACAACATAAATCATAGTTCCCAGAAGTTTTCTTCATGGTTCCAATGTTATCATTATGACTCTTTACCACAATCACAAGCAGTTCCCCCAGAGATGTCTAGAAGATGAGCTGTTTAAATCAATACCTCCTACAATAACTTTTCAGCTCTCAGTTTTCATCCATCCAACATTTCCTTCTTTATTGTTCTCCCTCCTCTCCCTTTCTGACTAAAGAAAATTTGATTCTCTTCTCTGACTTTGCTTTGCATGAGTGTTCGCTTCCTTTTCTTTTCCCCCGATGATAGCTCCATATCTGACAGGGCCCCTTTTATGAGATCAATTCTTCTTCTTTTTTTTTTTTTTCAGCTGAGCCATCCTGCCACCTGTTGGCAGCTCAACGGCAACTCAGCTCGGGCTGGCATCGAACCGCCGTTGCTCAGAGCTCAGCTTGCACTCTTGAGTGAGCTCTTAATCCACTGAGCCATTCGGCCAGCCCAGAGATCAATTCTTTCTGACTAAAAGATAAAAATGTTCATTCAATGTCTACTACGTGTCTACAGTGTTGAGTTAGAGACTAAGGTAGGATTTCCCAACCTTGCCTGAAATGTTGAGCTAAATAATCCATTTTTTTGTAGGGCCTGTTCTGTGTGCTATAGACTGTTTAGCAGCATCCTTGGTCT
The DNA here is from genome assembly GCA_033961575.1 of Aselliscus stoliczkanus. Taxonomy (NCBI): domain Eukaryota; kingdom Metazoa; phylum Chordata; class Mammalia; order Chiroptera; family Hipposideridae; genus Aselliscus; species Aselliscus stoliczkanus. The sequence goes on along the minus strand of CM066740.1, from coordinate 18,024,356 downwards.
CTTCCCACTAGATGCCAGTAGTGTCCCCTTCCCCCAGTGCGACAACCAAAATTATCTAGAAATGTTGTTAAATGTCCGCTGGGGAGAAAATTTTCTCCAGGTGACAACTATTAGACTAAGGGAATTACAAGAGACATACAAGACTGAGTCTCTTTCCTTGAGGAATTTAAAATATTATATAGACATAGAAGTTAGTATAGAAGCATCCTTAGAAATAATCTTGATCAACTCTTACTTCTTCATGAATGAACTGAATGAGGTACATAGACATTACATGATTTGCTCAGTCACTTGTATAGTAAAAGCATTCCAGGCAAAAGCAGCATATAATCAAGCCTGCATTGTATTTGTATAGGCTTCAGATATTAAGAAAATCTAAAGGGAGAGGATAACGTTGGTTAGCAATGGCATGGAGATAGGACTCAGCCTCAAAGAATGAGCACTTGAAAGATGAGATGGACATGAAGGAGAGAGGAGGGGATGCTAGATATGACCATAGCATGAGTGAAGGCTTAAAGGTAAGACTGGAGCATAGAACATTAGAGGAATGAGGCAAAGACTAACCTAGAATGGCAAGAAATGAGGTTGGAGAGATTAAGTGGGTCCAGATTCTGGAGACCTCTTATTTCTCAAATTAAGTCCTACCTCTGTCCAGAGCACTCAAAAAGAAAAAGAAAAAAAAATACTTCTGACATCCTCTTGGGAAAGACACAAAATGGGAATCAAGAGAGCTAGGTTCTAGTCTCAGCAATTCACTGAGAGCTCTACAACTTGGACAAACCCCTTTATTTCCCTAGGTCTCAGTTCCCGCATCTGTAAAATGAAGGGGTAGAATAGATGAATCCCAAGGTCCTTTCCAGCTCTCACACTGTATGATTCAGTAAACACTTACCCCTAAAAATTCCCCCATGAGGTTACACACACCTGCTCTCACAGTGTTGGTCAAAGAGCTCTTTGTCACCTGCCCTGACAAGTCTCAGCGTATTCCCTAAGGGGGCCGTGAGGTGAGAGAGTTATAGCTTATGGCCCAATCACATCCACATGTAAAGCAGCCTGATTGCAAGGAAATGTGCTGAAGCTCCAACTGTTCCTGAGTAGTGGCAGTATTTTCTGTTTCAGAATCAGGGCTGCCATTTCTAGCCCTGACATTTCTAAACACAGGGTTGCACAATTGACAGGGTTCAGAAGGAAAAATAACATACAACAGCCAAAGAGCAAGTGAACAGAGAAAAAGTCTTCTAACATGACTGTCATATCATTTAGTAAACTCCAGCAAAGCCAGTAAAAGGGGTGAGTATAGTTTGGCATGAATGAGGGCAAATAAGGAGCAAAGGAAACAAATTAAGGACTTCTGTTCAATGAGAGACACTATGGACAAGATATAAGGACAGCTGAAAAAAATGGGGAAAGACAGTTGCAATGTCTAAAACCAATGAGGGATCAATAAGCAGAATATATAAGAAATTCCTGAAGGTTAGTAAGAAAAAGAGAACAGTCCACGCAGGAAAATCAGCAAAGGCTATGAATAGGCAATTTCCAAAAGAGAAAACCCAAAAAGCTGATAAGCATATACCATGAGATGCTCAAAATAAGGGATGATCAGGGAAATGGAAAATTAAAGGGATGATGAGATATTGCTTATACTTATTGGGCTAGTTCAGACTAGAGAGCTGTATAATGCCAAATGTTGACAGAAATGTAGGAATGTCTATATATTCTTGGTTGGGGTGTAAATTAGTACAATTAATATGGACAGTAATCAGGCAGATAATTAGTCAAAGTACCTTTATACCTATGCCTTCCCTGGATAAATATCTGTATTAGTTTTTTAAGGATGTCTTTCCAAAGTACCACAAACTTGGTGGTTTAAATCAACAGAAATTTATTCTCTCATAGTTCTGGAGGCTGAAGTCTGAAATCAAGATATCAGCAGGGCCTCTCTCCATCCAAAGTCTTTAGGGGAGAATCCTTCCTTGTCTCTTTCAGATTTTGGTAGCTCCAAGTGTTTCTTAGCTGTGTAATTTCAACTTCTGCTTCTGTCTTCAAGTGAGCTTCTCTTTTTCTGGGTCTTCTCTTCTGCCTCTTCTAAAGATACCAGTCATTGGATTTAAATCCATCTTAACTTGATTACATTTGCAAAGACTCAAAATAGAGTAACATTCAGTTTCCAGGTAGATATGATTTGGAGGGACATTATTCAATCAAATACAGTCCACCTTCTGGTCCCCCAAAATGTATGTCCTTCCCACATGCAAAATATATTCACCCAATTCTAACATCTCCCCAAATTTTAGCCCATTCCAACATCAACTCTAAGTTCAAAATCTCATCTAAGTATTATCAACTCAAAAAGTTCCACAGCAGGCTGAGTGGCACGCTGGTTAAGAGCTGGCTTGGGATGCCAGCGGCCCCAGTTTGGATCCCACATATGAGGGCCAGTGACACTGCCCTCTACAGCTAACAACAGCTCCACCTGGAACTGGGCAGCGCGAGTCCTGGTGACAGTGTAGGCTGCAGCCCCTGCTGCAGTGGGCTTCCATAAGCTACAGTGAGTGGCCAGTATGAGCGGCTAGCAGCTGGAGTGATCTGCCAACAGCTGCCATGAGTGGCCATCCAGAGGCCTGGAGTGAGCTGCCAACAGCTGCCATGAATGGCCATCCAGAGGCCAGCGACCAATCTGCCTCACCCCGAAAGAGTGCAGTGATGATACCAACATGGGCCAGTGAAGCAATGTCCTCCATAACTAGACTGAAGAACAAAAGGACAGCAACTTGTCTGTTCCCCTTCCCTGATTCCCCAATACTGTTCCCTTCCCCCAATTCCCCAATAAAAATCTTAAAAAAAAAAAAAGTTCCAAATCTCATCATATAAATGTTCTGAATCAGGTATGGGTGAGACTTTAGGTATGGTCCACCCTAAGGCAAAATTCCTCTCCATCTGTGGTTCTGTGAAAGTAGAAAACACATTATCTGCTTCCAAAACACAATGGTGGGACAGCTATATGACAGACATTCCCATTCCATAAGGGAAAAATTGGAAGGAGTAAAGGGATATTTACTGTCCCCAAGAATGTCAAAACATGATTGGGCAAATCTCATTAGGTTGCAAGGCTTGAGAACATTCCTCTATGATTCAATGCCCTCTGGGTCTCTAGTGGTCACCCTCTGGGCCCACAGTAACCTTATCCTTTGGGCCTATGATGGCACCTCAGAGTCATTCTTCCTTATTCTTGGAGAGTAGCAAATGTTTGCAGTTGAGTAGCTCTATCAGCCAATTTCCTATCTGTAGAATTTTGGAAGTCTGATAGCCTTCTCTCATTTCATTCTGTCTCTGTCCTTTTCAGTCCAAGTTGGCAGTGTTTCTGCTGATATAACATTCTCAAAAATCATGTGAGTCTCCTGTATATGACACAGGGGCCCATGCTATTGCACAAAAGGATCCTCCAAGAACTCTCCTGCATAATCTTATCTCTGTTCTGAGCTTCTGTTGAGATTGTTGAGTGGATCCATGAGTCACATGCCTAATTTCTTCAGCAAAAGGCTTCCCAGTCATACCCTCAGCCTTCTCTCCAGGGTGTGCTTCCCAATAGTGAATTTTCTCATTTTAGCAACCTTTGTAATCTGGGTAGACTGAGAATCTCCTCAATCAATGTGCTTGTTCCTTTTTATTTAATAGTTCCTTCCTCAATTTATCTTTCCGGTTTTATTTTCCTAGAAGCAGCAAGAAAAAGCAAGTTTCACCTTCAATACTTTGCTTAGAATTCTCCTTAGCTAAATATCCAAGCTCATAGCTTACAAGTTCAGATTTCCATGCAACAAAGAAAGCACACTTCAGCCAAGTTTTCTACCACTATACGAGGTTGGACAATTAAGTTAGCGAACTCATCCTAGAGAAACTGCTACATACCTCCTGGCTGTGGTCACTTTGAAGTACTCCCCTTGGGAAGCTATGCACCGATTCCCTAGTCCACCCTTCAAAGCAACTTTGGAACTTTTTTTCTGGAATGGCCATCAGAGCTATCATCGGATTAGCCTTCATGTCCCGAAGGTCATCTAAATGTCTTCCTTTCAATATTTCCTTTATCTTTGAGTAAAAAAAGAAGTCCTTGGGGCCAGATCAGGTGAGTAGGGACAGTGTTCCAATAGTTATTTGTTTGCTGGCTAAAAACTCCCTCAAAGACAGTGCCGTGTGAGCTGGTGCATTGTCATGATGCAAGAGCCATGAATTGCTGGCGAAAAGTTCAGGTCGTCTAACTTTTCAACACTTCCAAATAGCAAACTTGGTTAACTGCTTGTCCAGTTGGTATAAATTCATAATGAATAATCCCTCTGATATCAAAAAAGGTTAGTAACATCCTTGCAACAAGTTCACAAACTTAATTGACCTCATATAACAAGGATAACCATTCCTCCAGTTTCCAATAATATGTTCTTCATTTCCTTCTGAGCTCTTGCCAGAAGTACTTTTAATGTTCATTTTTCTAACAATGTTCTATACATGGCAATATATGTATTTTCTAAGACTATAGAAGCTTTCTCTACTGTGCTTCTCACTTCTTTATGAGTCTCACTAGAACCTAGACTTTTTCTATAATGAGCTTCAAAATTCTTCCAGCCTCTGCCCATTACCCAACTCCACAGCTATTCCCATAGTTTTAGCTATCCATTCTCGGTGGCAAAATCTATGTGAGTTTCCTAGGGCTGCCTTAACAAAGTCACACCAAATTGGTGGCTTAGAACAATGAAATTTATTCTCTCACAGTTCTGGAAACCAGGAGTCTGAAGTCAAGGTTGTACTCCTCTGAAGGTTTTAGGGGAGAACCCTTATCTCTTCCAGCTTCCGGTGGCTTCAGATGTTCCTTGGCTGTGGTTGAGTCACTCCAACCTCTGCCTTCATCTTCACATGGCCTTCTCCTCTTTGTCCATGTCATCTCCTCTTCTGTCTCTCATAAGGACACTTATAATTGAATTTAGCACCTATCGAATAATCCAGGATGTTCTCTTCTCAAGATCTTTGATAATTACATTTGCAAAGACCTTTTTCTAAATAAGGCCACTTTCACAGGTTCTGGGCATTAGGATGTGAACATATATTTTGGGGAACTATCATTCAGCTCACTGCAATATCCCAGAGAAATTTTTACCTAGGCTTATGCAAGTATAAGGCAAAGGTATTCATTGCAGCATTGGTTGTGGTGGTTTTGAATTTGGATGCCCACCAAATTGGACAATATGTAGATAAAATATGGTGGATGCTCACTGTATGAGAGGCATTTACAGCTCACTGACTACCCATGTTCTCTCTATATTTCCCATCTCCCACACAGTTAATCAGGGCCCTATAACAGTTTTGGTCAATGTGCTATGAGTGGCAGTGACATGTGTTACTTGTAGTCTGAAGAATATAAGAGGAGGCATGAATTTCCATGCTCTCTCCTTCCCTGCCTTGGCAACCCTGAAAGTTATATGTTCCCAGTGGCATAGCAATGAAAATACAAGTGGTAAGGATCCCTGAATCATAGCTTAGAGAGGAGATGCCCTGAAGAACTACCAGACTTCCAGAGGACTCTGCATGAATGAGAAATAAACTTTTATGTGTTGAGCAACTGTGATATAGGAGTTGCCTGTTACTTCAGCATAGGCCAGCATAGCCTGAATGCTGCCTACACCACAAACTACTATCAGTTTTCAGGAGCAACACGTTAGAAATACACAGCCCCATCAATAGATCTTGAAAAAAAATGTTTAATGAAAAGTGAAGAAAGAGAATGGGATATATAACATAATATCACTCACAAAATTTAAAATAAATACACACAAAAAAATGCATTATTTCATAAACACATCAAAAGGAAAAAATACACATTCAAATGGGGATGGGAGCGAGGAATGAGTGTAGTAAAAAAGGAAATCAATCCTTCTATCAAGTGAGGGACTTGCCAGTTCTAGTTATAATAACATGCCAAGACCCATGGAAGATCACAAACCAGACACTGCTCCTCAGGATCAGAAAGGAAGTTGGGTAAGCTGGCCTAGCGTGCAAACCTGGAAGAGACACGGGAGAAGCTTTGGGTCAGCTGAGAATTAAGGGATGAGGAGGAGAAAGAAAGAGCCAACTAAGGAGCCTCAGAAGAAGAAAGAGCTAGAAAAACTGAGAAGGCTAATAGTCTAGATAAAGTTACAGGCTCTTACAAAGAATGTGGGTAGGAGAGTGGAAAGAAAGGTAGGCTGAATAAAACACAATTAAATCCAACATCTTTACCATGTCCTACAAGTCCAACGTAATATGCTCCCTTCGTCTCTCCTGAAAGCTTATACGAGGTGTGATCAAAACCTATGGTGAATGCTTAAATTTTTAAAAAAATAATAACTATTACAGTAAAAGACACATTGCTATTAATCCCCCTCAAAATACTCCCCCTTGCTTCGAACACACTTATCCCATCATTCTTGCCACTTTCTGAAGCAGTTCTGGAAGTCCTCTTTCGTGAGTGTCTTTAGTTGTGCTGCCTTCATGTCCTTAATCGACTCAAAACATTTACCTTTCATGGTTATTTTGACTTTGGGGATGAGCCAGAAGTCACACGGTGCCAGATCCAGTGAATAGGGTGGATGAGGACACACCATAATGTTTGTATTTGACAGAAATTGCCGTACCAGAAGCGATATGTGACACAGAGCATTGTCCTGATGGAGGATGAAGTAAAGACACTCATGAAAGAGGACTTCCAGAACTGCTTCAGAAAGTGGCAAGAATGATGGGATAAGTGTGTTTAAAGTGAGAGGGAGTATTTTGAGGGGGATTAATAGCAATGTGTCTTTTACTGTAATAATTTTTTTTTTTATTTAAACATTCACAGTATTTTGTGATCACCCCTCATACACCAATTTTAACAACAAAAGTTAAATTTAGAGATATAAACGGACAAAGGAGAAGAGTTTTTAGGCTCTAGGAGCTGCAAACAAAAAGTAAATATATGAGGGAAACTAATGGAAGGTAAGTGTTTTCTTAGGAAGATTAGTTTGTGCAGGTCCATTGAGGTGCCAATTTTCTATCTTCTTTGGGCCATAAAACTCGCCCAGGAGAAGGGATTTACGGCCGTCCTTATTTCTCAGGAGTTTCTGCTTTTTGTCAGATAAAAGAAGCTTCAGGAAGGCTTCTTTCTGCGTCTGTTGAATCCTAAAGATCTCTAGCTCAAAATAATCCATATGCCAAACTGGCATTTTGGAGGTTGGCGTATTCTGATCCCCTTCAGACTATGAAGAGAGATAAGGTGGTAGTAAGACAGAGAAGGAAGTCATACAATGCTTGACACCTGCTGTGGAGCCTGATGTCAGAGTCCATTAGATCCAGCCCCGAATAACACTCGCAAGCAAAAAAATACAGCGGCAAGATTCCTGCACCTTTGCCAATTGTCTGGCAAATTGAGACAGACACAATCCGGTCCCCTGTGGCCACAGAGGCTGAAAGAGTTCAGGAACCTGGGAACACATCCCTTCTGAACAGAAAGTTATCAATTCTGCCCAGATCAAGATGGCCTTTAAATAATCCATACCCATCCCAGGCTTCCTACTGGGCAATTCTGGACGCAGGACACAATGAAATCAGAACCTCTGTGGGGTTGGGGGGGTTGGGAGGGTATTTTCTTAAAACAGGTGATTCTAAGGTACAGCCATGGATGAGAAAAAATGGTTTTGAACTATAAAACCATTATAGTGCATCAGGAGAATTTCCTCTCTCCCTCCCCTTTTCTCTCTCCTGGAAATAGAGGACATGAAAACCATCTCAGCGTCCATGCCCCGACCCTACTTTGGCTGTCAACTCCTCTTGGATCTCTTCCCACGAGTGACAACTGAATGAATCAGCTGTCTCCCTGTTCCCAAGGATTCACTGGGGTGAAAAAAGTCCACTGGGGGAAACCAGAGGAAAGGGGGGACAGCAGGACAGTCTGACTGCTGCTGACTCTTGCCGTTGGTATTTCCCTTTCCTCCTCCTCTGCCATTAAGGACAATCTCAAATACTCTAGATACCACCAGTAAGGTCCAGAATTCAATTTCAGACTTCCTCAGAACAACACATGCAGTGAAATTCCAGGGAAGACATGCTGACCTTAAACACTGAGTGGAATGACAATTGAATGAAAGCGTTTGACACAAACCACCCCTGCCTCCTTCTTAAGCCTACCTGCTTAGGGACAGGACACATTCCTGGCTGTTCTCCTTTCTTTCTAAATAATGACTCCTTCTCCATTGCTTTCACTGTTCCTCTTCCTCCTCACACGAGCCTTACGCTTGCCTTGGGAGTTGGGGGTCCCTGAGGCATCTCTGTGGAGCAATAGGGTTCCTCAGAACAGCTTGACATGCAATCCAGTCCTAGTCCCTTGTTTTACACGACTGGAAATTGAAGTCCATAGAAGACAACTTATCTGCCCAAAGGCCTGGAGATAATTAGTGACAGGGTTGGGATTAAGGCTCAGGTGTCCAGACCTCCCACGGCATCCAAGGCTCAACTCACCTTACCACTGACTTGAACACAGGAGGCAAAACACCAGAGGGTGTTGCTCCCTAAGTAGCTCTCAATCTTTGCTCTTCAAAATACAGTCCATGGACCAGCACTGTAGTACCATCTAGGAACATGTTGGAAATGCAGGCTCTCAGGCCCCACCCAGACCTACTGAATGAATCAGCGTCTGCATTTTAACCAGATCACTAGGTGATTCTAACGCACGTTAAAATTTCAGAAGCACTTTTCCAAATTACCAATTCGGTATTCGTTCAAGCATAGATGCAAGTATTTAACACACACTGTGCAAAGCAGGATGATAGGCATTGAGAAGGTTATATACTACTGGAAAAAAATACAATCAGAACTTATTTAAATTATTTAAATTTTTTTTTTAAGTAACAGCAAATTAAGGTATTCATTGATACATGTGAATACAATAGCCTGGTTTCCACTGCAAAGTAATTTTGCATTTAAATATGATAATAACTTAAGATAAAAATAAAACTTGAACACCCATCATCCTGGTACCAAGTGCATGTGTCCGTTTCCAACGTTCCCAAACCACTCTTCACTGCTACCCAAAACCTTTGCTTCAATCAAAACCACCATGACGTAGGGTTGACTCAGTGTTCAAGCCAAGACTGAGCATCAGTTCCATTCTCATTATTGTAAAACTCCTGGCACAGAATAACTTTACTACCCTAGTCATTGCTGCTCCCTCCCCAATTTTCTTGATCTCAGTGTTCTCAAAAAATCATTTCTGGCGTGGATTTAAGCAGGCCCAAAGCATGTCTGATATTGGCCAACTTTCCTTCTCCTTTCTCTTATTAACACTGAGTTTCAAGGCTTTAACCTCTTCTCCACCTCCGCCAAACAGGGTTTTCAGAGGAAGTGCAAAAGCAAGAGCATACACAAAGACTACAACAGAACAAAAGCAGGCAGAATAAAGGTAAATGGAGTGGAACATAAAACCTGTGCATGTGGGAAACAATGGCTTCTTTGGTAAGTTGAGAGTATTTCTAAAATCCCAGGTGTCATCTCCGTTCAGTTCTACTCTCAGCTCTCGTACTGTCTGTGTGCTCAAATAACAGTGCTGGTAACATCCTGGCTGGTGAGTCTAATTGACTGCTTACTGTAAATAAGAGCAAGTCCTAACTCATGGAAATCAAAGCCTTTGGAATAAATACACTTGAGGAGAAAAGGAATACAGGTACAAAAGTGTAATGTCAATGCACACCACGATGTGACAGAGTAACGACATGAGGGATAAAGATGAAATGTGTAATGGATGCTCAAGGGGAAGATGCGGGCTGAAGGCAAAGAGAAAACTGTCCTCTCTCTGCAGACTGGCCTTTTGTTTTGTTTTGTTTATCTGTATTCATGGTAGGGAGAAGATGGCCACGGCACAGATCCCACATTTACACGTTATAAATGGGCTCATAGAGAATGGCTGTCTCTCATGGTCACAGCTACAAATTCTCTACAGAGGAAACAATGGGTCTAGTGGGGTTGAGGTACACCCCTGCCCCAATCAGCTCTGGCCAGGATCTGTCAGCAGTCCCTGGCTACTTGTAGACCTTATGGGGGAGAGGGATTAATTCCTAGCAGAATGTATTGGCTTGTGAGCTGGACAGATACTCCAAAATGCGTTCCTCTGTGAGGTAGGGATGCAGTGACACACAGCAGCGCCAAGTCCAAGCAGGCGGCTGCCTGCTGGATGGAACCACACTTCAGACCTGCCCCGGACAGAGCAGCAAGATTGCACAGGAATTAGGAAGAACAGTCACCAGGGCTGAAACACTGAAGGCATCTCAAACTCCTCCCTTCATCTTCAAGTCCACTTGATGTTCTCTATCTGGTCCTTTCCGATCACCTCAGCACCTGCTTCTCCTGAATCTTTCTCTGTCCCACTCTCTCCCTTCTGGGGCAACCACTCTGCATAGTACAGTCTTCTAGTGCAAGTACTTCCAGAGCAGCGTCAGGAACAAGAAACTGTCTAGCTTCTCATCACCCTTCTATTTCCACATTCCAGTTCCTTCCTGGGATTTATTTCCTAACATGAGCAAACATGGAATTATTCAAGGAAGGACTGCCTGTGAAAATGCAAGTTTCCTCGTGGTTCTCGGCAGGTGAGGCCTGAAGTGAATGTGGGTTATGCTCTGGACCAATTCTGGTATTTTGATAAAGCCAACACACAATTAACCTGCTAATTTATATAAATTACATGCTAATAATAGGTAGTACATTATATTGACAAATCATCACATTACACACTAACACTTTAATGGCCCTGGTCAATTGGTATTACTACATCAGTTACAATAGTTGCTTTTGGCCACAGGTAACAGAAAACAACCAAATGTAACTTAAGTAATAATAGTCCTTATACAGCATAGAATTGCATTGACGGTAACTGGTTCTAGGGTTTCTGAAATCGGCTCTCTAGTATGATTAGATTCAAAGATGCTAGTGATTCTATTTCCAGAAAGAGAGCACTGATAGTCCACGACATGAGCTGTTTATAAAGATATACAAAAATGTGTGCATTGAATATTCCTAATCAGCCACTTATAAGGAGCAAAGAGGTAGGTGAGTCTGTATATGACACTTTCGAACATTTTTGGAAAACTAATGAATATAATGACATTGGTTGGTTGCTCCTAATGTTGCTGCAATAGCAGTCAAAGAAAGCCTGAGCTCAGGAATTTGAATTCCCAGCTGAAGTACCACATGAATAAATTAAGAGCTCTTGTGTGTGCCCTGAAGGAAACCCCACTTCCTGTAACCACAGGGCTGAAATTACTTAGACTCAAACCTCATCCTGTTCCTGGTTAAATTCCAACACAAGTTGAACACACAGACTCACAGGGAGTCTACTGTTAAAGTGAGGCATTGATTGGGAAAGAAAGGGATCCTAGGAGTTGGGATGGGGACATGTGAAAAGACCCTGATGAAGCCAGGGACACTGAGCCCCTAAATTCGGATGAATCTTCTTTGCCAGTGGAATCAGCCAACCCATCTGCAGTGGCAGCAGCAACCCCACCCCTAGTGGTATAGGCCTTTCTACCTCTGTCCGAGGGGATTAACTCTGCACTGCCCAAGGAAGCTGTAATGGGTTCCCCTGAAGCAGATGCCACGCAAGACAACTGCTGAGTCTCCTCAGGACCCACCCCCACCACTCACTCCTCTTTGCTTCTAGACTTATAACTAGACTTAAGTCCCAGCAATCCCCTAAAGATGAGGTACGGAGTGTGACCCATGTGGAAGTGCACTACAGTCCAAAGAGCTACTTGAGTTTTCTAATTTACACAGATAGAAATGAGGGGAATATTTAATAGGAATGGGTAGTAAGGGTGTGGGACAATGGTGGAAGGAATATAAATTTGGATCAGGCCGAATTTATGGATATAGGCCACTAAGCAGAGATTCTGTGTTTAATGTTATAGCTTGGCAAATTAGAAAGGGTTCTAAGAGTTTGGTTTGTTGGCTGAAACCTTTACCAAAAGGTAGCCCACAGTGAGTGAATTGGAAATTCCTGACCTGCTTGATTTCATGTAGAGGAAGTGATTCCAAGGCTTAGAGATTTGGGATGTTAGAGTGGATTTGTCATTTAAGACCTACTCACCCACTCTGGGAGGGTCCAGAAGACACACCTGTCATCATAACTGTGAGAAATAGTTTGTGAGGGGAGCCCTAGCATCATTGAAGGGCTCAATGATTGCTTTTCTCTGCACACCAGACCTTAACAGTAAGAACTGTAGCCACTCAATTGGAAACTATAACTTCAATGGGAGTCATTGGACTCTGAGATAGAAGGGGCAACACTCAAGAGCCAAAGGCAAGATAGGTATGGTTACCATAATGGACAGCAGAATCAGAGCAGCAATCAGAATAGTCAGATTCTGGGCTGGCCGAGTGGCACAGTGGTTAAGCGCTGGCTTGGGAAGCCAGTGGCCCCAATTCAGGTCCTACATATGAGGGCCAGTGACACTGCCCTCAAAAAAAAAAAAAAAGAATAGTCAGATTCCTATAGACCTATGGCATTGGCCTAGTTGATCATAGTGTTCCTAGAAGTGAAATCAATAGGAAGCTTACTAACTTCTTAGTTGATCTGTATAAGCAGAAAAGTTCTAAGTGAATAAAAGTCTAACTTAAGTCCTAGAAACAGAGTCACAGTCCCTCAATAAATTCCCAGATTTGAACCAGTTTACAGACCTAGAACCCCTTGAATAAAGCGAAGGCCAGGTCCTCTTATGGAAGGACCACAGTACACAACTGACCATTGATACTGCTACTCTTTCTCCCAGCCTTCAGCAAAGGGGCCTATGACCTTTTACCAGGGTTACTGTGCGCTGGGGAAAAGAATGTCATCAGACCTCTCAGGGACTACTGGACACTGGTTCTGAATTGACACTAATTCCAGGATTCCCCAAATGTCACTGTGGCCCACCAGTCAGAGTTGAGGCTTGTGGAGATCAGGTGATCAACAGAGTTTTAACTCAGATCTCTCTCACATTGGGCACAGTAGGTCCCCGAACCCATCCTGTAACTACTTCCCCAGTTCCAAAATGCATAATTGGAATGGGTATATACTCAGCTGCTGGCAGAATCTCCACATTGGTTCCTGAACCTGTAGAGTGAGGACTATTTGCATGGGAAAGGCCAAGTAGAAGTCACTAGAACTGTCTCTACCTAAGAAAATCATAAAATAGAAAATTAAAAGCAATACTGCATTTCTAGAGGTATTACAGAGATCAGAGCCACCATCAAGGACTTGAAGGATGCCAGGGGTGGTGTTCCCACCACATCCCCATTCTATTGCCTATTTGACCTGTGTAGAAGACAGGTGGATCTTAGAGAATGACAGCGGAGTATCATAAGCTCAACCAGGTAGTGAAATGAATTACAGTTGTTGTAGCAGATGTGGTTTCATTGCTTGAGCAAATTAACAAATCCCCTGGTATGCAGCTATTGATGTAGCAAATACCTTTTACTCCATCCCTGTCCACCAGAAGCAGTTTGCTTTCAACAGGCAAGGTCAACAATACACCTTCACTGTCCTGCCTCAGAGATATATGAACTCTCCAGCCCCATGTCATCATTTTGTTCACAGGGATCCCTAGATGCTTCTCCCTTCCACAAGCTATCACAGTGGTCCATGATATTGGTGACATTATGCTGACTGGACCTAGTGAGCAATAAGTAGCTACTACTCCAGTGTTAGTGGTAAGACATTTGCATACCAGAGGGTGTGAAATGAATATGACTACAATTCAAGGACCATCTACCTCAGTGAAATGTATAGGGATCCAGTGGTTTGGGACATTTTGAGATAGCCCTTCTAATGGTAAGGGTAAGATGTTACATCTGGCCCTTCCTATAACCCAGAAAGAGGCACAATGCTTAGTGAGTTTCTTTGGATGTTGGAGGAAGCATATTCTTCATTTGAATGTGTTACTCTGGCCCATTTGAGTGACCTGAAAAGTTTCTAGTCTGAGTGGGGCTGAGAACAAGAGAAGGCTCTGGATAGGTCCAGGTTGCTCTGCAATCTACTCTGCCACTTGGGCCACATAACCCAAGCAGATCTCATTGGAGCGTCAGTGGCACCTAGGGATGCTGTCTTGAGCTTTTAACAGGTCCCAATGTGTGACTCATAGCACAGGTCTGCACAGAAAACTTCTTTCCTTTTGAGAAAAAGCTTGTGACCTGCTACTGCGCCTTAGTAGAGACTGAATGCTAAACCATGGACTATCAGGTTACCATGCAACCTGAGCTGCTCATCATGAACTGGGCGTTATCTAACTGAGCAAGTCATAAAGTTGGGTGGGCATGGCAACACTTCATCATCAAATAGAAGTGGTATGTGATCAGGTCCAAGCAGGCCTTGAAGGCACAAGTTACATGAAGAAGTGACTCAAATGTCCACGGTCCCCACTCCTGCCACATTACCTCTTTTCTTCCAGTCGGCACCTATGGTCTCTGCTGAAGCTCTCTGTGATTACTTGACAGAGGAGAAAACTCTGACCTGATTTACAGGTAGTTCTGAATCATAAGTAAGCACCACTTGAAAGTGGACAGCTGTAGCACTATAGTTCCTTTCTAGGATGTGCCTGAAGTAAAGTGGTAAAGGAAAATCCTCCCAGGGGGAAGAACTTTGAGCAGTGCACTTGGTGTTCACTTTTTTTAGAAGGAGAAATGAACCAGACATGTGATTATACACTGATTCAGACATGTGGTTATATACCAGTGGTGACCAATGGTTTGGCTAGATGATCAGGGACTTAGAAGACACATAATAGGAAAATTGGTGACAAAGAAACTCGGGGAAGAAGTATGTAGGTAGACCCCACTGAATGGACAAAAAAAAAAAAAGATATTTGTGCTCATCGTAAATGCTCACCAAAGGGTGACCTCAGCAGAGGAGGATTTTCATAATTGAGTAGGCACAATGACCAATTCTGTGAACACCAGTAAGCCTCTTTCTCTAGCTACCATTGTCACTGATCAGTGGGTTCAAGAACAAAGTGGCTGCAGTGGCAGGAATGGGGGCTCAGCAACAAAGACTCCCACTCACCAAAGCCGACCTGGCCCAGGCCACTTCTGAGTGCCCAACCTGCTAGCAGCAGAGATCCACACTGAGTCCCCCATATGGCACCATTCCCTGGGGTGGTCAACCAGCTACCTGGTGGCAGGTTGATTACACTGCACCACTTCCACCATGGAAATAAGGGTAATGGTCTATCTCTACAAACAAAAGAAATTAAGGGCGAGTGGTCAGGGGACAGAGGGTGACCCAATGAAAATTCATGATCCCTAGTCCAATTTCTGGATCTGAACCAGTGTTCTGACCTGGAACCTACTGAGTGAAAGAGAGGTAAGGTCCCTACTAAGACGGACCCTATAACACCATGGTAAGTATTTATAGTAATGATTACCTCAATCCTTCCCTGGAGAAATCTATGGTCATTTACTCAGGTAACTACTTAGAAAGGGGGAAATCCTAAACATCTTGAGGATTGTTGGGCCTAGGACGCAGATTAACACTGAAACCCTGAGATCCAAAGCAATGTTGTATCCACCCATCCCCATTAGAGTGAGAGTTTATGAGAGCCAATTAATAAATGGGATGCTGGCTCGAGTCACTGGTTCTTCAGACCCATCTAGCAGTCATTTTCCCTGTACCTGAATATATATCTAGAATGGACATACTTGGTTCTTGGCAGAACTCCCACATATCATAGTGGGAAAGGCAAGTAGAAGCCTCTGAAACTGCCCTTCCCCACTCCAGCCAAGATAGTAAATCAAAAACAGTATCACAGGGTCGGCCCCGTGGCTCAGTTAGTTAAGAGCGCCAGCTCTGAACAACAGGGTCATCAGTTCTATTCCCACATAGGCCAGTGAGCTGAGCTGCTGTTGAGCTGCCAACAGGTGGCAGGATGGCTCAGCTGGTGAGAGCATGTGCTCCTAATAACAAGGTTGCCGGTTGGGCTCCCTCATGGAATGGTGGGCTATGCCCACCCACAACTAAGAGTGAACACGGCACCTTGAACTGAGCAGCTGCGAGATGCCCATGGGCAGCTGGATAGCGACTGGACTTGGAGCTGAGCTAGCTGCCCTCCACAACTAAGATTGAAGGATAACAACTTTGCTGTTCCCCTTCCCCAAGTCCCCAATAAAATCTTTTTAAAAGAAAAACTACCTGGCCGGCCGAGTGGCACGATGGTTAAGCGCTGGCCTGGGATGCCAATGGCCCCGGTTCCGGTCCCACATATGAGGGCCAGAGACACTGCCCTAAAAAAAAAAAAAAAAACAAAAAAAAACAACAAGAAAAAACTACCACATTCCAAAGGGGGATGGCTAATCTAAAGGATGCAAAGGTTGTGATTCCCATCGCATCACCATTTAATCCACAAATCTGGCCTCTACAAAAGCCAGGTGGGTTTTAGAAGGACTGTGGACTGGCACAAAGTCAGTTAAGCACTCGCCCCCATTGCAGCAGCCATGTCAGATGTGATATCTTGGCTGGAACAGATTAGCATTGCCTCAGGTACATAGTTTGCAATTAGGGTCTGACAAATGCATTCTTTTCAATCTCTGTCAGAAAAGAAGATCAGGATCAGTTGCCCTTCATTTAGGACAGACAACAGTATACATTTTCAGCCTTGCCCTGGTCCTGCCTTAACTCTCCCACCCTCTGTCAAAATAGAATCCAAAGAAACTTGGGTCATCTGGACATCTTGCAGAACATGATATTCGTCCACCCTACTGATGGAAGCATGTTATTTGGACCTGCGAAGCAAGAAATGGCAAGTATGCTGGAGGCTTTGCGAACACACATGCCCTTCAAATGGGAGGAGATAAACCCTACAAAGATTCAGGCGTTCTCAGCATTGTTGGTGGCCTGCTTAACCCAGGGGACACGGAAAGTTTCCCATTAAATGATAAGGTGTGGCTGCTACCCAGTTACTTCATAGTCTTCCTACCAAGGGAACAGCAGACAAGGAAAGGAGTCAACATTCTGGCATGAGAAATTGACCCTGAAAATCAGGAAGCAAAGGGCTGCTTTTACAGGCGGGGAGCAGGGAAGACTGCCTGTCACCCAGGTGATCCCCTTGGTGTCTCTTAATGGAAAATGGCTAAGTACATAAGCCACAGACTAGTTTGCACCCACCAAGTAAGCCACGTGGACCAGATAAAGGTAAGGAGAAGCTAGAATGTAAAGAAGGAAGATAGGCTATCAGTTGCAGCCTCAAGAGCAGCAGCTGTTCCATTCACCTTCCTCTTGTAAGTTTCCCCAGGAAAAGAAGCCCACCAGAATCCTGGAAGAGCTGTTCCCAGAACTTATTATATAAAGCAAGTAAAGCCGAGGTGCAAAGAGTGGGCTGCAGGGGGTGTGTGGTGTACCACTCAGAGGCATCACCTCCATCAGGACTCAAACACTCAGTCCCCTCACTTCCTGGGAGGGTTGGCAGCTAACAGCTATCAGCTGTTAAGCCCTCTGGAGGCATTGCCCTCTGCTGAGTTTCTTTGTCCAAAATCATACTCCCTTCCTGGGGACAGCTCACATCAGCTGACTGTGGGCATATAAGACTGACACCCCACACACACACACACACACACACACACACCGTCTCATTTGAGGATAATTCTGAAAGACTATTGCAGCTGCACCAGCACCCATGGAATCAGTGAGGCCTTTCTTAGGACTGCATCACAGTTCACCTTCTCCCTCTGCCCTATAACGCTATCTCCACTTTCCCAAAGGGAGCGATGCCAAGGCAACTCCCAAACAACCTTCCTGCAGGCAAACCTCCATCTCATAATCGGTGTCCCAAGGAACCCAACTTACAACACATGCATCATCTCCTTTGCTCCTCACCACAAATTTATCAGTTTTACTATCTTTATTTTACAGAGGAGACATAAGCCCTAAGAACTTGAGCACACTCCCTGGTCCTAGACCCTCTACTCTTAACCAAAATGGATAAACAAACTCTAATCCTTGTGTTAGAATTCAGCAAATATCCCACTGGATGAGACTCTGGGTGCAGCCAGTGAGGCACTAACTAGGTCCCTTTCTGTGGTGTTCCCTGGAAGTTGCAGAGAAAAGGGGACAATAACCCAGCTCCCCCCACTCCAGGCTCTGTAACTCACTTTACTGCTGTGGGTTCCAAGGGTGTCTCCCATGAGTTCATATCTCTCTGCTGTGCTTGTGATGCTGTGCAGATCTCCCTGACATGACCAGCTGCCACCCCCAGCCCTGTGAGTTCCAGATTTCAAGACAACTGGAGAGACCCAGTTTTCTTGAAACTTGGTCCTATGGATTCAGTGGTTTAATAAGTGATTTCTGGCTGGGAAGTTGCATAACTGTAGAGATCTAGGTCTGCATCATGTCTCTCTTCCCTCCACACCCCCAAATTCTCAGTCCCTCCCTTGAGGAAGGCTCTGTCACCCAGTTTCCTCCCAAGTTCCAAGAGGCCACTGCTAAATATAGGAAATGTTTGATGGGAATGTGTTAAAACAGTCTCCACTAGGACAGAGGGAGAGAATGTCGTAAATCACTGCAGGTAACCTGGATCCCCCTCGTCTGTTAGAGCAACTTTATTCTCACTTTATTCTCTGAAAGATTAAAATGTCCGGGCTCCCATCGACTTCTGCACGTATGCACCATTTATAAGTAACCAGCCTGGGCAATGGAGCGTGTTTAGTCATTTTGCATAAGAACTTCCCTCGTACAACAACTTCCATATATAACTCATTTGGCAACCCCCTTTTCTACCCATTGAGGCACCAGGGCAAAACATGTCATTAGGAGTGCTTATAGCCCTTCTGTTGTGGGCTCCCCAAGGCCAAGGGAAGAAAATTCCTGGTGTTACTTTTCCCCTACCCCTTCTATGCACAGCCCCAATGTCTCCTAGACTTGCCTCTCATTATTCCCAACCACGGTTCTTCTGCTTGGGACGGTCTGGCTGCTCCCCTTGACCCACATGTCCAGCTCATTCCTGCCTTGTTCTCCCCTCTCCCCACAGCAGGGTCTCCTCTGACTCCAATAATCCATGTGCACTGCCTTCTCCCCCACAATACCACCCCCGAGGAGCCCCATTCCATTGTGGTCATTCACGAAGCCTTATCATCATGCACTTGTACAGATATTGGACTATACTTGCCAATTTTCAATGGAATCTAGTACAGTTTTTGAGTCAGAATACTATTTCTAAGTTCAGGCTCTGTTATTTACTGGAAAGTGATCCTGGGGAAATTCTTTAACTGCTCCAAGCTTCACTGTTCTCATTTGTCAACTGGAGATAGTAAAGCCTAAACAACATGTTTATGGAGAGAACAAATGAGGTGAGGTAATGGGAAGTGACTTTTACATTTTCAAGTGTTGCACGAATGTTAGTATCATCCTTGTGTTGTTCCCCCCATGAGCTCTCTGAGGCCACATCTCTGACTTCCTTTCTGTCTCTCCCCTGGGTCACCGCTAGTGCCAGTAACACTGTAGACTAATATCAGATGCAAAGTTAGGAATGAATAAAAGAAACCCACTTACCCAAGAGAATTAAGGGAAAACCATAACCACATTAAATCGATTGTGGACATTGTTCCACAGAGTGAATCTAGATCCTTCTGTACAGGAAATCCTAACACGGATAACAAATTTATTTGCAGCTCACTGTTGCAAAGCTAAGAGAAAGAGGAATAGTATCAAAACACATCCGTTCCTTACTTAAATATGGGGCCAATGTTGCTAACAAGAGACAAATTGACCTCAGGAAACCTTGTTAGGTTTCCCAAAAAAAGGCTGATACCTTTAAATAACCAGCCTTTTTTTTTTTTATCCCGCTTACAGAGATCATTTTTATCTCCATGGTATGATCAGTTCCTCTTCAACATCTGATGCAACCCTAGTGTTTTCCATTGCTTTCTAGCTGTGTCAGATTTCCCTAGAAGACAGAAATGAAAGTGATGACTAAGAAGATTGCACTAAAAATTCAAATTTTTTTACCTACACATTGATTTCCCCACCCACCCCTCCCATTCCTGTCTCCTTGCCTTCCAAAGGGGGAAATCACCATTTTTACACAGCATAAAACCTTCAGTCTGCACCTTTTAGATGTCAGCTTGCAATCTTTAGGCACCAATTTAGTTCATTTAGTTGAAACTATACAAAGCAGAATCTACTCAGTGAACTCAGACTTTTTTGTTTTTTCCTATTTCCCTGACAATCTTCTAAAGTGATAGAAAGGATTACATGCCAGAAGTGTGTATCCATTATGGTCTATTTCCCCTCTGTCATTTAGAAACAATTAGGCATTTACTTATGCCCTCCACAATGACCCTTATTCCCTATCCCAATCTTGCCCCAAGTCAAATTATTTAAAGCACCATGTCTGGGATGGAGAAAAACATGGGAAAAAAGAAAAACAGCATGAGGGGGAAATCAATAATAGAGTCTAACTGTCTCAACGTACTCTTACAGAATATTTCCCTCACAGAAACACGATGAGATTTCTCTGTTGGGGTTTTTTTTTTCTTTTTTTCTTTTTTTCCAGTGACCCAAACTTGAGTAATCCAGCCAGTACTTTGATGAATATGTAAGATAATGAAACGGTTATGGTGACATGTTGATGTGGCTCATTTTCCAGTACGGCCTCACTCCAGACGTGCTCACTCTTAAATCAAAATCACCTAGGGTTTAGCAGGCATTTTAGCCTCACTCACAACCAAAAGACAGGTTCTCTAGTCTGCCAAGTGGCAAAAAGTTGATTATTAGATAGCTGACACTGTCACTGAGGGATCTTTTGCAGGGACGAATGGTGCCTTGTATGTAGTTCAGAGCATCCTTTAGGAACTCAATACTTCCTCAATATATTTATTGAAAGCCAGGTGCCACAACTACAAAACTGATCAAAACCATCCCTAAACCGAAGAAGTTCATGATCTCAGACAGACCTATTAGCAGATAATTTTAGTACAAGTGGGGTAATGACAGATATACAGGGCCAGGGGCTGGAGGCAGGGTGGGAACGTAGGGAAGGAGTTGCCTGACCACATCTTAGAGGATAAGCAGGAGCTGGCCAGGAAAAGGGAAGAAAAAGACCAATCCAGGCAAGAAGAGCGAAATGAACAAAGAATCAGGACAAGAGGATGCCCTTTGCAGAATAGAAAACATTTTTATCCCATTTGTGTTTTCTTTGCGCAGCTACATTTTATGGAGTCAAGCCTGCCACTTTGTCCCTCTCTTGTCCTGGAGCCCCCTGGAGAGGGTGGCTTGTGACACCCACCGTGTGGTCACCTCCCTTGGGGTGCTACTGCCTCAATGACCCTCCATCAGCACTCCCATGACCCTCAGAGGTGCAGGCACTGTGCAGTGATCTGGGGTGAGCTGGGGAAGAAGCCGCTTCCCTTTATCATGGCCGCTGCGATGGAGGGGTCCCCAAGCAGTGCTCAGTGTGATCCAGAATCAGTGTCTTCCAGAATATTGAAAGAAAAAGCCCTTCCAGGCTTTCCCTCAACCCACTCTGTTCCCTCTAAACTGAAGGACTCAGAAAGGATTCCTGGGTGGGGGCAGGTGGAGCTCTGCCATGGGAGTGAGGAAATCAGGCTTTCCTCAGAATCCCCCTCCCCCTCCCGCTGAGCCTGAAAGCTTTGATGTGGGGCCAAGCTCCTTCTCCCTTAGGCACTGGTCTCTCCCAGAGAGTTCCTCATTCCATAGCCAGCTGATTTATGGCCTGAGGCCTTTGGCCCAGCCAGTTTGCCTGAGGGCCCAGAAGTGCTCAGTCCTGACAGAGGAAACAGCTGAGGCCAGAGCTGGGGCCCATGCTTCATCATTGCCTTCTACCTGAAGCACAAATGAGAGAGTAAATCGCCAAACATTTTCAACATCAGAAACTGTTAGCATCAGATGCTTGCAGAGAGGGGAGCACAGCAGCTGGGGGAAGGGTGCAGACAGGTTGACCTGTTTACACACTCTTTAGTAGTTAGCTATACTGTGCACGTGGATTGCCTATTCAAGAAGCATAATTTTCTAGAAAACTACATTGGAAAGAAAAGTTGCTTTTTGGTTGTTGTTTTTTTGAAACCCAGAATTTTCAGAATATTTTCTAGAATGTGATATCGAGGACTTTCTTTTGAAACTCAAATGGCTTAATCATCTTATAAGCAAAAAGTCAGCAGGTGAAAAAAAAAATGTGGTGACTAAGAAGACAGACCTCAGACACTAAGCCCACTATGCGATCTTAAGTTTCTTTGCCTCACTTTTCACACCTATAATAATATAAAATGGGGATAAGTATAGTACCTATCTCACAGATGCGTTGTGAGATTAAGTGAACTGATGCATGTGGAGCACCTGGTTCTGCCACGTAGTAAATGCTGTATAATTGATTGCTAACGATCTTTGTATTTATAAGTTGCTGCTCACGTCTGTCACCTTCTGCGACAGCATGTGGTAAGATGAAAAAGCCCCAGGTAAGTACAGGATGCGTAGGGGAAAGATGGCACATAGACTGAGTATTAAAAACGAAATCGGAGTGCTTTCAAAGCCCCTGTCACACTAGGCTCTGTGTCTCCAGCCTGTTGGAGAAACACTTCCTTTCATACGAGCCACATGTGGTCCACACCGTAGGACCTGAGTCAGAGGCCAAGTTCAAGCATTTCTCCTCCACTAACCTTCCCTGTGGCTCTTAGGGAAACCACAAGTTCCCTAGTCCTAATTTTCTTCACAGGAGTGTCATAGGACCAAACAAGCTAATGTACGTGGAAGGGCTTTGTACCCACCAAAACCCTGCAAATGAGGTGTCGTTGTTTCAAAAATACACAATCGACCGCCTATTATATAGAACAGCCAAGTTAAATAGAATGGTGAGTGTCTCACTGCCATGAGAAAAGTTTACTTTTTGGTAAGATGGCAGTGGTTAAATCAACTGCTGAAGGAATAGCCCCCTCACAGAGCCCTCTCCTGGTGGAGCTGCTGGTAGCCCCTCTGCCACCCATCGCAGCTTAGCAACTCCCTGAGGCTCTGTGGGGTTCTCTTTCTCTTCCAGACATTCCCTCTGGGGTCTACGCTTCGTCCTTTCACTTACCTGGAAATAACTTGTCCCCTTCAAATCCAAAGTACCAAACTGTGCTGCCAGTTCCAATACAATAGTTCAATCCACAACTGTTCAATCCACAAAAAAACTAGTGAATCCAAGTTCACTAGTTTTGTGACTTCAAAGTCAGTCAGTTAACTTCTCCAGGCCACAGCTTCCTCACCAGGAAAGTGATATTTCAGGTTTCAAGAGTCACATGTGTTGGACACAAGTGTAAACTTAGTTTCCACTGTTGCCTATCTCTCTGTCCCTTTGGGTTAATTCCATAAACTTCCACCCCGAGACCCTGGCTGAAATCCACCTCACTCTCAGCTCCCTCCGGTTTTGAAGAAGGTTGGGTCCTGACTAGTTTGAGTTCTCAAGTGTGAACGGTTGCTCTCTCCTCCCAGCCGGGCCCACCTGGCCAGGGTTCTCACACCGCTGTTGTTTAATAAATTTGTGTTTAGTGAAAAGACAAAGAAAACAGAACATGGATGAATGGATTAGCATGTTCATTTAGTCAGCAAATATTTACTGAGTACCTATTATACACCAACGAGTATAGTTCAGTAAGAACCTGACCCACCTGTCAGGTGGAGGTGGAGGTGAGGAGCTGGGGAGGTGTTTCCCTGAGGACGTGGAGTATGGCTGAGATCTGAAGGATGAGTAGGAGGTAATCCACAAGAAGTGGTCAAGAAGGAAGAAATGAATGGATGAATGAATAAATGGATACCTGAATGAATAAACTAACACACCAGTGAATGGGCACCCCAGGCTTACCGTTGATTACTAGCACCTTACCTCTCATTGGGTTTCTTTCTCAATGAGCACACCTTGTTGCCAGACACAGCTGGTTACATTTCATCACTCCATAAAGCAGGTGTGGGCCATGGACACCTACCACTGTGGTTAGAAAAGAATTTTGCAGAATTTATAAATGTTTCTTCGGTTTCTACTGGGTGGAAAGCAGTCATTCTCCAAATGCAGGGCTGAGAAATGTCAGACTTTTACTACTTTCAACTCTTTACTAATTCAATCCCAATTTTTTTCTAATTGATGGCTTCCATTTTAGCCCTTTCCGTTATCAACTTAATTGAAACACCTCTCCAAACTGGCCACAGCAATTTAGATTATTTTATTTTGCAATAAAATCCAATCAATTCAGTACAGAATTTAACCATGTCTTTCTTTCTTGAGGTGAAAATCCTCAAGGGAGATAAATTGACTAAGTACAGAGAAGAAAAACTTTTGTCATTCCTGAGAAGGGGGGAGGGGGAAAAAACCCAGTAAATGTCACTACTGACTAATCCCATCTGGCTTTGTAAGGCCCTGGGGGTTTTAGGGCTTTCCAAGTGGTAAATGAAACAGTGACATTCCTCTGAAAAAGGAATGTGCAGCATTTGTTCCCTGGAGCACTCACCTGGGGCAGCGGTAACTAAGAGCCTGAAAGGGGAGTGGGAATTCCTGTTGCAAGTACAGTTTCCAGCTGCACCCCTACCTGCTCTGTGTCCCTCACTGATAGCTGTCCCCAGGACCCTGTGGATTTGTGAAGGTGCCTTTTTAGCACATGTCTCTCCTGCTGTGTCTCTTACCCTTGACTCCACCTACACCTGACTTAGGACAGTGGTGAGGTCAGATGCCCAGATCTGTTCCCATGAGCCTGCCCTGAACTCTAGCAAATCAACATGAGTCCTAAGAAATAAATAGGTCACTGTCAAAAGCTCAGAAAGCATTTTTGTTGTTAAAAGGTGGCATTTATAGGGTTGGCAGAGTGGTGCGTTGGTTAAGAGCTGGCTTGGGATGCCAGCAGCCCTGGTTCAGATCCCACATATGAGGGCCAGTGACCCTGCCCTCTACAGCTAACAACAGCTCCACCTGGAGCTGGGCTGCATGAACCCCGGTGACGGTGTGGGCTGCAGCCCCTGCTGCAGTGGGCTGCCATAGGCTACAGTGAGTGGCCAGCAGCCAGCGTGAGCTGCCAATAGCCGCGGTGAGCGACCATCCAGAGGCCGGCGACCGATCAGCCTCACCCGGGAAGAGCACAATGACAATACCAACATGGGCCAGTGAAGCAACGTCCTCCACAACTAGAAGAACGAAAGGAGAGCAACTTGTCTGTTCCCCTTCCCCAGTTTCCAAATGCTGTTCCCCTCCCCCAATTCCCCCATAAAATCTTTAAAAAAAAAAAAAAAGCTGGCATTTATATTACGCTGGTATTCATTGGAAAAGGAGTAGTGCTGGGCAGCCGAGGAAATAGGTCCTTGCTGTGGCTTTTAAGTTCCGCCATGTTAGTAAGCACTTCTTATATTTGCCACTTTGCTTTTTCCCCCATCAGGTTGAAGGCATTAGATTAAAAATAAATTTTTGCAATGGTGGCTCATTCTAGGAGTCTCTCTACTTTTGTATATGCTTGAAATTTTCCATGATAAATAGTAAAAGAAAGAAAAACGAGAGCATTTGACGTGCTCTCGGATCCTTGCTGCTTCATCTTCTCTTCAGCCCACCTAACACTCCACAAATAGGGAACCTCTGAAAGCTGCACTCAGGCTACATGAGTCTGCTCCAAATCCCAACTCATGTTGCTCAGCTGCTTAGATGGGGACTCAAACTTTTTTGCATCTTAAATCCCACCAATACTTCAATAAAGGAACTCCGTCTCTCCACGATTAAAATGAAAGGTCCATTTCTTCTGAGAAGGAAATTACATGTTAACAGGCATTCTCATGTTCTTACCTTTTACTTAAAAGGTAAAGATTCATAATTGCAATGTTATGATTACTGGGAGTAAATTTTATTTCGATGTCTAGAAAACATATTAAGAAATGATGATATCATAGGAATTGAGGTGTTTGCAATACAACAATGGAGGATTTTATGACTACCTTAAGTCTAAACCACAGCACAGATAAGCACTGAAAGTGAATTCTATAAATGTTACCACGCATACACAAAAAATCCATTGAACATTTACAAAGTTAATAATAATGCATAGCATGCTTGCAAATAGTTATGGGGGTAAAAGTACACTGGCTTCTTAGGAACTGTTATAAAAACTCCACATTCCACCTACACAACCTCTAGGTCACAAGTATTCTCCCAATTAAAAGCTGTTCTCTTAGCAGATGTTTGTGAATATGCCCAAGGCCAGGACAATCAATGTTCCCTTTCCTCCTACCCTGTAACTGAAGACTGGAGGACACAAGAAAATGACAGGGCAGAGAGCTAAGAACTGGATGCCAGCTCTGGTCACAGTGCGATTCCCTCCCCTCCCCACAACACCACAGCTTGGCGCTGACATTAAACCAGCTTTCTGGGCTCTGGATGAGAGCCGGAAACAAATTCTTCATGCTCCATTAAAGAGTCCACTGGTCATTCAAGACAAAACCTTGGAATCTGCTTGAAGATATGGATCATTTTGAACTAACAGGGTGACGGCCAGTCTGAATTCGTAAAAACCCCCTTTGTGCTCTAATGTGATTTATAGGACAGTTTTTAAACATAGTTTTATTACTTTCAAAAGCATGGTGTAATTCTAAGGTAGGCTAACAAAGGACTGTTTTATGGGTACCCCTTGCTTGGTGACTAAGTAAGAAAGACTTTAGATGTAGTCATTTGCTAAGGTCTAAAATGTCAAATTAGAGTTTGCAAACCATTTGTTCTCTAAGCTTTTCTTTTTGTTTGTCAATTGCTAAGCTTTTTTTAATTTTTTTTTAATAAAATTCTACTCACATTCCAAGATAATAGCAATGGCTTTTGGCCAGTTTGAATTGTCAAATTTACTACTGTCCACTCTGTCTTAACTAGGTCGCAACCTTTTCTTAGAGTGTCAGTTGCATGCAAGATTTTCAGAAGGAAAAGCTACGTTACCCAGGCTTTCTTAAGAAACGGTGCTCCAGAATGAAGGCACAACTGGCAATCTGCAGGGGCAAATACAAAATGAAGCCTAAAACCAGGGTGTCGATACAGCTTCCCAGGGGTGCACGAGCAGTTCCAGGGGCCCCGTGCTGAAGATGTGCACGAGCTCTGTGAAGTCAGCATACACATCGGTTTGTGGTTGTGCACACAGAGCTTGTTCCTTACATCAGCCTCCTGTCCCTCCCCAACAGCTACCCTGCAGAGAAGTTGGCATATTGACCTGTATTCCAGAATCCTAAGGATCCGAGGGAGCCTAGCCCAATATCTAAGTATTCTCACTCTTCTATACTAGTAAATGGCTGAATCAAAATCCCCAGATACCCTTTCAGATTGAACAAGACTTGAGAGTAAAGGTCCATGTAAACAATTACAGAGTTCAGAGAGAAGTCATGACTTGGCCAGAGTAGATAAGAGTAAATATAAAGGTGAAACTTCCAGTTTCACTTAAAGAATTACCGATTTCTGTTTATTGCCCCCACCCCAAGCCCATTAAAATGGCATTACAAAAAAAAAAAAAAAGTTAAGGAAAGAAAAGGGAGTTTGCATATGGAACTTCAGCCACAGATGTGGGCAGAGTGAAATACCAACAGAAAACAAAAAAATTAAGTGAAAGAGTTACACTGGATAAGACACTCTTGCAGGTACTCGTACACATATCGACATTGCCCCTTTTGCCAAACTTTTCGAGGGTCAGCTATTGGAATACTTGCAAGGCAGGTTTCTGTCCTCCAGGCAAGAGTTTGGATAAGTCCTCTCTGGGGAAACTGAGGATCCCAAGGGAAGCCTGCCCCCACCCACTGCATAGGAGCCTGCCAGATCTCTTCAGAAAAGGCCACCGACTAATAAGTAATAAGCCCCACCCACCTACATAAACCTTCCAATCAGCATTGCGGTGCCTTGCCCTTAAAAATAAGTGACCAAGACATCTGAGAAAAGTCACATTCTTGAAAGAATAGACCAAAACAGAAACTCATGGGAAATTAAAAAATAAGGGGTAGAATAAGAAATGTTTTAATATTAATTTCCTGAGAGAGATAAAAGGAGATAGCATATTCATGCAACAAGACACTATTTATGAAAAGAGAGCTCTTGGGAATTCTAAATATGATTGCAGAGATGAAAAGCTCATTAGAAGGGTTAAATAATAAAGCAGAGTAAATCTCCCAGAAAGAACAGGAAAAAGAGAAAGATTGAAAAGAAAAAAAGGGGTTTTTGGTTTGTTTGTTTATTAAAATCAATCCAGAAGGGCCAATATCCAGAAAGAGAGAACAAAGGAGAGAGGAGAGAGAGAGCAAAAGAGAGAAAGGAAGAAAGGAAGGAAGGAAGGAAGGAAGGAAGGAAGGAAGGAAGGAAGGAAGGAAGGAAGGAAAAGAGGAAGGAAAAGAGGAAGGTGGGGGAAATGTAGGGAATGATGCAGGTGAGATGAAGAAAGAAATGTAATCCTGGTCTATAATGCAGCTCATATGTAGTTAGGACTGAGGTAACAGCAATCATAGACTGTTAAATTCTAAGCCAACAATAGCAAAAACTGAAAACCAATGAAATTTTCAGCACGGAGTCCTCAAAAAACCCATGAATTGCTAGTCTCAAGTATTTCAAAGACTGAGGGCTAAGATGAAGCAAACAAACCTAAGAAGGGCTGAATGAGTGAAGGCTGTTTGAGAAGCAATTCGAGTCTTCTGTTCCTCCCTGCTCTCTACCACTGGGTCTGCACCCTGCTCGTCTCCACCCCATAGAAGATAGCAGGTTTGTTGTTTGAAGGGACTCTTTCTGTATTGCAGGTCAACTGGCCCAGTTGTTGGTTTGGAAAGAGTGCCACAAACTAGGTCGTTTAGTGACTGTAAAATGCTAAGACTCCCAGCTTGCCTTCCCTGGCCCTATTTCCCCAATTGACAATCAAATTCTGGGGAGATAAGAAAAGTTTCCTTCCAAAGAATGTGACCAGCCAAGAAAAAAGACCAGAAAAAAATGAATCAGAAGTTTCCTAAAATAAACAGTGCTTTCAGATG
Source organism: Aselliscus stoliczkanus (assembly GCA_033961575.1). Taxonomy (NCBI): domain Eukaryota; kingdom Metazoa; phylum Chordata; class Mammalia; order Chiroptera; family Hipposideridae; genus Aselliscus; species Aselliscus stoliczkanus. The sequence goes on along the minus strand of CM066740.1, from coordinate 17,995,354 downwards.
AAAGTCAATAACCCCCGTCTGTAAACTCAGAGCTTTCAATTATCTTTTAGTCCTCTACTCTAATCCTGAGTAGATATCCAAGAATTACCAGATATCTACTGAAGGCCTAGGACAAGAAAACTAGAGAGCAAAACAAATAGATAAAAGCAACTTGGAGGAAACAAAACACTCGGGATTAAAACAAATCAAAAAGTGCCATTCATACTCTCAAAGAACTAAGTGACTATGTTATACCCTTAAAACAAGAATGAGAAACCATTAAAGGGAATGAACATTCATGTTACAAAAAAAAAAAGGAGCTATTAGAAATGAACAAACATGATGGTAATAATGAAAAACTCAAAAAAAAAAAGGATCAGAAGATAAAGTGGAGGTTGTCTCCCAAAAAGGGGAGTAACGTGCAGAGGGAAAACAGAAAAGGAAAAATTAGGATAGTAGAGGACCAATCCAGGAGCTGCAGTATCTGATTAGAAAGACTTTCAGAAAGAGGGAACAAAAAAACAAGGAGAGGAAATCATCAATAAAATAATTCATGCACATTTCTCAGAAGTGACAGATATTGTGAGAGTCCGGATTTCCTGAAAGGGCCACTGAGGGCCCAGCATATCACATGAAATAGGCCCATGCCCAAGAACATTACTGTGAAATTTCAGAACGCTGGAGACAAAGGGAAGATCTTCTTTGCCTCGATTACTAGAGGATATTCTCCACAAAAACAAAAAAGTAAACCATGAAAGAGGAAGAGATGAGGAACCCAACTCAGGAGAAAAACAGGGAATTCCAAGGCTCATAGTGAAGGGAAGTTCCAGGATGACAGCTCTGCATGGAGAGCTCTCCAACCAGGTAGAATGGGGTTGGAAGAGTGGCGGTGTTGGGGGGCTCTATTCAAGAGAGAAAAAGAGACTGGTAGATTACCTAATGTTGGTGGACCGGGTGTCTGTTAGAAGGTGTGTCTATTAGAAGGTTGGTACAAAGAAAACTAAGCAAATGGGGGGAAAGGGGCATCAAATTAATTTCAGGAAAATCAAGAAGAAAAGTCCACAATGCTCAGCTGTGAATTGCATCTGCATAGACAAGTGATGTAAGCACAGAAGTTTGATTTCATCAAAAAGGGTATCAGCATGGGGCACAGAGAAGACCGTTTAAGAGGGTTTGATGCTTGTCTACCATAATGGGTGATAGAAAATGTCTAAAAGTCACAATTCAACACAGTATAAGCTGAGCCTGTTATTTGGAAGTGCCAAGATATGTACAGCAGGTCCTTGAATAATGCCCTTTCATTCAACGTTATTTTGTTGTAACATTGATAAGATGCTGAAGGAACTTAATTCTTGTTTATATCAATTAGCCTATGGAAAAATCAGTTTCATTATACATCCTTTTGTTTGTTTACAGAAACTTTCAATGACATTAATTGATGGCTTACTGTACTTCAGCAGAAATGGCCAAAAGAATCAGAAGTGGTGCCTCTAGGAAGAGGCATCGGAGGAGTGTGAGGAGTGATGCAAGGAACCACTCACTATGTTTTGCTATAAACGTGTTAATACTACTTAACTTTCTAAACAATGTGCAAGTAAGACCTTTGAATAAATAATGGATTTTTTAAAAGATGTTATTTCTTTTCAAAATATAAAAATAAAGAAGTGCAAAGAACTCTAGTTCTTAATTAACTCAATGCACCAACACCGTGAGGACTATTGACTCCTCCAGGTAAGGGGCAGGTCTTACTCTCCTTGTTCCCAGCCATCTAGCACAGAGTGGGAACTCAATACATACTTGCTGTTTGGTTGAATTCTCCACTAATGGGTGTCTTGGGCCATATTAACAAAATGATTCTAAAGGCAAAGTTAACACACAGCTCACACTCATCAAGCACCTACTATATGTCAACCTTTGTTCTAAGTGCTGGGCGTATATCACATCATTTAATTTTCACAACTCCACAAGGAAGATGCTGACATTGTCCGCATTTTATAGACAAGGAGACTGAAGAACAGATTATATAACTCTTTTCAAGTCACACAGTTGGGAAGTGTCAAAGCCGGATCTAAACTCGACAGGCTGGCTCAGGAGTCTCCACTCTTAACTGCTAAGCTTTCAAGTGAAGGAGGAGGTATCCTGGGAACAGGCCGCAGTTGGAGTATTCTGTTCTGAACGTGCACACACTCTTTAGAAGTGGAATGTAATCAGAGGAAGTTGAACAGGATGTGAGAAGACCAAAAACCATTAAAGTGGGTGTGGGAAACAGGGATGGTTTGTGAATGATAACAGTCTAACTTTGATTTTTTTTAAAAATTTAGGAAAAGTGTGCTGCCTCTGGTGTGTTATTCATCTCTGAAATGTTTGAGAATACCTTTTTTAAGAGGGTGATGTAAGTGATCCTGAGGTTGACTGGAAGAAATTCCTTTAGAATTCCTCCCAGCCTGCAGTTTGACCAGCTAATGATTCCCAGTCATAGGATCATCTAGTTTTCAAAGCAGTTGATTTCCCACTGAATTGTGGGCAAGTTCTTCCTTAAACCAAAACATACCTTCAGAAAATCTCTACTACTTGTTTTAGTTTTACTACTTGGGACACAAAGAACATGTCCAATCCCTCCACTTTATCAGCCCCTTTGAAACATGATTGGACTGTCATCATTGATAAACGATCCCTATTTCCTATAACCACTTGCATGGTTTTTGGTCTTCTCACATCCTGTTCAACTGCCTCTGATTACACTCCACTTCTAAAGAGTGTGTGCACGTTCAGAACAGAATACTCCAACTGCGGCCTGTTCCCAGGATACCTCCTCCTTCACTTGAAAGCTTAGCAGTTAAGAGTGGAGACTCCTGAGCCAGCCTGTCGAGTTTAGATCCGGCTTTGACACTTCCCAACTGTGTGACTTGAAAAGAGTTATATAATCTGTTCTTCAGTCTCCTTGTCTATAAAATGCGGACAATGTCAGCATCTTCCTTGTGGAGTTGTGAAAATTAAATGATGTGATATACGCCCAGCACTTAGAACAAAGGTTGACATATAGTAGGTGCTTGATGAGTGTGAGCTGTGTGTTAACTTTGCCTTTAGAATCATTTTGTTAATATGGCCCAAGACACCCATTAGTGGAGAATTCAACCAAACAGCAAGTATGTATTGAGTTCCCACTCTGTGCTAGATGGCTGGGAACAAGGAGAGTAAGACCTGCCCCTTACCTGGAGGAGTCAATAGTCCCTCACGGTGTTGGTGCATTGAGTTAATTAAGAACTAGAGTTCTTTGCACTTCTTTTATTTTTATATTTTGAAAAGAAATAACATCTTTTAAAAAATCCATTATTTATTCAAAGGTCTTACTTGCACATTGTTTAGAAAGTTAAGTAGTATTAACACGTTTATAGCAAAACATAGTGAGTGGTTCCTTGCATCACTCCTCACACTCCTCCGATGCCTCTTCCTAGAGGCACCACTTCTGATTCTTTTGGCCATTTCTGCTGAAGTACAGTAAGCCATCAATTAATGTCATTGAAAGTTTCTGTAAACAAACAAAAGGATGTATAATGAAACTGATTTTTCCATAGGCTAATTGATATAAACAAGAATTAAGTTCCTTCAGCATCTTATCAATGTTACAACAAAATAACGTTGAATGAAAGGGCATTATTCAAGGACCTGCTGTACATATCTTGGCACTTCCAAATAACAGGCTCAGGTTATACTGTGTTGAATTGTGACTTTTAGACATTTTCTATCACCCATTATGGTAGACAAGCATCAAACCCTCTTAAACGGTCTTCTCTGTGCCCCATGCTGATACCCTTTTTGATGAAATCAAACTTCTGTGCCTACATCACTTGTCTATGCAGATGCAATTCACAGCTGAGCATTGTGGACTTTTCTTCTTGATTTTCCTGAAATTAATTTGATGCCCCTTTCCCCCCATTTGCTTAGTTTTCTTTGTACCAACCTTCTAATAGACACACCTTCTAACAGACACCCGGTCCACCAACATTAGGTAATCTACCAGTCTCTTTTTCTCTCTTGAATAGAGCCCCCCCACACCGCCACTCCTCCAACCCCATTCTACCTGGTTGGAGAGCTCTCCATGCAGAGCTGTCATCCTGGAACTTCCCTTCACTATGAGCCTTGGAATTCCCTGTTTTTCTCCTGAGTTGAGTTCCTCATCTCTTCCTCTTTCATGGTTTACTTTTTTGTTTTTGTGGAGAATATCCTCTAGTAATCGAGGCAAAGAAGATCTTCCCTTTGTCTCCAGCGTTCTGAAATTTCACAGTAATGTTCCTGGGCATGGGCCTATTTCATGTGATATGCTGGGCCCTCAGTGGCCCTTTCAGGAAATCCGGACTCTCACAATATCTGTCACTTCTGAGAAATGTGCATGAATTATTTTATTGATGATTTCCTCTCCTTGTTTTTTTGTTCCCTCTTTCTGAAAGTCTTTCTAATCAGATACTGCAACTCCTGGATTGGTCCTCTACTATCCTAATTTTTCCTTTTCTGTTTTCCCTCTGCACGTTACTCCCCTTTTTGGGAGACTACCTCCACTTTATCTTCTGATCCTTTTTTTTGAGTTTTTCATTATTACCATCATGTTTGTTCATTTTTAATAGCTTTTTTTTTGTAGCTTGAATGTTCCCTTTTATGGTTTCCCATTCTCATTTGAAGAGTATAGTATTGTTTCGTTGTCTTGAGAGTCCTGAAATTTCACAATGATGTACCTTGGGTGTGGATCTATTTTTTGCATTGAACAGGGAACTCGAAAGGCAGTTTTAGTCAGGAAACTCATGTCTTCCAGTTCTTGGAAAAGTAATTTAACTACTTCGTTCATTTCCTTTCTATAGTTTGTTCTGTTTCCTCTTTTGGAGACATTTATTTAGAAATTGCATATCCTGGACTGATCCTCTAATTATTTGATCTTTACTTTTTATATCCTATTTTCTATCTCATTTCTTTCTATTCTAATTTCTGAGATGTTTCTTTAACATTACCTTTTAACCCTTCTATTGAAATATCACTTTTTATGTCATTAATTTCTAAGAGCTTTTTCTGTCCTATTAATTGCTTTTTCTAGCATCCTATTTTCACCTAATGGTTAAAATATTTTATTTTATAGCTCTAAAAATATTGATAATATTTTATTATGTTTCTTCTCATTACATAAAATATTTTTTCCCCCAAGTTAGCTTTTTCCAGTTGTTTATTTAACTGTTTTAGTCTCTAGCTTTCATTTGAAGCTGTTCTCAGAGGTTGGTATTTCTTGGTTATCTGCTCATAATAAATAGGAATAAAAAAACTGACTGGAGTTCTGGCCTTTGAATACATTTGTCCCATTTCAGTTTCACTATAATGTTAGTGTTCATGGAGGGAATATAAGCTACAAGAAGAAAAAGAGAAAATGCCTCTATTGGATTGAAATATGTCTCATAAACAAATTATCCATTGGTGACAGTTACTTGGTAAATCTTTGAATGAGCTCCAGTTTTACAGTGTTTGTCAAAGGGCTAGCCATTGGCATTTGAAACAGGACAATTCTTCATGATGTAGGACTTTCCTGTGCTCTGAGATCATTTATAATCCATGGCTCCTGCCCGCCAGGTGTCATAGGTGCCCCACTCATATGACAACCCAAAGTGTCTCAATGTTCCCCACCACATTTCCAAACACCTCTGGGGGAAACACAGGCATTCATCGTCCCTGGTTGAAAATCATTATGACCCTTTAAAAAAATGGTACACACAACTGCTGCACATGTGGGAAAGTGAGGTGTTCCATAATTTTAAGGGCCCCTCTAACTCTGAGATTCTAAGAAATTACTCATGTGGCCCAATTGTTCGTTGGCTGATCTCAGTCCAGCAGAGCCTACACTAACTAGAAACTTTCCTAAGCCCACACTTCTAGGCTAGATCTTAACCCCAAAATTTATCCAATTGAACTCAGGAATAATTTAGTGAAAATATTTTATGTACAAGCATCGGAGTTGATGCTATATGGCACGCAAGAGCATTGAAAGGGGGTCTCTGCCCTTTCCAGCACAGTGGGGGTGGGTGGGGAAGGTGAGCCCACCAGAAACAGTATGAAACAGCACAGGCAGGACGTGACTAAGGGAAAAAACTTCTTCGACCACCAGTGGTACCACTTAATGTTCCTTTATAACTGTTGCTATAGCTCCTTTATAGCATTCCACCTTGGAAGGCAGTCTCTTAAGGGTAAAGAGAACATCCACACATCAATGTGACAAAGCGGAAGGCTTATCCTGGTTGACTTGGGCCCATCAGGACTCTGTCTATGGTCAGGAGTGGATCTATTGTATTGAAAGTCAGTAGTGTCCCCTCCAGTCATTGTGACAATCAAGGACGTCCCCACACACTTTCAAATCTCCCTGGGGAATATCTACCCAAGGTTGATAACTACTCTGACTCTCTTTTTTAAAGGGAGCTGCTGCCCAGTGGAGGAGGAGCAGAATACAATTGAGGCCATAACTACAATATCCAGCACAGATTTATCATCCCCATTAGAGAGGTGAGAAAACTGAGGCTCAGAAAGTTGAAGTTACTGGTCCAAACTTTTCTCTCTGATCAAAGACAAGTCACTTAACCTCTTGATGCTTAATTACTTCTATTATAGGAAGCTAATAATCCCATCAGAATATTTGCACACTTGGTGCTTTACATGAGCTGCACACACATATGCATGAACATGTGTGTGCACTTAACACATTACCCTCCCTCTGCTCCGGAAGGGAGCAATGTCCTTAGAGATGACACCAAATGACTTTCCCCCAAATTGTCTTCAATCCTGTGATCTCACATTCCTTGTCAGGTAAAATACTGTGAGTTTGTGAAAGAGTGAGTGACAGGTGTATGTGTGTGTATACTGGGTGGGAGGTGGGCAGAGGAAGATTTTCCTGCCTGAATTTCTGTCCTCAGTGGCCCTAGGGAAAGGATTGTACTGCCAGATGAATTAGATGTGATCCCCAAGGGTGGATTATCCAAGCACACTTGAAAGGAACTAGACCTGAGAAATCTGGAGTCTTCTTCTTAGTCAATGTGCCTGAATTATCTCACCACCCCACTTCTTGTCTCACACTTGTGCTGCTGACCCTGCCACAGCGTGGGCAAATCTGCTCTAAGTGCTTTCCTAGGAACATTCTACTTATGCATAGGAGCCTCTTCCAAAAACACACTCAGTCTGCCCTCTGAGCAGTCTTCGTCACTACCACTCCTGCCTCAGGTCCCGAAGTCCCAGCCTCCCCAATTGTCAAGGCTCCACAGGCCAATGAGAACAAGAAGGGAATTTTCCAGAGTCTCTCTCCCGTCACACACTCACTTAAATGGCCGTTGATCTAGTGCTCAAAACCCAAATAAGCATCTCACACAGAACAGATGTTTATTGCTTGGTCTTTTATCTTGCTAGTGGTCCTCATTCTTTCCACAATAAAGTCTAAAGGCAGCAGAAAAGGTGTTCAACTTATTTGCACATCACCCAACACAATGCTACACTATTTATTCATTCATTCATTTAACAAATAATACCGAACATCACTTCTGTGCAAAGCTCAACAAGAGACCGTCTAGGAACTTATAGGTGAGTAGGAGATCGAGAATGCAGACAATTGCAATACAGGAAGATGCTTGCCTCCACGGAGCTGCTTTCAAATCACTCAAGCTGTTTGCAGAATTCATGTCCTTGTGTCTATAGGACTGAGGACCCCATGCCTAAGAGAGAGGGAATTAGGGGAGACTTCACAAAGGGGATAGCATTGAGGCTGCCCTACTCTTCCCAGGTACACAGTAGGAAGAGGGCTTTTCAGGAAAAGTGAACAGCAGCACAAAGGTATAGCATACAGCATATGCAGAGAATTTTGAGAGTTCAGCATTACGGAAGCTCAAAGATTGAAGGCAGAGTGGGAAAGTGACAAGTCGGGAGGAGCCAGAACATGAAAGGCTTGCATGCCAGGCTGAGAGGTAGAAATGGGAAGTCACTGGAGCATTCTGAATCAGAGTGATATGATTGACTATCATGTCAGAAAAGATCCCCCTGGCCGGAGGAGCAGCATAGGTGAAGAGGAACAGAATAGGGAGGCTTTAAGGCAAGCTTTGGCAAGGGGTGGTGGACCCTGGCCTAGGACAGTGACAGTGTAAGTGGCGAGAATTGACGAGGTAGAACTCACAGGTGAGGGTATGGGGAGACTCACATCATCAACGCATAGACCATAGGAGGGTAAGCAGATGTGGAGGCAGGGGAAGTCTCAGTCCGTTCGGGGACTGGTTGGCTTGCAGATGCCTGTGGGACATGAACATGGAGATATCCGAAGGTCAAGGGCTCAGTCTAAGGCTGGGTTGAAATAAACATATGTGGGAGTCACACCCATAGGCATGATGGCTGAAGCCACAGCAGACGATGATGAAATTCTCCAGGGACAATGAATACATAAACACTCATCTAGAGACCACAAAGAGATTGAGATAAACAATAAATGTGGTGAGTGACTCCTTTGGATCCTGACACTGTATCTACTCTTTCATGCAACACAGATCCTGGACAAATTAGACCAAATAATACCTTGTACATTATTATATTGGAAGGCTTAAAGAAATGTGCACAGTCAAAATTACAGCAAACTGTGCTTCTTTCTCTGCTCAAGTCAACATACAACATGCTTGCCCTGTTTACATAGGAATTTGGCTCCCATAAACCTCCCTCCACCCCCAAATCAAAGGTGTCTTTGCTTGGGCCCAGGTGCATTCCTCTGGAAGTAGGGGTGAAAAGAGACAAGGAAGACACAGAGGGGCCATTTCCCTTTTCTGGAGCTGGATATGGGCATGAGCCTCAAGCAACATGGCATTGAGCTAAATGACACAAGACGCCAAGAATGACACAGGAGAGTCTCCAGGAACAGACAACGCTGGGGAAAAGACAAAAAATCTCAGCATCATATGAGAAAAATGATCTTTTTTCCTCTTTATTATAATGTCTGTGTGTATGTGTGTGTGTGTGGGGTGGCTGTGGGTGTGTGTGTGTCTCTAATGGAATACATTTAAAACTCCAATTCCCACCATGTAGCAACCATTAATCATTTATTTAAATCTTGATTTCTATGAAGCAAAGACTTTTCCATTTATAGAAAGCTCCAAGAATAGGCAACATTGATCTCTGCTGATTAGAAGTCATGATAGTGGTTACATCCGGAGGTTGGTTATTAACCGGAAAGGACCTGGATAGAATTGTATGGGGTAATGGAAAGGTTCTATATCTTGATCTGGGTGGTGGTTACATAGGTGAAACAAATGTACTGCATGTAAATTCTGTATCAGTAAAAATATTTTGAAACAAAATAAATATAGCATACATTCCTACACACACACACACACACACACACACACACGCACACGCACACGCACACACAATAGATGGATACACAATGGAGTGTATGAAAGAAAGGGAAATCAAAAGAGGGCGGATCCCCTTGAAGTGAAAGGAACTGAAGGAGTCGGTGATATCTAAGAAGCGCTGTAATGAAAAAGGTAGTGACAGGGCAGAGAGGTCATAAGTTGTGCTCAGCATGGGAGGCTGGTCTTCAACGCCTCCTGGGTGCAGCAACCCAGGTGGATGGCAGACCCGAGGTAAGGGCGATGGTGTGGAAAGCTGAAACCAAAAAGCAAAAAATGAAAAAAGTTGTTGAAAATGAGGAGATCTTCAAGAGAAAGAACATTAGAGGGATCCACTATGTAGTCACGAATGCTCCCCAAAAAGATGACAGAAGTTGAAATTCTAGGTATTGAAGGCCTCAAAGCGTTTGGAGAAGTGGCCCAGGAAAGGAGGTGAGGAGATATCCCGACAGCAAACCACTCAGGTGATTCATGAACATTTTTTTTTATTTTGATAGTAAAGGGGGACAAATAAGGAACCGGTTTAGGTAAAAGTGCTCTTTGGAAAATGGGGGTTTTAGGTGAAAATGCAAAGTTAAAGGTGAGTGTTATATTCTCAGGAAGGAAGAAAGAATTATTGATGTTAGGTCACCATTTCCACTTCAATATCCCTGTTATGCAACCCTAACAAATGAGTTAAGGCTCTCCCACAAATCCCCACCCCAACGAAGAGCTCCTTAAGGACAGTGTCTGTCACAAGGCCTGGGATGCACAGTATCAGGGTGGGATCCCAAGAGCAGCATTCTCCTTGTGCTCACTCCCCTGCAAAGAACATTCCTCAAGGTTTCTAAGTGAGCCAGGTGGAAATCAGAATTTGCACATACTCAAGTAAGAAGCAGAAGCTTAACCAACTTGGGAGGATTTGTTCTAGGACTTCAGATGACCTTTGAAACGGAACCCTCTGGTCCAGAGGCAAGTGAAGCAGGCAGAGGAGACAGCAACTCCCAAGGAGCTAGCTGGCAACATGAGCCAGGTCCCAGCATGGTCTTCTCACACTGCTTCCAGGCTCTTTCCCATCTTCTGCTCTTCATCTTTCCCAGCCTTTCTCCCTGATGGTCTCATCAGGGCTGAAGTCATTCTGATGCATCAAGGAATTAGACAACTAACTGAATGGTCTCCCCAGGGAACGGTGAACTGCAGGCTATCTGATAAGGAAAAGTCATCCCATCTGGTGAACTATAGGCTCCAAGGCACCCAGACCCAAGCGTTATTTGGGATCCTGGAATTACACCAGGTAGGCACCTACCTGGTAGAGAATCTGGATGAATTCGCCAGTCTCCAAGGGTCGTGTAAAGAACTCGGTCGCAGTTGTTCTGGCCCCTTAACAGCTGGGAACTGTGCTAGGGCTTGATTTCACAGCCTCCTTTTCCACCAGGTCCATCCTGCTTCCCCATTCCTGTGAATTAAGATACACTGTGGAGATCGCTTTTTTAAATTTATTTAAATAAGATGTCCTTTGAAGTAAATGAAAATCCCCTTTCACAAAGCCCTGCCAGGATGAAAAACTTTGGCTGTCAGCATCTCCTTGGGGCAGCTTTCCAAAAACCATAATAAAATCAGTTTCTGTCCATAATCTCAGAAATTGTGAGAGCTTCTATTTAATGTTTGAAAATATGGGACATGGATGGGGAATATAAACCTGGGCTAACATGTATGTAAGATCTAGTCTCTAACAGGAAAATTGTAGTCCCAAATAGTACAGGTAAGATTAAGTCATTAAAATCAAGTAGTTAATGTATAACTATTGCACTGTGTTGTACACCTGAAACTAATTAAAAATAAATAAATAAATAAATAAATAAATATCAAGTAGTTAATACCTTTCACAGCTACTCAGTCTGTATTTGCTCGATGCCATGAAAGTAAATGTGTCCAAGATGCAAATGAACAGCACTTCTTCCTGATTAAATTGAAGATGGAGTGGTGAATCGGCATAAGATATCCAATAATGAAAAATGACTTACTTTCTTTTAAGAGTTCCCAAATGTATAGGCTTAAGCCATGTGTAAGAGAAAATTCCTGATAAGAACTTGGTCAAAGTGACAGTAGACAAAGGACAAACAAATTGGAGAAACCTCTTAATTACTTTGGGGCCAAAGGATGGTCCCAGCAAAAGACTTTTAAAACACCATTCCCTCAACATGGTGGGTGCTGTCAGTAAAATCTTATTTAATGAAATATTTACTGTTCACACAACTCAGCCTGAACACTGGCTTCTTCCTCGATTTAAACAAACTTGTAAATAGGCCTGATGACTGATCTAGGCGGACTGTACTGTATAAGAACAGAACCTTAGAACAGCTGGCAGGGAGAGTCTTGTTATATTAGCTCTCAGCAGAATTTCTATTCCAAATAGTTATGAAGTATGGTTAACTACATAATATACCTAGTTATATAGTTAAAATGGTTTTTTTTGTTGTTTTTTTTCAAGCTGAGCCATCCTGCCACCTGTTGGCAGCTCAGCAGCAGCTCAGCTCAGGCTAGGCATCGAACTGCTGTTGCTCAGAGCTCAGCTCTCACTCTTGAGCGAGCTCTTAACCAACTGAGCCACTCAGCCAGCCCTTAAAATGTTATTTCTTAAAGGGGTATCTGTGGACCTCCTCTTCAAACCTGCAGCTCACTGGGCCCATCCCAGCCTGGCCCCTAGGGACTGAAATTTCTGAAAATAGGGCCCAAGAGTCTGTACTGTTACAGACATTTCAGGTGATTTGTACGAATATTAAAATTGGAGAGCTACTGGGGCCAGCTGGGTGGCTCGGTGGTTAAGAGCTGGCCTGGGACGCCAGCGGCCCCGGTTTGGATCCCACGTATGAGGGCCAGTAAAGCTGCCCTCAAAAAAAAAAAAATTCAAAACCAAAAATTGGAGAGCTACTGAGTTAAGACTATATGAATTTCATTATATTCCTTTTGGATATCACAGAGTCATGAAATTTGTAACTCCTACTATTTCCATCAGTTTGTAAAACCACTGGGGAAAAATACAAACAGATTTAGCTCAAATGTCACTGTTGTCATGTGGTGGCATGGGATTGGTCAACTCATTTTTCTTCTGAATTTTTGCTTCCTCATTGGACAATATCTACTTCCCAGGGCTGTTGGAAGAATTAAATCATGTCATACATGCAGGCTAAGTCATGATGGATGCAAAATGGTAAACAGTCCCACCCTTGATGATTATAAGCACAAGGGATGTGGAATGATTTTATTACAGATGTGCTGGCCTTCGTGGATTTGCTCTGAAGCAAGAAGAAAAATCTGTTCTTAGTTATAACTCTAAACATGGCATTGCTACTTCTAACCAACAGCCAAAATCACCAATAAAATCAGAGACAAGAATGCTTAGAACAACTTCAAGCAATGAACATTGTTGAAGTTTCAATAGTGATGAGATAAAAGAAAATAAGTATACATATCACAGAAGAAGCCACAAAAATATTATTTGAATGATATGATTACTAGTAAATATCATATCAAGTAACAACATCTATTAGGATAAACAGGACAGTTTGGGACAGTTTGGTAAGACAATCAGTTAAAAATATTCAAAAAGACTTTTCTCCATATATGATGCAAATTTTAATAACAGCAGATTTTATATATAATGGAAAATATTCTATTCCCAAAGTACAACAAAAACATAAGATACATAGGAATCAATTTAAAAGGAAAAATATAGGACCCACATTTTTTTAAAACCAAAATATTCTGTTATGTGAAATGGAGTAGAAAGTCCGGAAACTAACAAGTATATATAAGTGTCACTATACATGGTGACTCACCATAAAGGTGGTGTTTCAAATAAATAGAAAGAGGAGAGAGTATTCCATAACTAGAATTGGGATTATAAAAGCAATAAAATTGGTATCTTCCAACAGGTGGCAGGATGTCTCAGCTAAAAAAAAAAAAAAAAAAACCAAAAAATTGGTATCTTACTTCACTCTATTTACTAAAATTAATTCCATGTAGGTTAAATAATTTTAAAATTTTTTAATGAAATAAACTAATACAAAAGCAAACAAAACCCTGGATGAAAATATGGTTCTATTTACATAATCCTGGAATAAGAAAGAACTTTATGTGCATTACACCATGATAGAAGCTATTAACAGAAAAAAATGAATAAATTTGATTTACAGAATTTTGTAGGTTAAAAGCCATATACAAAATTAATAAAAATAGGGGAAAGTATCTGTAACATATATAATAAAAGTTCAACATCCTTACTATGTAGAGAATATCTTAAGTATTTATAATAACTCACACTTATTTAGCAATTAGTATGTGCCAGACAGTGCCACATAACAACCTTTTGAGGTGGCAGAATTCTTCATTTTATAGATGAGAAAACTGAAGCACAGCGAGGCGAACGAACTTACCCAGGGTTACACAGCCAGTAAGAAGTAGAGTGGTGTTTGGGCCCAGGAAGTCTGGCTCCAAGCAAATAACCACTCTTCCAGTTAGTTAATGGAGCTTATGTACCCAACACAAAGACATAAAAAAACATATGAACAAAACAAAGGATCAAGGACCTAAAGAAACAAATCACAAAAAAAGTACACATATCTGACCATGAAACACATGTAAATATATTCAGATGCATAATCAAAGAAATGCCATATAATTAAACACCGAGATACCATTTTATATTATTCTAACCAAATTGAAAAGAAGATTAAAAAGTTCAGTGCCTGCTGTTGACCACAGACTTGAGAAATGGACACTTCCATACACTGCTGGTGGGAAAGCAAACTGGTACCAACCTTATGAAGGGCAACACAGCAACGTTTATCAAAAGCCTTAAAATGTACGTACCCCTTGACCCTAAATTTAATTTCAAGGATTTTATTCTAAAGAAAATGTAAAATGAGTGCAAAGATGTCTGTGCAATCATGTTCATTGCAATATTATATGATAGAAGGATTGGAAATAATTCATCTAAGTGCATATAAATCAATAAATAAAATCCATTAAAAATGTTATATATATATATATATATATATATATATATATATATATATATTCTAAAACATTAATAGTGTTGACTTCTGGGTAGTAGAATTATGAATGGTTTTTCCCTTGTGCTTTTTGGTGTTTTCCAAATTTTCTCAATTGTACATGTTGTATAAATAGGGAGGACAACACTCATTCTTAAGAAAAAAGGAAAATAAAGCAGCAAGTAATTTTTCCAGCCAAGGGGAATGGACAGACACAGTGTCGGATCACCAGAGGAAAAGAGAACATCAAAACAAGGTTACATGTAAAGAGAAGTATGTCTCAGTAACAAGTGACAAGCAACAGGCTTAGCGCTCACTCCTTTGATGGGAAGCGAATCTTCTTAGCCACGCGGTTGGCAAAAACTCTAGAAAGAACTTGGACAGAGCACAAAAAAAGAGGATGAGAATAAGATCCGTCTTCATTCAAGATCTTGGCCTGCCTAAGGCTGCACAAGAACATAGATGAGAGAGCTAAGCCTGGATGGGAGGCAGGCAGCTCTCGTAACCTACCTGGGATAAGGACTTGATCCACCAATGCTAAAGGCAGGAGGACCAGGGAGTTGGTACCTATATCCGGCCGCAAATCATTACTAATGTGTTGTAGATAATTAAACTGGAATGCACTGCATAGTCAATTATATCAAGCTCTGATTCCATGGTATAGGCTCTATCAATCTCAGGTGACCTTGTGTTGATCTCCAGAGGTGAGAGATGGAAATGATTCCTCCAAGTGTCTGGATGAGCCCTGGCAGATTCACACGGAAATCCTCATGCCTGGATTGGCAGGCCTTCGCAGGATGCTGTTATAACAATGGATTCCTCTGTTTTCCAGTGTTTCATACAAAAAAACCAAAACAAAACGAAAAAACTTCTGGCACAATGCCAGCACTCATAAAATTTGTTGTGTTCAGATCTTAAGTGCTGGAAAGAAGTTGTCGTTACTGGTGGCTGGAGCTGGATGTTGGAGGTTGGAAACAGGAGAGAAAAAGGTGACGTCTTTTAGCAATGACAAAACAACACCGTCACTTTCCATGTCTACCACCAGTCCCATTAAAATTAGTGCTCAGTTGCAAATTTCAACACCAAAGAATATTTTCAGTGTCACATGGAGAGATAATCAGAAAGGAGTTTTGCAATTATTCAAGGAATTAGAGAAAAAGAATGTATCGCAGAGGAGGACTCTTTTGGTTTGAAGACGCCAGGATAGCAGTGATACAAGAAGCCTGTGCGAGATTATTAGGCTATGACTACTAGTCTGGTCTCTTTTCAGATCCATAAAAAGGATAGAAGAGGAAATGATCTTAACTAAGCAATAAGAGCCTCTGACTTAAGGGAGGGTTTGCCACTCGCATGGTTTTCTGAGGATGGTAGTGGAGCCTGCCCTTCCACAGAGATGTTTAACAGCAAGAGGACGCAAACCCAATGCCTATTGTGGCAGCCAAGAAACCTCCTAGTGATCATGATGACATTTACTCTCTGACATTATCTGGGGTTTTTAGGTCTTGTGTTTCTACAAACAGTGGAGAGATGCTTATTTTTAGATTCTAAGCTGTGCCTGCTCTGTGTTGACTTGCACCATCACATACTTCTCCATCCCACGTCTTTCTTCATTTTACTATTAAATTGGGGAAAAGAGAAGTTATTTAGGTAAGTTGTCCCTAGCTGCTGCAATACCAAAAACAACTCTTTCCCCTGGCAGAATGATGAGTATTCACCCCGCATGGATCTTTCTACTTCAACTCAATAAGCCATGCATATATTCAGGTGTCCAAATCCTGTCTTCACAGCAGCTGCTGCCCTGAATGCTGTCTGCTGGGGAGTAAGGGAAAGAATAATGTGGACGGGGAAAAACAAAAGTGGTGTGTGTGTGTGTGTGTGTGTGCATGTGTGTGTGTGCATGTGTGTGTGTGCGTGTGTGTGTGTTAAATGTTCAGATTGGATGATGTAGTACTTTTTTTTTGAGGGCCGTGTCACTGGCCCTCATATGTGGGACCTGAACCGGGGCTGCTGGCTTCCCAAGCCAGCGCTCAACCACCACGCCACTCGGCCGGCCCTGATGTAGTACTTTTGTAAGGTTAGGGTTCAAGACAAATTATGAAAACTTAGAATCATGTTAATTAGACAAAAAGGTCAGGAAAGAGGTAGCACAGATCTAAAAACTAAAAATAATCTGTTTCTTGACACAAAATTACTTTCCTCCTCAAAACAATTTTCATTAGCCTGATAATTAGCCATGATTTTAGCATGTCGGTTGGCTGATTTGTTCCTGGGACACATGTGGCCTACTTATTTAAATGACTGTTTTTGTGTGTGTGCCAGATATGAACAGTGGCTAACATAGTCATTCTTACCTGTTTACTCATCAAATAAGATCAGTTTTATTTTAGGAAGACAAACTTCTTTCCCATCTACAACAGCCCTCAGAATCCATTAAGAAATTTTCTATCCACTCATATATCGTTTAGAAAAAGGACAGAAATCCAAGACAAAAACAAGCAAAACACATAAACACAGAGAGAACAGTGGCCAATGAAACATACACATGATGTTCAATATCACCCATCATAACAAAAGAATGATGGCTAACATAAATTTGATCATTTTCATTTTGATCAATGTATGGGAAAGCTGTGTTATTGGTGGGAGTATAGGCTACTGTGATTTCTCAGGAGAGAAATTTGGATAGGTCTATCAAAACTTTAGGAACACATATCCTTTGTCCCAGAAGCCCACTTCTCAGTATTTGTCCTGCAGATATAATATGGCAAAGATCTAGTTTCAGAAATATTAATTAAAGTGATATTTGAAACAGAAAAAAAAAATTGGAAACAACTTAAGTATCCCTAAAAAAAAAAATAGGACTAATTATAGCAATTGTGGTCATTTCATATAGTAGCATATTATGCAGTTCCTAAAAGAACAGATAAATCTATACAGACTAACAGGGGAAACGGTATATGCACTTATTTGAAAAGTCAAGTGATATTAAAAGGCTCAGAACAAAATACAGTAATTCCTGTTCCACCCTTTTCCAGTCTCCCAGTTCCTTTCCCAGAGATAACCGCTTTTCACTATCTTAGCTATTTCTTCTGCATTTATACATTGCCTTATTTCTAAACCAGTGCTGTCCAATAGAAATATAATGCAAACTACATATGTAATTTTAAAGTCCCTAGTAGCCATGAAAAAAGAGTAAAAGAAGCAAGTGAAATTAATTTTACTATCTTTTATTTAACCCAACATATTCAAAAGAGTATCAGTGCAACACGTAATCAATTAAAACCAATTAAAAATTGTAAATGAGATGTTTTACATTCTCCTTTTGTACTGTCTTCCAAATTCAGTGTGTGGCTCACACTAACAGCATGTCTCAAATTGGACCACTCACATTTCCTGGGCTCAATAGCCACGTGGGGCTAGTACCTATCATATTGGATAGCACGGCTCTAAACAAAGAATACTGCGACTGACTTTTGACTCATTGCTGACTTCTTATTACGGGAAAATGAAAGTTAAGCTCTCCTAACACTGTGGTATCTCTTGCACAGCTTCACATACATTATTATACTTTTTGATTAACTGAGTATTCAATATTTACATTATATGCCCATGCAAACCTTAACCACAGTTAGCCAAGCACTGTAAGGTGCTGTGACAATGCTTCCCTTCTTGTTTTTTTTCCCCTAAATTTCATAATCACCTTGGGTTTTTGTTTTTTTGTTTTCATTAACTTGAATATCTTTGTATTATACTAACTCTTCCACACTGCCCAATGGCCTTTCAGTGCAGTGCTCCACTGGTTAATCCCATCCCAGTCACCTATCAACTTCTACTTTCTTGCTTTGTACCCCCATTTTGGTCAAACTCATCTTCTAGTAGTTTTATACAGTTAAAAAGACATTTTCCAGACTACCCAAAGCAATCTATGGATTCAATGCAATGCCTATAAAATCTCAATAGTGTTTTTTTGCAGAAATAGAAAACTTTATTCTAAAATTCATATGGACTCTCAAGAGACTCTGAGGAGCCAAAACAATTTTGAGAAAGAAAAACAAATTTGGAAGCCTCACACTTCCTGATTCAAAATTATATTATAAAGCTACAGTACATAAAACAATGTGATGCTAGCATAAAGACAGACATATCGATCGATGGAATAAAATAGCAAATCCAGAAATAAACTCTTGTTATATGGTCAAATAATCTTTGCCAAAGGTGCCAAGATGACTCAATAAGGTAAGGGCAGTCTCTTCCATAAATGATATTGGAAAACTGGATATATCCACATGCAAAAGAGTGAAGTTGGACCCTTATATATACACCATATACATAGGGAAAGGACAAGAATAGACATTTTCCAAAGATGACATACAAATGGCAAACAAGCATATGAAAAGATGCTCAACATCACTAATCATAAAAGAAATGCAAATTAAAACCACAATGAGATATCCCATTATGATGACTATGCTCCAAAAAAAAAATAACAATAACCCAGAAAATAACAAATGTTAGCAAGGATGTGGAGAAATTAGAACTTTTGTGCACTGTTGTGGGATTGTAAAGTGGTGCAATTGTATGGCAGTTCCTTTAAAAATTAAAAATAGAACTACTATGGGGCAGCCGGTTAGTTCCGTTAGAGCGTAGGCTCATAACACCAAGGTTGCCAGTTGGATCCCTGCATGGGTCACTGAGCTGCGCCCTCCACAACTAGATTGAAACAACTACTTGACTTGGAGCTGATGGGTCCTGGAAAAACACACTGTTCCCCAATTTAAAAAATAATTAATTAATAATTAAATAAAAAATAGAACCACTGTACGATCTATTGATCCCTGGATATTCTGAGGATATAGCCAAAAGAATTGAAAGCAGAGTCTCAAAGAGATAGTTGTATACCTGTATTTATAACACCATGATCCACAAAAGCCCAGAAGTAGGAGGAACCCAAATATCCATCAATGGATGAATGGATAAACCAAACGTGGTATGTACAATGGTATACTACTCAGCCGTAAACAGAAAGGAAATCCTGTCACATACTGCAACATGAATGAACCTTCAGGATATAAGCCAGTCACAAAAGGCGAATACTGTATGATTCCACTGATATGAGGTATCTAAAGCAGTCGAATTCATAGAAACAGAAAGTAGAATGGTGGGTGAGCGGAAATGGGGAGTTGTTGTTTTTATGGGTATAAACTTTTATTTATGCAAGATGAAAAAATTCCGGAGATCTACTTCACAACTAGTTAACATTAATAAATTGTATTCTTAAAAATGGTTAAGGTGGGCCGGCCGAGTGGCGCATTGGTTAAGAGCTGGCTTGGGATGCCAGCGGCCCCAGTTCGGATCCACATATGAGGGCTAGTGACACTGCCCTCTACAACTAACAACAGCTCCACCTGGAGCTGGGCTGTGAGAGCCTCCGCAATGGTGTAGGCTGCAGCCCCTGCTACAGTGGGCTGCCATAGGCTACAATGAGTGGCTGGTAGCCAGTGTGAGTGGCTGGCAGCCAGTGTGAGCTGCCAATAGCCGCGGTGAGCAACATCCAGAGGCCGGCAACCGATCTGCCTCACCCAGGAAGAGCGCAATGACGATACCAACATTGGGCCAGTGAGGCAACATCCTCTGCAACTAGACTGAAGAACAAAAAGACAGCAACTTGTCTGTTCCCCTTTCCCTATTCCCCAGCGCTGTTCCCCTCCCCCAATTCCCGGATAAAATCTTTAAAAAAAAAAAATGGTTAAGGTGATAAATTTTGAGTGTTTTACCATGATAATAACTTTGTTAAAAAAACAAGACTGGTACGATGGCAGAAGACTTGGTGATGACAACTCTCAACCCACCTGCTGAGTCACGCTGTGCCAATCCGCACTGACTGCCCTCAGCTGAGGCCCAGTTGTCATCCTGGGATCTCCCTCCAGGAGATTCCCTTCCCTTCTCTGAAGTGATGGATTGTCTGTGGTCCGTGCCTTCCTCTTTCTTGGCTTATGCACTCCTTTATACAGAGTGCATCCTCCAGGAGCTTCCTGAGAAAGAGAGCTTTCTGCAATTTTTAAGATTTGCCTGTCTGAGCATTTCTTTTATCCAACCTTCTCACTTGACTTATAGTTTGGCTTGCTATAGAAATCTAGGTTGGACATAAACATCTTCCGTATTTTTTAAAATATTGCCCTCAGTCTTCTGGCTTCCCGTGGCAAAGCTCAAAGCCCTTTTGATTGCTGGTCACTTGTGTGTGGCTTGTTTTTTTCTGAGTGCATGTAGAATCTTCCCTACTCTCAAGGAAATAAAACTTCACCATTATGCTGGAGGTGTTTGTTCATCCACTGTACTGGGAAATCATTGGACCCTTTTACTCGCAAAATTCGTGTCCTTCAGTTCTGAAAAATGCTCTCTCGCTTTCTGGGACTTTTACTCTTGGGTTGTTGGGTCTCCTGGACTCATCCTCTAATTTTCTTCTTTTTGTTTTCCTATTTTCAAACTGTTTCTTTTTTGCTCTACTTTCTGGGTATTCCCTCAACTTTTTACCCAACGCTTCTCTTGGGTTTTTCACCTATGATATGTTTCCAATATCCAAGGATTATTTTTGTCCAAGCATTACTTTTTATAGCATATCGTTCTTCTTTCATGGAAGAAATATTTTCCCCTGAGGATATTAATGTCAGTTTTTTTTTTCTAACTGCACAGTGTGTTTCTTCCAAGTTGCTTTTCTGTTTATTTTGGACTTTTCATGTAAGATGCTGTCCCCACATAGCTGGTTACCTGCTCATGTCTAAAAGAAAGGGAAAGGGCTGTTTGGAAGCTTTAAGCTTGAGGATAGGGTTGATCGGCTTTGAGCTTCACTATAGAATTATCTGGGCAATACAGCGTCCACATCTTTATGTGTTTCTGCATGCATGGGTCAGATTCTCTAGGGTACACTCCTCTAGCACCTACCTGGAGAATGAAGACCTGACTGTTAAGCTCAGGGATCCGAACTGGGGTGTGTGTGGCAGGCAGGGAGGGAATCTTCAGCATGCATGTCTTATTATGCATATAACCCCTCTTTTCAGTAGAGAGTCTATGCCTTCACCTGTGCCTTGCATTCCTAGCACAGACACCCTGATTGCCACATCCCTTATTCTCCCCTCCTCACCATCCTAGTACACATGTTCCAGCTGTCAGCGGCTGCGTCTTTGGGCATCCTGAGTTAGAGCAGGTGGCTCTCAACTTCGTCCATGGCCAGTTTAAGGTTCAGCTTCCCTGGATCTACTGTACCAGTTGCCACTCTTCCACCTGCTTTTCTGCTTCCAAAAGGTTAAGGGCTTTTGACTCTCATTTGCTCCATCTTTATAAATGTTTGTCTTCAAAGGAAATCTTTCTGTAGTTTCTGTGGACATTTGAAAGGACTATATTTGTGTAATCTGCTATATTAACCCAGAAGTCCCCAAAGTAAATCTATGTTTAAAAAAATTCAGAACACATTATACAGTAGGTTTCCCTGTGTGCGGGGAAAAAAGATGAGACTATTTATAAGTTGAGCGATACCTAAAAAGCTTTTAGGTGAGGGCCCTCATGCTTTTCACCATGGCCTTAGGTACCAATTGGTTTCCTTCTTTCTTTTTTTTTTTTTAACATAAGCACAAATAATTTGTAAAGAACTTCCTTAAAAATACATTTTAAAGATCTAGTTTTAAAAAATAAAGTCATCTTTAAGAAACAGAGCATCTTACAGGCCAGCACACACCTCCTGGAACCCATCACGGCTCTCGCTTGTCAATGGTATTAGACAGGGTTCGGACCAATTATGTTGCTAGGAAGCACACAAGCTCTAGGTTTGACTTTAGAAATCTTGGAAAATACTCCCCTCAGTTAAGCCATTCTGCTTTCAAGTACAGAAACAACCTAGATCTTGAGTTCCAATCCAGAAAGAGAAAGGTATTCTAAAGCAGAACAGGCCAGACCAGCTTGGTTCCTGAGGACTTCTGACCATACTTGCCCACTCCACTCACCACATCCTCACCTGTCCCCCTTGTCTCCACTTCCCTTCTAGCTCAGGGTCACACCAGTTAGGCCTTTCCAGCTAACTGCAACCCCAAACATATCTGAGTGATTTATGTATCACAGAGCCAGAGGTGCTCCAAATCTGCTCCCATGGAGACTTCATCCCTTTAATAAGCATTTATTTGTGACAGAAGATCACAATGATTAATCCACCCAAACTGATTCTACTTCACACTCTACTAGCAAATTCCTTAACCTCTCTGTGCCTTGGCTTCCTCATTTATAAAATGAGGATGATAATAATATTTGCCTTGTAGGTTCCTGGGAGGACTAAGTGAATTGATACTTATAAATGTTATTAATCACCTACCCTACACCAGAGATGGTTCTGGGTCCTATGGATACAGACAAAAGTCATCAAAACAGAGATTTCTGCTCCCATGGAGCTTATAGTGAAGTATGAATGACACGATTCTGTTTTGAAAAAATACACACATGTACAAATAACAAATTATAACACATTGTAAGAAGATCCACAAAAGAAGAATAAAAGTGTGGTAAAGGTTACAATAGAGAACTGTTTCTCGACAAATTCTTATAGCTCAGGGCAGGAATTCAGTGGTTACACAACAGAATTACACAGCAAAACTTCCTCTTTTCCAACACTTGAAGCATGTTATAGATCCTTCTACTTAGGATTGCATTTTAAAAGAAAAGTCCCATTGGGACAGACCAGTGGAGTGTCATAATAAACAAACGGCAGATTCCAATGTGCCTATGCCTTAGAGAAAACGAGAGCTGTGCATGTTATTTCTCCCCCCAACTACAATGTAAGTGCCAATTTGCTCTCTATAGTAATAAAAGAATTGCTTACATTTACTAAGCACTAAGTTCAAAGGCATTGCGAGCTTTATCTTAGATAGTCCCTAGTTTCACAATGCCAACTTTCTGGTTTGTGGGGGCACTCTCAAATGCCCTTGCGAATATCTTAGAGCCTCTCCACCCCATCTCTGCCTCTGCCCAATAGTTTGTTTGGCCTGTTGGGCACATACTTAGTGAGGTGCCCTACACCACAGAACCCACCCATCTATCAATATTAGATCCTGCGTAGGTTTAAAGCAATTTGCAATAATGAGTTCTTATGGTATGAAATCCCACCCCGATACTATCATTCCCACAGGCAAAGGAATTCAATGGACTGTGATAGCTGTGGCTTCCCATCTTCTTTTCCTGAGGTTTCTAGGATTCAAGGCTTGATGGAAACCATGATAGTCCGTGGCCTTCGGGCTGACTCTGTCCCTGGTTTTCATGGTCAAAGGGTTTTCCCCAGCAGTTCAGTAAAAGAGAGAGAGGAAGGGTAACTTACTAAGCACTTCCCTTCTCTACAATCACGAGGCCCGTTCTACTTCCTAGCTGAGACATTCAGATTAGAAAGTATCTCTGAAGATGGCCAAGATGGAACATGAAAGTGACCTTATGATAAAGAGAACATAAAAGGCATATATATATATATATTACACATGTGCCCAACTAAGTATAAATATATGAAAGATGGACCTTGGGTGATTGGAACCAGATGAGATCGATGAAGGAGAGATTTGATGAAGAATGGAACATAAGTGCCATTCATTACTTAAATTTTTATTCAAGACCTACTATGTGCTGGATACTAGAGGAACAATCATTAGCAAAATCAGTCATGTTACCTGCTTTCATGGAACATACAATAGGGTGGGAAAGACTGACATCCATCAAGTAGTTATACAAGTAAGTGTATATATATGGGAAAAATGGTTCTAGGAGTGCCTGTATCAGGAACTTGACAAACTGGAAGCAGTTAGGACATGTTTTCTTAGAAAACTAAGCCTTGGGCCAAGGAAGAAGACAGAAGAGTATTCAGGGAAGTGCTCGCTTTGGCAGCACATATATTAAAATTAGGACAATACAGAGAAGATCAGCATGGCGCCTGAGCAAGGATGACATGCAAATTATAATGTGTCCCATATTTTTGTACCCCTGTGCATAGTTTGCACCTTGATGCAAACACTTTTCACCTACTAGTTCTATTTTTTTTTTTTTTACAGGTTCTACCTTTTGTTTGACACAAAGGAAACTAGTCCCAGGAGAGGGAATAAAAAATTTTAAAAAATAAAGAGTGTTCCAGGGAAAAGAGCTGCATGTGCAAAGGCCCTATTCAGGGAACCTGAAGAGAATGGTGTAAGACTGAAGAGCCAGACTATGGGGCACTGGAGGTGATATCATGTTGTACCTCCAACCTAACCATCATAGGGTATCATTGAAGGGTTTTATTTAAACCAGGTGGTAGAGAGAAAGCAGAATAAGAAGAATCACATTGTGAAAAGTCCAGTCTGAGACCAAATGGCAAGTGATGGTCCAGGTGAGAGAGATGGTGAAAACTTGGGCGGGGGTGGTAGCAGTGGAGACAGACGGAAGTGAATAAATCTGAAAATTATTTACGAGGAAAAACTGACAAGATTTCCTGAATGTTACATATGAGGTGAGGGAGAGGAAGGTATCTGCGATGACTCCTAGGTTTCTACTTGGAACTGGAGGAAGAAAGGAGTAGCATTGGACAAGTTGGGAGGAAAGAGAAGCAGGTAAGGTGGTGTGCCTCGGAGCTGAATGGGTGGGTCTATCGAGGGTCTGTCTTTCTGAGGAGAAACATTTGAGCTGCTTAATGGTAGGAGACAACACTAAAGGATGTCTCCCCCACTCCCAGTAGGCCATTGCTTTTATGGAGAGGAGTCAAGAAACTCTGGGTCAATTTGGGACTTTGCCACTGAGTAGCTGATGGTCTCAGGCATGTCCATCTGCCTCTTGAGATTTCAGTTCCCCTTCTTTCCATGTCAGAATCTCCAGAAGTGCTTATGGAAATGCACATTTATGAATATTTGTCTCCACTGGTATGGAAAAGCATAGATGGAAAAGAGTTCCCTAAGGTCATATAGGTAATAAGAGCCAGAAGAACGAAGGCTCGGATCCAGGTCTGACTCAACCTAACTGTAAAGATGAGTAATAGAGGGGAGACTGGAGACGGTCCCAGGCAGCAAGCAGCTCCACAGCATCACCAGTGATGTCATGATGCCACAGGGCCAGGTCTGGGGAAACGCTGCAGCTGCTCTTGTGTCTCCTGGTTGGACAGTGCCACCATTAAGTTACATTATTTCATCATTTCCTCTATTGACCCTCAATCAGAGACACACACAGGTCTTCGACATTTCACAACATAATCCTAAAAAGAAGCCTAAAATTTCCCTTTGAAATCCACTGCAAGAACCAAATCTACCTCAACTCTATCCTGAAGCTATTTCTCAACCCAGATACCAATAAGAGTTTTTTAAAAGAATTTCAGGATGTTGACGCTACAGAAACCACAACGAAAATGTAATTGAACTTTTGAAAAATGAGGTTGACACATCAAACTGTCATGTGATTTGTTATGAGATGCTTTCAAGAAAATCATGTGAAATTAAAGAGAGCTCTTCAAAAGCAAGAAGAAATTCAAACTCCCAAGAAGAAATTATTTTGTTGGAACTGATTTTTTTTTTTTTTAATTTCCCACATAATGAAACTCCAAGGTTGATCTGAATTTCTAGGGCACTTAGAGCTTTTAAAGGTCTTTGTTGTTTCGTGATGGTTTCCAATGAGCCTGTTGTGTTTTTCCAACTAGTCTGAGATAAAGTCTAGTATATGTTTCTGCATTCCCTTCAGTATCTAGTACATGTTAAACATCTAGCATAGTACTAGGTACATAACAATAGTGTTGAGAGCAAGCATTTATTGAATAATAAATATTTTACCTTTATTACCTGATCTGATCTTCACAACAAATACCAGTGGAGAAGCTGAGGCACACAGTTAGTAAGCAGCAGAGCTAGAATTCCCACCCAGGTGTACATGGTTCCCAACATCTACCAACCAACCCCCCCACATAACACAGCTACTCGCCAAATGACTCATCTCTTCCTTCCTGTTTTTTTCCTCTCTTTCTTCCAAATGCATTCTCATGCTCTCTCCGTCACTGGCCTAGTTATAGAAGCTCTTTTTTTTCTTTTCATTTTTGTCACTTTATTAAACTACATTAAATAGTGTAAGTTTCAACTACTACACAGCACTTTGAATGGTGAAACACAGATACTATTATTGTCGTACTTGGATGCTTGTCTTTAAAAACACAGTTCCATTCCTTACATACATTGTGAAACAGCCTTAAAGGAAGAAGTGACATTTTCTACAGTACTGAAGATACTCAGTACAACATTAAAAAGCATTCTAACAGAAATAAAGGCAAGTCTTCACAGCTATATAATTTCAGCAGCCGAAGCTGGGTGATGGCCTGAAACATTACTGTACATCCAGGATAGAACATATACAATATCATAATACTAAGCAAACGTGCTTTACGCCCAAAGACATGAAACAAGTTACAAAATGTGGAGAATTTACAGACAAAACTGTGTTACAAGCAACATTTTAAATCATCATTTTTAAGTGATTGCAATCACTTAAAACTTCTAAAATATGAAAATGAGCCTTTTCGTATCTTAGTGATGTGATTTTGTCTTCAAATATTTGTTAAAACTTGATGTTATACTCAAAGTACACATTATGTAGCTGAAATGTCAAGTGAGAAGAGTGTATGCAAAATGGTCCAAGTTTTATTTCAAACACTATTATTTCCAGTTAATCCTTCTATTCTTTAAGTCATAGTTTAATCCCTGGTGAAAACCATTTAGCACGTTGCCTAAAATGTTCACATCTATGTCTTTGAGCAAGTCATTAGACCATGTTGAAAGTTCCCAGGTCTGGAAAATCTGGTTTAAAGTATTCTAGACTGATAACAGCTGGTCAGAGTGTACTGCCTTCAAATCAAATCTTAAAATCTTGTCTTTTTCATTTCTTATAAAGCAAACACATATTCCTCCCCAATTAAATAAACTTGACTATGTGGCTGGCGTAATACCCAAATATATGGAATTTATTAGTGATAACTCACCATTAGAAAGTGGTGGGGGTGGCGGGGACGTTGGATCCGCCAAAACTCACAAATTCTACAGCACCACAAACCTAGTGCTATTGGATGTTTTACTACAAGTTCTTTCAATATGAAAATGGAAATTTCTTCCTCATCCAAACAACTCCAAACAGTTTTAGCGAATATTAAGCTCATTCTAACCCACTGATACTTAGAACAAATCCTCCATCCAGTATGTTTTTGTTTTCTGGAATTCCTTAGCTGTTTTCACTATCTGTTACAACACCATCTCAATGATTTCGCATCAAAATTTGAATTGATTCCCATAGTCTAACAAACTGTTTCTTAAAGAAACACAAGCAATAAACTTGTAGGTCATTTTTATAGGCCTTGATTAAGGAAAAAAACAATGTAATGATTTTCTAGTAAAGCTTCATAAAAGACTGCTAGGAAAATTAATTTGGATCAGAAAATTGCCTTACAGATCTAAACTAAAAAAATAAAATCAAACATTGAAAAGTAATTTAACAAAATGTAGGCAAGTTGAGGGAAAGAACATGATGATGAGAGAAAAGAGCATTGAATCCAGTGATCCTTATCTGTAAGAGGAATTATTTCACAAAACTGACAGTGCTGGAAATTGTTCAACACATTTCTCATATTAATTTCAAGTCAGCAACAGTTCTGCCATTTTGATATTGTTTGTAAACATCATGCTTATAAAAGCTGTTATCTTGAGGAAAATCTGTGACTTTCATATCAATGGATGAGACTGGAAAGTGCTAGAGCTTTTTTAGACAATCTTAAATGCACACACTAGCAGCTCAAGCAATTCCATTGCTAGAGATATAGCCAAAGAATATACTCACACAAATATGCAAGAAAACCAAAAACTAAATAATGTTTCCTGCAATATTGTTTGCATGAAAAATGACTGGAAATGACCTAAATGTCCTTCAGTAGGAGACTGGCTAAATAAACTGTTACTTTTTATGGAATATTACATAGCTCTTAAAAGTAAGGTAGGGGTGTGTGTGTGTGTGTGTGTGTGTGTGTGTGTGTGTGTGTGAAGATCTTCAAGAAATGCTAAATTGAAACAGAAGAAATAGAGTAGTATGACCTCACCTTTGATTAGTTAAACTAAATAAAATACATACACATATAACAAGCATCCCTCTTGAAGTATTTCTCAGTATATGTTTGTTCCTTTACCAGCAAGCCTTGTTCTCGCCCTGAATTCTGCACTTCCATTTAAACCAAAGGCATAGCACTAGAGTTGGGATGGAAGAGGATGTGCCATAGGAGAAGTCTCTAGAAGGCAGGAGGAGGTGTAAAATAAAAGCCCAACCTTGAGGCTCAGTGGGCTGTGGGAAGAGAAGAGATGGAGAGGCGAGGCAGAGGGTCAGACATGTATATTATGGAAATCCTGCCTCCCAAGCCAAAATCCCAGGGGGTGAGTAGTAGGTTGAGTGGGAACCTGAAAGTAGAGGGACTCTTGCTCCTTTTCCATTTGACAGGCTGCGAAGATACTGCCTCATATGGTTCCCTGCATGTTGCATGAGATGAGGGAGAAAAGGGGCCCAGCGAGTATTTTCTTGAAAGGAGCTGTGTCAAAGTGAAAGGAGGCTATTTAAAGCAGAAGACACAGTTCCTGTTAACTGGCAGAATCATGCTTCCTTGCTGCCCAATGGGAAAGGACGTGTCAGGAAAAAAGATAACCTATCACTTAGAGCAAAACAGAGTTGCTACATTTTGTACACCCAAGTGTAGGGAGTGAGTTAATCTATAACTCATTACACAAAAAAATATTATATATTGCACAAATCTTCCAGAACTCTTAGAGGAGGTTACTTTCGGGGAATAGGATTAGGGGTCAGTGGGTGTTCAGGAATGGAGACTTTATTACTTTTATAATAAAAACATTTCTAACCATTTCAAATAGCTATCACCAGAACATGTCCACTTCCTAATTAAACTCTATTTCTGCGTAAAAAATTAAAATGGTACTTTGCTGGAAACCAATCATCTCTTCTATTTTATTGATCACTGATGAGCTCTCCAGTCCCATATTCACAACAAAGGAGGGACCAAACTCTTTTAAGAGTAATCACACTTAAATCTCATTAAAACAGAAGGATCAGATTAACTCTTACATCACACATATCAGAAACAATTCCCTAAATTAGAGGCTTACAGTTATAAAAGATTCATCTGTACCTTAATTCATTCAATAAGTACTTTTTGAGAGTGCATTATGTACCAGACACTTTTATAGGCACTGGGACACAGCGGTAAATAAGACAGAGCTTCTGCCTTCTGGAAGCTTTGATTCTAGCGGGAAAGATGGATAAAGAGCATGTTTGCAAATAGATAAATAATGTATCTCAGCTAGTGCTAAATACTAAATACTATGATAAAAATAAATCAGAAATGAGCTCTCAACCATGAAGAGACATGGAGGACACTTAAATGCATATTACTAAGTAAAAGAAGCCAATTGGAAAAAGCCACATATTGTGTAATTCCAATAATATGACATTCTGGAAAAGACAAAACTGTGGAAAGAGTAGAAGCATCAGTGGTTGCCAGAGGTTGGAGGAAGGAAGGGATGAACAGGCAGAGCACAGAGGATTTTTAGGGCAGTGAAACTACTCTGTGTACTATAATGGTGGGTGCACGTTATTAAAAATTTGTCAAAAATCATAGATTTCAACATCAAGAGTAAACCCTGATGTACACTATGGGCTTTGGGTGATAATGATGTGTCAACATAGGCTCATTGATTATAACAGATATATCATTCTGGCATTGGGTGTTGATAATGGGAGAGGTTGTGCATGGTGGGTGGGAAAAGGGAGGGGGTATATGGGAAATCTCTGTACCTGCCACTCAGTTTTGCTGTCAATCTAAAACTGCTCTAAAAACTGAAGTCTATTTCTTTTAAGTTAAAAAAAAAAATCAGAGTAAAGGAAAACATGAATAGCACTGGGGATTATTTTAAACTGAATTCACTTTGGATTCAGCAAATAATTTTCATTTAAAAAAATGTTTTTAGAAGGTAAAATTACTCCACTTCCAGTATTTTGTCTTTTAATTTTTTTAAAAAACAACACATAATAACAACATAAAAGAAATGGAAGCATAAGAGTTCTGTAGAAAATTAACAAATCGTACAAATTATGAGGGTATATAAGGAAGGTTAGGTGTGATGCTTAATTTTATAGACCAACTTGATTGGGCCATGGGGTGCCCAGATAGCTTGTTAAACATTATTGTGGGTGTGTCTGTGAGGGTATTTCTGAATGAGGTGAGCATTTGAATTTGTAGACTGAGTAAAGCAGATGGCTCTCCCCAAAGTGGGTGGACCTTATCAATTCATTAAAGACTTGAATACAGGGCCAACTGAGTGGCACATTGGTTAAGAGCTGGTTTGGGATGCCAGCAGCCCCGGTTCGGATCCCACATATGAGGGCCAGTGACACTGCCCTCTACAGCTAACAACAGCTCCACCTGGAGCTGGGCTGCATGAACCCCGGGGATGGTGTAGGCTGCAGCCCCTGCTGCAGTGGGCTGCCATAGGCTACAGTGAGCGGCTGGCAGCCAGCGTGAGCTGCCAATAGTCGCGGTGAGCAACATCCAGAGGCCGGTGACCGATGTGCCTCATCCGGGAAGAGCGCAATGACGATACCAACAGTGAAGCAACATCCTCCGCAACTAGACTGAGGAACAGAAGGACAGCAACTTGTCTGTTCCCCTTCCCCGATTCCCCAACGCTGTTCCCCTCCCCCAATTCCCCAATAAAATCTTTTAAAAAAAGACTTGAACACAACAAAAAAGGCATAATTCCGTTGCTCCCTCTCCCCCTCTCCTTTCCCCTCCCTCTTTGTGGTCTACTCCAAATTATAGCAAGGTGAGTCTTCTCGTAGTCAGTGTTCTTTTATAGGATAAAGAAAGGAAGACTCAGGGGTTCAGCGATGGGGTGGGGATGCAGCAGAGTTGGGTGCTCAAACTCAATGTCAAGCCCCAATTCTACAGCACTCTGTAGCCACACAGGTGTGTGAAAGTGAGGGGTTTTATTTAAATTCCAATATATTAAGTGAAAACACAGGCACACTCTGATGGTGACCCAAATATCTTTCGGTTTGTCTGGGAACTGGTTTTTCTTGCCTGGGAGAATCTTGGGTGGTAAAGGTCTGCTTCCCTCTTTAATACTAGATCTCAGAACAAAAGGGAGGTCCCTGGTAAATGCACCCCTGGGCAACCCAGGCTTGGTGTACTAAAGAAGCTGTTAGGGTCTTATGTCTCTAAGATTGAATTCATTCCCTGTGCGTGAACCACTAATTGTCCCAAATCAGACCTGGGAATGAACTTCCAGAATCTTTCCTAAAAGCATGAGTTTTGGAATCGACAGACTTGGGTTGGAATCTGGCTTTGCTACCTCTTAGTTGTGTGATTATAGGTGAGTTAATTGACCTTTCTGAACTTTCATGTCCCATCTATAAAAATGTAGATTATTGATCTGTATGAATGGATTTGATTCACAAACGTTTCTTGGCTATTTCCTATGTGCCAGATGCCAGGGATATAAAGGCGAACAAGACAAAGTCCTCTACTTTCCACAAGTGCCCACTCAGGCAGGGGAGGCACACATAAACAAACCATCATTCTAATACCATGTAATAATTCCGATACACATATAGTGAGGCGTGGCATCTCACCTGTAGTAGAGGCTTCTGGCCAGTTGGCCTTTCCTTTCAGCCTAATGAGAGGCTTACACATCTGCCCCCTTGCAGTGAGGCAGGGCTGTGTAAAAGGGCTGGCCAGTGGGCTAAGAATGGGTATGACATGGTCACCTCTGGGCCAATACATTTAACTACCAACATGATACTCCCATACTCTCTTCTCCTGCCACATCGACCAGAGAAGCCAAAGGTTCTGGATGGTACAATCCCAGGTCACTGAGGTGAGCTGCCTGAGAGAATAACCCAGACAGGAAGCCAACTTTGATAGACCAAACTATAAACTTGTGTTAAGCCATTGAGATCTGCGGGTTGTAAGTCACTACAGCATGATTGAGCCTCATGAATGCATAAACCAACCTGCAAAGGGCATTCGGAAAGAGCCGGAGACTGACTGAGCGCTAACGAATGAGAGAGAGAGGGGCCGGGGAAGGGGCGAGGGAGGACCATCAGCACAGACAGGAGGCAGAGCGAAGGCCTCCAGGGTTGCAGTGGCCTGGTAAGGTGGGTAACTACACATAGTTCGTGTGCTAGAATGCAAAGCGAGTGGCACAGGGGCACAGAGAGACTGGAGAGAGATACAAGACCACACAGGCCTGGGGGGCACGTTAGGAGCCTGGGCTTAGTCCTGGAGGGGATGGGGACCATGCAGGGCTTCTCAGCAGAGAAGTGGCATGCTCATCTGTGGTTATGCAGGGGAGGGATTGGGGCAGGACTAGAGGCAGGAGACCAAGATGAAACTAAACAGCTTATGGAAAGTACCTATGGTGGTACCTGGCAGACAGAAGCACATCACTTCCCTTTCTCGTCCGCTGCTCATACTTTCATGTAGTTTTAGAAACTAGCCAGCCCTGTAGCTCGGCAATCTTACTTGTAGGACTCTAGAACTAAAAGCTTAATTGTGTAAGAATGTACAGATGAGTATGTCTCCTGAAGCCTTGCCTGTAGGGATAGAAAACAGAAAACAACCTGGATGCTCACCATGAGGAACCCGGTTGAATGAACCATGGAACGTGCTACATTACATATTATTAAAAAGAATAAAAGGTATGTTAACTGACCTGGATGGGGTATTCACAATATGGAGTTAAGTGAGAAAAACGAGTTGCAGGATACTATGCATTGTATGATTGCGTTACTTTAAAAAACAAATCAATAACACAGCCCTGGATGTGTAATCAGGGTGCCTATCCATGTCCATTTGTGTGAGCCTCCGACAGGGTGTGCAAGGTGA
Source organism: Aselliscus stoliczkanus (assembly GCA_033961575.1). Classification (NCBI taxonomy): domain Eukaryota; kingdom Metazoa; phylum Chordata; class Mammalia; order Chiroptera; family Hipposideridae; genus Aselliscus; species Aselliscus stoliczkanus. Next base: position 17,961,986 of record CM066740.1, on the reverse strand, counting down.
CGCAGCTGTTAGCAGCGGTCATCTCAAGGGACTGGAAGTCTTGCTGTAGCTACAATCAGCGTGCATTACTCTTACAATCACTTAATCAAGAAATGAAAACAAAGACACTGTCTTGGAGAACTGAAATTCGTAGTGCTCTTCCTATAGCGATTGCTATCAATTGCAAAGAAATAAAAACCAACCTTTCAGCCAGACGGTTCCTCTTCTGGTTTCCTCTTCCTGCTGAAATGTAACTGCTTTTAAAGTAAATTCCCTACCTTGAGTTCTCTCTGATTACTAATTCCAATGAATTAGATCCAGACTCTCAGGGGGTTAAATGGATCTAAGCCTTCAGCGCTAATTATGCCATGATAGGAAGCCCTGTTCACTTTTAGGAAATGAATGGGCCTTCCCATCAGGATAAGCAAATTACTTTAGGCTGTGGGGAAAAAGGCAACCAATCTTCCACAAGTATGTGCTGGCCTTAAAACACCAAAGACATGCAAATCAAGCTGAATCATTGAAAGTTCTTTGAGGGCCGGGGCCAAGGCCTATAGTAGGTGCTGATGAATTGAATCTAAGTTAATTAAAGAAAAACACCTCAGATATAGAATACCTGTTCTCATTTGCCAGCCTTTTCCAATGGGGCACTATGAAAAATAACATCACCCATCTTTCCAGATACACAGGCTTAGGAGATACTGGCATGTTGAACTTAAAGGCATCTGTGGGAGATCTAACGTGAAAATGTCCAGCAAACAGTGAAAATGTCTAGAACTATCCAGAATGCAGGGGCAGAATGGAACCAAAACATAAACTTGGGAGTCATTTGTATGAAAAAGAAAGGGTACGCAAAGCCTCACTCACAAGGATGAGCTGGCCACAGGAGGCACAGAGAAAAGAGTGCCTGGGACAGTTTAGTGAGCTAGACGTGCAGCTGAGAGGGGTGGTTAAGAGCAGGGAGTCCCTGGGGTCCAGTCTTGGCTCTACCCTTTTTTCAGCTGGGTGCTCTTGGGCTTGTTACTTAACATTTTTAGTTCTCCATTTTCTCATCTGAAAAATACAGTTGATAACCATAGCTCCCTTAGAAAACTGTGATAAGGACTAAATGAGATAATATATGCAGAGTACTTCGAGCTCCCAGCGCACAGTGAGCCCTCCCAAATGTAATCTCAGGGACAGCTCGGAAAATGGACAGAGAAGCAGCCGCAAGGAGGAAAGAGGGAGGAACAGCAGGGATAGAGAGCAGATGGAGGCCAAGCAGGAAGGCGTGGTCAGGAGCTTCAGCTATGCCAGCAGGGAAAGGAAGATTACGGCTAAAATGCTTTCATTGGATTTAGCAACAGGGAAGTCAATAGGATGGGGGCCACAGCTGCTCCAGGGTGGAAGCGAGACAGATTGTCTCCAAGGCTGAACAGACAGCATTACTAGCATTCCAACGGATCCAGGAACCAAGCGGTATCTTAAAAGAAGGTTAAAGGAGGTCCAAGTAAATGTTTATTTAATTAATATCTTTCTAAGTATTAGTATCAAAGTAATGAATGATCAATGCAGAAAACCTGGAAAACAAAGAAAAGTACAAAGAGGGGATAAAGTACCACTTATTCCACCTTCCAGAGAGACCTACATTTTGTTTTTCTATGTGCCTGTATTTACATTAGGCTGTGAACACAAATAATTCATCTTGTCATGTGACAAGTCTAGTCTGTATTTGCTCGAGACTTTGAAAACCTACTATTGAAAGATACTCGAGGAAAACTTAGACTATTCAGATGATATCAGAGTAGACTAAGCTTTTAAAAGTATGTCACAAAATCCAGGGCCACAAAAGAAAGGGTATAGAGTCAGTTTCATAGAAATCTGAACTTTCTGCATGGCAAAACCAAACAAAACACTATAAACTAATAGAAAGATGAATGATAAACTAAAAATACATGTGAAAACCTAAAGTTTATCTTTTGAAGTATATCAAATCAATATGAAAAGGATCAATAACCAACAGAAAGATAAAGGATATGAATGTAGAGTTGAACTGAAAATGAAATAAACAGGGTTTTGAAATATCTGGCCAAATGCTCCATCTTACTTATAGTAAAAGAGATGCAAATTAAAACTACACCAAAATGTTTTTCTCTTCTCAGTCTGGCAAAGACCAAGACTGATAGTATCAAGTGCCGATGACAGTATGAATAGGTGTTCTCTCACACCTTGCCAGGGGAAATATGAAATTGGTGCTAACCTCTGTCTCTATCAAGATTGCCCGTATCCTTTAAGTACATACCTCCATTTTAGGGAAACTATCCCGCTGATACACTCACACATGTGAAATCACACGTGGACCAAATTATTCACTGCAGTGTTGTCTGTAATAACAAGAGATTGGAAACAACCTAAAATTCCGTCAATGGGGGACTGGTTAAGAAAATGGAATACAAGGGCTAAGAGAAAGGAGGCAACCCCTCTATCTCCCGAAAAGGAATGATAAATAAAATACATTCAATAAAGAAAGCAAGGTACACAACAGTGTCATTAGTACACCACCAAGAATAAAATTAAATCATGGGCAATATGAATATTTTGCTTATCAGTGTATGGAGTATTTCTAGAAGGAATCACAAGATAAAAACTACTATAGAAGAAGTGGTTGCCCCTAGAGGGAAACTGGTTGGCTCAGGGATGAGAGTGACTCCACTAAGTGCCCTTTGGTGCCCCTTGAATGTTGTGCCATGGGTATGTGTTACCTAAACAAACAGGTAAATAAATTAAAACTTAATATTTTAAAACCGAATGAAATCTATAAGTCACTTTGTTTTATTTTTGTGTGTGGCCATTACTTTTTTTTTAGCCAACTTTCTCCTTCCTGCTTTGTCTACTTTGATCCTTTTCTATGTCTCTTCTCTTCCTTATTTTCCTTTGCCCCACATCTAATATGACAACTAAAAAATAAAAAAAATTTTTAAAAAAGCATCTGCTGACAATTCAGTACCTAAAATATACCAATAACTGTGCTTCATGGGTGTGACTTCATTTAATTCTTACCACCACCCCCAGAAGGGAAGTTTTCTTTGCCACAATTTACAAATGAGGTAACTCAGGCACAGGGGATTGAAGCGCCTTGCCCAAAGCAGTAGGGGTGGCAAGTGATGGGGCCGGGGTTTAAACCAAATCTGTCCCTGAAATCCATGCTTCTTGTCGTGAACTGTACTGCTTGCAATATGGAATACATATAGACACATATATTTTTCAAATTGTTGAATAAAGTACTACCGTCTGTTTCTAATTTGAAAATCGAATGAACTTAATATTTTATATGACTTTTAGAAACATATATACAAAAACAAATTGTGAATTAAACTATTTCTTACTTCTGAACTGTTGGTGATTACTTTTTAACAAATCCATTGAAAGGAGACCAGCCCTCTCACCTTTCACTCATTCGTCAGCCCCGAGCACCTAACAAGTGCTCAAAACTGGGCTATTCATTGACATTGAAAGATGGAGCCCTCAAGAAACTCTCAGCCAACTGCAGAGACAGCAATATGAATGTTCCTTAGGCTCCCACTCTGTGCCAGGCAGGATGCTAAGCACTTGACATAGGTTCCAACAACTGCAGGGCATAGGGTCCAATTGCTGCCTCCCATTTTACAAATGAAAAAAAAACAAATGACTACAGTCACTTCTCAGCAGACCACAGCTTGTAGGTTACAGGACAGAAATTGGAACCCAGGCAGTCTGGCTCCCTAGCCAGTGCCATCACGGCGCTGCCTGGAAATGGATTAGCACAGCATGGGACACTCAGGAGCGCTCTCACTATTCCCGGAAATGCTTCTGCGAAGGCTTCCCGGAGGACCGAGGCATCGGTCTCAGCCGTGATGGGGCTTCGGGACACAGAAACGTCAGAGCATCCGCAAGATTTCATTCTACCCTGCACTGAAATAGTTATGAAAAGGCTTAAGTCTTTTAAAAAGGGAAAAAAAAAAAAAGTAGCATAGAGCCTCGTGTCATCTGCCTGGGAGCTGTGCCATGTAACGGAACCAAGTTTCTGTCGGGGAGTTTTTTATTTTACTCAATATTCTGAAGTTTGGCCATGACACAGTCTGGTATCAACCAGGTTCCTGTCATCAGACGGGTACCGTTAGCAGGAGACAGGGCTTGGATTTAATGGCACTGTTTGTTTTCCTAATGCAATGTCCTAGAAATGTGCAACAGGACTTCAGCAGAGATGAATCACACGGAGGATGCAGTACAATAAGATGCAATGCCAAGAATAACAGTCAGAGTGCTTCCCCATGATTCTGATACAGTGAAGAGCTCAACTTATGAGCTAAGGAGCAATCCTTTGGGGACCCCAAGAATGCTTCAGCTGTGGTTGGGATGGGACAGTGACAAAGCACAAATCCCTAGGCTTGTGGGCTGCTGCCCTGCCGCGTCTAATTCTCTCACAGTGACCAGTCTTCCCTCCCTAACTATGCCGTGGCTCTACCTCTGCCCTATCCACCAAGGCAGGAGCCTGTACCTGGCGGGGGGAAAGCCAAGGGCATCTAATTCTGTAGCATGCAAATTCTGCCCTGCGCACATCCAAACTCAGCTGGTCGCCTGTGCCTACTTGTCTGTACAAATAGCAGCTTTCATTTTGAGAGAAAGGAGCAGCATGATTTGATCAGATCATTTCTTTCCTTAAAAAAGAAAGCCAATTGCCTTTGAAAGCTTTATGGCCAATTGCCTTACAATTCCTTGTAAGGTCCAATAATGACTTTGCTATATACTCTTCCTACACTCCCTAAATAGTACCCACATAATAATCAATCTCTGAATTGCACTGATTTTGCCTTCAAAATATCCCTCTGTTCCCTTGGGGCTGCTGGTGTGCTGGAAGGTGTTTTAACAACTAGCTTCTGGGGACACTGGTTTGTGGCATTTGCCAATTTCCATAGTGTAAACACTCCCACCTTTGTCTAATCTATTTTTACCTCTCCTCCCAAATACCAACAAACTGCTTCATGATTCTGGAGTCTTAGGTAAGTCATTTAACCTCTCTGAACTTATTTCTTCACCTGTAAAGTGAAGCTAATAATAGCTACTTCCATAGAGTGGGAATTCAATGAATTAATGTGTGTAAAGCATGAAGCCCAGCACCTGGCATTCAACAAACACCTGATTGATCCAACATGTCAATCCTCGATTACTCAAAATACCTGAGAAGGAAAACTATACTGCAGTTATGGGCCTCAAGGGTCAGGAGTCCTCCTAGGACATCTCTCTGTATGTCCAAACTCTCCCAAATAGGTGCCTGTGATTGCATTTTCAAACAGATCAGTGGTGGGGGAGGGGAACTCTGAAATTCCCAGTATTTAGCCCATTCAAGCATCTCAGAGTCCTGAAGAGGGGCCTTGGCTGTCTACCTCTCACCCAAACACCTCCCCTGGCCATCTCCAAGGGAGGGTGTCTGCTTGGCGGTGGGTCTAATTTCAGTGCCGAGGGGAAACACAGTTTCCTTGTACAAACAACACAATCACAACAGGTGAGAGGTGAACTGAGAGAGACACGATCGGAATTGGAGAAGGGGGGGATGGAAATGTTTTCGTTTTGCTTTGTTCTGTTGCTTTGTAGCTCCAATGAGGGATCTCAAGGCACTAGAGGAAATGAGCTACAAGATGAGGAGAGATGGTGATGCCATCAAGCATGACAGCGCCCCATGCATCCTGACACCAAAGGACAACGAGCTACTGATGCCCACCACCAGGGCTTGATGATGTGGTCACCAGAACCAGCTGAAAAGCTAGTTTCAGTCAAACTGCAAATTTCACTTTCATGATGCCAAAAAGTCAGCGCGACTTACTGATTTAGAGACTACACTACTTCACGAATAACTATGTTAACTCCCCTGGGAAATCCAATGATTATTTTAAATGCATCTTATCCCCCATGTAGATATGGGCTCTTTCCTTCTCTGTACCTTGTGATGTGAACAGTGTGCATATACAGCCGTCATATAACCTCATTTGATATTTCCCTTCTCAGCTCTGACTGTATATCTGTAGTCATTATTCACATCACCTCCACTCTGAAAATTACCCAGAAGGTTATGCACACAAGGCAGTATTTAAAAAGTGGGTTATAAAACACTGTGTATGGAATTTTTCTACTTCTCATATATTTATATGGGTATAGCTACATAGAAAAATGACAAGAATGAAATGACATAATGAAAACAATGATTATACTTGGGTGATAAGATTATTCTTTCTATTTTTTCCCCTTTTTGCCCATTCTTATTTTCTCAATTTTCTCCATTGAACTTGTGTCATTCTTTTTTAAGTTAAAAACAATTAGAATTTTGAATACTGATCTGTTTCTGCTTGTATGGTATCTAAGAAATCTGCTACCTCCTTGCATTGATATGTCTGGGCTTTGGCATCTTCCTCATCAGTTTCGTCTACCTGATGCCACTAAGCATCTGGGCATGTCAAAAAGGTTGGTACCTCAACCAGCCACTACAGGTTTTTGGGTGTGAACTATTGTAGAAGACAGCATCAGACTTTTGGACTTAAGAGAACTATTTTTCAACTTAGAGTCCCCCATACCTATAGTTCCATTAAGGGTAGATTCTGGATGATCAAGTATGGCTAATGAAGAACCACAGAATCACAGAATGCTGGAGCGAGGAGGGAATTTAGAGAGCAGCTCTTTCCTGGAACCCTGAGATGGGGAGTCCTTGGCCTCAGATCTTCTAGTTAGTCATCATCTCGAAGTTCATGTCTGCCAACACTGACACTCACAAAACCTAAGAAACCAAGGCTTCAACAACGCAATGAAAGAAGAGCCGAATTCAGGGAAACCTTATATTTGGCCAAAAGGTTTTGCTGGCAGCAAAAATCCCCAGCCTTCTTCTGAATCCTGCAATCTAAGACAAGTCAAGAAGGCCAGAGGTGTCTTCACAATCCTGGCCCTCATAGTAGCCACACCATATCAGAGGGAGTAAACCCAGAACCCAATTCTTCTGACACCTGCCCTGCCCTGCCCAATAGCTTCACTGAGGCCACAGTGAACACACTTAACACAGAGAAAGGAGAATATGTTACAATCTTTGCTGATTGTCCTAGAAGGATAAGAGAATCTGAAGCAAAGAGCGGTAACAGCTTTGGCACCAAGGCTGCAAACAAAGCTTTAGAAATGCAGTCTCTCCTTTTAAAAGTTCATCATGTCCCAAGAAAAAGATCACCAAAAGACAATTTCAAATGCCAGAGTGGAGGAAACCATTTCCACGCATCCTGATCACTTGTCAAGTGACTAGTGTAGCAGGTGTGTCTTCCCTCCTGTCACACGTCTCACCCCCAGAAAAGTAGCATATAAGAAACTTGACCTCCAGGAGAGGGGATCTAGGGCTTTCATACCACAGAGCCCTTGGGGGACACAATACTGCCACCCAGACACACACCACTGTGGGGACCCCACCGCACAGGAGGAGACACAGGTCTGGCGGACCAAAGGCATGGCAGACCAGCAGTTGAGTTGTCTGGAAACCCAGGCTTCTAAGGCCACACAGGGAGGGCAGCACGGTGGAGCCCTGACTATGGTCTGCAGGTCAAGGCTTCCACTCTGCTGCGCGCACCCAAGCCACACAAGCACATAGATTTTAACAGTGTGAAGATGTCACCTGTGATTCTTTGACCTGCTTACCTGAATCTGAATTCTTCTGTAAGTTTTTTGGTCTATTTTTAAAAATTTTAAAAGATTTTTATTAAAAATACAGCTAACATACTATATTAGTTTCAGGTATATACCATAGTTATTCAACATTTATATACCTAAAGAAGTGATCACCATGATAAGTCCAGCAACCATCTGACACTGTATTGCTATCACAATATTATTGACTATATTCCCCATGCTGTACATTACATCTCCATGACTTATTTGTTTTATACCTGGAAATTTGGACCTTTTATTCCCCTTTACCTTTTCCCCCTTTTCTTAAATTTTTCAATTACAGTTGACATTCAATGTTATTTTATATTAATTTCAGGTGTACAGCATAGTGGTTAGACATTTATATGATTTAAAAAGTGATGCTCCTGACTAGTCTAGTACCCACCTGGCACTATACATAGTTATTACCATATTATTGACTATATTCCTTATGCTTTGTTTTACATCCTCATCACTACGTTGTAATTACAAATTTGTACTTTTTAAAAAATTTCAAAATCAATTTTTATTGCAGCCCAAACAGTGGAATTAACTCTACATAATAAACTATATATACATTATATACACACACACACACATTACATAACACACATATGTTATAGGGAATAAAGTTTATTTTGGCAGACAATGTTAAACAAAATTAAAATTGCATATATTAGTAACATAACTCGACATCCTTAATGTGGTATAAGTGTGACACAATTTCTTGCTTTCTGTGTTCTGCTAAATCACCATAGCCCAAACTGCTTCATAAAACTGATTATATTGAAACTTAGCTTTACTGTTTTTGCCTGTGCTCTGATTCCACACAAAACTTTTCGTAAGCTTCTTCTATCGCTGGGTCCATCTCATCATCAATATCAATCAACCAAGTATGGATCACCAGCCCCTGATAAATCTGTTCCATTTTCTTCATAACTGGAAAGAAAGTCTTCTCTTTCAAGTAGCTCTTGATATTTCTCTTGGTAATCTGGATCAGCTGCAATGAAAGGAACACCGTCAGATGTATAAAATATTGGTTCATTCATAAACCAGTTAGGATCATTTTTAGGTGTTGCTTTACATCTCTGATGCAATTTGCATCTAGGGCAACATTTTCAATTCTCTGAATAATTTCTTCCATATCAGTCTTTCTTTTTTCCTTCCAGGCATCTTCCAAAACTGACCTTGTCAACTTCAGTAATTTTACTGCACCAATTAAGTTGTCATCCATAGCATTGAAAAAGAGGGCATTCGGCAACTCCCAAAGACCAACCTGAAGAATATCTGCTCTTGTGACCTTTCCATTTGTTCCTTTGATCCAGGTTAAGATAAAGTTCTCCCAGAAGGAGTACAAATGCATGGAGTCATTTCTGAGTCACTTCATCCCCTTTTGCACCTTTATCTTTAACTTCGTATTCCGTCTGACATCTAATAAAGATATGCCTTTGAAGTAGCAATTGGTGGAAGTTGCCACTCTGTGGGTTAATTGTCAGATGATGGGACAGGCAATTAATTACACAGGCGCGATCCCATGTAAGAGAAATTTGGAATGGAGGGGGGCCTATTGATAGATGAGTTCCACAACTTCTTGCCAAGTATCATCTGTTGTAACCCAGGGTCTCTGCAAACTGTTCAATTTCAGTTTCAAAACTGCCAAGCGGTTCTGTGAGATGATCCAAGAAATCCTGAACATATTCTGAAAAAGTGGGATAATCCTCATAACCATCCTCATAGGATTTTGTAAAATTAGAAGAACGACCTGATGGGTAAAATTCCGGGGTGTTCACAGACAGCTTTCACATACAACCACCTAGGGCTTAGCCATTACTGACCCTGAGTTCTGCTGTGGGATATTATCCTGTAAACTAGGTGGAGCTCCCGGGGGTCTCATTTGTTCCCAGGCAAGCCTGACCAATGAGGACATTCTCAGGAGAGAAGTGTAAAGCTCAAATTTGTACTTCTTAATCCCTTCACCTTTTTCTACTTGCTCCCTAATCCTCCCTCCCCACCTATAACCCTGATAAGTCTAGTACCCATCTGATACCATACATAGTTATTGTAATATTATTGACTATATCCCTTATGCTATACACTACATCCCCATGACTACTTTGTAACAACCAATTTGTACTTCTTAATCCCTTCCCCTTTTTCACTAACCCCCTCTGCCCCTTGGAAGCCCCATCCTATCTAGCAACCATCAAAATGTTTTCTGTATCTGAATCTGTTTCTGTTTTGCTTGTTTATTTTGTTCTTTAGATTTGCATACATATAAGTGATATCACATTGCATCTTTCTCTGACATGCTGCACTCAGCACAATACCCTCCAGGTCCATCTATGCAGCCACAGGTGGCAAAAATCCATTCCCTTCCATGGCTGAGCAATATTCCATTGTATATATGTACCACCTCCTCTTTATCCATTCACCTATCAATGGACACGCAGGCTGCCTCCACATCTTGGCCATTGTAAACAGTGCTGCAATAAACATATGGATGCATACACCCCTTGAAGTAGCATTTTGGGTTTCTTCGGATAAATACCCAGAAGTGGAATTACTGGGTCCTTCTTTTTCTCTTATTATCGCCTTTGTTTTAAAGTCTATTTTGTCTGGTATAAGCATTGCTACCCCAGCTTTTTTTTTTTTTTTCTCATTTCCGTTTTCATGAAATATCTTTTTCCATCCCTTTACTTTCAGTCTCTGTGTGTCTTTCAATCTGAAGTGAGTCTCTTGTAGGCAGCATATGTAAGGGTTTTGTTTTCTTATCCATTCAGCCCCCCTATGTCTTTTCAGTGGAGCATTTCACCCGTTTACATTGAAAGTAACTTTATAGATATGTAGCTTTGCCATATTATTACATATATATATATATATATATATATATATATATATATATATATTTTTTTTTTTTTTAATCCTAAAGAAGTCTCTCTAACATTCTTTATAATAATGGTTTAGTGGTGATGAACTCCTTTAGCTTTTTCTTGTCTGGGAAGCTCTTTACCTGTCCTTTGATTTTAAATGATAGCCTTGCTGAGTAGAACAATCTTGATTATAGGTCTTTGCTTTTCATCACTTTGAATATTTCACGCAATTCCTTCTGGCCTGAAAAGTTTCTATTGAGAAATCAGCTGACAATCTTATGGGAGCTCCATTATAAGTTATTAGTTGCCTTTCTCTTGCTGCTTTTTGGATTCTCTGTCTGTAACCTTTGCCATTTTAATTACAATGTGTCTTGGTGTGGGCCTGTTTGGGTTCATCTTGTTTGAGACTCTCTGCACTTCCTGGTCTTGTATGTCTATTTCCTTCTCCAGGTTAGAAAAGTTTTCAGTCATTATTTCTTCAAACAAGTTTTCAATCCCTTGCTCTCTCTTCCTTCTGGTACCCCTATGGTGTGAATGTTGGTATGCTTGATGTTGTCCCAGAGGTCTCTTAAACTATCCTCATTTTTTTTTTATTCTTTTTTCTTTTTGCTGTTCCAATTGGGTGTTTTATGCTGCCTTGTCTTCCAAATCGCTAATTCGATCTTCTGCTTCATCTAGTTTGCAGGTGATTACTTCTAGTGCATTATTCATATCAGTTATTACATTATTCAGACTGGTTCTTTTTTTATGGCTTTTTTTATGTCCTTTTGTATACCTCCTATCTCTTTGTTGAAGTTTCACTAAGATCTCTGAGCATCCTAATAACCACTGTTTTGAAATCTGTCTCTGGTAGGTTGCTTGATTCGACCTTGTTTAGTTCTTTTTCTGGAGTTTTCTCCTGTTCTTTCCCTTGGGATGTATTTCTTTGTTTCCTCATTTTGGCTGCCTCTCTGCATTTGTTTCTATGTATTAGGAAGATCTGCTATGTCTCTCAGTCTTAGCTGATGGTCTTTAGTAGGTGCCCTGTGGGGCCTTAATACAGTCTCCCTGGTCACCTGCTCTGGGTGCTCCAGGAGTATCCCTTGTGTGGGTTATGTGTGCCCTCCTATTATAGTTGAGACTTGATTGCTATTGGCATGTCAGTGGATGCAACTGACTCTCAGGCTGGCTGGCTGTGGGGTTTGGCCACATCCACAGCTTACAAACTGTGTGGGGGGGCTTACTCCATTGAGTGGGACTCACCCCAATGGGCTCTGGTGTCTGTTGAGACCACCCTTTGGGTGTGCCACTTATGAGACTTAATTGGGTGATTCTCTGCTGTGGTCTGAAGCCAACCTCTAAGTATGTTTGTTCTGGGGCCTCTTGAGAGGGGATCCAAGCCAGGCCCAGGTCATCCACTGACTGTGACCTGGTAGGAGCTACAAAGTGATCTGCAGTTGCTCACTGTTTGAGCTAAACCTGGAGGCATGTGGGAGAGGTCACGCTGCAAATCAAGGATGGCTGCTACCAGCACAATGTCTGGGGTAGCTCTGCAAAAAGCCCAGACACCCTGAGGCCTGTTTCCACCTGCCAGTTCCTGTAAGGCTCAGCAGGTAATAAAGCCTCATACAGTAGGCGAGTTGGGTGAGGCAGGGTCTCAGGGAGTCATCAAGCGTTATTTTCACCAAGTTAATGTGGATTCTGATTTGGTGCCAGTGCTGAGTCTGGAGATATTCAGTAAAAGCCTCAGGGCGCACAGAGCCAGTTGCCACCCACCTGGAGCCCGCAGATCTGAGAGTTTTCCAAGAAAGAGTGCAATGTGGGCAGGGATGGCTGCTGTCCGCAAAAGTTCCTCTGTCGGGAGAGTTGGGTAGGGCGGGCTCCCAGTGAGTCACCAAGGAGGAGCAAATAGACCAATTCAGATTCAGATTTGGTTTTGTGGGAAAGGGCTCAACACAGCAAAGATGGCACCCACCTTCCAGCTGCACAGGAAAGAGAACCCCACACTGGGAAAATGGTGACTATCCCTCCAGCCTTGCCCTGCAGCCACATAACTCAGTCTCTCCCTGTAAGTCTCCAACGCAGAGTCAATGTCCCTCTGCCACAGCTCAAGGTGAGTGTCTGCGATCAAGTGAGTATGTGCATAGGCCTTTAAGAGGATGTCTGGGTTTCCCACGGCCTTCCGTCCCACCTGGATGGTCAGAATCACCACTGTTTTTCACAGCCAGATGTTGTGGAATGTCTTCTTTCTGGCACTGGTAATCTGGGCTGGGAGCCTGGTGTGGAGCTGGGATTCCTTGTTCTTCCAAGGCTACCTCCGTGGCCAAGATATCCTTCCTGATTCTCAAATGCCACGCAGAGGTTTGAGGTCAGTCCATTCCGTGTCTCCATCCCTCCTACCAGTCTTGATGTGGATTTTTCTTTATACCCTTAGTTATAAAACTTCTGTTCAGTTAGACTTCAGATGGTTCTCCAGGTTCATTATTCTATAATTTAGTTATAATTTTAATGTGTTCACAGAAAGAGGCAAGCAGAGCATTCGTCTACTTTGCCATCTTGGATCTCCTCTTCTATAATATATATATATTTTTTGAGGGCAGTGTCACTGGCCTGCATATGTGGGACCCGAACTGGGGCCACTGGCATCCCAAGCCAGCACTTAACCACCACGCCACTCGGACGGCCCTCTTCTATAATATTTTTAACCAATCCAGGTAGACCCTTTTTCAGAAATAATAAATCCCAGTATCTCAATATTACAGAGTGTTCAACGTGTCCAAAGCAAATTATGGGGATTATTGCACCATGAAGACTGAGAGACCTTCCCTACTTTCATAGATTCAGCTTGCTAAGGAGAACATACATTAGGTGTAGTTCAAAAGGACAAGATACTCTCTTTTTTTTAGTAAGTAAGTAGCCAAAAGGGCAGGGAAGGGAGGTGAAATACGTCATAGTCAGCCCATCAGAATCCCCTGGTCTTACCATTACATGTGATGATTTCAAATAGGTTCTTAGTACCTTAATTTTGAGGGGAAAGAGTAGAAGGAACCAGCCAATGTGTTTGCATGCTTAGTTTCTGCCTATGACTCTGAACTCGAGAGGGCTGCGACCTTTGGAGAAACCAAAGACCGTTCAAATGACTCGTAAGAATAAATTAACTCAGTGCTCTTTGCCGACAAGTTGAAGTTTCCTAGTTGTAAAGCAGAACCAGCTGCCACTAACATGGAAGGTCCATCCCACAGATGGAGAAGAGATAAAGCACTGAAACTCAGCCTGAGGGACCTCCCCAATCCTGGGGCATGGGGCCAATGGGGCTCCTTCAGAGCCAGCAAAATCATCACCAAACCAGCTTCAGAGCAGCTGGCTTATTAAGATCTGGAGATCTGGGCACAATCTTCCAAGCCTGGAGACCAAAGGAAAGGGGGCATGAAAAGGGGGGCAGTTCCCAAGGCAGGGGGAGTCTACATTGTTGCCCCCAGGAGAGGCCACTTCCCTCCCAAGATGCCTGGGATTTTCCACTTCAGCAGGGGAAGGTAACTCTGCTGAGGGCACAGAGAGATGACATCCCCGCAGTTTTGAATCAGAAACCCAGCAGGGCAGATGAGCCCCTTTCTTAGCCTAGGGAGAGCCAGCCCCAGCCCCAGCACACCTTCACCTTCAGAAAAGCTGAGGCCAGACCAAGAAGTCACCAGAAGCTACAACAGGGCATCAAAGCTGAGGTTGTGAGGGCCAGGACTGAGACTGGGCCCTGCTGGGAACTGTCCAGAGCTTTGGTCTCCAGGCCTGGCTGCCCTCCAAGCAGACATACCACATGTCCCTCAAATTTTCTCTCCAAGTAATACCACCATTTTTCCCAAAGCAGAGACATTTCCCAGAGTCTTGCAGGCCTGGTATCTGCTTGGGGAGACTTGGTACCGGAAGGGGCCGTTAAATAACCCACTGCTTAAGTTTGTAAACTTCTTATGACTTAGTGACAAGTGAAACCACAATCTGACAGCAACTGCAAGTTTCTTAGTACCCAGAGACTTCTCTTTTTTTTTTTTTCTCTTGGGATACTCCCTCCTGCTAAATCACAGACCCACCCACCCCCCATCCCCCCAAATAAAGCCCGAGAGCACAACAGCACATTGTAACCTGTGAGATATGGGAGACACCTCTTCTCCTGAGAGCTTAAGACCAAATGAAAGTTACTTCTTTCCCTTTGCCTTGAATGCAGTGATGGACACTCTGAACTGGACCCCACCAACACATAGGAAAGCACTCATGGGCAGTAACTCTGAGGGCATAGGCAGGACCAGCCCACCCTAGATACAGCGGTAAAGGAAGCAAAGCTACCTTGGTTTCCCTTCTTCCTCCCCATACATTCCCATTTGTCGTGCCTCTTTTCGTCTCAGCTGGCAGTCACTTCAAATGTGACCACTGAGATTATTAGTGAGTAAATGCTGACAGCAGGGCACCTCTGCTGGTCATGTGTACATGTTAAATATGAGGGATGAGCTCTCCAAGTGGAAAATCCATTGACATCCAAAGGAAGGAGCTATCGTGGTGGAGTTAAACGGATGTTGCATTAACACTTGGGAGCAAAGGAGAGCTCATTTCTCCCACAAGCAAATGTCAGCCCAAGGCAATGACACTGCCAAAGCCCCTAGATGCTAGCAATATGCAAGATGACACAGAGTGTCCCCCAACCTGCCCACACGCATGCATTCCCACCCACACACTGCGTGCCCTTTTCTGGCTGCCAGAAGCACAAGATCCCTCAACCTCAGGGGCCACTTTCAAGATTTGGAATAATGATGACGCTCGTGGGCCAGCGAAGGCTGCAGGCTTCCATCATAAAAACACAGAAAGAAAGCCTTGTAAATGGTGTAGGCACAACACACAGGCTGGGCTCATTACTTCAACTGAGAGACCAGGTTTGGGGTCTTAATGTTCTCAAAAAAGAAAGGAAGGGGCCGGCCGAGTGGCTCAGTTGGTTAAGAGTTTGCTCGAGAGTACGAGCTGAGCTCTGAGCAACAGCAGTTCAATGCCCAGCCCGAGCTGAACTGCTGCTGAGCTGCCAACAGGTGGCAGGATGGCTCAGCTAAAATAAATAAATAAATAAATAAATAAATAAATAAATAAATGAAAGGAAGCCAATTTTTTTTTCTTCATTTCCACTTTTGCCATAAGGCATTTTCAACAAAACACAGAATCTCATTTCTTCAGAGGAAAAGTGACTGGGAGACCAGCTGACCACTAGCACAGTGGTCTGGTTCATTCCTAGTTTCCTCAGAGGCAAGACATGGGCCACTGGAGCTCAGCTGGAGGGGCTCTTCCAAGCACAGACCCAGAGCCAAGCAAGGTCACAAAGGGAGAGTGTTCACTGGGGGATTACCGGGCACCAGGGACTTGTCCCACATTGTCTCGTTCAGTCTGCACAACGGCGATATGGGAAGGACTGTTATTACTCCAGTTGTATAGATGAGCAAAAAGGGCACAAATCCTTGGGGTAACTTAGCGAGGGTCCAATAGCAAGTGGTAGAGCTGTGCTTTAAACCCAAGCTGTGTGACTCAAGAGCCTGTGCCCTCCCATAGAGAATTGCCTAGGTGGCATCCAGACAATGGGAAATTACAGTGAGTGCATATTTGTGTGTATGTGTGTGTGTGTGTGTGTGCATACACAATATATAAACCAATAATGAAAATGCACAGGTGAGTACCTGGGTAGCCAAGAAAGCCTAACCCAGATCAGGGTAACAAAGATTTCGTTGAAAATACTGTGGGTCAGCTGCTGCCTCTGGGGACACAGCTGGAAAGGAAGAAGGCTTCCTTTTCCCTGTGTGTCCTGTTTGAACATTTTATCATATACATGCACTTCCAATTTTCAAAACATTTCATTGAAAAGAAAAATCTGTATGTTGTTGTCAAGTCACTAAGTATTTGAAACTTACTGAGTAATATTTTCTAAAGAACAGATGCGTGAAAGAAAGCAAATTCACACTACAGAGGCCCATCACAGGGGAGCCAGGGTGGGTGGCTTCATTGGGTGCAAGAGAGAGGTGGCTTGGCTGGAGGTGTCTGAGCTGCTCAAGACCTAAATACACTAAGAAAATGAAGTCATTTAACCATTCTCTCCCATTTTCATTTTTAAACTAAAAAAACTCCCACCGCCACTACCACAGGACCTCCTACCTCTGCTGAGAAAGCCAGTGAAAGAATGATGACCTCGCTTTCTCCAACAGGCGGGTCCTAAAGTGTTGTGTGCAAAACAAAACTTGAGTGAATCGATTCATATTGTAAATACCCTAGCAGAATCGCAATCTTGATGAGATCCTCTTTGCAAAGCAAAGAAGCCGATTTCGTGATAACACTGTTTTGTAAATAATTTTCAGGGATTTTTTTGTACTCTATAAAGGTCCTTGTTTCAGCCTGGAGCCAGTCTTCTGAGCTGTCTGGGTGTCTTGAAGACTGGTGGGGCAGTCTGGTCATGAGCCAATTTGTCTGAGACCAAGGACCTTCCTGCAAGAGACGTCATTGTAAGGTCTGAGGGAGCCTGTTCAAGCTTGACCCAATAAGAAAGGCTGGGGCACTGGAGTGGAACCATCATTCAGAACCTAGGGCAGCCGCCTGTGCTAGTAGATTTCTGTCCAGCCGCCTGTGGATTCAGATCAAATCGTACAGCAGGAGGGAGCTATGAACACAAGCTCCAGAAAATGCCACAAGTTCCTCCTTTGACATGCCATCAAAGAGGTGAGTACTATGCTCCCTCCCCGCGTTTGCCCTCAACCAACTGGGCAGCAGTGAGTTGAGGGCTCCAGTGGACCCAGCCCCCACCCAGGCTCCTTGGTGGCTCCTCAGCGGAAGCAGGATCACCCCCATTGCCAGCAGCAGGGATAGCCCCAGCTGCCCAAGACAACCCCCTTGGCACAGAGATCAAAGCCTTCACCAGCAGGGCCCCCAAGAGGTCACTAGACAGAGAGCAGGGCTGTAGCTGAGCTAAGCTGCAGTGAGCTGGAGCAGGTGAGGACGAAACTGGCAAACGCCACAAGGTGGCAAAAAGGAATCATTTATGTGGGCCCCCACACACTGCACCTGGAGGATCCTAGGGATAACTGCATGAGGTCTGGGGGCAGGCAGGAGTTCCTGCAACAGCTGGTCCTGGCAAAAGCCAGGGAAGGAAAGCAGTGTAGATGGCTCAGTGTGTTACCCTCTGTGTAACCACAGGCTGTTGGGCTCTGGTGTTGTCTGAGGAATCTCCGGTCAGGATTTTACAGATATGAATAAGCTGGAGAACTAAAACCTAGCCTGTTAATCTGGTAATTAAAGTATTTTTAAAAAATCATAGTCAGCCTTAGCTTCTCTACCACCCTACAACCCCTATAAAACTCTCTGGATGACTTCAGCTTTACTTTTCTTCTCAACACATGCCAAAGTGCTGAGTCACTAAAAAAAAAAAAAAAAAAGAAAGAAAGAAAAAGAAAGTAGAGGAGGAGTGATCCCACTTCCTAGGGCTCCTTGGTAATGACCTAAGCAGCTCCTTTTTCCCCTGGTTATGATTCCTGTGATGCTCAAGGACGTCACGTTGCACAATTTTCCAATCAGCCCTGCCCACTCTGGCCCCTCCCCGACCCTCCAACAAAGATTCATCAAATGTGGGATTTTCCCAAGAGTCTCAATATTAGAGTGTCAACCCCCAATAAATATGAGACTGGAGATGTCTGAGGCTCATTCTGTTCTCGAGCCCACCAGGAAGGAAAGAGAGCTCCATCTCCCTCCAGCAACACAGCTATGAACTCCCTCTCCACAAGTAAGTGACGGAGTTCCTAGTCCTGACCGGCCTGGCAGCCGTGCCGGGGTGAGAAGGGGTGTGCTGGCCGGCATGAGGGCTGGCGGGCAGCCAGCAGCCAGCAGCACAGCTCCCCCAGCTGTGCACTCTGCTCACTGCGGCTCTCCTTCCCTCCGGCACAGGTTCCTTCAGGCCAGTGGCCTTCTCCCTGGGGCTACTCCTGGTGATGGCTACCGCTTTCCCTACCCCAGTTCCCCTGGGAGAAGAATCCAAAGATGATACCACCTCAAATAGACCACCACTCACATCTACAAACCAAACTGAAAACCTCATTAAGTCCATTCTCTTCGAAATCTCTGAAGTGAAAAATAAGGTGGGTAAGCTGGATGGAGGGTGATGAGAGGCCATGTGGGCATTCGTCTCGCCCCTGGATGGGGAAAGGGGTTCTTGCACTGGGAGGTCTTTGTTGGGTTTGGGGGGCAGTTTTGATTTGAGGCCAAAGAAACAGACTGTGTCCTGTATTTGTCCTCTGCTGCTAGTCTCAGGGAGTTCCTGTCCCTCCTGGAAAATACAGAATGGAGCTGGGATCCATGGCCCCTGGCCCATTCCCAATTCAGTACTTGGCATGAGCTGAGGGTCACTGTCTCCTGGGACTCCCTTTTCCCTAACTAAAAAATAAGATCTGTCAATCTTTTGGTGTGTCCCTTGGACTTTGGGAGGATTAGAAAAGTGCCATCTGAAATGAATGTTCTGCTTCTCAGGACAGTCGCAGTACTTTTAGGTTATATGAGCTTGGTAGCTAGGGATTCCCCAAAAGCATTCCAGCTTGTAAAATGAAAACCTGATAGCCTACCGAAGTGGAAAATCATAGGTAGGTTAAAGCAGCTGGCAAGTTTTAAATGTAAGGTTGTTTGGCTCTGTTTGGTAGAAAGGAACGAACACGAGAAAGGGTTGGAAACCCCAAATCTAGTTCTGGTTCTTCTGAACCAGTTTTGTGATCTTGGACCAATTTCCGACCACATCTGGGCCCCATCTGTAAAATTATGGGATTGGACTAGATGACCTCACAGGTCTTTTCAGCTGGAAAATTCTATGACTTGACTTATATTGCCCAGTTATCATTGAAATTGCTGTCATTTATTAAGTACATACTATGTGCCAGGCACTTTACATAAATATTATATCTCATCCTCACAACAAACTTATAAGGGAGGTGTTTCATTACCCTCAATTTGGAGAGATAGAGAGACTGAGGCTCGAGATAGGCAACAAGCCTGATGTCACAGGTGAGCCTGGAATTGAGCCCAAGTGTGTCCACCTCCACTAGACCTTGCTTGCTTGGATGCTAATGGGCTATGACTTCGTATTTCTTAGAGAATTTCCTGGTCATGGTAGAACATTAATAGGCCCCCTAGTGGTATTTGTTTTAGGGACACTTAGATGATAACAGTTCTGATATTTCTTTCCAGATGTGTGGCAATGATGACATGTGTAAAAACAGCATAGAGGCACTGACAGAAAACAAGCTGAACCTTCCAAAAATGTCAGAAAAAGACGGATGCTTCCAGTTTGGGTTCAATCAGGTACGAATGCATCATATCCACTTTTAGCTATTCCTTACTCAAGAGTTCTGGGTCTTGTGCGCATTTCTGTACACATAAAGAAAGACCAGGCAGGCAACAAAGAAGGGGATAAAGGTAAAGAGCATCATGTAACTTTCATGGGGAGGCCAACTGAAATCTTTGTAAGGACAACTTCGTTTTGAATGGCATGGTCAGAGATAGACCGTTTGCGTTGAGATTTTCACAACTGTCGAATGTTAGGAACCCGGCAGGTTTAGCTAGTTCATCCTACGTGAGGTGGTCCAGGGACCTTTCTCCTCCCGGGCTGCCCTTCGCAGGATGCTGGCCTGCCCTCCCCACGGAGATACCCTGCACTGACTTCTGATTGTTTCAGCCCAACACTGACAAGGGCAGGAGGGCACACAGGGGGAAGAGCATTAAAGGGAGAATCAGAGAAGGAACCCCCCTTGCCAAATTCTAGCATCTGTTGGGCTTTGGGTAAAATTGATTAAGTGGTGTCTCTGATTGTCCAGATACTTGAAACGGGGCAGCTATGCTGTCCAGTGTCTCAAAACATGATGCCTAAGAAGTACTTGAGCTTACAAAGCGGGAGAAGGAGGAAGAAGTTATTGAATGACAGCAATTTTAACTCTTAAAATCAATTACTATATCTTCCTAACAATACCCAATTTTCCCATTTTCCTCTTAGGAGACTTGTCTGATGAAAATCATCACCGGACTTCTGGAGTTTCAGGTCTACCTGGAGTACCTACAGAACAAGTTTGAGGAGAACGCCAAGGCAATGCAGATGAGAACCAAAGCCCTGGTCCTGATCCTGAAGCAAAAGGTGAGTGTCTCCTCATGTCCCCACTTGGTGTAGGCTCAAAGAAAGCAGCCCAGACAACTCAGGGATACAAAGCCAATTCAAAAGATGGCCACATGGAAAGGAAAGGATCTGAGAAATATTTCACTAATAGCTAAAACATTTTTTTTTTGAGGGGGCTTTCTTCTGCAAAAGACATCAATAAATACATTTAAAACTATGTTAAATGAGGTGGATTTTAACTTCAACTTCTAATAGCTTAAAAAATAAGAGAAAAAAAAATCTGTAGATGCGCACATCAAATCCTGTTCAGAGACCTGTAATAACAAAGAACAGAGAGCACAAAAAGTATTTTAAGTATCTCCAAGTGACATTCTCGTCATTATGGTAGTTTCAACTCTTTTTCCCCGACTTTTTGCCAGAAGAGTTAATGCAGAGTAAAGGCTAAAGGAAGAGCAGATAGCTGGTGCTACCAGCTAGCCATTCAAATGCTATAATAGAAACTTGATGGCACAGGATGTGAATGAGCCAAACAAAGACAATGAGAAGGGCCCTGGATGGAGAAGCACATGGTGCCCATCCTGCCTCTGACTTTCTTAGCTGTTCACCTTAAACCAGGGGGTCTCCCTCTTGAAGGTGCCCATGAATCCCCTGGGGATCTTCTTGCAATGTAGAGTCTAATTCAGCGGGCCTGGGGTGAGACTTGAGGTTTGCATTTCTAACAAGCTCCAGGCAGTACCGGTGCTGCAGCCTCAGGACCACATTTGAAGGTGCAAGGCTCCCCACAATTCCTTAGCCACGTGTCAACAGATCTATGGAAAGATTTTCTCTTGGCCTCCCACACTACGGGATCAGTGGACTCTCAACAGATGCTGAATGGGTGGCTGAGAGCAAAACCAGAGAAAAGTATTAAAGTTAGAGGCCACTCAAGAGCCCATTAAAATGTCTTAACTATAGGTTCTTTATCTATTGAATTCCAATGGTGTGCCAGGCACTGTGTAGGACAACAGAGGACACAAGGCTACCGTGGCTGCCCTCAGGATGCTTACAGTGTGAAGGAGACAGAGCAGCAAAGGGGTGCTTAGAATTCGATTGCTATGAAAGGGCTCCGCACAGGGTGGGCTGAGAGGAGGAGCCCCTCCCCCTATCTGGGTGACTTAGGGCAGGTGGCCCCAATTAGTCTGCTCCACCTCAAACTCAAACATCTCCCCACAGCTCGGAGCATCCCTCCACTGAAAAGGATTTGTCCAATATTTAAACAATTATTTTCGTTTTCTTTTCACTTCAGGTAAAGAATCCATATGCAGTAACCACCCCTGACCCAATCACAAACTCCAGCCTGCTGGCCAAGATGCAGTCACAGACCAAGTGGCTGGAAAACATGACAATTCACCTCATCCTGCGAAGCCTTACGGATTTCCTGCAGTCCTCCCAGAGGGCTGTTCGCGTTATGTAGCCTGGGCATCTAAGATGGCTGTGGTTCATGGGCATTCCTCCCTCTGGTCAGAAACCTGTCCATTGGGCACATAACTTATATTGTTCTCTATGAAGAACTAGAAGTATGAGCGTTAGGACACTATTTTAATTATTTTCTAACTTATTGATATTTAAATATATGATATTGAGTTAATTTATATAAGTGATATTTATATTTTTATGAAGTGGCATTTGAAATATTTTATGTATTAGTTTTGGAAAAAAAAAAAACATACAGTTTGAATATCCTCATGTCAGAGCCAGATCATTTCTTGGAATGTGCAGGCTTACCTCAAATACATTGCTAACTTATATGTATTCTTAAAAGAAATATTTATATTGTATTTATATAATGTTTAAATATCAGTAAATGCCTTTTTTTAAAAAAATCAGCGACGAAGCCTCTGTGTGTCATGTGAAGTTTTATATACAAAGTTTCTGTCATTACCACCAATACAAAAAGCGACAATCACCTGCAGAAGGATATAACTGAGCAGCTACTCCATGCCAGACACCATGCTAAAGTGCTACCTCCACCTTATTTAATCCCACACTTGCACACTCTTTAGTGGATGTGGGAGTGATTTCCCTAAGTCACCACAGGCCCAGATTTGAAACCCAGGTCCACCTGCTTCCAGGCCCCCTTTTAACCTTCAGGTCCCATTGCCTCCCAGGAAGCTGAAAGATAATGTAGAAACTCCCAGAACATGTTAATATGCAGGAGACATTTCAAGGTGCAATCAACAGCTTTTGAGATGATACAACCACTTTGTAAGACAGCAATGTACAAGCTTCTAAATAATAACTAGAAATTCTGCCTTCTTCCTCTGGGTTCTTCCTATGCTGCACTGACCTGTCTGTCACAGCACCTACCACATGGTATCGCATCTTAAAATCGATGGATTTTTCTTTCTAGCCAGACTGTGTGTTCCTTAAGAAGGCAGACTCTGTTGTATACACTTTGCATCCGAAGCCCATGGCCCAGACCTGAACATACAAGGTCTTGATAAACATTTGAGTGAAGATACCATACACAGATGATCAAATATAAGATACTTCAATTCTTGGGACACATACTGTTGGTCTGTGAGTGGGGAATTAGAAATACTGTGCACTTGGAAATATTCGTCTTAAGGAACAATAGCACGAGTTTGACAGAAACATTCTAAAAACTCCTAGAGGGCGCAATGACTAGTCGATGCATCGTATCTATCTCTATCTTCTTTCCCACCAGTAATACTCAACCACCCTGTCCCCTTGCCCTGCTGAGAGTGGTGCTGAGAGAAGCAACCTGGGGAACTGCACGTGGCTGGGCCTCTCCATCCCACTTCAACACAATGTTGGGAATTTGGTGAAGATTTCCCCTTTTCGACCCCGGCAATATAAAAGTTCTGTCTTCTGATAAAGCTTTCCCCACTCTAACCACCATACACTTCTTCCTCCAGTGGAGAAGCTCTGCTAAGCACGGGAAAGTCCACAGAGGTCAATCACTGAGAGGAGCCAAGCAAGAATGAGCCACGTGCCTTGATTTCTAGAAACCATGCGTCATAGTGGGCTCCCAAAATGAGGGCCAAGCAAAGAAAAAGAGAAACAGCAGTCTCTATGCGCCCATTCTTCAAACAACAAGGGGTTGGGCACCATATATGTCAGGTAATGCTAGGGATGCGGAGGTGGAACAGCCAGACACGCCCCCTGCCCTCATGTGATTCACACTGTGACATGGAAGACAGACAGTGAACAAAGAAGGTAAGTGTGATGAGGTTTACAAAACACAAATGTTTGGTACCAGTAGCAGGGGGGCCTTCCAAAGCCCAGAGGGGGCAGTCATGGAGGCCACATTGAAAACGAGAGGTTTTGGCTGAGAGGTGAAAGGTCTGAAGGAGTTAGCCAGGCCAAGATGGGTGGGAAGAGCATTGCAGACAGAGGGAATAGCACATGTAAAGGCCTGAATTAATGAAGGGCATGCTATGGTTGAGACAATGAAAACTACATTATGTCCAGGGCATAAAGAACAAGGATGGTGGTTGACAACGGGCGGAGAGGGAGGCTGAGAGCCTCAGATCACTGAGAGTTTCAGAAGCCAGCTTCAAAATTTGGGGATTTATCCCATATGTGGTGACAAGGCATTGACAGATTTTAAGTAATAGAATGACATATGAGATTTATATTTTAATATGATCACTCACGTTACAGTATGGAGACTGGATAGGAAAGATGCTGGCAGAGAATGTTGGAGAACATTCCAGAGGCCTTCACTGTAGCCCAGGGAAGAGAGAGCAATGTTCTTTTTTTTATAAATCAGTGGCAGAGTATCTGATATTCACTTTTTAAAATTATTTCATATTAGATTCAGATGTACGGCATAGTGGTTAGACGTTTATACAATTTATGCAGCAACCCCTCTGATTAGTCTAGTGCCCACTTGACACCATACACGGTTGTTGCAACATTATTGACTAGATTCCAGATCAGGGGTGGGCAAACTGCGGCTCGTGAGCCACATACGGCTGTTTGGGTCCGTACATGTGGCTCTGAAGTAAAACTGAAAATGAAAATAAAACTATCATCGTTTCATTTATAAAATTTCTAAAGGATATTATTCACATAATGGGGATTTCATTTGTTTTATGGCTCTCAAATAATTTTTCAATTGTTGTGAGGGGCAGGATTGGCTCTTCCGTCTCAGAAGTTTGCCAACCCCTGGGCTAGATGACAGGGTGCTGAATGAGGACTGTGGTGATGGCTAGAGAAGAGTAAGTGACAGTAGCCATCAACGAAAGGTAGCTCGAAGCTAGTTAAGTAGAATGTGGTGATTGGTGACCAGGAGATTCAGGAATTTCAGAGGGTCCCGGGACTTTGAGAGAGGGAAGAAGTGAGGCTTAGATAGAAGAGTAAAGCACAGAGAATTTTGGATTTGACAGTATACATTTATTCAATTCAGGGCCGGCCGAATGGCTCAGTTGGTTAAGAGCTCGCTCAAGAGTGCAAGCTGAGCTCTGAGCAACGGAGGTTCGATGCCAGCCCGAGCTGAGTTGCCCTTGAGCTGCCAACAGGTGGCAGGAGGGCTCAGCTGAAAAAAAAAAACAAATAAAAAAAATTCCAGTCATTTATTCAATTCAAATATTCTCCGAACATCTGCAATGTGCCAGATTCTCTGCTGGGACCTGGGGATATAATATAATCAGACAGACAGGTCTCTGCTCTGTCTGTCTGACAAGGAGCTTACAGTCTTGGGGAAACAACTTAAAGAAGTAACTAATATGCTGTGTACAACTACATGTAATACTATTATGAGGTGAATTGTGCCCCCTAAAAAGATGTGTTGAAGTCCTAAAGCCCAGTACCTGTGAATGTGACCTTACTTGGGGACATAAAACCTTTGCAGCTGTAATCGAGATAAGATGAGTTCACTAGGGTGGTCCTTATGAGAAGAGACACACAGGGGACAAGCCTGTGGAGAGGAAGGCAGGTAGAGGAGGGATGTGTTTATAAGCCAAGGAACACCAATGACTGCAGACAACCACCAGGAAGCAGGAATAGGCAAGGAAGGATCCTCCCCTAGAGTCTTCAGAATGAGCATGGCTCTGCTCACACTTTGATTGCAGGTATCTGGCCTCCAGAACTGTAAGTACACATTTCTGTTGTTATAAGCCACCTAGTTTGTGGTAATTTTTTATAGCAGCCACTGGAAATTATTACTGCTACTATGATGGCGCACAGAAGGGGAGACTAATCCAAAGTTTAGGGTTTAGGAAGGGCTTCCCAGAAGAAATTACATTTAGGCACTGAGCCAGTGAGAGACAGGGGAGGTGTTGCAAGCAGTGAGCACAGCATGTGCACAGGCTCAGAGGTAGGAGAGAATGTGTTGGAAGAATTGGGGGAACCCTACACTGCTGAAGCACAAAGAGGGAAGCAGTAGAAATGAAACTGAAGCAGCAGGATCCAAGGTGTGAAAGAGCCCAAGGATGGATTAAATACGATGGTTACTATCACAGAAAGATAAAGAGCAACTTTCTTGGCAAGAGTTTTTGACTATTTTTTTTGTTTTTGAGGGCAGTGTCACTGGCCCTCATATGTGGGACAGAACCGGGGCTGCTGGCTTCCCAGGCCAGCGCTTAACCACCGCGCCTCTCGGTCGGCCCTCTTGGAAAGAGTTTTTGATTTGGGTTTGTATTGTTTGTTTGCCTCTGTTTTTTAAATGTTCAGGGGTTTTTTCAGTTTATTCTGGTGGCATAGGGTAGACAGGTTGGGATCCAGAGGTGTCTGTAGAAAAAGTATAGTTTTCTGTAGCAGTTTCCAGCAAAAGGGCAGAGAGTGCCAGGGAGACGAGAGGCAAGATAAGAGAGACGACAATAAGGAGCACCTGTGGTAGATGTGATCTAGGAACTTCAGACACTGTGATGTCTAGTAGCAAATTTTAATTTATCTTCCATCATACTCATAAAACTTCCATGGTGAACTTTATTCACCAACATAAAGCAAAAAATATGGCAGCCTTGTGCTAACCTAGCTGTACAGAAGGAAAGGGGGCTCGTGTCCATCTTTTGGGGCAAAATGGGCAATGCAAGGTTGAAAACACAGGAAGATTCAGGAGAGCCATCAAAGAGAAATGAAAGGTAAGAGTTCACAGAAAGAAGTGACAGGGAACAACTAGGACATGTGCAACCTGTCCAAGAACATCAAGAATACTCAGGAAGATTTGGGAAAGGTTACAATTTCCCATAGTCGGCTTGGAATAAAGGCACTGGTTATTATATTTGGATACTAAAGGGAAGGGCTACCTCCTAAGACTAGGGGCTTGGGGGCACTTCGGTTGCACTATGAAAATGACCGAAAAATCTGCAAGGAGAAAGCTGTAGTGAGGCAGCAGTCCAGATTCCACTCCTGATAAAACTTCCAAGTTTCTGGTAAGTTAAGAATGGGAAGGAAGAGATAAACCAACACACATCATTTAAGTATAGGCTAATAATAATAATGATAACTCTTACTGAGCAATTATTGTGTGCCAAGCACAGTTTAATGTATGTATTATTTCAGAAGCATATCTATTAACCACAGGAGCAGAGAATCTAAGAAACTTGTGCAAAGTCATAAAGTGTATAAACTCCATAGCAGACTGCTGGTATCCCTTCACATCCATTCTCTACTTCTTCCACAATAATCAAGTTTGAATTAGACTTGTGGCTACCCATCTGAAAGCTATATTTACCATTCTCCTTTGCAGGGAGGTATGGTTGTGCTAAAAAAAAAAAAAAAAAAAAAAAAGAACACAGCGGGCCTAAGATTGCTATCCTTAAAAACACCTGCTTACGGGCCAGCCGAGTAGCTCAGTTGGTTAAGAGCGCGAGCTCTGAGCAACAGGGTCGCAGGTTTGATTCTCACATGGGCCAGTGAGCTGTGCCCGAGTTGAGCTGTAGCTGAGCTGCAAACACATGGCAAGATGGCTCAGCTGGTGAGAGCAAGTGCTGGTTCGACTCCCACATAAGATGGTGGGCTGTGCCCACCCACAACTAAGATTCAACATGGCCCCTTCAGCTGAGCGACCAGGAGCTGCTAACGGGCGGCCGGATGACGACTGGACTTGGAGCTGAGCTAGCTGCACCCTCCACAACTAAGACTGAAGGAAAACAACTTGACTGTTCCCCTTCCCCAACTCCCCAACACTGTTCCCCTTCCCCAATTCCTCAATAAAAATCTTAAAAACAAAACAAAACATAAACAAAATCGCCTGCTGACAACCAAGGCCCTGACTAGCACCAGGGAACTTGAAGGGTAAACAGTTCTCAATACCAATATAGAACTTTCTCCAAATGAGAAGAATGCCTAAACTGTTTGTACAAACAATATGGTTTATACAAACCACCTGCTCTCCTTCTGAGACTCTGAAATTTTAATACTGTGAAGCACAGGGTGCCCAATAAAAACTATGGGCACTGAGTTGCTAATGAACTTCCTGGCAGACACGTGCTGTCACAACTCGTTCTTGGAGGAATTCAGAGTATCCTGTGTGACTTCACTGGAAGAAGACTCGTGGAAGCTCGTGCCTGGTTTCCTCCAGAATTCAGCCCACGAGTCTTTCCCTTTGCTGAGTTTGCTCTGTATCCTTTTGCTGTGATAAATCATAGCCTGTGACTCATATAACCTCTGTCCTGTGAGCACTCCTAGTAAATCACTGAATCCGAGGGTGGTGTTGGAAACCCCTGACACAGCAGCTAAGTTTTCCCCAATGAGACGTGAGTAAAATTGACGTAATTTTACTTTCACTTGCCCTAAAAGACATTACCTGCCTTCTATTTCTAGTCTTTCATGTTCCTGTGAATTAGAATAAAAATGTGGTGGTGAATCAGCTTCAATCAGGCAAAACAGAGTAATATCCATTAGCTGCAATGTCTAGTATGGTACACAGTAGCCACTTACGTGTGTTTAATTTTAAATTTAAATTCATTAAATTATATAAAACTAAAAATTAAGGCTCCCAATTTCACATGTACTATTGGCTATCATATTGGACAGCACAGATACAATACATTTCCATCACTGCATTAATTTCTACTGGACAGCCCTACCGTGAAGAATAATGGAGCAAAGAGATGAATGGAACCTCAATCGCTAAATGGCCTCATGTAGCTGAACACACTCATCAACCTGGGCCAACAACAATCACTGGACTGTTAGATAATAAAGAAATATACTTTTATCTAATTTAAGCAACTATTTGGGGGGATATCTTTGTTACAGCAGCTTAGCCTATACTCTAACTAATATACCTCCCAATTTATTTTGAACCAAGGATAAGAAACATGTAAAAGCGAAATAGCCATGCAGGACAGGAGCAGATTCCGAATATCTTAGGAGCACAGCTTTCCTTGATGTCCAGGTCTTTAATCAGGATATACACCTGTTGATAGCATTGTCCACACAGGGTAGGGGCTCCCAGCATCTGGAAAAGCTCAATTCTTGCTCTACCAATGTCTTTTGTATCATCATTCAGGAAGAATTTACACAATCTATGTACTTCCTTTTAATGTAAACATTCAATGCTGTAAATTTCCCCCTTAGTCCTGCTTTAGCTTTGTCTCACAAAGTTTCATATGCTACATTTTCATTTTCATTCAGTTCAATGTATTTTTTTTTTCACTTGAAACTTCTTTGCTCCATGGATTATTTAGAAATTTGTTGTTTAGTTTCCCAGTTCTTGGAGATTTTTCCATTATCTTTCTGATATCCATTACTAGTTTGATTCTATTGTGGTCAGAAAACATACTTCATATGAGTTCAATTCTTTTAAAGTTGTTGAAGTTTTTTTATGGCCCAGGATATGGTCTATCTTGTATATGTACCATGCATGGGTTCTTGAAAAGAATACATATTGTTGTTTTTAGATCAAGCGTTTCATATGTCCATTAGACCCTGTTGGTATCAACAGGTGTTGTTGAGCTCTTCTATATTCCTGATGATTTTGTCTCTAATTTTTCTACTGATTGTTGAGAGATAGGTATTGACACCATCAACTAGAACTGTGGATTTATTTTCCTTTTCAATTCTATCAGTTTTTGCTTCATGTATTTTTTAAGTTCTGTTACATGGTGAACACACCCTTAGAATTGCTATGTTTCCTTGGTAGATTGATCATTATTTAGTATGCCTCTCCCCTTAGTTATTTTCTTTTCTCTAAGTCTATTTTATCTATTAATATAGCCATTTATGCTTTCTTTTGTTTAATCTTTGCATAGTATATTTTTTTTATCCTTTTACTTTAGACTCACATATATCATTTTATTTGAAGTGAGTTTCTTGTACAATATATAGTTGGGTCACTTCTTATAATCTACTGTGCCAATCTCTGTCTGTTAATTGGTATGCTTAAACCATTTATATTTAATGTAATTGTTGATATAAGCCTTAAATCTGTCATTTTGCTTTTTATGTTTGATCTTTCTGTACTTTTATTTCTCTGTTTGCTTTTTCCTGCCTTCCAGTATTTATTTAGATTCCATTTTGATTTTGCTATAATGTTTTTTGCATTTTTTTTGAGGGGAGTGTCACTGACCCTCATATGTGGGACCCAAACCAGGGCTGCTGGTGTCCCAAGCCAGCTCTTAACCACCGTGCCACTTGGCCAGCCCTACTATAATGTTTTTAAGTGTTTCTCTTTGTAGCTTTTTAGTGTATTAAAACTCTTTGAGTGCTTTCTCTAGGCATTTATTACATTATATATACATAACTTATCAAGAGTCCACTGGTGTCAGTTCAAGTGAAGTGTAAAAGCTACCTTTGTTTACATTCCTTTACTCTCCCCCATTTATAATATCATTGTCATATTTCCTCTCCATGCATTGAGAACATTAGACTGTTACAATTTTTGCTTCAGTAATCAAACATAATTTAGAAAACTCAAGAGTAGAAGGACAGTCTATTATGTTCATCCATTATTTTTCTCTTTCTATATTTTTTCTTTTTTCTAGATGTTCGATTTTTCCTTTTTTTACCGTTTCTGTTTTGTTTAAAGAACTTCCTTTAGCCATTCTTTTAGTATAGTTCTGCTGGCAATAAATTTTCTTAGTTTTCCATCATCTGAGAATGTCTTCATTTCCTTTTAATTCCTGAAGGGTATTTTCACTGGATATAGAACTCTAGGTTCAGAGTTTGTTTCTATTAGCACTTGAAAAATGCATCACTCCCTTCCAGCCTCTATGGTTTCTGATGAGAAATCTGTCATTCATATTCAGTTTTTTTCCTACAGGTAACAGGTAATGTATCACTTCTCTCTAGCTGCTTTCAAGAGTTTTCTTTGACTTTAGTGTTCAGGTGGGAAAAGAAGTCAGGTCCTCCATTTGTCCTCAGTTGACACTCGGGGCAGGAGGGGCTTCTTGTTACTACTAGGCAAGGGTGAAAATTTCCCACTAGGCCTCCACTGATACCATGCTGGCTGGAGAGGGGTGCCTCATTACTGCTCCCCATTTAGACTCCACTGACATGGTGAGGGAAAGAGGTGGCCTTGTTATCAGTGAGTATTGGTGAAAGTTCTAACTCTCCATTAGGCCCCCTCTGATATCATCCTAGTAGGGAGGGGAAGGGCCAACTCCTGACCATCAGACAGAAGTGGGAGTTCAGGCTCTGCCTGTGGCCCACTGGCACTACAAGCGCTGGGCATGGGGAGGGGTAGTGGTTCGTTATTCCCTTGCAGGGTTGAAAGTGCCACATCTTCACTTAACCTTCTCTGATACCACCCCAGTGGGGGCATTAGGGGGCCTCATTGTAGCCTCATGAAGGTAGAAGTCTAGGCTCTTTACTTGGTCTCAGCTAGAGGCAGGGTAGTGGGGCCATAGGGTTTTTTCCTGTGATATTTAGCTGGAGTCTAGCGGTTATTATCTAAAAGTTTTCTTCATTGTGAGACTGTCCCTTCTGCATTATGAGACGGTCCTTCCGCTAGAGAGATCAAGCTTTTCTTGGGACTTTTGTCTGCACCCTTGGGCATTTTCTGGGTTGCTGTCTTCTCTAGTATTGAGTCTTAAACACATGAGGAAAAAGAACACCCAGAAAATTCACTACCATGTCATCCCTCAAATTCTGAGGTTCTAGCCGACCTGCCTCTTCTCCCTAGAGCCTCGTGTTTGTTTTATATATAATGCCCAGGGCTTTAGTTCTAGTTAGTTGGGAAGAATAGGGGAAAGTATATCTGTTGCATCTTCCTGGGAGTAGGTGTGCTTCCTTTTAAGGGAATGTGTATTCATATCAAGTACTTAACCCAAAATTTGCAAGGCCACACCTTCATTATGCAGAGTCCATGACAGTCAGCCATCTCTCATTATTGCCAGCTTTCCACTTCCCCACAGGGACATAAGGAAATAATATTCATAAAGGAATCATCAGCTTCTGAGGGGACTATCCAGGATCTTTAGATTAGAGCAACAAGTCCTGGGAGTGGCAATAGCCCAGAGAAGCGAGGTATATAATCTGTTCACATAGGTCATGTTTCTTTATTGAGAACTAATTCTAAGACAATTGGTAACTGGAGGGCTGATATAAGGCAGAAATTGTATAGGTTCATATATGACCTCTTCTAGGCATTTTGAAGCCACCAGGGACGAGATTTCTCATAATTAAAGAGAAAACCTTAACAGTATATAAAATTCTAGAAAAGAAAAAAAAGGCCAAAATCCTTTCTATAAGTACTGGCTGATTTAGTGACTTCAAGAACCTCAACATTTTCTACCACATTAATCATTTGAGGGAACTGAGAGTGTAGATGACAGAACTGCAAAACCATTTCCCCTGTGTTAAAAAGAAATTTAATAAAGAGATACATCTGGGTCAGATTAGATTTTTATTTTGATACTAATCTCTGTTAGCAGTAAATATTCTCAGGGATTTATGCCTCAGTTTAAAGCTGCAAAGAATCTACTACATCATGCTGAATGCAAATGCACATGATATTTAACTATGCTACTGGCTTTTTTTAAAATTAGAATTATTATTGATTTGTGTTCCACTGATTATAAAATTATAAAATTATAAAATTTTAAGTAGTGTGCTCCTAACCCTATTTTCCCCAGAAGCATGATTTTGCAGAATACGAGTTTTTGTCAGTAATGTATAAATGGTGTTATAGCAGAAATGTCCCAGGGTCTACAGAGAGGCCCAGTTAACGTCCACTTAATGGCAGAGAAAAAGAGCTGAAAGAGAAGCCACACACATTGTCAACCCTCTGCATCCAAGCCTAGGAAACGGGGGGTAAAAGGGGTTGCCAATAAGGAAGAATGGATGAGCAAAGTCTGAGAAACTGAAAGGTAAATACTTTAGCCCTTATCCTCCACTCAGGTTCAGGATTTCTGAAAGCCAGGCAGGATAATGGAAGAGTCTTCTCTGGAGAACTTGATAAAAGAGTAAAGATGCAAAACTACTAATTCAGTATTAGTACAAATGATTCACCCATTACTTTGTGAAGTTCAAGAATGAAAAGCCCTGCATACACATGGTCAAACTTCCAATCAGCTTTTTAGTTTTTAACTCTTTAATATGAGCAAACAACCAAGACTACAGATCTAAGGAAACCAAAAAAAAAAAAAAAGCAATCTGGAGGAAACAGATACTATTCAGTGAAGAAAACTTCAAAAATATTATTAATATCCTCAGAAAGATAAGAAAGAACATAGCATCCATGAAACAAGAATGGGAGGCTATAAAAAAAGAGACCATCCCATGAAATAAAAGGAACTAAAACATAAAAATTTTAAAAGGCAACCAACCTATGAGATGTAACATCCAAAACAAACAAATAAATAGGAATTACAGAAAGAGAAGACAGAGAAAATGGTGGAGTGAAAGTCAACAAAATAATTCAAAAAAATTTTCCGGGATGAAAAGATGCACATTTCCAATTTGGAACTGCCACTGAAAGCATAGCACAATGAATATTTTTTTTTTAATCTCATATAAAAGAAACAAAAAACCCACATCAAGTCATATTCTTGTGAAATTTCAGAACTCTGGGGACAAACAGAAGACAGTGCATGCTTTGAAAAGGAAAAAACAGGTCACATACAATAAAACAGGAAACAGATGGCTTTAGTTTTCTCAATAGCAACACTAGAAGCAAAACTGAAGAAGAAAAAGCAATGGAGCAATGTCTTCAACATTCCTCTAAATACAGCCAAACAATTAATCAAGTATGAAGAAAGAATGAAGATATTTTTAGATACTCCAGGTCTGCAAAAATTTACATCCCACACAATATTTTGTAAGAAACTACTGAATGTCAAGCTTCACAAAAACAAGAGCATAAACCAAGAAAAGAAAAGACATGGAGGAGAAAAAAGGCAAAATTGAAGGTAATCTCAAGGTGGAATGACGAAGGGAGATCTTGGGTTAATAACTGTGCACCAAGTTTAGATGACAATAGTCCAGATTGAAGCAGTGTCACCGGGATAGCCATGAAGAAGAGCTGTCATCTTTCAGATACCTGCTGCCTTGCACTGCCTTTGTAATGGAGGACAGAATGCATAGTGAGCCAGGCTCACAGTATTATCTATATTTAGCCTATCTTGGCCATATGCTTATTAATTAAGCTCCCTCTTTCTTCTCCACATCCTACAACCTGGATTGACTGAAGATATGTAGAGTGTAGCTTCTAGCCAATGTATCTCAGTCTTTAGCATGTATCAAAATCACTGGAGGGCTTGTTAAAACACAGACTGTTAGGCCCAAACCCCAGAGATCCTATTTAGCAGATCTGAACTGGGACCTGGGAATTTCTTGCAATTTCCCAGATACTAGTGCTACTGGCCAAGGAACCATTCTTTGAGAACCACTGTTCTTTTATCTCCCTTTGAGTGCTGGGGATGGTCATGGTGAACTGGGAACAGAAAACTCAGAATCTCTCCACCTAGTTTTTCTCTGGACAACCCTGGCCCCAATTCCTGGCCTGACGATGTTTTGACTTTCCCAGGACTCATTCAAGACTTTGCCCACAGACTTCTCCAGAAAGACATCTTGTAAATCATGTCCATGAGGCTGTCCAGTCTTTTTCTCCCAGAAGCTTTCTTCTAACAATGGCAAGTTTAATCTATTCAGCTAGGTTTGTATTGCATTCATGTTTTTATGTATGTTCATGCATGCGCCCATACATAGGTGATTTTAAAAATTGTTTTTAAGTGAGAAAATTATGAACACAGAAGTTGGCAAATGGTTAGCACCAGAGGAAACATGGTGTGAGCAGGACAGGACAAACAGAGGATTTCTAAGATATTGAAATATTCTATGAGTATGTATATATGGATGTTCTTTTTGTTTTTAAGTCTTTAAAGACTAATAAGACATATATCTTATTTATTCTTCTATATGAATTACGCAGTTCATTATTTTTTAAAAACAGGAAATAATACCTTCCTATTAAACAGTCCCTCTCCAGAAAAAAAAAAAAAAAAGCCAAGAGGGAGAGAAAAAAAAATAGTCAAGAGGGAGAGAAGGCAATAACAGATTTCATGATAGGATGCTTGAGACAATAAACCCAAATCGGGGTTCAGATTGTCCCCGTTCATGACCCCACCCATTCCCTTCATCTGGTGGTCAGCCCATTCAAAGATATGTAATAATCAATTTTTATATATATAAATTGATAAAAACAGCAAGAAAAGCAAAAAGAAATGTCAGCAAAGAATTAATAAAGAACAGACATCACAAGAGGAACTACCCAAAGACTGCTGTTGCTGGAGTGGCTGAGTAGAATGGCCCATACTGATAAAACTTGTTGAAAATCATTCATCAAGTGTCCAGGGATATGGGCAGGAACTCATCTAACTTCCCTGAGCAAAGAGTAGAACAAAAGATTTACCAAGGCCTTTGAAGGTAGAGGAAAAAGAAAGTAGCACTAAGGTAAAATAGCCTGTAGTAGATCTCCTAGGGGGTTGCCTGCCTCATCTCCAGAGGCTGCCAGGCTTGAGTGAGTTGGGCGCTCAACTGTATCGTCTGGACTAGAAGATGCTACCCCTGGCTATAGCTGATTGGTCCAAGGATAAATTCAGACAATGGTTCCAGCCAGCCCTACCCAATTCTCCAGAAATGAAATTGAAACAAGGGGTTTGTTTTTTTTTGGAGCAGAGACATTGATGGTGGAGTTCTACAATCTCCTGCTACTGAATCCCCAGTTCCTATCCTTCCCAGCATTTGACTGGCCTTCAGTTTCTTAGATGAATGAGATAATCCTGTGTCCATCCAATACATTTCCTTTTTGCTTAACTTTGCCAGAATCTGTTTTGTTACGACCTAAAGAATCTTAATTCATGCAGACTTGTAACTACTTTCAGGGGAAACCTCCCAGAATCTGACTTCTAAATACTTGAGTTAATTTATTTTTTCAAAAATAGTCTCTGTCAAGCACTTAGGATTCCTGGAAGCAGTATGACACATACTGTTCTCTTTATAATGAACTCATGTTCCCCTGAAGAGAAAGCAAGTCAGCTACACAGCAGGCCTCAGGGGTAATGGCCTGATAACACAGTTCATGTCTGATCACCTAAACACTCAGAGGTACATCGGGATTGGCATCCAGACAAGTGTCCTCTATTACACAGGGGAAGCATTCCCAGAAACCAGGTGAATCACCCAATCCAACTTGCTTGCTTATATCAATTCTATCGTTACTGTTTTTTGTTTTGTTTTTTTGTAAGAATATTATAATTTTAATGTGAAATTTTAAAAAATAGAATACAAATAGAAAGCCCACTTTCTTTAATGTTGTACAAAAACGTATGAGTAGAAATAAAAGCAAATTAAACATTATCACATGTGTTTACACCAATATCTAGTTCTCCATATTAACTTTACTGTACAAACAATAGAAAGCAGGTGGCAATCTAGGGGTAGAGAAAGAGATAAAACCAGAAAGCTTTTCTACCACATTTATTCTACACGGTGTAGAACTGTGCTCACAGAGATGGCTTCTTTTACTTCTGCACTGTGCAGGGATTCAGTTGTATATAAAATTGAACCTGCTCAAAAGCTGAGGGAGACTAGAAATGATGGGTCCATATCCTGGTGCATTGTCATACAATTCAAACAATGGTGCAGCTACCAGCTTGTAATTTTTAGGGACTGCAAACAAATCTTTCTCCTGAAGTTGAACCAAAAACAACTTCTCATGTTCCTTAGGTTTTGTAATATGTGCAGGAATATAGGGATATTGAGGAGGTTCAAAATTTGGTCTCCACCAGTTCCCGATGCAATCATCAATGACCCGGCCTTACAGGACTCCATCGTGACAACCCAGTATCTCTGTCATTAAGCGTTTTAGTCCTTCAACTTCATCTTCTCCTGGATTAAGTTCACCACCAGGTAATTTGAAGAAAGTTGTTCCCAGCTGTAGCAGTAACACATGGGGTAGCCGGTGCTCATGTACAATCAGAACCCCTTCTACAGTCCTCCTCGTTCCAATTTTATCAAATTCCTCCCTCATGCGCTGAAATCTGGCTGCCACAGAGCTGTCCTTCTCATAGTGGGGCTCTTTTGCACCAAAAGCATAATTGGTAAGAGGATACAGGTTGATGGTGTGCTCCAAGGCTAACAGCTTGGTCTGCTGGATGTACTTGTTGCCAAACTGGTTGACACCTCGGGGCCAACCGGTCTGTGAGCGATTTGGCGGCACCACAGACACGCTGGCGAGTTCAGGTTCTGGCGGCGAACGGAAAAGGGGAGGCAGGGAGTCCCAGTGCCAACAATGGTTATCTTCCTTCCACTCAGCAGCCGCTGCCGGCCATTAACATGAGAAGGTAACTCTATCGTTACTGTTAATGTTTTCTTTTTGTTACAGGAGTGGAATAGATAAAATAATACATAGTAAGTAGTGTTCATAATTAGCTAGTTGAATACTTAGTTTTCAGATATTATACTGTATTGATATATTAACATAACCCACAAAATATCTAAATCAGTAGTTGTCCTCAGTAATTCAGCATTTGGGCAGTTTAGAAACTTAGATTTTTTTGTTTTAAGAAATGCTCTCTCCAAATTCTTAAGTCCCCAATGTACACTGACTAGGGATTAAGGGATTAGTATATATGAATCCCCCCAAAATCCATCTCTGTCTCACACACACACACACACACACACACACACACACACCCCTTTAGCAGCTTACTCCTCTAAGTGTTACACCTCTCAAAATGGGATCCCACAAGAGGAAGATGAAAACAATATACTCTAATAACAATAACAGATGTTTCCTGAGTGCTCATTCTAAAGCCCAGCGCCATGCTAAGCATTTCTCAGTCATCACTTTATTTTATCCTTCCAACACTCTATGAGGTAAATGTTAATATTATCATTTACTGGGTGAGAAAAATAAAAAAATAAAGAAGCCCAGTAACTTGCCCAAAGTCACACAGCTTGTCAGTGGTAAAGCTGGACCTCAAGCCTAGGACCATGGCTAGTAAGTGTCAGAGCTAAAATTCTGACTTTGCCCTAATATCAAGGTCATCTCTTTTCCTGCCATAGGATTAACCACTCCCAGGATGACCAAGCAAGAATCACAATTACCTTCAGAGAAAATACCTCCCCATCACAAAAAAACCATCAAAATCCCTATTTTGTCCTTTAAATTAAAAAAATCTTCATCCTTGATGTGAGAAAATTATAAGAATGGTATTGAGAAAAAAGTTAGCAAGGCCTTGTAAAAGATACCAAAGTTTACATATAAAGGCTTCTACCAGTTTTTCCAACTCCCATGTCTTATGTGGCCAGTTCGGCAGGACAACATATTCAGAACTATCCTCTGTGAGCTGGTTCATAGCTCCGTCATCCAGAACATCTGGAGATCCAGTGAACAGATGTGAAGACCTAACATTCTGTTTAGCTCAGGTGAAAACACACCTTTCACCTCACAAATCCATCCTACAGCTTTTATAGATATATACACACAAAGAGATTAATTTAGTGCATCTTCCTAAACTGAAACCACCTCAGCAAGAGCACCTTGCCACATGATGTCCAATGCCACCTGAGGTCTGGAAGCCTTGAGTCTTTCCTGCTGCTGTGTCTAGGAGATGAAGCAGGAATGGCTGGAATAACCTGCACTCTCGGCACCATTCATCTCCAAGTGACATTACATCTGGCTCAGAAACTTACAAACACAGAGATGAAATATTCATGAGCGTAAACAAGTGCATACAATAGCTCCAGGATGCACCTTTGTTTAAACGCAGGATGTCAGTCCTGATTTTTCCACCCATGTCCCTAAGTTTATCCAATGGATCTGTCTTCTCTGGCCACTTATGTTTCAGCTCAAGCTAAAGCTCTGCCTATGTCATTCTAGCCATCTAGTAAGCAGGTGTCCTTAATTCAGTTTCTTTATTTAATCAGTTTGATTTCACTAATCTTTAGCCCCTTGTAATCTGAAAATTTATTTAGGGGTTATTAAAAAGATAACAGCATACGGGCCAGCCAAGTGGCTCATTGGTAAGAGTTGGCTTGGGAGCACCAGCTCTGAGCAGCAGAGTTGCTGGTTCAGTTCCCACATGGGCCAGTGATACTGTGCCCTCTACAGCTAAGATGGTGAACAACACTCGACCTGGAGCTGGGCTTCTGTGAGTCGCCCGCAATAGCATAGCTGTTGTCCCTGCTGCAGTGGGCTGCCGTGAGCTACCATGAGTAGCCAGCAGCAAGCGTGAGCTGCCATGAGCAGCCGTGAGCAGCCGTCCGAAGGCCAGCGACCGAATGCCTCACCCGGGAAGAGCGCAATGATAATATCAACATGGGCCAGTGAAGCAACGTCCTCCACAATTAGACTGAATAACAAAAGGACAGCAACTTGTCTGTTCCCCTTCCCCGATTACCCAATGCTGTTCCCCTCCCCCAGGTCCCCAATAAAATCTTTAAAAAAAATAAAATAAAATAACAGCATATGTAAAAACCAATCAGGTGCAGCCAGAGTCAATCATACATTTATTTAACAAACATATATAGTGAGTTCCTGCTAATGTGCTAGGCACTGTTTCCGGTGCTAAGGACAAAACAGTGAGCAAACCTGACAAAAGTCTCTAACCTCACTGAACTTAACTGAACTTTTTTTAAGGGAGAAAAGTTAAACATAAATAAAATAAGTGAACAAACTATATGGCATTTTAGAAGGTGTAAGTGGTATGGAAATAAGTAAAGCAGTGAAGAAAGGTAGGAAGTAGATAGAGCTGGGCTGCCATGTGAAAGAGACTGGGTCAAGGAAGGCATCACAAAAAAGTAACTTGGAGGAGGTCAAGGAAAAGGCAACCAGCTACCTGAGGGAAGAGTGTTCCAGAGCAGCTGGAGCAGAGCATGGAGGAGAATAGAATAGTAGGAAATGAGGCCTTATGGGAAGGAGGAAAGACAGAAGAGCATGACCACTACACACGCTTGTACAAGTTGTTCACTCTACAAAGGTACCAGGCCAAGGGGTTAAGTAGGTGCTAAAATCAAGCCCATATCTGCTTGCCAAGCCTTGCATCCTGGTGCAGGTTGTGTCCACCTGGAGAAAGGAGAGCCTTTTTTCTAATTCACAAGAGACATGCATGGCAAGAACTGGCCCTTGGAAGGAGTGGGTCAAAGAGCATCAAAGTTTTTGAGAAAAAAGGAGAAATCTGACTTATGTTTTAAGAGGATAGCTCTAGCTCCTGTGTTCAGAATAAATTTTGAGGGTATTGGTGGGGGTGTCCAGGGTGGAAGCAGGGAGACCAGAGTGGAGGACAATCTAATAAACCAAGTGCATGGTGATGGCGGCTTGGACTATGGTGACAGTAGTGGACGAGGTGAGAAATGGCTGGGTTCTCGATGCATTCTTAGAGAAGAGCCCTCAGTATTTGCTGACAAACAGATGTAGGATAATGGGAAAAGTCAAGGATAACTCCAAAGTTTTGGGCGGGAGCAAATGGAAGGATGAGATTGCCATTGAATGAGATGGGAAGCCTACAGGAGAAACAGTTTTGAGGGAAAGATGAGTTCCATTCTGAACATGACATATTTGAGGTGCCTTTTAGAGAGCCACATGGTGACAGTGGAGGACCTAACTGATATGTAAGCCTGTAGTTCAGTGTAGATGACCAGACTGAAGAAATAAATGTGAGCACTGTAAGCCCCATGGATGGTAAGTAAGTTATGAAGCTGAGAGAGATCACCATCAGAGACAGACGAGCAACAAGAACCAAGGGCTGTGCTGTGGGGCTCTCCAATACTTAGAGACGGAGCAGAAAAGAGGGAACCAGCAAAGGTGACTGTGATGGAGCAGCCAGTGTGACAGGATGAAACCATTGTGATGCCCAGAAGCCAAGAGAAGAAAATGTTTCCTGAAGGGAGATGTCATCAGCTGTGCCAGAAGCTACTGAAAGGTCTAGCAGGGCATAGTCTGAGAAATAAGACTTAGCAATGGGGAGGTTTGGGAGCATTCTAGAGAAGTATTCACAACCTGAACACCTTTATTTCAAAAAAAGATTAAAAA
Source organism: Aselliscus stoliczkanus (assembly GCA_033961575.1). Lineage (NCBI taxonomy): Eukaryota > Metazoa > Chordata > Mammalia > Chiroptera > Hipposideridae > Aselliscus > Aselliscus stoliczkanus. Next base: position 17,920,882 of record CM066740.1, on the reverse strand, counting down.
CAAATATCCAACTTAAGAAGCTAGAAACATAAATTTTAAAAAATAGGGAAAAAACATTTTTCTAACATCATAATTAATCAAAAAGGGAAAAAACAAACCCACTACAACCCCAGGATTGATAATTCCAAGCATTGGTTCTGTAAAAAGACCAATAAATGAGTAAATAAGGCTCTGGCAAGACAGAACAAGAAACAGGACACACACACACACACACACACACACACACACACACACACATACACACACACCACTTAATGTTGAGAAAGTGAACATCATTCTAGTTTCAAAGATTTAAACACAGTAAGAAAATATGTCATGTACAACTTCAGGCTAATAATATTATTACCAAGAAAATAGATTCTGTTCTGGAAATTAGATATTACCAAAAATAACTTGAAGAAAGGGGGGAAAGAAACAGCTCAAGAACAATTGAGTGGTTATTAAAGACAGATGTCTTCAGAAACACCAAGCATAGGTGATTTCAAGGCCAAAATTATTTTATTAAAACTGAAGAAACACATAGTTCCTAAGTTATTTCAAAAAACGGAAAAATATGCAGGATAGAATAATCTTGATAGCAAAGCTTGACAAAGATAACGTAAAAAATAAAAAATGCGAAAAGTTCTTGTGCCCAAGGAGATTGTGTTGGGGGAAAGAGGCTCAGACAGATTAACAAATAAACATATAATATGCCACCAAGTGTTTACAAATGCTGTGAATTAAAATTAAAAAAAAGAAAAAGGCATTTTCACATAAGAATAAAGATTAAACCTTAGCAAAATGAATTTACACTATTAAAAATAATAACACATTAGGCCAGCAGAGTGGCACGTTGGTTAAGAGCTGGCTTGGGACTCCAGCGGCCCCAGTTTGGATCCCACATAAGAGGGCCAGTGACACTGCCCTCTACAGCTAAGATGGTGAACAACAGCTCCACCTGGAGCTGGGCTGCTGTAAGTCCCTGGGATGGCATAGCTGCAGCCCCTGCTGCAGTGGCCTGCCATAGGCTACAGTGAGTGGCCGGCAGCCAATGTGAGCAGCTAGCAGCCAGCGTGAGCTGCCAAGAGCTGCTGTGAGTGGCCATCCAGAGGCTGACAACCGATCTGCCTCACCCGAGAAGAGCACAATGATGACACCAACATGGGCCAGTGAAGCAATGTAGAACACAACTAGACTGAAGAACAAAAGGACAGCAACTTGTCTGTTCCCCTTCCCCGGTTCCCCAATGCTGTTCCCCTCCCCCAAAATAAAATAATAGTAATAATAACACATTACAAACAAGTACTGTTTATTCCAGGAATGTAAAGATGATGAAATATTATGAAACCTGTCAATAACACTTCTTTCCTTAATAGGTTAAAGAAACATTATATAATCATCTCGATAGATTCTAGAAAAGACTTGACAAAATTCAACATTCTTTCAGGGGAAAAAAAGGAGGAAAGGGAAAAAAAAAGAGAAATTTATAGAATTACAAATAGAAAAATACACTTACCTTTAATGGCATTTTTCAGCAATAAGAACAAAAAAAAATTATATAAACTTTTAAAAAAGCAACTTGGCAGCAATTATTAACATTTAAACTGTCATATCATTTGATTGATGAATCTATTGCCATGAAGTTATTCTCTAGTAATATTTACATGCACTTCCAAAGGTACAGAGAAAGACATTCATTAAAAAATTCTCTAAAATAGTAAAAAGTGTCTACCAATTAGGGGAATATTAAACAAATTGCAGTCCATCCTATACTTTCATTACAGAGTGAGATAACTCTTTATATTCTCACTTGGCCAGAGGTACCAAATAACAGGAAGTGAAGAAATAAAATGCAGAATAATGTGCATTGCATGATGCTATTTTGTTTAAAATGTGTATGCTCCTCTCTGTGTGTGTGTGTGTGTGTGTGTGTGTGTGTGTGTGAGTTAAAAAGGCTATACACCAAGTATACAGCTAAACACCAGCCATGGTTACCTCTGAGGCATACAGATATGGATATATTTTCTCTATTTTATTCATTTATTCAAAGAATATTTATTGAAAGCTTACATTGGCCCACCCAACAAGTGATAGTTCTAAATTATCTGATTTTTTTTGTCTGCATTAATTTAGGGCTGGAGGAAAATATTTTATTTTATTCCTTTTCTGAGAAGTAACAGATGCATAAGGTACATAATTCAAGGCACAGAAGGGTAAGGAATGAAGACCCTCACTCCTCATCAGGCCTCAGGCTATGAATCCACCCACCCAGAGGCATCCCCTGCGACCAGCTGCTCACACATGCTCCCAGACATACTTCACACACACAGGAGCATGAGTGTATTGACAGGGCATTCACTCCTCCTTAGGTGGGGCAGATTTCTTTTTTCTGTATGTCAGTATGTGAGGGCCAGAAAGCTAAGGTGCTGAACACGAAGCACCAGCCTGCAGAGGAATCATTCATTAGAATATGCCTCTTGATTGTCTCATTAGTCAGTCTCAGCCATACATCATCATCAGTAAAAGGACCCTTCTGCAAACCACCCTGTAACTCCTAAACTCCTACGGGGGTAGTGGGGCAGTTGCTCAGCAGCAGGGAAGAGGAGGGGACGCAGCTTTGCAAACAGCTCGCACTCATTCCTCCTCCTCAACTCACCCCAAGAGGCATCTTGGTGCTGCCAGTTACCACCTATGTAACTCCGGAATCTATGTGCCTTACAGCATCACAAATAAGATACAACACAAAGGGCTGGCCAAGTGGCTCAGTTGCTTAAGAGCTCGCTCAAGAGTGAGAGCTGAGCTCTGAGCAACAGCAGTTCGATGCCCAGCCTGAGCTGAGCTGCTGCTGAGCTGCCAACAGGTGGCAAGATGGTTCAGCTAAAAAAAATAATAATAATAAGATACCACACAAAAAACTACAACAAACTCAACAGCAACAAAACAAGCAATTCAATTCAAAAATGGGCAAAGGACGGGACTAGACATTTCTCCAAAGGAGATACACAAATGACCTACAAGCACATGAAGAGATGTTCAGCATCACTAGCCATTAGGGAAATATAAATCAAAACCACAATGAGATACCATATCACATTCATCAAGAGGGCTACTATCAAGAAACGGAAAATAACAAGTGTTGGTGAGGATCTGGAGAAAGTGGACCCCTTATGCATTGCTGGTGGAAATGTAAAATGGTTCAGCCACTGTGGAAAACAGTTTGGCAGCTCTTCAAAAAGTTAAACATAGAATTACCATATGATCCAACAATTCCGAAACTCTTAGGTATATACTCAAAAGAACTGAAAGCAGGGACTCAAATACTTGTACACTCATGTTCATCACAGCATTATTCACAGTATCCACAAGGTGGAAATAACTCAAGTGTCCATTAATAGATGAATTGATTAAAAAAAATATGGCATGTATATTTATGTACATAAGTACACACACACACACACACACACGCAAGATCTGACAATGAAGTTCACAAACTTGTCGCAACGATGTTGCTAACCTTTTTTGATATTAGAGGGATTATTCATTATGAATTTGTACCAACTGGACAAACAGTTAACCAAGGTTACTATTTGGAAGTGCTGAAAAGGCTGCGGGAAAAAGTTAGATGACCTGAGCTTTTCACCAATTCATGGCTCTTGTATCACAACAATGCGCCAGCTGACACAGCACTGTCTGTGAGGGAGATTTTAGCCAGTAAACAGATAATTGTATTGGAACACCCTCCCTACTCACCTCAACTGGCCCCCAATAACGTCTGTCTTTACAAAGATAAAAGAAATATTGAAAGGAAGACATTTTGATGACAGTCAGGATATCAAGGGTAATACGATGACAGCTCTGATGGCCATTCCAGGAAGAGTTCCAAATTGCTTTGAAGGGTGGACTAGGTGCTGGCGTTGGTGCATAGTTCCCAAGGGGAGTACTTTGAGGGAGACCATAGTGATATTCAGCAATGAGGTATGTAGCACTTTTTCTAGGGTGAGTTCACGAACTTAATTGTCAGTACTCGTGCGCGCGCGCGCGCACGTGTGTGTGTGTGTACACAGAGGGTGCCAAAAAAATGTATACACATTTTAAGAAAGGAAAAAACTGTATTAAAATGTAATACTCAATATATACCAATAACAAAAGATGAATATGTCATGTGTGTATATACATATATATGGTTAAAGAGGTAAATTTTATGTTATATATATTTTACCACAATTTTAATAGAATACACACGCTGAGAACACCAGAGTGATCAGAACGACGGTGTTTTGTTAACTAAATTTTTCAGCAAAGTTCGAGTTGAGCAGAAAACTTTTTTATTTCACCTCGAATTGAAAATCTTTCTTGGGCCGGCCGAGTGGCGCATTGGTTAAGAGCTGGCTTGGGATGCCAGCGATCCTGGTTCAGATCCCACATATGAGGGCCAGTGACACTGCCCTCTACAGCTAAGATGGTGAACAACAGTTCCACCTGGAGCTGAGCCGCTGTGAGTCCCTGGGATGGCATAGCTGCAGCACCTGCTGCAGTGGGCTGCCATAGGCTACAGTGAGTGGCCGGCAGCCAGTGTGAGTGGCCGGCAGCCGGTGTGAGCTGCCAAGAGCCACGGTGAGCGACCATCCAGAGGCTGGTGACTGATCTGCCTCATTCGGGAAGAGCGCATTGACAATACCAACATGGGCCAGTGAAGCAACGCCCTCCACAACTAGACTGAAGAACAAAAGGACAGCAACTTGTCTGTTCCCCAACGCTGTTCCCCTCCCCCAATTTCCCAATAAAATCTTTAAAAAAAAAAAAAAGAAAAATCTTTCTTAAACTTATGATGTCACTTTTCTCCTGATGACCCCAAGCAACTGAGAACCTTCAGGCCAACACCAGTGATCTCTGCACAAGCCTGCAGTAAATGATTGGCTGGCAGCTCCGCCCGCCAGCAGCTGAGTTTCACGGGGCTGCAGTGTTTCAAAACATTTTAATTTGCTGCCAGCTTTTAAAATTTAAAAAAAAAAAAAATCCAACAAAAATCTTGATCTCCAACTTTTCTTTAAAATCAGAAGATCTAGTGGCCCGGGGGCTCACAGTCCTGCACTGTCACAAGAGGCCGAAGGGAAGAGCGAGCAGCTGCCCAGGTTCACACAGCGCTCAGGGCAAGTCACCACCATCCCACCCAACTGCCTGCTTCCCTCTTTCCACTATCAGCCTGGCTCTGTGGGCATTTTAGATTTCAACCTCTTTTATAGGTGGGGGTCAAAAAATAGAAGCGAACGAGTTCATCTATAAGCAGCTGGAAAAACAGCAATCCTAGGATGCCTGTTTTTGACTTCCCATTTTTCATTCATGCAAGCGATGGGGGCAGAGTAAATTTAATTTAAGGTACATTGAGAATGGTTAGTAAAGATTTCATTTTTTTGTAAAGTGACATGTTACAAAAGAGACAGCGAATTTACTTTCCTAATTGTATCTTCGGGTAAGAGTAAATTTAGAAAACAAAATTGACTCTAGAACGCTTTATAGGATCACAAAATCAACTCAAATCTATTTAGAAAATGAGTTATCAAAAGAGACTACCTACCCATCCAGAACTGCATTACCATAGCAAATCGCTGGGAAGAAGTAATAACAAGTACATATAATTGATGTACTTAGGTTTTATGGAGGTATTTGGGAATCATAGATGGGAGAGTACATTGGACTGGGGGTTTCAATTCCCTACTGCCACTTCCTAGCTGCAGGCGATTTGACGCAGAATGAGAATATTACCCATTTTGAGTTACGCTGATGAGATTAAGCGCCTGGCAGTGCTCTGCAGGCTGTAGTGTCGCATTCAGATGGGAGCTAGTATGTGTGTCTGTAGCTTCTATCAGCTCAGTGCGTCTCTGAACTGAGGGGGCCCACGGCCTCTTGGTTACAGGTCTGCAGTAAGAGAAACACCAAAGATGACTGAGTAAACCTTTGGAAACAGCGGTTTGATATCACTGCATCAACCTAGCATGTGATGATGAGTGGCTGCTCTGAGAGAGGTATAGACTGGTCAGTATCAGTGAGCTCACGAGACGAGGAGCCTGTGGCAGGAGTTACATACAGGTCGGGAGCAGTCGGACTGTTTATTTTCAGGTTAGTTTATCAGTTAAAACCCCAAAGTATATAAAACCCTGAAAACCAAAAGCATTGTTCCTAACTTATTTTATAATTATTTAAATGTTACTCAAGCCTTTTAAAAACTGACAGCTAACAAGCTTCACAGGATATTTTTGCAAAAAAAGACACACTTTTTCTGAATGTAGCAATGTAACCAAATGATGACAATGGAAGTGATTTCAAAAAAAGAAAGATTATGAGTTTGTACCAGTTTTACTCAGAATATGATCCCTCCTATCCTGGGTTTGTCGGGTTTTATAGCCATAAGTGATAGTCAAGCACTAAACCCACAGTGTGTTATTTGTAGAAACATAGAGCTAATGAAGCAATGGAGCCACCTAAACTCCTAATCCTCAATGGCATTTGCATAAAAAGTAAGTTCAAAACAAAAAAAAATATATGGAAGAAAAAATACTGAATTAAAAAATTGACAGACAAATGTTTACTATTTCATACACAAATATCTGTGCTCTGAGAGCTTCTTATAAAACAGCACTTCATGTTGCTGAAACTAACAAACCATATGCCACTGACGTTAAATAAGGACATGAGTGAAAGACTGAATCAAAGATTTTTGCTTCAAATTGCTAGATGAGTGTACAGCAAAAAATGTATCTCAGGTACCACTTTCTCTAATGGTACTAAGATTGATATTTCCAGACACTAAGATATGAAAGATTAACTTAATGAATAAAGCTAGCAAAATATTCTTTGTTGCAAATTGATGAATGCATAGATGCAGCTAACATGTAATGTCTTTTTTTAAGCTGAACATATTTGATGTATATAGCTTGATGAATTTGGAGATAAGTACACATCATGAAACCACGACCACAATCAATGCCATAAACATAGCTATCACCTCCAAAAGTGCCTTCTCACTTTCTTTATTTATTTTTGTGTGATAAGAACACTTAAAGGCTTTTAATATATATGCAATTTGAATGTAATGATGATATGGAATTCTTTTTTCTCAGCGTCATTGTCAACAAATACAATAAATACAAGCTCTGAACTATATAAGACTATCAAAGATTACAGTGTCCACAGTGTGGCTTGGAGTCTAAGTTTCAGGGAAGTGTACTCTTGATGGCACAGCTGCAACAACAGAAAAGTATTCCAGGGTTGTTACTCAGGCTAAGGAGCTTTCATGAAACATCAATTCAATGCATTGCTTTCTTTACTAAAACAAAACAAAACAAAACAAAACAAAACAAAAAAAGCCTATGAAAAATGTCAGCAGAACTAAAGGTGCTTAGTGACATAGTAAAAATTTTGAACCGTATAAAGTCTAATGCATTAAACTCGATATTAATCCCTATATTTGAGAATATGAAAACTGATTATAAAGAATTGTTATTGCTACAGAGGTATAACAGTTACAAAGGGAAAACATGGACAATGTTTGAGCTAAAAACAAATTCTTAGTGCTTCTGAAAGATAAAAAATCAATTTGGTCACATTTTACAAATATGGGTTGGAAAGCCAGATTTGCATTTTTGTCTAGTATCTTCAGTATTGCTAATGATCTTCACACTTCTATGAAAAGAAGGGATATTACATGTTTTTCAAAGGCACACCACATTCAAGGACAAGAGGAAAGTTGTAAGTTCTAAAAAAAAAAAAAACAGAGTTCCTACAAGTTAACAATTGTCAATGAAGGGAGTAGTAATTTTGACATTTTTCATCTGTGAAAAATTATCAAACACCTTATAAATTTGATATTTTCATTATTTTCCACCAAATTTTCCATTTGATATTTTTTGGAAATTTTTCCAAAGAAGTTTCATATATAAGAATTCATGGATCCCAAAACTATTTTTCATCAAAATACGATTCATATTTAATAATTTTACACTGCAAATTATTGGAATGAATTACCAATAAAAGACTTAAAATGCATTTTGAAAATAATGTACCACTTATTTCTTTGTGTTAAAATGGAATATCCTGAGTATGTGGAAATTGTTTTAAGATCTCTTCTATCTTTTTGGTCAACATACCTCTGAGATACTCTACTCTGAAGGTTATTAAACAAAACATAGACATAACTTAGATATACGTTATCTCCTTAAAGCAACACTATTAGCAATCCAACCTGGATTTGTTGATTAAAAACTTTAATGATGATGAGCATGTGTACATTCAAAGTGTTCATATAGGCATTTAAAATAGGGAATCATTTCCCTCATAACTTTAGTTATAACCGCAGAAAAGGTTGAGTTACAGAAATTTCTATATTAATCACCTATATGTACAAGCTCAGTGTGTAGAGATTTTATATTTTTTTTTAGAGGGCAGTGTCACTGGGCCTCATATGTGAGATCTGAACCAGGGCCGCTGGCGTCCCAAGCCAGCTCTTAACCACCGCACCACTCTTTCTTATATGATGTCATTCTGATTATTTTTAATGTAATTTTTATGACCATGAACCTAATAAAAAAATGGGCCTGTATTTTGTATGTCTTCTCTTGATTTCATTTTTCCAGCAATTCATTTTTATCATCTTTTACAAAAGTATTAGTCTGTGATGGATTGGAATTTTTTTTTTAATCTAATCCTTCACCCCCAATAGTTTGAGAAACACTGATCTAGCTCACTCAAGTATGGGTAGAAAATCAAAATATTAGATTTGACCAGATTAAAACTGCCAATAATCGACCATTTTGACCTTCAAATGGCAATTTTATATGGTTTAACCTACTGGATGTCACAAAATCTGTTCTGACATTTATACACTTTGATGTAAGAAATGCTCCTATATTCTTCTGGGCCTATTTACTCTTATTTTTTATACACATCTCTCGGGCTTGATTTGGTTCCCCAATAGCCAACTCAATTGGAAGTGGAACAAGAGATGCCATAGGCAGGCTCACTGACAGCAACATGGGATATGAACTAGGGGACGGACACACACACTCCAGAATATAACATGAATCACAAATAGCAGTTTCCTTCTATTCTGATTAGGCTTTGAGGAAGATCAGAGCTGTTAAACTAACAAGGCTTGGAATAACTGTCTTGCTAGGTCCTAGTTAAGCCTGGTTGAGATGGTCAGACTTACTCCTCTTGCACACCCATCCATCCATTTGGAACCCCCTTAGTTTATCCCTGAAATGAAAAGACATGATGACGAAGTTTGTTATAACGGAAAAGAATCTTACAGTGAAGGGAGGCCAATCGCACTCAAGCCCCCACACCTGTCCATAAGGCATCCACCTTGGGTGGCCAGTTGAGAACTACTCGACTCAAATCCCAACTGGGTGGGCAAGTGCTATTGGCTGGAACCAAGACATCTGAACCCTGCATGAGGAGGGATAGGAGTAGAATGGAGGGCAAGGCTGGAAGGGCAGGTCACACTGGTAACCTCTGTACAATTCAGGAAAGAAACCACACCGCAGTAGACTCAACTAAGGTAGGTGATGGATTACAGTTCTCAGGACTGTGGGGATCGGGGGGGAAAAGGAAAAGAGCCCAAATGACTTCCAAGTTTCTGGCTTAAGCAACTGGAAAGGTAATGAAGGCATTCACTGACATTTTGGAGAAATGGGGTTTAGGAAGAAAAATAAGTTTTATTTTTGACATGTGTTTAAGCTATAATTGCAAGATGGCAAAATAATGATATTCAAAATGAATATGAATTTCTTACAAAAGAAATAGAAATTTGAGGAGTGTTCAGGATGTCAGTGTTTCACAGCTCACTCATAAATTAGTTTTATCGAGTGGAAGGAGCTGAATATTTGAGCACCAAATATGCCTGTGAACTAGCTGCATAACTGAAGATATTGCCCAACCTTTCTTAGCTTCTAGTTCCTCATGGAGATAGAATCCTGCCTCTTTCATAGGGAAGCTAATTCAACTATAAGCATTTTGAAAATGGAAGAGGCGAGCCAACGTCTAGAGTTACTGCTGCTCTTATGAATAACAAAACAAACAAGCCATTTATTTTCTTTGTTTCCATAAGAATATTATTCCTAACATTGAAGGAGGCAAGATTAGAAGAGTTTTTTTATTTCTAAAATAGTCATTTTTTTTTTAAGTTTTAAAAGAGCGATTTTATTGCAATCATTTTTAAAGGACCCAATATCAATCTTTAGAAGTCCAACAAGCCATAGATTTTAAATGAAAAGAATAAGCTTTCCTGGGTTCTTGCTTTATTTTTATTTTTATTTTTTATTGTTAACAACATTCAATGCTGGCAAGGACAGAAAGGGAAAGATTCGGTTATTACTAACACAAGAGTAAATGGATACAGCCTTTCTGGAAAACAATTTCATAATATGGTATCCAAAGCCCTAAAACATATTTATACTTTTTGACTCATCATTCTGTTTCTAAGAATTGCTTTTTAGAAAATAATCAGATACAGGGATGCAGAATTGTGTGTAAAAATCAAAAACTACCGAAGTGTTCCACTACAGATGAATAGCTACATCAACTATGGCACATCACTTTCTGAACTGACGCACTGAGGGGCACAGCATCACTTCTGGGGCATTCCTACCCCAAAATGCATAATCTGAATCCAATCATGAGAAAATGTCAGACAAACCCACATTGCAGGACATTCCATGAAGTTAGTCAAGGTCACGAAAGGCAAAGAAAGATGAAGGAACTATCCCAAATTGGTGGAGACTAAGAAGACACTACAACTAAATGCAATGCATGATCCTGCACATTCGCAGAACAATTGGTGAAATTTGGATAAGGTCTGGAGATTAGTTAAGAGTACTTCATAATAGTTAATTTTCTGGCTTTGACTATTGTATATGATGTAAGATATTAACATTTGCAAAAGCTAGGGGAAAGGTATATTGAAAATCTTGGTACTGGTTTTTGCAACTTTTGGTAAGACTAGTTATTCTGGGATAAATGAATAATTAAATACTGCTACATTCATACAGTGATTATGCAGCCATTAAAAAAAATACTTATAAAGAATCTTAATGACACTGGAAAATGCTCACTATATAGCATTGTGGTGGTAAAGAAACAAAAACCAGGTGGTGGGTTTGATTATGAAGCGCAAACATGACTTTAAAAATTATACAGTACATGCATTAAAAACTAAAACCCAGAAAGAATCCACTAAAATGTTAAGAGTGGCTATCTTTAAGTAGAAGATTACAGGCGATATTTTCTTTATTCTTTCTGCACTTTGTTTTCCAATTTTTCCTTCAATGAGCATCTTCCACTTTTAAAATTAGAAAAATGATACTTTTAGAAATACACCATGAATCACAAGAATTCATTCAGACATATTTCTTCAGCTTTGTTTCAATAAAAGTATTTTTTCAATACTTTGCATTTTTAAAACTATGATTTTGATAAGCCAACGGTGATAAATCTTGGCTTATGTGAGTTTCCTAATTTAACATGAGTAACGAAAAATGCTTAATAGTTTCACTAGTTATTTGGACATAAATTTTTGGCACTATACCCCCCTAAATCCTGTGGAACTGATGTTGAAACAGTTGCTTCATTTCCACTAATTCCCTGAAACCCGGGTCATCATAGAGGCTCCAATCTATGCCTGAATTCCACTCAAGAATAGAACAGACAGGAACTTTATCATTTCTCCTCAGGCTGCCACAAGTCAAGAAAAGAATGCATAGGAGTGTGTGCCAAAGACTGGGAGATAAAAAAGAAAGCAGATCTTGCTGGGAGATCATTCAAGTTAGCCACCAGGTGCTTTGGATGCCCTTCCTTCATATGACAGCCTTCTGAGTAATCAGGATATTTAGCACTGCGCAGCTGAGGGGCTATAAAGCATGACTCCTTATCACAAAATACCTCACGAGATAATCATATGACTGTTATGTGTCTGCTTCCTCCGCCCGTCAGTATCCCATTATATATATATACACATATAAAATATTTCATAAATATTCCCCACCCCTATCATGACAGTTTAAGGTCAGGCCCTGGTTCATCTCTCCAGACTACCCACTGCCTACCTCAGAGCCCAATCCAGCCACAGTTCTGAGCTTGGTCCACCTTCACATCCTTACCCAGCTACTCTGACCTTTCAACTGCAACTGCATCCCTACCATCTCTGTTCAAACCTCCTCTCCGCAGGTCAAACCTGCTCTACCAGCTCCCAGGGTGCAGGACCAACTGCTTAGCCAGTCAGCCCGTTGCTGCTCTCCTGGAGACTCACGGCTTCATCAGCCTGTCTCCTGACCCTGCAGTACAGCTCCTGACCCTTGCCCACCATCTGCTTTTTACACTCGGCCTCCTGGGGGCCCAGTCTCTCCACATACAACATGCCAGGAAAAGACTAATTTATACTGTCTTCTATCCTTTGCATTTACTTATTTATGACTAGCCTTGTTCCAGAAAGGACTTAAGATAGCATGTACTCTGATCCTACCATGTTTTATCAGATGGGAGTCTTAATCCATGTGGCTTCTCACTGGGCTTCTATCTGCCCTTTGAAGCATAATGGGGTCCAAAAACAGTGTTTCTCTGTGACATCAATGCCTGCTTCTCCTAGGATAGGCCGGCAATAGTGGCAGAGGGAGTTCTTACCAAAAAAAACACAAAGGCAAAGCACTGACCTTGAACCACAAGCTAGAAGCCAAGTAAAATATCAAGACAGCAATGACAACACAGTGATTTTTTTCAGTTACAGTTGACAGAGAACATATTAGCTTCAGATGTACAAGTGATTAGACATTTATATAACTTATGAAGTGACCACCTCAATAAGTCCAGTACCCACCTGGCACCATACACAGTTATTACAATACTGACTATTTTCCCTATACTGTACTTTACATCCCAGTGACTATTTTTTTAACTACCAATTTGTATTTCTTAATCCCTTCACCTTCTCTATCTCAGTTATCTCTACCTCCATCTCCACCCGCTTCCTATACCCATACCTACATGGACTCTAACATTCAGCTTCCTGGTTCTAATCCTTATTCTGTTCCTTATTAGCTGTGTGCACTTGGACAATTTACTTAGCCTGCCTATGCCTGGATTTCCTTATTTGTAAAATGAGGACAATAACAGTACCTACCATATGGGTTGTGAGAAAGACAAAATGAGTCCCCTCTGGCGAACATCAATTTGTTCTCTGTATCTGAGTTTCTTTCTGTTTGTTCACTTATTGTTTTCGATTCCACATATAAGTGAAATTATATGGTACAGTAAGTACCCAATTTACGAACATTAGAGTTGCAAACTTTCACAGATACGAAGGAACCTCGCATTGCAGACATTCGTAGACGTGAACAAATCGTGGAAGCAGCTCCCGTGTCTGCCGGACATGGTCCCAGGTGTGCTGCTGTGTGCTTACTGTACAGGGTGGTAGTGGACAGCAGTCCAGCGCTCAGTCAGAGCCCAGGGTGTCCGGAAGCAAGAGGAAAAGCAGTGGGGATGTGAGGGGACTGCTAGGAAGCACAAAGCAATAATCATGGAAACCAAAGTGAAAATAATTGAGAGATTAGCCCGAGGCGAAAAGATGGTAGATGTCGCTCGTTCTTATAACATGAATCATTCAACCATTGGCTTAACACTGTATATTTGTGTCAAAGGTGTGTAAGACTCACTTTGTCGGACTTACGATGAACGAATCCAACTTACGAATGAATTTTGACTTACATTCTTCCAGAACAGAACTCATTCATAAGTAGGGGACTTACTGTACTTGTCTTTCTCTGCCTGACTTATTTCACTTAGCATAACACCCTCTAGGTCCATCCGTGTTGTTGCAAATGGCAAGATTTCATTCTTTTTTATGGCTGAGTAATATTACATTATGTATATGTACCACTTCCTCTTTATCCATTCATCTACTGACAGACACTTAAGTTTCCTTCCATATCTTGGCTATTGTAAATAATGTTGCAATGCACATAGGGGCGCATATATCTTTTTGAATTAGTGTCTTGGATTCTTCAGATAAATACCCAGAGGTGGAATTGCTGGGTCATAAGCTTGTTTTATTTTTAATTTTTTAAGGACTCTCCAACCATTTTCCATAGTGGCTGCACCAATTTGCAATCCCACCAACAGTGCACCAGGTTTCTTTTCTCCACATCCTCGCCAACACTTGTTTGATTTATTGATGATATTCATTCTGACAGGTGTAAAGAGACTTCTCATTGTGGTTTTAATTTGCATTTCCCTGATGATTAATGATGTTGAGCATCCTTTCATGTGTCTATTACCCATCTGTATGTCCTCTTTGCAGAAATCCCTATACAGGTTCCTCTCCCCATTTTTTAATCAGATTGTTTTTTGGTGTTACTTGTATGAGTTCCTTATATATTTTGGATATTAACCCTTTATCAGATGTGTCATTGGAGAATATCTTCTCCCGTGTAGTAGGATGTCTGTCCGTTTGTTGATTTTGTAGTGTCTGCAGCGCAGATCTTTTTACCAGGCAGATGTTGCTCTCCAGCTCCCCCTGCTGGACATCTAGGTCCTTCCAAAGTCCACAGCCTCAGGCTGATGTGACACCCATTTATGCCTCAAAACATACAAACATTAAAGAGAAGCCACACTTGTTAATCATGTTTCACTAACTTCAATGCCACATTAGAGAAAGGGGAACCCTTTGGTGTAAAAAGATATGAACCACTTGTCAGAAAAATAGGCATCTAGAAGTCTCCGTTCTGTTACTTCCTCCTTATGTGATATTAGGAAAGTTATTCTGAGTCTCCCTGGGCTTCATTTTCCTCATCTATAAAATGCAGATGATGATACCCACCCCACATGTTTGCTCTAAAGATTCTATGAGCTAGGACTTGCCACAGTGCCTGGCCTGCAACTGACATCCAGTTGCTTTTGTCTCTCTCTTGGCACCCCTGACTTCATCTATGAGATGATAATACCTGCTCGGCCTACTTGGGAGAGTCGGCCGGGCCAAGGAAGAGAACAGATGTGCGTCAAAACACCTTGTGACCCATGAGATGCTATGCTAATTAGTTCATCAGTGACAAAGAGACAAAGATGACAAGACTAGTTTTGATCCCTGCAGAATTTTATAAATTTGTGAATGAAGTAAGCCTGTATGAGAGTAACTGCTTCAAAGCAGTGACTTAGTTTTACAGAAAAAGAAGGATGGGATCATAGAGGAAAGAAAAGCTGGTTTGTGTCTAAGGTGGAGAGTGGGACAAGAATCACAGGTGACTTCATGCGTGTGTTCACGCTGGACCAGGTTCTAGAGACAATTAGGATTTGGGGCCGCAGAAATGAGGAGAGGGCTTCCCAGAAACATCCTGTACATGAGCGGTTTACCTGACTGCTTTTTCCAGGGAGATCGGAAAACAACCAATGCAAATCAAAACTTCTCACCTCATCAAATATTACTCACCCCACTGACTAAACTGAGAAAACAAAGACAAGCACAATATGGTAGTCAACTTACAACAGCAAGATGAGGCTCTTATTTCTTCAGCACACTAACATGGCAGTGGTAACATATTAAAATAGGCTATCTCATTAAGCATATGCCCCAAATTAAGATGCTTGGTTGCTTATTCCATAACAACTTCACAGGAAAACACGCTTTTCAATTTTTTGCAAGTTTTTCTTTAAAGTCACATGTGCTCAATGTAGAAACTAAGAAACAACAAGCATCACCCAATATACCATGACCAATATGCATTCATCATTAATATTTGGGTATATTTCCTTCATCTTTTTTAAAAAGCATGTTAAGACCAGATTTCATATATGTAGTCTGCTGTTTAGCAGTGTGACGCAGAGAAAGGAATTGTAGGAAAGGTCCTATGAAGACACAGTAAGAAGATAGCCACCCACAAGGCAATAAGAAAGGGCACAGGGGAAACCAAACCCACTGACATGTTGATCTTGGACTTTCAGCCTCCAAAACTCCACGAAAATACATTTCTGAATTTAAGTCACCCAGTCTGCTGGTTATTTTGTTATGGCAGTCTTAGCAAACTAATACAGGCATGAATACCAGGAGGCCGGGAGCATCGGAAGTCATTTTAGGAGCTGCCACAGAAGACGCTGGGCTAGTTTATTATCAAGGCCCTTTTCTGCAGTCATCTTTTAACAGGATCCTCTGCTTTTGAAGAAAAGGACACATTTGGGACTCTCCAATACACAACAGTAGCCTGACAGCCATTAAGCAATCCTAAATCTGTATTCAGGAAATTCTCGGCTCTGTGATTTATAGTCACCTGCGTGGATGTCAATTGCTAGAATTCACCTTCTTAAACATTCAAGACTTAAGTAATCTCAGAGTGCATAACATTAAGACTTTGAGTCACCCCCTGTGTTCTAACTTGTTGTATTTCAAAAAGTTGCTCTATTTGAGATTAGACCTATTTCGTTTGCCATCATGTTTAGATCTCTGCATATCCTAGGCATTCTCTGATCCAATGAGAAGCAAAACCACAGTAATATACTTTCTTCCAGCTGAGTTTTTAAAAAGGGATTACATACGCTGAATTTCCTATAGCTACAGAGGAAGTCTTTCAGAGAGGAGTCTTGCTCTTTAAGAAAAAAGAAACTAAATAGTTCTATAGAGACCTTTTCAATGTAGAATAACTTCTGAGAGTTCTCTTCAAAGCATTTGAAAATTCTGATAATCCAGCTACCTACTCACGGCCACACTGCTCATTAGAACCTCTTTTTACTTAAAAGGAAGTATAACAAAAAACACTGAAAGAAAAATAAGATTAATCCAAGCATATACACCCACTCCACGCCCATTAACAACTGTTATCAATTAAAAAAATAAAGTTGTCTCGGACTTGTGGTTCCAGCCATGACAGAATAGCTGGTATTAAATTTGGTCTTCCTGCCACAAACTAGACAAAACATATAAAACAACAATGTTCAGGAGTAGACAGCAATCAAAACAGAGCTATGATGAAAGAAGGGAGAGAGGGAGGAAAGTGAACCTCACATTCACCCAGCTTGGGGACTTGATTCCCAGCAGAAGTTGCGTTTTCATAGGGCAGAGGAAACAAACTGAAGCCTGAGGCTGCAACCGTGGCTGGGATTCAGAGAGCAGGTTCTGGAGGGGAGGGAACTGCACAGGAGAGAAGGAACTCCTGAAATGTTATAGAAATTCTTCCAGCATCCTTGGCCCCATTTGCATGAGCACAGGATGAGACTCCCCAGAGGCCTATCAGAGAGTAACTGCTGAGGGCTGGAGATTTCTGAGCCTTTACAGTGCTGGGAAGATGGTGTTCTAACCCAGCCAGAGTAGAGGAATTGGATCCTAGACTTTCAAATGAGTCACCAAAAAAGAAAAAGGTCAAGCCCTAAGAATATAGATCATGCTCTAGGAGGAAGGTCAAAACAGAAATAAACCCACCATCACAGTCTAAATCCAATCTTCTTCAGAATTAAAGTGATCTGCCAGTAACCAAAGTGGCAACTAGAACATTTCAATGCTTTTTAGAGGAAGATAACATCATCCAGAGCTTCTACAAGTACCGTCCAAAATATGTAACATGAAATAAAAATTTATCAGGTGAAAAGAATCAGGGTAAAGTGACTAATAGCCAAGAGGTAGATGTAGGTACAGAAATGATCAGGTATTGAAATTAGTAGAGAAGACTTCAAAGTAGTGTAATTAACATGTTAAAGAAAATAGAAGATTGACAATGAGAATGACAAGATGAAGTACACAATGGAGAATTAGAATCTTTTTAAAAAAGAAAACCAGTAAAAATCCAGTAATTGCAAAATACAATATCAGAAATTAAGGATTAATGAGATGAGTTAACAGTGAAAACACAGTTAATGAAACTGAAGACAGGTTAATAAAATATATCCACACTGAAGCACAAAAGAGAGAAAAAAAATAGTAGAAAAAAAATTAAGTCATCTTAAATTCATTATTGGGGAGACACTCTCTTATTTACCTCCTTTTTTCTTCTCCTTTCTCCCAAACAAGTAATTTTTCTAATAAAAGAAAAAAGTAGGGTGGGTGTGGGATTAAAAATAATACTTAACCTGGTAAGAAATATCTACATAATTAAGAAGTAGCCGTGTGCACAAAAATTAAGCAGACAGAATGCCGGGACAATTCCCACCTGCCCCTTTCAAGGCCCTTACCCTCTCCAAGGCCAGTGTGCATCAGTCACCTGGAGGACTTCTTAAAGCATATATTGATCACACAGAGAGCTATACACAAATGTTCACAGCAGCTTTTTACATAAGTTAAAAAATAGAAACAGTGCGGGCCAAGTGGCTCAGTTGCTTAAAAGCACAAGCTCTAAGCAACAGGGTCGCCGATTTGATTCCTACATGGGCCAGTGAGCTGCGCCTGAGCTGGGCTGCGCTGAGCTGTTGGCAGGATAGCTCAGCTGGTGAGAGCACGTGCTCCCAAAAGGTTGCTGGTTCAGACTCCCACATGGGATGGTGGGCTATGCCCACCCGCAACTAAGATTGAACACGGCACCTTGAGCTGAGCAGCCAGCGAACTGCTGAAGGGCGGCCGGATGGTGACTGGACTTGGAGCTGAGCTCCAGCTGCGCCCTCCACAACTAAGACTGAAGGACAACAACTTGGCTATATCTTCTCCAATTCCCCAATAAAAATCTTTTTTTTTAAAAAAAGGAACAACCCAGATGTCCTCTGTAAACATCTATATGATGGAATATACTCAGCAATAAAAAAGAATTAACTGATACACGAAACCTAGATAAATCTGAGAATTAAGCAGTGAAAAACGCTAATCCCAAATGTTACTTATTGTGTAATTCTATTTGTATAACTTTCTTGAAATGAGTTCTAGAAATGAACAACAGATCACTAGTTGCCAAGGATTAGGGCTACGGGCGGGGTGTGGGTGGATGATTTGCTGTAATAGGACAATATGAGGGATCCTAGAGGTGACAGAAGAGTTCTGACTGTATCAATGTCAATATCCCGATTCTCTACTGTAGTTTTACAATGTCACCACTGGGGGAAGCTAGTAAGGGTACATAAAGGTTGAAGTAATTAGAGATTACTGAACCTCACCCTGTTTTCACACCTGAAAAATGTGCATTTATAACAAGTTTCTGGGTGGTGTTAGATGGGGGTCAGCTGAGAGCCACTGGTTTACCAAGTAACACCTTGGGGCAAGCATTATTAGTCCTCTTTTGAAATGGAAGCCTAAAGCTGAAATGACTTCTCCAAAGGCACAGGAATTAAGTAGCAGGGCCTGGACTCAAATCAGGACCTCAGCTCAGCGTTTTTCCCTAAGAAAACGAAGGTCAGGGATCATCTTAACTGTAAGGATGCCAGTGTTCAGCACAGAAGAGACCGATGCTGGTTGAATTGGATTGCACTGCCCTAAACTCTAAAGTTTAATAAAAATGTAGCTTCATTATAAACCTCTCACAAACTTTTATATATATACTATATATTATGTGTGTGTGTGTGTGTGTGTATATATATATATATATATATATATATATATATATATATATATAAAGTGTGTACTGGCCTCACCCTTATCCTGTGCCTTGAACACAGGCTTAAACTATTACTTAGCTTCCTCAGATGAGATCAGGGAGCAGCTTCCTTTCAACTTAATTCTGGATTCCTTTCTTTAAAATCTACTGGGTTTTATAGGCAGCTACAAGTTAACCCTTGAAAGAATACAAAATCAATTGTTTACTATTCATGTTAGTATTGTATCAAAATGAACACCTGCCATAGTCTTCCTGTCTCAATTTCTAAAAATCTTGCGCAAAGAAAACGTGCACTAAAATTCTAACTGAACAAAAATTCACTGACAACACAATTTAGCAGACAGGATTGGGGGAGGGCAGGAGAGGACCACAATCTTAAGCAACTCTATGGGATTTAAAAACTGCTGGGAGCTTTTTAGCAAAATCCTATGTGCCTAACTTCATATGGAGATAATGAAGCAATTATATTAAGTGCTTACCAAAAATGGTTTTCCAGCAGTTAACTCTCAAAAATTCCACTTTAAAATCCCCTTATGCAATAAACCTCAATAACAGTCCCCTATGTCTCCAATGGCAAAGATAACAAAGCTTGAGGAAATAGGTTTAAGCAGCTAAGAGGATTTACATTAGAAATAAGGAAGAACTTTCTGGTAATGACAGCTTCTTCAGTCACCTGAAATTACACCCATGATCATTCTCTACTTAAAGCACTGGATGTTGAAAACATTCAAACCAATAGGCTCCTCCCCAACTGTGTCTTATCTGGTTTCAGACCTACTTTCCCACATTAATTACAATTGCCAAAAACAAATCTATTTTGTTAGAATTTCGGAAAAAGCTTGTTAATAAACACTGACTTCAAATACAGGTGAAGGTCCCAGGAAACCAGGATCTAGAGCTCAAAGCAAATTCCCATTAGCAACTGCCTTTTCTTCCACCGGAAAATGAAAAGTGCTGCTATTCTGTGGTTCTCCCCGGACTCGTGCCCAGCCAGCCCGTTTCTGCCCACCACTGAGGGAAATCGGAGACACACGTATGACTCACAAATAAGTCAGCATGTGCTCCCCAATGCCATTCCCATCCCCAACCACCAGAGCCACAGAACCCGTTTCTTGGCTCCAATTTGACTCCAACGCAGTGGGAAGGGCCCAGTTTGTCACAAACTGACAGCTATTTCTTCTTTTACTACTGTAAAACATCCCAGAGGAAGTTACTAATTCAGTGCACAGGGAAACTGGCATCCATATGTTAAGATATTAACTTGGAAATTCTCTTATTTTTTAAGGTAACATTTATGCACGGATTTGAAAAAGTACCAAAAGGCAAGATTTTTACTTAATAGTCCTATTATGTTCAATTCAAGAAGGACTCAACACGTAACATTGTTGAAAATGTTTATTTTGATACAATCTATCATAAATAAGTCAGGAGAGGTTCCACTCTGCCTCAAAGGCATGTCAGGAGAGCCCTGTGCTTCAAGGGGTGAAGGTCTGAGCGATGTCCCAGCTCTTATCCCAGCCACAGCGCACACCTTCCATGTTCTTACTGTCCACTGATTGCTTGCAAATCCAGATCACCAAACAGTCCTTTATCCCCAAAGTAAGCTAAAATGTTTGTGAAGAGGAGAAATAAATTAACCCCAAAGTAAAAACTTCTTAAACAGAGTTTAAGAACTAGAAGATTTTATACATTTACATCTATGTTTACTCATCTATCAAATTCAGGGTTACTTAGAAGACAAGGATCAATCTCACTGAGCAACGACAACAACAAAAAATCAAACAGAAACCTATATTTAAAGAAATACAATTTGTTAGGTTTGAAAGTGGTTACCGTTATATAAATAAAAGGAAAATAAATGTAAGTTGAGGTCAATCAAAGATAAATGATTGTCTTTATTTAATCCTTCATTAACTTGAAGGACTGATGAACCCAGAAAATAAAACTATATTATTACTAGATGCAATGTCAGTAAAATTAAGAATAACATTTACTGAATATTTTCTATGGGTCAGACACTGTGAGGAAAGTTCACAACTCCCAATTATGATCCCTATTTTAAAGCTGTGGAAACTGAAGCTACGAGATGATTACATATGGTAAGGTAAGTGCCAGAGGGAGATGCGACCCAAGTACTACTCTTCTTAACCATTAGTCCACACCCATCCCAAGAGCAATCAGCCTTCATTTCTGCCTCAACTAATTCTTACCCAGAACTAATTCTTAGCCCAACCCCCTGAATCATTTGCTGACTAGGCAATAGGATCCAGGAAGGGGACAAGAGCTGTTTTATTTCTAAGTCCAGTTGATTTAAAAATGTGAGTTCTAGTATGTTAATTTAAATAAAATTGCATTACAAAATGACAATTTGAGCACTCTGAAAAGTTTGTTTGTAAAAAGTATTTTCCCTTTGCCTTGGAAAAAAACAGCATGCATCTATTCCCATTTTTCAAAAGTGTATTAAAATCTCTCATTAAACTCCAAAATTTTTGCATGCATTTAAGATATGAAAATCAATTATTGATCTATTAAGGTCTCCTCCTCAATGGTAACAAGCATCCAAAATAAAGAGAAAAGAAAATCTTTCTTGTCCCTATACAGATAATGAGAACAATGGTTCTCTTAGTTAACCTTAGTATTGATATATTTTGCCTAAATAATGTTTTACTAAGATATTGCCCTTATTCATTAAAGTACTGCATTTTAAATAAGGCATTCATATCAACACATTTGCTAACCACGTACAACATACCCCCTGGGTGAAAGAGGACACAAAAACGAATATTGTCCTATCCCAATGCCAAGGAACCCAACAACTTAGAAAGGAAACAGACCTCTATCATGAACTCTATCATTTACATAAGTGTTGTATAAATAAATTCACATAAAAACAATAAACTTTATACGAATGAACAATAAGTGTTACATTAATAAAACATTTACATTAATAAAAACCCTAGCAGATACAATTGTTTCCTTCAGGGTACAAGCTGGCCAACTGAGGAAGACTTCTCCAGTCAGTCTGCCCAGCGCAAACACCAGTGTACATGAACTGCTATAACTGGACAACCCTTTTCAGGCACTCAGTCCATTCTCTCCTAAATCACAAACACCCCTGGAAGGAAACCAGCAGATACACCTAGTGACAGAAAAGAAAGTCAGCACCAGAAAGGACAGGAGCACTGAAAATAAGGTAAAGAAATGAAAAAGCAATGAGGTGGTTGTTTCATCTAGTCTACAACGAGGGTCAATTCCTGGGTGGAGAAATGAAGCCAAAAAGCACAACAGAAGGATATGTTCTAGCCCTACCTCTGGATCCTGGATCACCTGGCGCACAAAAAAGATGCACGCAGGTCCAGTCTAAAATCGTACCAGAAGATGCAATGCTCTATCAGTTCCTATCCAAAGACCACCAAGAAGTTAGGGTCACTTGATGTAGTTAGTTGGCAGCTTTAAGGTGTTTACAGGACTAAACATAACGTAAATAAGCAACAAGCATTAACACAAGGCAGAGAATTCCAGACACTACAGAATACCATGGGCACACACACAAAAAAACAGTGCTCTCAGCTGGGAGAAGGGTGAAAAGACTTGGGGAAGAGCTGACATTTGAGATCGGGCTTTTCTAGAAGCAGGTTTTCATCAAGTGGAAACAGGGGAAGGAGCATTCCAGGCTGAGGGAGCACAGGCATACGGACAAAGGCATGAAAATGCTCAGTTCACTCTGGGATTCACATACAGCATCTTGTAGCTAGAGCAGAGTTCTCACAAGAGAAATGAAGTAAAGGAAATGACACAAAAAATATTAAAAATTACTATTAACGGTTTATTGCTCACAAATTACTTGCCAAGTACTGTTAATACTTTACATACAATATCCTTAATCAATCTTCATGGCAACCTTTTGAAGCAGATATTATGCCCATCTTATAAAAGAGGAAACTTCATCTTAGAAAGTGTAATCACCTCTTGGGAAAAGATATTTGATGGTAATTTCCAGGGCTTGGAAAATGTTTCCACAGCCTTGACCAGGTCGTCCCACCTCTGATAATGTTTCCTAAGGTAATGTTTCCCTAAGGAAATAACTAGTCTAAGGACTAGTAAATAGAAGATATACTACCTCGAGTCTTATTTTTGTTTTACAAAAAAAGAAATTGACAGTTCAAAGAATAAAGGCTAAGAAAAAGGAATTTGGTGGTAATCTCTGAAAGCACTTTTAAGAAGCCATACCATAGGGCCGGCTGAGTGGCTCAGTTGGTTAAGAGCTCGCTCCAGAGTGCAAGCTGAGCTCTGAGCAACGGCGGTTTGATGCCAGCCCGAGCTGAGTTGTCGTTGAGCTGCCAACAGGTGGCAGGATGGCCATACCATAAAGGGTTAACCGAATGAGGTTAAAAGGAGAGAGGGAAATGAAGATCATTTATTAGGAAAAAGAAAATAACTACAGAAATGGACAAGTTGAGGACATGTATAGCAGTAACCTTTAAAAAAAAAACCCTTCCAGAGCACTTGAGATCTTGCTCCCTGGCATATGTTGTCAGTTTGGCTCAAATAAACTCATATAAATTCCAAAAAAAAAAAAACACACCCTTCCTCTTAGAGAGGCTGGCAAGACAGAGGGAATGGAGGAAGTTCCTATCAGATGGCATTGCGCTAAGAGGTAAGATTATCTGCAGAAGGCCATGTGACCCAGTGGAAAGAGTGTAGGCTTTGGAGACAGACAGACTCCACCACCTTCTGATTGTATGACCTGCTCTGAAGCACGTAAGCGCCAATTAGAAATACTGTATTATATATAAAGCACCTACAACAGAGGCTGACACACTGTACAGTCGTATCACTATTATTATTTTCTTTCCATTCTAGAAAAAAAAATAGCTTAGAGTAGGAATTTGAAGAAACTGAAGACCTAGACTAGCCAGTGAAAAGTCTGTTAGGGCAATCCATAAGAAATGCCTGTAAATCCCAAAGCACTTGTGCAAGGGTCTTAGCCATCATCGTGCCACAAGCATCAGTCCCTCCCACAGAGCAACCCTGCCTGTTCTAGATTCTGCCTTTACATACCTAGATGTATATGAAGTTTTTATAAGTATACATATACACATATATGTGTCAAGTATATGAATATGTAGTGTGTGTGTGTAAAGTTTTCACAAGTGCTTAATGAACACTGGCAAGTTTCAGAGAAAGGAATTTGACAATGCATTTTCAGAGACACATGTTCATATACTTCGACTCATTAGTCCCATAAGAATTTATCGTAAAGAATAAGTTAAAATCTATAAAATCTGTGTGTATAATAATGCTCATTATATCGTTATGTAAAATACTGAAAAACTGAAAAACCTAAGTGGTCAACAACTGGAAAATATATGGGATGTCAACTCTAATTTTAGATGAAGAAAATAAAATTCTACGTACTCATATAATATAAGAGGTTGTCTTTATCTGAATAAAGATAAGATAGACATAGGGGAAAGTAAGTTTATCTTTTAAAGTAGAGGATGATAAATTAGTTTTTTCTTTTAAAATATGCTTCATTATGGTTATAACATGGTACAGTAAATAAAAATTAGGAAGAGGAGAGAAAGTACTTACCTGTTAACATAAACTAGACTGGGCTGCAAATTGCTACAATTTTCCAACAGCCATAACAATGCCTACCAACACTACCTTTTGCTTCCTAATGATTCAGTACTAACATAGGAACATTTATTTGTAAGAATAGTACCTCAAAACAGTTGGTTCAGGCATTCCAGGATCTGCGCCCCTCTTAAATCCTGGAGGAGAGGGCAAGGGAGGAGAGGAAGAGAATAAATACTAATTAAAACCCCAGAAGACAAAAAAATTTACAATCAAGCCTTTCTTTTTAAATGAACCTAGGGTGGCTACAATGATATCCAGAACTGCACGCTCCATCTAGATTTCCTGATGCTACAAAACGCTCTCAAATCTCCGCTAGAGTATGGTTATGTCCAGGACTAAGCCACAAAGAGGATAAACTATCTTCTTCCTATTATACATACCATGAGTATGCATTCTTTCATTATTAGCATGCATTATCTTTCATTATTAGTCATTACCCAGGAAAAATATATCACAACCACCAAATCATCCTGGATGAAAAACTACAAAGAGCAAGGATTTCTTTTAAGAAAACCAAATGTTAAAAACAATTGAGAATACCTTATTTTATCCCCTATAAATCTCTTTTTATAAAGCAAAGATTGGAGATTTTTTAAAAAAAGGGAGGAGGGGAAAAATCCATTTTATTAACAACCTGATTAAGTCAACGCTCTTACTATACATATTAAATAAACCTTTTACAATTTAAAATATACTGATTAACTGAACATATATGTTAATGTGTTGAAGTAAATGATTAAAATTAGAGTTGGTATCAAGAACGGTGAGGGGTATGAAATTTTACCCCATTTTCAAGACAACAAACTAGACTGCAAGTTTCACTGATGCTTATAGAAGACACAAGATTCCAAGCAGAAACAAAGAATATATTACTCCTAGCAATGGCTGTAGTCAGAGTATCATCATTTAGGAGATAACCATTTAGGGAACCAGAATCTTTTATAATGTTCTGGAGGAAGGTACTATTTTCTGAGGCTGTTCACTCTACAAACGATCCTTAAATAGACAATATGGAATAAAGGGTGGTCACAGCCTCTGCTCACAATATTTGTAGAAATTCAAGACACTACAGAGAGCTGTCTTCCAATAGGTGATTCATTAAAATCTTTTTGTTGGTAAATGTCCAAACATTTTCTTTACCATAATATTACTGTCTGCCCTATTTTAGAGCACTATAATCCCATAATACTCCCTCCCTGAAGCTCTAAAAAGGTATTTAAGGGTATTTAGGTTAGAACCTAAATGACACAAGAAAACCAATCTGCTGTGGCAGGTTTTAGCGAGGGCAGAGGTAGAGAAATAACCTGGGAACTAGGTTAGACATAAAATTAAATTTATACCCAGTGTAAAAAACAGACAGTGATTAACAGGAAGAAGCACTGAAAAGATGGCCTTAACATCAGTCTCAGCCTGTGTTGGATGCTAGAGGGGCAATTGCCATCATGGTAATAATCCTATGAAAGAATATAGTCATTATGCACAAAAAAGAAAAATAAACTCCAGGGTAGAAAAGGAAAGCATTACCTACTCTTCAGCCCAAAGCCCTTGACACACAGATTGTGGCAACCAGCTACAGCTTTCTGGCAAGTAGAAAATAAATCTCAAAAAGAGAAGGCAGGAAAGGTACATGAAAAGACGTATAGGCAGCAAAGAAGCCACAAGGGACAGAGAGCAAGACACAGCAATGGGAAAAAAAAGGCACTAGCACAATGAAAGGGAAGAAGAAAAGCCTCCATCCTTCCTCAGCTAAAAGGAGAGCCAGTCCCAGCGTTTCACTAGCCAAGCTGGGCCCTTCCACCACTAAGTGAACATTGGGTCGCGGGGGCGTTGGGGAGGAAGAGGAGGAACAGCACAGCCTGTTAACAGCAGGCTGTCAGTCACGTGCTCTAATCCCTGATACCTGCACAGTCACTAAAATCTGGGAAAGTAATGCTTTAAAAAATGTTGTATTCAGGACCGGCCGAGTGGCGCGGTGGTAAAGCGCTGGCTTGGGACGCCAGAGACCCCGGTTCGAGTCCCACATATGAGGGCCAGTGACACTGCCCTCCAAAAAAAAAAAAGTTGTATTCAACATAAGGAAAGAAGATCTTCCTAAGTCCTGAATACTTAAGTATTCCTAGGTGATAAAACTGGCTTGCAATTCATCAGGACATGGGAGCCACAGCTGCCCAAAGAACGTCCAGTATAATCAAAGGTTCTGTCAAAGTTAAGAGCGTCCTTTCTCGCAGGCAATGCGTGACACCCAAACCAAATAGGAAGCAGCACCTTGTTAAAAATCATAGGATTTCGAAGTGTGACATTTTGTTTTAGAAAATGTCAAACTTGGGGGCCGGCCGATTGGCGCGGTGGTTGAGCGCTGGCCTGGGAAGCCAGCGGCCCTGGATCGGTCCCACACAGGAGGGCCAGTGACACTGCCCAAAAAACAAAAGAGAAAACAACAACTTAACCTGGAGCTGATGGGTCCTGGAGAAATACACTGTTTCCCAATAAAGTAAAATTATAAAAAAAAAAAAAAGAAGAAAATGTCAAACTTTATGCTCAAACTGACATGAGCTGGGGGGGGGGGGGGGAGGGAGGCTCTTTCTACCGTGTTACCTGAGTAGGGCAATAAGATTAAAAAAGAAAAAAACCTACCCAAAACTAGAAATAGGATAAAGCCCCAATGTGCAAACATTTGCCTGAGTGTTTACAGAGCTTTTCGGTACAGCGTAACGGTTAGCATAGGGGCGCTGATGCCCCACTGCTTGAGTCCATAGCGCCCCCACTTAACAGCTGTGTGACCTCCCACAAGAATCAAAGCTTCTCTATGACTTAGTTTCCTCACCTGTAAAATGGGATCTATAATAAAAATCATCCATGCCCATTGCCCAGGTCAAAATGCAGATGCCAACAGCAATCATCAAAATCATGTTTAAGGACCGGCTGAGTGGCGCATTCATTGGGAGCTGGTTTTGGGATGCCAGTGGCCCCGGTTCGGATCCCACATATGAGGGCCAGTGACACTGCCCTCTACAGCTAACAGCTCCACTTGGAGCTGGGCTGTGCGAGTCCCCGGCGACGGTGTAGGCTGCAGCCCCTGCTGCAGTGGGTTGCCATAGGCTACAGTGAGCGGCCGGCAGCCAGCGTGAGCTGCTGATAGCCCAGTGAGTGACCATCCAGAGGCCGTGGACCGATCTAACTCATCTGGGAAGAGCGCAATGACGATACCAACATGGGCCAGTGAAGCAGCTTCCTCTGTAACTGGACTGAAGAACAAGGACGGCGACTTGTCTGTTCCCCTCCCCCAATTCCCCAATAAAAATCTTCGGAAAAAAAAAAATCATGTGTAAGGCAGAGGCATATGCACGCTACCTACAGGCCTCTTCGCGCTGCGGCCAGCCGACCTGGAACGGTGAGCACAGCCGCCCTGAAACCCACCTGGGGCCTAAGAGTGACACGGATCGTTTTCCCATACGTCAGGTAGTCCGATTCTCCCAACAACCCTGAAAAGCATGTCACCTCCATTTTACACATGTAAAACCAGAACGGGAGGGATTACGAGACTTGTTATAAACCATAAAACCAGTGAAGGATAAAACTGGAATTCGAGGGCCGGCCGAGTGGCGCGGTGGTTAAGCGCTGGCTTGGGAAGCCAGGGCCACCGGTTCGGGTCCCACATGTTCGGGTCCCACATTGAAGGGCCAGTGACACTGCCCTCAAAAAAAAAAAAAAAAAACTGGAATTCGAACTCAAGTCAGACCGACCTCAGTTGGCCAGAACGCCTCAAAGGACCTGCACAGAGCGGTCCCCTGTCTCTCTCCCGCCCCAGCTGCCAAAAATGGAGTCGCAGCCTCCGCACCTCCCTCCCTCCCCGCTCCTCCCAGGCTCTTCTCCCACTGACCTAGGTAAATCACGAGAGGAATAAAGCCCCAGCGGATGGCAAACTGGCCGCCCTTGAAGAGCTGCTGCAGCCTCTGCTTGGCTTCTTTGCTCAGCTTCACCATGGCGACGGCCCAGGAAGAACCCACAGCCACGGCGACGCGTCGGGAAGCCGGAACGAGAGAGAGGTGCTGCGCATGCGCCGCGCACGGCCTTTACGGCAAAAGAGTCGCGAGCGGCTCCCGCCGAGGTCGTAAAGTGTCGCCCTTCATGCGCTTCGCCTCTCCGCGGCGTTGCCTAGGGAAGGCGCATGCGTGGTGGGTTAGGCTCGCTGGGAGGCCGGAGTTCACGTTGCAAACGTTTTGAATCGCCGGGTTTTGCTCACTGCCGCTTGCTTGAGGCAGTGCTTTTGGGGCTCCTTCAACGTGGAATGCGCTCTCTCTTTCCACAGTATTACACGTTTTTTAACGTCACCTCCAATATATGGCAGTTATACTATTGTATTATCATAGGAGAGAGACCCCTAGTGTGTGCTTTTAACCTGCCTTTTAATAATTGCGTACTGGGCCGGCCGGGTGGTTAAGCGCTGGCTTGGGACGCCAGCGGCCCCGGTTCGAGTCCCACATATGAGGGCCAATGACACCGCTCTCAAAATAATAATAATAATAATAATTGCGTACTGAAGTTTCGCAGCAGGATATTAAGTTTGAAGGAAAAATTGGAAGGGCCAAGGCTGCAGGAAAGGAATTGAGTTACTGGACCTGTAAACGCTCGTTTAATCCCATGCTCTCCATGAGGTTTTTCCTCATCTCGGCTCACAAGTCCAGCTATTCATAGCTCTCACTTCCTAACTCGTTTGTCTTTGTTGGTTCCCCATCATCTTCAATGATAAAAGGCAGTACTCAGAAAATGATAAGTGAACTCAAGACAGAAAGAACAATTTGACTAAAGCTGGTAAAGACTGAAAGACTACACGACATGAAGCAGTAGAAGGCATGAGTCGGCGGAAGCCATGAAATAGAGAATATTGAGTTATGATCAAAATCATCAGATGAAAACATGCTTTCTGGTGAGAGGGCAACAAGACAATGCCCCTAAAGCTTACAACCTTCCCTTCCCCAGCTTTGTTCCAAAGTTGGTAAGCCTGGCTGTGCGGCAGCTCCCAGACTATGATGTAGATGAAAGTGTACCTAATCATTTAATTATTACCCCCATGGTCTCAGCTAACTATAAAATAACAGAAGAGAGGAGATGGCATACAGGTGAGAAACGTGGGGGGGGGGGGATCAACTGTCAGGGATTCATCAGCACTATCCAAAGAAAAGACGCTACCGACCCTCTTTTCTTAGAAAAAGGTGCCTCTGGAAAGGATTTAAATGGTTGAGCTCTTTTAGGTTGCAAGGAGGAAAGAAACCTGTGGAAATGTGGCTGATGGACAATTCTGACAGCACAGCAGACTTCACAGAAGAACAGGAACCACCCTTTCCACGCCTGTAAAATGGGAAGGGAGCAAACTTGTCGTGGACTGAATTGTATACCCACAGAATTCATATGTTGAAGCCTCAGCCCCCACTAGAGGGGTTTGGAGATCAGGCCTTTAAGGAGGTA
Source organism: Aselliscus stoliczkanus (assembly GCA_033961575.1). Classification (NCBI taxonomy): domain Eukaryota; kingdom Metazoa; phylum Chordata; class Mammalia; order Chiroptera; family Hipposideridae; genus Aselliscus; species Aselliscus stoliczkanus. The sequence goes on along the minus strand of CM066740.1, from coordinate 17,890,253 downwards.
ATTAAGATTAAATGAGGTCATACGAGTAGGACCCTAATCCAACAGGGCTGGCATCCTTATAGGAAGAGAAAGAAACACCAGAGCTCTCTCCCCACATGCACAGACAGAGGAAAGGCCGTATGAGGATACAGTGGGAAGGGGCCCTTTGCAAGCCAGGAAGCAAGGCCTCACATGCCTACACCTTGATCTGGGATCCTTGAGCCTCCAGAACTGTGAGAAAATAAATTTCTGTTGTTTAAGCCACCCAGACTGTGGTGTTCTGTTATTGCAGCCTGAGCTGACTAAGCTACTACCCAATCAGGGTTGTGTGAGAGAAAAATTAAATCATACCATGTAAAGGTACTAATAAATAAAGTATCATGTATTGGTCACCTCCATGTGCCAGGCACTTCACAGACATCATTTATGGTCCTCTGCCTGGTATATAGTTGGTTTGTTGAATTTTGAATCTGAACATCATAGTCATACAAGCCATCTCTGCCTTCATTCCTTCCGGAATACTGAGTATTAACAAGTGTGGCTCCCTGTGCTATGGGTCAGGTGCGGAGAAATAGAAGAAAATGAGGTACAGTCTTCCACTTGAAGATTTCATAATCTAGTTTGAGAGAGTAACACAAGTATATTAATGGGTTACTTGTCCATGTGACTAATCTTTGGGACAACAATAACATTAAGTCAAGATTAAGCACAAGAACCCAGGGGCAAAGGCTCTGCATTTGAATCCTGGCTCTATCATCTAGCTGTAGGATGACGGTCAAGTTGCTTTAATTTCTCTGAGTCTCTTTCCTCATCTGCAAAAGAGGATAACAATAGTACTCATCTTCAATCAGTTTTTATAAAGATAAAGAGATATGCCGGCCAAGTGGTGTGGTGGTTAAACGCTGGCTTAGGAAGCCGGCTGCCCTGGTTCAGGTCCCACATATGAGGGCCAGTTGACACTGCCCTCTAAAAAAAAAAAAAAAAGGCCAGCTGAGTGGCACATTGGTTAAGAGCTGGTTTGGGGATGCCAGCGGCCCCAGTTCAGATCCACATATGAGGGCCAGTGACACTGCCTTCTACAGTTAAGATGGTGAACAACAGCTCCACCTGGAGCTGGGCTGTGCGAGCCCCTGCGATGGGTGTAGGCTACAGCCCCTGCTGCAGTGGGCTGCCATAGGCTACAGTGAGTGGCTGGCAGCCAACGTGAGCGGCCAATAGCGGTGAGCGACCAATAGCGGTGAGCGACCATCCAGAGGCCAGCGACCGATCTGCTTCATCCAGGAAGAGCGCAATGACGATACCAACATGGGCCAGTGAAGCAACATCCTCTGCAACTAGACTGAAGAACAAAAAGACAGCAACTTGTCTGTTCCTCTTCCCCGATTCCCCAACGCTGTTCCCCTCCCCCAATTCCCCAATAAAATCTTTGGGAAAAAAAAGGAAATAATATGCCGGAACAGTGTCTAGCTAAGTAAACACTTAATCAAAGGTAAGCTATTACTATTATTGTTAATATTTTGTTGTTTGCTTCTTCATTCTTACTGGTTTCCGTTTCCAAGATCAACCTTTTTCAGAAGTTTTTTCTCTAGAGCTTCCTCCAGAAACGGTTGCACCTACTGTGCTCCACATCCATAACGTGGGCAAGGGACAGACTCATGCAACGTGCAATCGAGTGTAAACTCCTCAAGGAATACATTTCACACTTAGTCTCCATTGAATCTTAATACATTGCTCTGCAAGGGAGGGCACCTAGCAACAATCTGTTGCTGTGAAGAAAAGAATGCAGGCTTAGAAGTCCCGTGGAGCTGAGATCAGACCTGCCAAAATTCTACTTCAACTCTGCCATTTACTCAAAATGAGAACCTCAAGAACCAGTTGATAACATATCAGAAAAGCTAATTAACTCACCATGGTTACCAGGAAAATAGAGCCTCGTTTCTAAAATGCAGCCAAACGTATGAGCCAAAATGACAAAGAACGGAAAATGTTATGATGCATCTTGTTTTCAAGAAAAATGTTATATTTAAAAATATAGTGCTATTCAAACATCATTTCCTTTCTTAAATTTTAACTCTTACTTTGTCCTCTTTTTTTTTCTGCAAGGGTGTTTTTGGGTGGATGCACATATTCTTATTGTTATGATACAGGTTGGGATTCTTAAGCACATTAGGCAAGCATATGTGAGGAATAAAATTTCCATGAAGAAGAGATTAGTCAAAAATCATCACTGGGACATCAACCAAGTTTAAGTTTCTGCCAGGAAAAGGGAGTTTTAGAAAGCTGTCATACTCAGCCATTGCCCACAAGGATTTGGTAATCTTATTTGGGGACAGAGTACACATATCCTTGGTAAGACAAGAGGGTATGGGACAAGGGCCAAAATGTGTAGGGCAGACAATATACTGTTATAGGAATCTGGAAGAGAGAAAAGGCACAGAGGGCTGCACTCTTCAGGGAAAACTTCACTGACGTGAATCTGAGCAGGTTTCTGATGGTTGGAGAAGAGAAAGAGAAGAATAAAGAAATACCAGGAAGTACACAATTATGAGAGTGAAATGCTTTAGGTAGAACAGAACACTGCAGGCAGAAAATAATGACACCAAGTTATAAAAAGAATGTAAATGTCAAGTTAAGAAATTTGGATTTTAGCCATAGAGAAGCTGGAAAGTCACTGCATGTTTTAGAGGAAAAAAATTTACAGGTGAAAGCAATTTATTTTTAGGGTTTAATTTTTTTCAATTTTATTTTTCTTGAAAAGGAAATAAATTCTCATTGTCTGAATTTAAAAGGTACAAAGGGATATATTGTAAAAGGTCTCCCTCCCACTTCTGTCCCCTGCTGCCCATTTTTATCCCTGGAAGCAAACCAATGTTTCCTATACGTTACCAGTTTCCTATATTATATCTTTCCAGCGATATCTATCCATATAAAAACAAAGACACATGTTCCTCCCACCTCCCCTTTTTTTGGTAAATGAAATGCATACACACTTATTTATCTTGTGTTTGTCCCTGAAAAATATAATTTAGAAATTACTTCGTATGAGTACATAAAAAGATTCCTCATCCCCTTTTTAAAAAATAGATGGACTGGCACAAAAGAACACAACAGTTCAAATTCTCTCTGTCTGTGGAAACTTGCTGCCCAGTTTTTCTCCCTGGAGGCAACTCAATGTGTTTAGTTTCTTATGTACCCCTCCAGAGATAACCTACGCATACAGAAGCAAATACACACACACACACACACACACACACACACACACACACACACACCACAACCTTCCCCTCTCTTTTAAAACAATAGAATGCATCCTATACACTCTCCATCACACCTTTGTTTTTTATTTTAAAATATTTCTTAGAAACCTGAATAAAGTCTTTATTTGAATTAACAGTACTGTACCATTGTCGATTTCCTGTTTTTGACAAGGTATATAAATGGTTATGTATAATGTTATCATTGGGGAAGCTGACTGAAGAGAGAGTTCCTGTGTGCCCAGGAACTCTCTGTACAACTTTTGTAACTTCTTGTAAGTCTTAAATTATGTCAAAAAGTATTAAGATTATTTCTTAGTGATTATTCCATCAGTACATACATAGCTTTCCTTTTTATAGATTCAAAGTAGTTCTTTATTTAACTTGCCCCCTAGGAAGGCAAAGTGTTTCAGATTTTCTTAAAATTGCTACAAGGTAAAAACAGTGTTCATCGGTGTTTGACTCCGATCCTTGACTGCGCCCTTGACTCCATGGTTAAGCGTGGTCTACGAACCAAACTGTGTAACCACGGTACAGATTCCCGCAGGAACCCCGTGGGTGAGGCATCAGGATGAGTTCTCATCCTCGTCTGCTGCTCACTGGTTGTTTGACACTGAGCAGGTCACTCAGCCCTTCTGTATTGGTTCTCTCATCTGCAACACTGGGATTACCTGCCCTGGTTACCTGCCCGTTATCTTGAGGGTTAGATGACATAGATGGAGCACTACTTACTGAAGTCGATGCCATTGTGCAGATAAAAGATTGGCCAGTAAGACTATCACCTAAAGCCATTATCATCATCCTCTATCTACAATCCAAAGTAGGAGGAGTTATCTCATGGCATTTTCAATCTCAGTTGAAGGAGTGTCAAAGAGAGCTGCATCCAAATCCATGTTTTATTTAAAATAAAATGACTTTCTGGGCACTTTTATTTTCTAATCCAGTCACTAACGACTGTCAGAAGGTGTGCCACCTGGTAATAATGATAAATGAAACATTTGCAGTTGTCAGCCATTCCGCCTCACTTAACAGCTTAATAACCCATCCAAGAGGTTGAGTCCTTGGTAATAGCACATTTTACAGGCAAATCATCCTATTGGACACATAGAGAAGCAATTTTAGTTAAAAACCAGACATCCAAAAAAGGTCTTATTCAGGATGATATTCAAAATATTGGCTTCCACCAGTTGGAACGGCACCCAAAAGCACACCTACACTGGTTCATCTGGGCTGGAAAGCGGGGCACAGGCTTTATTTTTTCCCAAAGGGAACTTCATGTTGAATTTCGCCAAGAACAAGTATGTAACCAACACCTGCCTTTAAATGTTTTCAAGCTAAACATTTTCTATTCAGTATTCTGTGCTACAGAACTTGGAAAGTCTAAGTCTTTTTTCTGAGGAACTAGATGGCACCTCCTGCAGAGTTGCTCACTGCACACAGCCTACTCAAGGACCAGCTCATTTAAATCTCCATGGCCCACTGACCAGAGGGCCCACTGCTTGTGGAATTAATCAGGGTAGTGTTTATGTCCTTGGACTTAGGAGTTCTACTTCTCATAATTTGTCCTAAGGAAATGAAGAATGCTTTGAGGGGGGCGTCAGCTCACAATGGTCACCCAGAGGGATAAGTCCGGAGCATCTCTGTCCAGTGTGACCCACCATTGGCCACTGTTGGTTTGGATCAAGCATAAATTCCCAACTCAAGAAGAGCCAATCAGAGTCTTTCTTACACACACACACACACACACACACACACACACACACAAGCAAAACATGACTACTCTAAGTATCCCACCCCAACTCCCCTCAGTGTAGTGGAGAATGATGTCAACTTTAGGAAGTAGCCAAAACTCTGAGGAAAGAGTAAGAACTCCTGGGTATTAGGAGGTGAGACGGTCCCCAGGAGCAGGTTACAAGTTTGGAGGCCCTCGGATGCGGTAATTTGAGACAGAAAATTACATTACAGAGTAAAATCGAGTTCTCACTTTCCTAGCAGTTAGGAAACAGGAGTAAATAATCTTCAGAGAGACATCGACTTTTACTAGAAGGAAGGTGAAAGGGGTAATATTTTTTGAAATATATTATGTTCTTCTCTTTTCTATTTTGCCATATATTCATTTATTCATTCATCCATCAAATAGTTATTAAGTGCCTGCTATGTGTCAGACATTGCTTAAGGACCTGGAAATATAACAATAAAAAATAGAGGCCAAGTTTATGACTTCGTGGACTTTATATTCTAGTAAGGAAGGCAGTCAATAATAAAAAGAGCAGCAAATACTTACATGGTGCTTTCCAGGTGTCAGACCTTCTTCATATAGTAACTCATTTTATCTTTCTCACAACCTAAGTGGTAGTTATTGTTATTATCGTCATTTTACAAATAAGGAAATCCAGGCATAGGCAGGCTAAGTAACTTGTCCAAGTGCACACAGCTAATAAGGAACAGAACAAGGATTTGAACCATGAAGCCAAATTTTAGAGTCCATGTTTTTAACTGATATAGATTGGCAGAGGTATAGGTATAGGTATGGGAAGGGTATAGAGATGGAGGTGGAAATACAGACAGAGACAGAAAAGAATATAACTACACACCTTCCCACAGGACAGGACACCCCTAAGTAAATAATCTTAAAGTTTCACTAGAGGAAACCCACTGAGAGATAGATAGATGAATAAATAGATAGGTGCCATAAAGAAAGCAGGATTAAAACAAGAAAAGAAAGCAGGATAAAGAAATAGAAAGCAATAGGGGGAGGGAGCTTTGTTGAGGGTGCCCATGGCAGGTGATGGTGTATTAATTAGTCCAGGTCAGATTGCCAAGGCCTGCCCAAGCCAAGAGCAAGTGTTATCATGAGTGACCAGGTCCCAGGTTTCAGCAGCCAACCCCAGGGAAGACCCAGGGCCAGCAACAGTCACTTCTCAGGGGCAGCCTCCAGGGCAGCAAAGACTACTTGGAATGCAGAAGACTCGCTCAGCCTCCTGTGCTGCAGACACCTCCCCCAGGTACCTTCACCAGGTGCCACGGAAAGCAGAGGGACGAGGAGCAGAAACCCGGAAGTCTGGGCCTGATTGAATGTCAGTAAATTTACTTGGCTAGGCTAACATGGAAAGCCCCCTAGGCACCTCGTGCCCGTCTGGCAGAATGCAGACTCTTAAGAGAGTGAAGATCAGCAATGGGAAAAATATAGAATAACTGCTCTTCTCCACGCAGTATTTGTGATGCCACCGCCCCCACCTGAAGGCTATGTTTGGCAAGGAGAGGAGAGAAGACACAGGATGGTGGGAAGAGAAGCTAAACAGGTCCTGCCACTCTCCTTCAAGGTGGAATAGTCATGGCTGCACAGAGGTTCAGTCCCTTCCAGCGTTAGGAACGAAACATACATGCTATGTACATCTCTGGAGAGAGCCAAAGGAGTACACTTTGTTTCATTCTATAATTTTTCTAATGCTTAAAGCATAATTTAAGAGAAGCTATTTGGTGGCATTGCTGTGTTCAGTTACCCAGCACCAATTTGGATGGGCCTAGCGGCTATTTCCAGGCTTCCAAATGCAGGTCATAAATATGTATTCATCAGAAAGGGCGATGCAATTAAGCAGCTTCACATATTTATCATCATTTCTATGAAAGGCATTTATTAGCAACTGCCTGTGTGAGGTTCAGGCAGCCTGTGTTTTTATGTACGAAATTAAGCAGTCAAAATCCCTACCCTCTTGAAATTTAAACCTGACAATGTTGATTTGAACAATTACATAAATACACAACTGAACAAAGCTCATCTGCAATTATTTTCCATCCTAGACGCCCATTCTGAGCCAACCATGCAGAGGCTGTCTCTCGTGTCCACTCAGGAATTCTGTCCACGCTCTTCTCATACCTGAAACTTCATCCAGATTAAAGTAGACAATGGAACATGGTGTTGGGGTTATACTCTTTTAGGAATTGAAAAGTGGGGAAACTAATTTTCTGGGTGCAAGAGGAAGAGGCTCACACTGTTGGGATACCGACACAATTCCCATTACTGTGCTACTTCTTTACCAGTTTGGTTCAGGGTGGTAATGTGCCCAGCGTTTTCCCTTTTTAATGCAGTTCCCAGTATCACTTGCAGCTACGGGAGGGCATGAGACTCAGTTCTAGACAATGAGATATAAGTGGAAATCACCAACTGGGGCTTCTGGGAAGTTATTTTTTAAAGAGCTACCTCAGTTGGCATTTGATTTGCCCTTCACCATTCCCAGTCTCCTTGCTGGGATGCAGATGAGATGCTGGATGTACAGCAGCCATCTTGTAACCACAAGGAGTCAGACAGGCTAATGCTATATCTTAAAGATGGCTGAACAGAAAGAGAAAGAAACGGGGTCCCTTTGCACCAGTTCTGAATTGTTAAATGAGGAAAATAAAACTGCTATTTAGTTAAGCCCTAGTCCACCATTGATTTAGCACATGCAGCCAAGACTAATCCCCTACCAATTCCAAGAATTACATAGGTGCAACTGTATAAGGTAGGGGATCATTGTGATTAGAGCTCACTTTTTGATAATATTTTCTTCCTTTTGAGCACCTGTAGCTGCCTGAGGAATTTGTAGCAATGTTAACATGGGAGAATATTGCCCAAGTTCAATCATGAGCATTTAACAACCATTGAATGAAGGTCTAAAATGTGCCAGACATGGTCCTAGGGACCACAGGTCCAAGTCTCTGTTCTTATAGCACTGATGTTCTCTTTAAGGGAGAGGAACAACAAACAAGCCAACAAGAAAAGGAGATTAAAGTGCTGTGAATGGGGAATAGGACATGAGGTGTCCTGGTGCTTTGCACAGCGTGACCAGTCAAGGCCTCATTTCTACGGTGGGGTATTAGCTAGGAGGCCATAACCAAATACCACAGACTAGGCAACTTACTCACAGTTCTGCAGCATCAAACTCCAAGATGAAATTATTATCAGAATTGTTTTCCAGGAAGGCTTTTCTGTTCCTGGCTTGTAGCCAGTGTCTCTTGCTGTGTGCTCACATGGCCTCACGTCTGTTCATATGGAGAGAGAGGTGTGTGTGTGTGTGTGGGGGTGGGGGCAGAGAAGAAGACATTTCTAGTGTCTTTTGCCTTTCTTATAGGACATCAGACCTGCCAGATTAGGATTCCATCCTTATGACCCCATTTAAACTTAATTATCCCCCTAAAGACCCTATTTCCAAATATAATTACATTAGGAGTTTGGGCTCTGACATATGAAATTTAGGGAACGCAATTCAGCCATAACAGTGGCTTATGAACAGAGACCTGAAGGTAGAGACAGTGAAAGCCAAAATGAAACCTAGAGGAAGAGCATTTCAGGCAGAGGAATGGCATGTGCTAAGGCCCTGAGGCAGGAGAGTATTTGGCATGTTGGAAGGGCAGCCAACAGGCCAGAGTGGCTGGAGCAAATGGGCAAGAGGAAGAGTGTCAGGGGGTCAGACAGAGAAAAAATGGAGGCCACATCCTGTATCACCTTGAAAACCATTGAAAGGACTTGGTCTTTACACTGAGAAAAAGGAGAGGTGACCCAGGAGTTCTGAGCAGAGGTTCAGCATGGTCTCACATTTTAAAGTGCTCACTCTGGCTGCTATGTTGAGAATGGACTGTAAGTAAAAAGTTGGAAGCAAAATATCTGTTAAAAAATAATCAGATTTTTTTTATTTATTTATTTATTTTTTTTTGAGGGCAGTGTCACTGGCCCTCATATGTGGCACTGAACTGGGGCCGCTGGCTTCCCAAGCCAGTGCTTAACCACTTTGTCACTTGGCCAGCCCTAGATTGATTATTTGATTGATGGATGTCAGGTGTAAGAGCAGAAGAGGAGTCTGGGATGCCTCCAAGATTTCTGCAATAGGCATTTGAAGAATGAAATTGCTATGCACTTAGGTGGGGTTAATGGTGGGAAGATCCGTTTTGAGGGGGTGAAACATCAAGAGTTCAATTTTCAGTAAGTTAATTTCAAGATTAACTTGGGCCTTTTAGAAGCCCAAGTGCAAATGTTGAGTGGGCAGTTGGACATTTGAGACTGCTAGTCTGGGAATGGCCTAAGCCTGCAGCAGAAATTTAGAAGTCATAAAGTAAAAATGGTGTTTAAAACTGTACCTCTAGATGAAATGGTTGCCTAGATAGGACTAGATCAAGGAGGGTTGAGATCTGAGCCCTGAAGAACTCCCAGAATAAAGGTGGGAAAATTAAAAGGATTCAGTAATAAAGACTAAGAAGAAGCAACCATGAGGTTGGAGAAAAAGCAAGAAAGTGTAGTGACCTGGAAGCCAAATGAGAAGTATTTCAGGGAGCAAAGGGTAATCACACATGCAAGTGACAGGACGACTAAGGTAAACACTAAAATCACTACGGACCTTGAGCTGTTGCCATGGAGTGATGGATTAGTGTTAGAGTCTTCTCAAGGCTTGACATGGGCGCATTCACTTCCAAGCTGCTCATGTGGCTGCTGGTAGGCCTCAGATCCAGATCCTTCTGACTATTGGCCTAAGACATCTATTTCTTGCCCAGAGGCTCTCTCCATAGGGCAGCTCACAACATGGCAGCCTGCTTCCCCTAGAGCAAGGAATCTAAGAAAAGGCAAGAGAGAGCAGCCCCATTTGGTAGCTACAATCTTTTGTAATATAATCTTGGAAGTGACATCCTATCACTTCTCTAAAAGACTTTATTTTCTAGAGCAGTATTAGATTCACAGAAAAATTGAGCAGAAAGCAGGGAGACTTCCCACAGCCTCACTGTACACACAGCCTCCCCCACTACCAATATTCCCCTTATGTCATTATCACCCAAAGTCCACAGTTTACATTAGGGTTCACTCTGTGTTGTACATTCTGTGGGTTTGAACAAATGTATAATGTCATGTATCCACCATTATAGTATCATATAGAGTCATTTCACTGCCCTAAAAATCCCCTGTGCTCCACCTATTCACCTTTCCTCCCCACCCCGAACTGTGATCTTTTTACTTCTTATGCCTTTTCCAAAATATCACATAGTTGGAATCACACAGTAGGGTAAACTTTTCAGATTGGCTTCATTCACTCAGTAATATACATTTAAGTTCATTCATGTCTTTTTGTGGCTTGGTATCTTATTTCTTTTTAGCAGAGAATAGTATTTCATCATTTGGGACGTACCAGTTTATTCATCCATTCACCTGTTGAAGGACATCTTGGTTGCTGCAAAGTTTTGGCAATTACAAAGCCAAATGATAAACATCTAGGTTTTTGTGTGGACATAAGTTTTTAACTCTTTTGGGTAAATTCCAGGGAGTATAATTGCTGGATTATATAGTAAGAGTAGGCTGGTTTTGTAAAGAACAAACTGTCTTCACAAGTGGCTGTATCATTTTGCATTCGCACCTGCAAGGAATGAAAAGCTCCTTTTATTCCACATCCTCACCAGCATTTGACATTGTTGGTGTTTTGGAATTCAGCTATTCTAATAGATGTGTAATGGTATGTCATTGTTGTTTTAATGTGCAATTCCGTAATGGCATATGATGTGGAGCATCTTTCCATATGCCATCCCATTGCTTTCGCTGATTCTATTCATTAAAAGAAATTCACTAGGTCCAGCCCACACTCAAGGGGAGGTGAACACACAAGGGCCTGAATAGCAGGAGATGGGGTCACTGGGGACCATCTCAGAGGCTGCCCAATATAATTCAATTCAGAAAAGAATGGAGGAAAGGAATTGGAGACAAACATAGACAATAATTTTGAGGAGTTTTGCTCCAAAAAGAAACAGAGAAATGAGGGGCTAGTTGCAGAAAGATGTGGAGTTAAAGAATGTTTTTATTTTACTTATTGTACAACCAACCAGATCATTCTTATCAATTAAGGTAATATACTGACTATGTAACTAAATAGAATTTTATTTTATCTCTTTAGTCATTATTTCCTAGAAGTATGGTGACCAACAACATTCAGGTTTGTAAATAACAAACCTGAGAGGGGATTTTTAATAGCCTGTTTGTATCCATGCAGGGGTCCATATGCCAGAGCTTCCAGGAGACTTATCTGTACACCCTCTAATTGCTGAAATCAGTCACCCAGGTTTCTTTAGGCAGATAAAACCAATAGGCCTCAGGGAGGGCAGACAGTCTCTCTTGGCATGAAAACAAGCCTGCAGCTGCTTGGAACAGACAGGCTCCTGGGCTGAGATCTGCACACGGCAAACTGCCCAATAATGCCAATTAAAGTGTTAACCGACCAGAGTGATCATTTAAATCATAAATCATGTCTGCAGTTGTTTTGTCTTCTGACTCTACACTACAACAACACACTAAAATATGCACTAAACACAGAGACAAAGCTAAACAAATGGGCCAATTAATTTGTGAAAGCAAATGTCCTAGGTCTGTTTGTCCACTGAGAACAGTGAATCTTAGGATCTCCAGGGAATGAGGATCAGGGAACTGCAGGGTTTGGGGAGGGTGGTAAATCATGTGCTTTCTTCCCCTTCTACATTCAGAACCAACTCAGATACAAGATACAGGGTGGAGATTAAACTGTTAGCTTTACTACTGTTGAGATAGTGTCTTCAGAGCTGAGTCTGTTCTACTCCCCTTCTCATTTCAGACCTCGAGTTACTGTTTCCTTATACTGATCCTGGGCAGTGAAAGAAGAAAGAAAAGGTGAGTCCTCATGGCTGACTGCCTTCTAATGGATTTTCTCTTCTTTGAGAAAGACCAGTCATTGGATGCCCCCTGCCATCACATGTTGGGGCCAAAAATTTTAAGTGAGTAAAATGCAGGGTCATGTTATTGCAGGGTTAATGAGAAATACTATCTTTCACTTGGTTTGGACTATTGAAAAAACACCACATAGGTAAAGGCAATAACACTTATAACTTCCCAATTGCCTGTACCCTGAACCAAGATCCTCCCCCTATCAGAGAAGATAAGAATCTTAGTCTGCTCCATTGGAAACAGGGAACAGACAGAGGATGGAAGCCAACAAGCCTAGCTCAATTTGCAAGCTCTCAGGATTCATGTTAGCACAGGTTTTTATTGAAATTCCTTCCTCTTCTAAAAGGGAATGAGGACAGGAGCATTAATCAGCAAAAGTTCTTCCGCAAAGAAACATAGGGAGTGGGGGGAGAGGGGCAGGAACCTCCCCTCTAGCAGAACTAGCCAGAGAAGGGTAGTTCTCTGAACACTTCAATCCGCTCTCTGAACACTTCACACCCCCAGCACCCATCACAAAGCCTGGCACAAAGTCAGCACTCAATAAACATTTGTTGCACTGAACAGTCAGTCCCTCCAACCAAAATGAACTCAAGTACTCCAGTGGCTAGAAAGCCCCAAATCTCAAAACTCCAAGGACACATTAAGGATAAAACTGAAAGTAAGAGCAAGGCTGGGATGGGCGGGGTCCTGTCCCCGCTGGGCTCTGTGACTTGCAGACCACCCTGGGGGAAGGCAAGGAATACCCGTGGGACTAGGACGAGAGATACTTTAAGATTATTTGAGTGCCAGGAGCTTCATCCAACCTGCCGCGAAGGACATGGACGGACACGACGCCCACAGAGGAGTCGGGTGGATTTCACCGAGTCCGCAGGCTGCGGGGACCAGGCTCGGGGGACCTGGGCCGTTGCGCCCCGCTTTCCCCGAGCCGGCGGCAGGGGGCGCGCGAGAGCCTCCCTGCGCTGCGGGCCGGGCGGGTGCCGGGCGGGGCGGATGGATGCTGGGCGGGGAGCCGCGCTTGGGCAACTTTTTGGTTGGCTGCCTCGGGTGCTGACGGCCCAGGCTCCTTTTAAACTTACTCTCTCCGGTGCCCTCCCTTTTCGGCCTCTGCTCACGACGTGGTAAGTGGCCTCCGACTGCCTGGACGCCGGAGCGGGCCAGGTGGCCTGGGGTCTCTCCAGTGACACTTACTGCGCGCGCTCCTTCTTGTCCACGGGCCCTCGCCATCCGGGCCGCCAGGACCGGGATTCGGCCTCAGCTTGGGGAACCCTCGCGAAAGGCCCCCCCAGTCCCGGGGAAGGAGTCCCCTCGCGGAGCCCCTTTGATGGCCCCTGTTGGGCGGGGACACCCACGTGCTGCCGCGGTGCCGGGGGCCCTTCCTCCCTCGTGGTGCTTAAGGTCCCTCTCCCCCAGCGGCCCGCCACCTCGTGCCTGTCGCCCGGTTGCTTAAGGGATCCGGGGCCACAGGGAGTTTCATGCTCCTGTTCAGTGAAAAGTTAACATTTGGAGAATCAAACTGACCCGGGGGAGCGGAGGTGCAGACCCCGGGATGGTGTCGGGGTTCTTGGCGCACTCGGGGGGCCTCTGCCTGCCCAGGGGTTCTAACGACCGGGATGCAACCAGTTTAAGAAGTGGATGAGCTCATGGATCCCAAATAGTTGAAGTTTCCGTGCGGAGCAGTGTAATAACAGTGCTCGCGACAAAACGAGGTGATTTTGTCCACACAGCCATGCCCCCCCCAACACACACACACACACACACACACACAAATGCCTTTCAGGTGCCACTTTGCATGGTGGTGAGTCTCCCCGGGAGCGGATAACGTTTTCAGGGTGTGAGGCCAGGCTTGGTTTTCTGTCCTGGGAGGAAATCGGGGCCCCTGGGGTCCACCAAGATAGAAACACGCGAGGCTGCCCTGGAGAAAGCTTGTCCCCAGGAATCGCTTCTAAGTTTCCAGGAGGCTCTCTTCAGTATCAGTGCGCATTTTAAGTGTTCGTACACACTGTGATAGAGTTGTCTGACTTTAGTTCTATCTGTAAAGATCTACATTTAGAGGTCAGTGAGTGAATGAAAAAATCCTTGTAGCTCTCAGAGGTGCCACTTAGTAATCTTTTGAAATGTGAGGCTTTACACGGTGGACCCTGTAGTGAGAGATGTTTGCTGATTAGGCAGCCAGGTAGGACGTCAGTGTAGAATGCTTTTAAAGAGGAAAAAAGGGATCGTGTTGCAGGCTGTGTCGAAAGTACCCCTTTTTAGCCATATGTATACACAGCCAAAGTATGTTGGCAATTTTCCCTGCCTGGCGTACCCCAGTCTCTTGTGAACAGCACTATCACACTGGAAAATGCAGTGACCAGGCTTTGTTTTACAATTGCCTTAGGTGTTGAGCCAGACTGTTCGAAGCATTTCTTGAGGAAAAGCGCCAGGAGGTGAGCCAGACAGCCTTTAGCAGAGGCAGTGGCTTGAAGCAGTGTCTATTTAAAGATCGTGGAAACTGAACAAGTGCTGAGGGCTGTTCTGAACTCCTGGGTCAACACTTCCAGGCTTCTTTTGGTTTTTAAATCTATTAAAGATTTGTTTCAGTTTATCCTAGGCAAACACTGTTGCCAGTAATGTTTATTTTTTTCTAAAATTGATATTCCATGCTAATGTAACCAGGATAAAATTTGGAAAGATGGGGACTGCTGACATTGTATTACATGGATTCCCAAAGGATAGGAATTCCGTTCACTATTTTACTCCTGTCTGGAAATTACACGAGATTCCCAAGTGTCAGGAAATTTGGAGGATGTAACTTTTTAAAGTAAGAATTCTATTCAAAAGGAGCTTTTCATCAAAGGTATCTAGTAGATCACCACAATAAAAGACATTCTTTACCAAAACAAAACATTAAAAGTTACCAGATGATATTCTTAACACCATTCTCTTTTCTACCAGGCTCAGTCCAGTTCAAGGATGCTGACACACTTCAGGTAAATGGAGAGGATTTGGATTGTTATTAAATAGTGGAATAGAATTCCTGGCCAAGGATGAGAACTCTAATCTGACTGGATATACTCCTGCTCTGATGGGTTAAAGGATTTACCTGAGGCCAACTTGATAGGGATTTATTAAATGCAGTCAGAGCTGTCCCCACTTTAAAAACTAGGCTTAAGTAATTGACATTTAATCTTTTAAAATGTTTATCTTTTCCATTGGCAGCCATTTTGAGTTTCAATCTTCCAGAAAGAATGGGGGGAGGGTGAATTTTAGGATTTGGGAGTAGGGGAGGGGAATTGTATATGTGAAAACATTACTGTGTCTGAGTTGACAATGTAATATGTTGGGGCATTCTATATTACCTATAGTTTATAAACTTTGTTTTCTTAATGACATGTCCCACTGATCTGATTACAAACTGTTATAGTTCTTTTACAGGGCTGGTGCTTGAAAGAAACTTTCCACAGATAAATAAGGTATATTTGAACACGTGACGATTGGTAATATACAAAGAAGTTTTTGATTTCTCCTTTCATGGTAGCAGGAGTAAATTTTAAGAAGGTGCCAACTATCTGTAAGAACATATGTATGTCTGCCCCATAGGGAATTTCCATAGAATACAATTCTATTTCAAGTTTTCTACCATCCAGCCTGCAGCCTGCACAGTTAGACTAACTATTCTACAACTATCTTAAGACAGCTTTGTCAACTGTGCTTTAATTTACAAAGATTATTTTAAAATTCCATTCTTTTGGCTGTTCTAAAGATGATATGTTCCAAAATTTCATTTTAAAAACTAGGTTTTATATCCTTTAGATTTTTCTATAATAGATCACTTTAATGATGAAATTTGACCATTTTTTGATTTACAAAGATTATTTTAAAATTTCATTCTTTTGGCTGTTCTAAAGATTATATGTTCCAAAATTTCATTTTAAAAACTAGGTTTTATATCCTTTAGATTTTTCTATAATAGATCACTTTAATGATGAAATTTGACCCTTTTTGACAAAAATCAATCAATGGATTCCTAAGGGGAAGGCATTGGTTGCAAAAGGGCATGAGGGAGTTTTGAGGAACTGTTTTACATTTTGATTATGGTGGTAAATTGCATTGGTCAAATTTGGAGTGAGTTTTACTGAATGTAAATTATGCTTCAATAAACATGACTTTTAAAACTTACCCTCTTTCTGGCATCATTGACATTTCCAGTGAAATCTATGAGAAGGCAGTGGGGTCAGTACTTGGTTGATTTCCTGAGATACAAGTGACAAAAACACCAAAATCACTTTGGGATGTAAGTAACATAAATGACTCGTGCTCCCAAATGCCTGAGAATCAGGACCAAAAGATACACATTGGCTCATTTATCAAGGATATAAGATTTCTCTTTATGGATATTTCAGGCTACAACTCTTCCTCTAAACAGCTACATTTTAAATCTCACCTATGGTATGACACTTCTCCCTCAATCTCTTGACAATCCATACTAGTGGCCACATGGTGTCAGAAAAAGGAGTGCAAAAGTTCTGTACCCTGTATATGCCCTGTAACTTTGTCAGCACTGTTTTGGGTTCCTTGTAGCCCTGCTTTCCACACTGGCAATTTTCTCTTCCAAGAAAATTTTCAATGGCCTTGGCCAATACTGGCTAGCCAGGGGATTAGGGAAATGATGTTAGGTGCTAAGTGATTGGGCTTGAGTTGATCTCAAAGCTTGATGCATAGGCTACCCGGTTTATTTCTGAGTGAATCTGAACTTGGTCCCTTTTGGGATATTCAGAGATGCATTTGAAAGGAGGGATGGGCAGGCACTGGCTGTGAGCCATGGTTCTGTAGGTAGTAGGTCTAACCCGCAGAACCTGTTGAACCCTAACCCTGCAACTGCGTGCTTCTGACTGCTGTATTGTGCCCTCTCACTCTTGCCCTTCAGATGCCCCCTGTGGCTTCAGGTTTGGGACATTCCCTGCTCCATCTCCCCCAAACCTTCCCTGTACCATGACAACCCAGAGTTGTCCAATACCTTGGTTAAGTAAAATAGGCATCACTAAAGAAAAAGGGGTGACAGGTTGAGCCAGTCCCACTGTTTTGCAGTCCACTTGCCCTCATTGGCACAGCACATTCCTGCCTGTTGAGCAGAGCTCAAGTGGGATTTGGAGAGATGCCACTATGACTACTAAAGGACAAGGCTGTGCTTTTGTGCTCAACTACTCTGAGGAGAAGACAAGCAAATGAGCTTCAATGAAATGTTTTCAAAGAGGATTTATAATTCCAAGGGAGGAGCTTGGGGATGAAAAGAATGATTGGAATAGTTTTATGCTAATGATATAATTCCATTGAAAATGAAATCTTACTTTAGAACTCCAGTCACTAACCTCCCCAGATGGGATTTGCCCGGTATCACAGTTATGCTATTGCTGTCAGTTCACGTAGATGGATTCAATTTGATTTCAAGAATGGGCATATCCCGTTTTTGATAGGTACTCACTCTATAGTATACCTAAGCCCCTGAGGCAGTTTTCTTTAAAAGCAAGTACATTTTTTGTAGTTCAAGTGAATATTCCAAACTAAGGTATGCATTTTTTAGGTTCCTAAAACCTTCAATATTTATATAATTTGGCAAATATTTACTGTGTTTTCCCTGTGTGTTACGTTGTGTGATAGACAATTCCTGACGTTATGTATGGAGTTTACACGACGTGACTTACCCATATCGCTATGTAAGATGAAGTCGGTTAGAATGTGCCTCAATCGATTTGTATTACAAGGAATAATTTCACTTAGTACCTGAGTCAATATCTGAAAGATTCAATTGTTAAGGCAAACTGTGAGTAGACCTATCTATTTATAGCCCCACACACACACACACATACCACCACCACCACATTTCCAGAATGGGTTGGCTGGCTTATCCACAAATAGCAAACAATAACAATGAGAAGAGAGAAGAAAAGCAGGATTATAAAACAAGTCCTTAGACCTCATGCTTTAGGCTCCTGCCAATTTAGTTTCCTAGGGGCCAGAAAGAAGAGCCAGTTGGCACATATGCCATTTGGCATTTGAATATAAGTTTAAAAAGGAGGAGGAAAAGGGGGAAGGGTCATTTGCATTCTAGGCTCTTTGGAATCCAAGTGAGAAGATGCTTTTTTTTTTTCCACCCGCTCATGTTCTCAAGGAAGAGAACATGAAGGAAGAAGTAGAACAGAGAAGGTTGTCCGGGTAACTAAACAGGTACCTAGAGATAGTGGGGACTGATGCATTTGACTCCAGAGGCTGGTGAGCCCTGTGAGGCTGGACCTACTCAGCTGATGGTCAAGCCCAGTCTCTCACTACGTGAGAGAAAAGCCATGCTGAGATTATGTGGACAAACAGCCAGAGATGTGTTTGAAAGGCTTATTTTTAATTTGTGGCTCATAAAGGTTGCCTTTCCAAAATTTACCTTGTCTTCATAAACTGACAAGTTCTGATCCCACTATTTTCTTATCAAGTTGTGATGTATCACAATCTGGGACTCTGCAACCATGACTAGAAGGACCCCTAGTGGGACTTATCGGTACTGCAAGAGGCCAGTTGTCTGCCTCCACCATTGCCAACTGCCTCTCTAGGACAGCTCTACATCTGTTCAGAGATAAAGAGACAAAACCCAGTCAAATTAGTATGATCTCTGTCCCCATGACTTGCTCCCGGGAACAGCAGAATGTGGTAGTTAGTGAAATGGAGCCTAATACCACTGATTTTCCATTGGACAAATGCCCTGGCAGGTTACCTCTACTCTTTAGGGCGGAATAGCGCCCATTGTATCATTTATAGACCCCCACAGTGGAAAAAGATGTGGAACTTTGGGAATCATCATAGAGTCCATATACAGTTGCCACATGTGATTATCGAGTACTTGAAATGTGGCTAGTCTGAATTGATATGTGCTGAGGTGTTAAAAAAAAAAAAAATCAGGGCTGGCCGAGTGGCACCGTGGTTAAGCACTAGCTTGGGAAGCCAGTGGCCCCGGTTCGGGTCCCACATATGAGGGCCAGTGACACTGCCCTTAAAAAAAAAAAAAAGAAATCAGTTTTGGAAGAAGTAACATTAAAGAATGTTAACTATCTCAATTTTATGTTGATCACAAGTTAAGTGATAATATTTTGGATATATTGGGTTAAGTGAAATAAATTAAATTATATAAATTTTGTTTGTTTGTTTGTTCTTTTTTTGAGGGCAGTGTCACTGGCCCTCATATGTGGGACCCAAACTGGGGCCGCTGGCTTACCCAAGCCAGCGCTTAACCACTGCACCACTCGGCTGGCCCAAATTATATAAATTTGCATTGTATTTCTATCAGGCAGTTTCCAAAATATTCATGGAAACATGCAAACAGAGTTTCCATAATCCAATAGAAAGATGTTGCTTTTCTGCTAGACAGGACCTGGGGGAAAACTAAGAGTAAAATTAGCACCTAAAATGCAGAGTTTACAGGTAAGCAGCTGTTTTTCTCAAGGACAGAAGGTGCAGGTGTAGGGAGCCAGTGCTACTTACAAGACCTGACATAAATTCTACACGCAAGCTGCTCGCACGTCTGGGGATTTTAAATAAAAGACTTCAGAATGTATTTATTAAACAGTCTTTTGTTCTACGACTACTCTGTGCATGTACTTGTGTGTTAATTAGCATAATCAAGGGCCAGAGGACTTGGTGTGCTACAGCTCATCAAAATATAACCTCCTTAGTGAAGAATCCATATGATGAACAGCTCTGGTTCCCTGCCCAGTTGGTTTCTGGGGTGTGTGTGTGTGTGTGTGTGTGTGTGTGTGTGTGTGTGTATAGTAATGCAGTCTTTCAGCGTTTTGTTTGTCTGTTTGTTTTTACAGAAGAGGAAAGATTGGGGGAGGTGGCACCATAAATATTACCTGAACCTGTATAAAGTACAATTTTTCAGAACTCTCTTATGTTAAAGCAAAATGTTCCACAAAATCCTCTTTCCTTCATTTTCTCTTAACTCAGCTCTGAAAAGCAGGTCTGTGTCAAATCCCCTTCTGTCGTTTCCTTACTACTAACAATGATTTGTTGTCATTTTGTCTTTTAACAATAAGTGGATTCTTCCTGTAGGTTGCACATTTCTCTTAAGCAGTGGTTCTTCAGAGGGGATGAGGGCTGAGGGGAGATGGTTTTGCCCTCCAGGGGGACATTTGATAAATGTCCGAAGACACTTGACTCCCACAACTCGGTGGGTGGTGAGTGCTACTGGCATTTAGAGGCCAGAGATGCTGCAAAATATCCTACAATGCACAGGACAGTGCCACACCAAAGGGCTGTCTGACCCAAAATGTGCAGAGGTTGAGACACTCTGTCTTAGATCTCATTCCCAGCAATGCCAACCTGCTAAGGTGCTACTGAGTGTGCTACCAGCTATTCCCAAAATGTGACTTTCCCACACACACAACCGTTCCCTGTACTTGGAGGTCCGAGGGGGCTTAACTACTGGCCTCATTGCTCTCACTTCTAAGTGAACTTCTATAGCACAGCATTCACAAAATAGCAGTTCATCATTTTAAGCAAAGAACTATAGGCATTTTCTTCTAGGCTCCTCCAAAGCTAGTTTTCATGTCAATAAGGGGCCAGAAACTCAAAATTAGCACATCACAAACCAGTGGCTTTCTTAATCAGACTTTGTCAAACTGGACATCTTAGCTTGATTGCTGAGGTAAAGCTTGCCCAGATCTATTGAGGGACCATCAGGCCTCTGGCCTGGCCGCAGAGTAGAAACGCCCCACAGGTTGTTACCATGATCTGCTTCTCCAACAAACAGCTTCCAACACATAGCTTCCATCCTCATAAGGGGCACTTAGCACAACAAAGGAACATTCACAAACCAGCTGTAGACCAAACACCCACACCCAAGGAATTGAGAGCAAGCATCACTGACCATGTTCCCCTGTCTCTAATTTTCACATGAGCCAGAAGATTCTAATTTTAGAGCCCATAGCACAACGAAACCCTGAAAACATTGATTCTCTATGTTGGAAGAATTAAGCCCCTTCCGATTGCGTGGCGTGCAGTCTGAGTTCAGTGAAGGAGCATGCAGCGAGTCACGCCCCTTTCACACGCTGGCTGGTATCCATCGCCGCAAAGATGCATTGAATGCAGTTAATAAGATTGACAAGAAGGTGCTGGGTGACACAACTGCTCTCAAATGTAGAAGGTACAACGCAGGCACCTACAATAGGAGCAACGCAGGGAACTCACTGGACACACTGAGATGGGCCAGTGTTACCAGGGCTCTGAGCAGTCCAGGGGCGCTGCCTCCTCTCAGGTTAAAATGCCCTTCTTCTCCATCTTGAGCCCGGGCATCTTTAATCTTACATTTTCTTGCATAAAGAAAAAACAGCGCATGCCCCGTGGTGACAAACAGCAGGGAGATGAAGACCAGCACGCCAAACTACTGCAGACGAGGGGCCAACATGATGAGGAGGAAGTGGATGAGGTCCATGAAATAGTTCAGGGAGCACTGCACGCTGTTCACAGCGCCTCACTCTGTTTCTGGAACCTTCTCCTGAAGAAGCTGAGTCACAGTGAGGTCAAAAGACCAGAGACCCACAGAGCAGCAGTATCGGGAGAGAATAAATGTGAATTCAGTGAGGATCCCAGCTCCAGCAACCGACTGGCATTGTCATGTTGCCTAAATGGAACTTTCAGTGGCTCGGTGTCCTCATGTGAAATGGGAACATTTACAGTACTTTCCCTGTACGATTGCACGATATGGAATTGTGCAGTGGAGAGAGAGCATCATGCCCAGCCATCTGTGCCACTTGCACTTCTTCCTAGCAGAATGACAAATGACCTTGGGGTTGCTGTTGTGCTGTTGAAACTGTTCAGGTTAAAAGTACCAGTGCCCAGGGTACGCTGTGCCTAGGTTCAATGTAAACTATGGTTACTGTCATACTTTGTGGTGTTATAATGACCCTTTCGAATCACCATTACCGCCTTCACTGCCCGATAGCAATACAACTTCATTTTGGATGTTTTTGTTTATGTTTTCCACTTCAGTCCAAAGTATTTAGGAAAGAGAGTGAAATCTTGAGCTTCCAACCTAGGTCCAATTCCAGAGCTTTCCTCTTCACGCCTGGCCTTGCAGAGAAGGAATTAGCCCCTGCTCCTCCCTTGCACCTCCCACTTTCAACTATATAAAGAGGCTAAATTTGATTACACTTCAGCAGCAGCCACAGGGCACTGAACAGGGCAGAGGCCCACTGTGGTGATGACAATGTTGTGCTTGGGTGACAGCATCTGCCCTGGGATTTCTGGTGCTGCCTTCACGAGTACCCGCCTTCAGCTTCCGCCTGCCTGGTTGGTTTACCAGCCAGCTGGCCTTCCAGATCCCCCGAGACTCAGCTCTGGGCCTCCAGAAACCTCCTGGTAGCCCCTGTCCTGATCCCCAGATTTCACTCTGCACTCAAGAATTATTTGGACCAAATATGCTATGTCCTCCAGTGTCTGCCTTTGCAGGGCACTAGCCAGGGTTTCTATCCTCTGGGTTGCCCTTGTCACCCCGCGGTGGCGCCCCACCCCATCCTCCTGGGCTGTCCTGACCTCTAAGTCTGGGGGAGTGGCCCACCAGAGTCCTGCACTGGGCTCTGACCTGGAGTTTACCTGTCCAATCCCAGCACCTGGCCCTTAAGAAGCAGGGGTTCCCGAGTTAGGCAGTCTTTGAACAGGCTGTGGTAGCACAATGTGAAGCGCTCCCGGAAGGGAGGGCTAATGGTGCACCGACAGACACTATTATTTCTAAATTGAGGGAACAGAAATGTGTAGCTTTTAGATTTTTAGAAAGCAAAGTGACTTAGGGGAATGTGCCAAATTGTACTGTAGCCAAAGTTCTGTGACTTAGTTTCCATCAAGATGGAAACACGTATTTACTGGGCAGAGGCCTAGAATGAGCCCTGTGCCTGGGGATACAGGTAGAATCCAAGCTTAGGCCATAGGCCACTCATCCTAGTGAGAAGACCAGTCATCATGGTCACCAGGCCTGGCCACGCTAACCAAGTGAACCAAAGCGTGATGCATCCTGGGCACTGGTGCTTTTCATCTGTGCAGTTTTGACAGCACCCTTCCCCACCCCACCCCAAGGTCATTTGTAATTCTGCTAGGAAGAAATGAAAATATTTAGGTAATATCCAGATGAAAGCACAGGTTTCTCAATCAGTTATTTGGAATTAAGAACACAGGCTTCTTTTTTACACATTATATCAGAAAAATAAGGTTTCCAGGCTAGCCCATGGTTTTATAACCTCGTCAGAAGTTTCATTTCCCTTCTCCCAATATGCCAAAGCTCTGTGGACCAAGTGTTTCTGGGTATCCATGACAGAAATCAGGAATACATCACGCCAGCCCCATGCTCCCAGCCCACTGTAGCTCCATAGGTGAGAAGGTAAAGCTCTGAGCCCCAAGAGGGGAGGGATCTTGCTGAAGCCTGGTGCCTGGAGTATGGACGAGGCTCACAGAGGAGGTATCCAGGAAGTTCACTGAATGAATGAGGAAGACATACTTGGTTTCTGATCCACTCCTTCCACCACACTTTCCATTCTGCCCATTTCTGACATGGGAGTGGGAAATCAGCTGGCTCTGAGCTGTGGCCTCAGCAAGGGGCTTTGAGGATAGTGCCTTTTGATTTGGGGGAGAAAAAAGGGCTTAGGGCAAAGGAATGATGCCCTTTGGGTAGAAACCTGATCACTGGGATTCCCTATCTAAGAGCAAGGGCCAGACTCTTCCTGGGAATTTGCAAGTTTAATCACTCAGGCCAGTATGCTGTTACATGACTTCTGTTGTCATCACTTCTAACCCCCAACATGTCACACTATTGGGTTCATCAGGCATCAAATGACCAAATACTTTTAAAAAGATTTTTTAAACACCCTAAGTAAATCAGATATGTCCTCACTGCCAGGTGTGATGACATATGGTTGGTGACAGAGTTCAGAAACCAAGTTCTTGGGGGAAGACAAGCTTGTGGACCCTCAATGGGGCACCCTGTACCTGAGAAAGGGCTTTACTCTCCCACTCCCCACCTCCACAGGCAGCTAAGGAAAGCCTTGGCCCCACCAAGCTGCCCTTGTCCCCCTTTCCCCATCTCAGTTCTGCAGAGAAAGGATCCAGCTCAAAATACATCTTTCAGGTAGATGCCATCTGTAGCATTTACATGATGGACACCCAGGAAATAAACTTTTTTCACTGCCCCAAATCTCCATGTTTTCACATTTCAGCCTTTGCACGACTGTCTGCCTGGCCTAGAGCACTCTTCCCTCTTCATGTCTCCTGCCCAACTTGCCCTTCAGGGAGCTCTTAATTCTGCCCCCTTCTAGGAAAGCTTCCCCAACCCCCAAGATAAGATTGCGTGTCCCTCTATGTTCCCAATCCTTCTTGAACAGCTCGTATCACTTTGTAGAGTTGACTGTTGTTGACTACTAAATTAATGACCTCCCATTCCACGAGGCTAAGACCTTGTCTGACTCAACCACTCTTGTATCCCCAGTGTCTTGGACAGTTCTTGTCACATAACGAGCTCTCAGTGAATGACAGATGAAGGCTTACAACAATGCAGTGGCAAGACCATCAAATGCTTCTAAGATTATTTAGCAACATCACAGGTTGCAGAATCCCACACCACTTGTGACCCACTGCTCACCAGTTCTCGCCAGGATCACGCCCGAGAAGAGCAAGATGATGGAGATGTAAGATTCAGGATACTGGGGTCCTGCTTGCCTTCAAACAGAAACGTGCTATTGGTCCAGTGGATGCAGGAGCGGTCAGGAAGGATAGGTGGGTTCATATTTCTTCCAAAGGAATAAACATGCACCTGGTCCTCTTTTAGCACCTCATGGGCTGAAGAAGAGTTGCTCCTAATGGGAGTGAGAAAACAGCTAGGTCAAAAGGACTTCCAGGAGCAAAGACAGAAAACACGCAGGGCGTCAGGTAACCTATGTGGAGCCGGCTGGATATGATCCCCGTGGTGACCAAGCCATAGCACCCCCTGAGGCTGGTGAAGAGAATCGTGCCCATCAGGCCAGACAAAGCCTAAAGGGCCGTGAGGATGCTGAGCAGGGAGTTCCGATCCCCTGGGTGTAGGCGTAGCTGGAGGTGATGCAGGCGAACCCCAGCACCCTCATGTAGAGGAAGGCCAAGCCCAGGACTGCCAGGAAGGCAGTTGGCCTGCAGTACGGCACATACGCAGCTGCCTTCGCGTGCTTTGAAGGCAGAGAGAAAATCCAGTGGTTGTGACCTGTTGTCCTTCAAGGTTAGATTTGTGGTCCTTTGGCTTATCCAAAGCTTTGGGCTTGTTGAAGCATCCATCTGTGGTTTCCCAAGAGCCGTTTCCCCTGAAATAAAACCGAAATAAGCCTTATGTCAGGGCCCTGCCCAAATGCCCGCAGCCCATGCCCAATCTCATTGGCTTCCTTGTTGGACATTTCCCATGTGCACTGATGTCTTCCTATCCAAAGCACCTGGGTCTCTACCTGAGGTTCTCTCTCCAGTCACAGAAACATAAAGGCAGCCTCTGCATGCCCAATAGTCACCACCATTGGGGACAACCCTGGACCAGTGTGTGACAAGACTTGGGGGAGAAACCCCTCAGTTTCCTTAGCCCTTAGTGGGACAATTCTGAGGTATGTCCGACATAGTCTCTTAGAGGACCCCAATGGGACTGAGCCCCAGTCACCCTCCGTGGTAACTCATACATGAATATACATGAGTACACCTTTTACTGGCTTTTCTCCCTTCCGTGTCTCCAGTCACATCCTTTCACCATGCATGCTTCCTGGGATCACCTTCCAAAAAGATTAGTCTTCACCCCAAGTCCTTGTCTCAAGGATTGCTCTTGAGAGAACTCAAACTAAGACCCATGGTGAAGTGAGGAAGATGGGTGTAGACAGGAGGAGGATACAGGGGGAGGCTTCACACGCTTGAGACAGGGTAATAAACTCTTAGGAGTAGTGATGGTTATTTCCTTTGGTTATTTTTCTGAAGAAACAGGTACTCATGAAAAGACAATGATAAACATCTTTCAGTCTTCTAGGACAGAATAGGCAATGATTGTAAAGAAATTTTTAAAATATATAACCACTTGTGAGAGGTATTTAGCACAAATTGAGACAAGCTCTGAAAAGGACTAAAGGAGCTAAACAGGGCTGTGAAGGAAGGAGAGAGGGTCAGGGGGGCCAAATCCATTTTAGACCAAGAACTGTGGGAAAGTCCCTGGTCACAGAAAATGATTTATTGCCATAGCATGGGTTTTTTTTTTAAAAGAGATAATAACAATAACAACAGCAATGGAAAAAGAAAAAAGAAAAAGAAAAGAAACAGCTAACACTGACTTTACTAAATGCCGGCGAGGGAAATAGGACTTTTATACAGACTATTTTATTTAATTGTCACAAGACCCCTGAGGTCAGTTCTTTTATCTTTACTTTACAGATAGTGAGACACAGAGAGCCTGAAAAAATTAACCCAGCATGGTCCCACAGCTAATAAGTGGCAGATGACAAGACTATAGCTCCAGCCATCTGTCTACCCATCCACCATCTAACTATGAATAGCTATCTGTGTATCTATTTCTGCAAGTTCACATACTTTTTCATGCAATGAGATCTGGTGGGCTGTAATTGCAAAACAACTTGAGAGAAAAGACGTTGATTGTTAGGAGTTTAGGAGGATAGACTCAGGTCAGGAGCAATGC
Organism: Aselliscus stoliczkanus; assembly: GCA_033961575.1. Taxonomy (NCBI): domain Eukaryota; kingdom Metazoa; phylum Chordata; class Mammalia; order Chiroptera; family Hipposideridae; genus Aselliscus; species Aselliscus stoliczkanus. Next base: position 17,863,618 of record CM066740.1, on the reverse strand, counting down.
CTGGGCTGTGTTGTACCAGGCGGCCCGACAATGTTGTGAGTAGGTAGGGGTGGTTCTTGGGAGAATGAGGCCACATTTATTGGCAGGTCCTCCTTCCTCTCATCTTCACCCTGATGTTAGGGAATTTCTGATTTTATTATTATTATTATTATTATTATTATTATTATTGTGTTTTTTTTGTGGGGTTTTTTTGTGTTTTTATTTTAGGGCAGTGTCACTGGCCCTCATATGTGGGACCCGAACCGGGGCCACTGGCTTCCCAAGCCAGCGCTTAACCACTGCGCCACTCGGCTGGCCCATTTCTGATTTTAAATGGCTGATAACATAGATAGCCAGTTTATCATATTGTGTTGATGAAAGAGCAGCCCCATGCTCCCTAACACAGTTGTTTCTGGCTTAATATCTTTAGGGAGGATGTTTATGAGTGAGGTAGGAAGGAGGACCATGGAATAGGTTGTGTCTTGCACAGGCTAGTGGGGTGCTACTCCCATTGGGGTCTCTTTGAATGGAGCCCTTGTGCACAGCCTGTGTAAATGCACAACTTGTGTGGCTGTACATGGCAGCCCCACTTACCCCTACCCATGAACTCCATGATCAAGGGCACAGCTGGAGCCTTCTCATTTCTCACTGTTTCTAGGCAAATTTGCAAACAGAATGTTAAGATTATGATCAGATACAGCTCCGGAAAGAATAAATAAAGGAGGAAAAAAGAGAACAAAAGCCATCTCTGAGTTTCCATTACCTTGAATATTCACAGCCTCCTGTTGCCTTTCTAGGAAGTGCCCTCCTGCTTGTTGCTGGGGTTTTACAGCCAATTGGGGAACTAGTTGATAAACCCTGGACAGAAATAGAAACTCGACAAGACGCAAAACCAAGTTCCATCCAAGAATGAAACCACAACCGATCACATGAGATGCCCATGTCATCACCTGGCCCATGGACAGGGGAACAAATATATTGATGATCTGGTCCAGCTGCTGGAGCTCTGCATTCATCCATGTAAATGAGAGAAAGGAAACATTGAAACTCAGGGGACCAGTCCTTCCTCCTAGTAAATGTAATGTCATGTATTTGTTAGACTTGCTACCCACGCACTGGGTGAACAAAGGTGAAAACAGGAAAGAGCCCATTCAGTCTAATTATAGATTAATCATAGGACTTTCAACCTGGAAAAGACCTTCAAGGTCAGTTGTTGGAATCTGAACAGTGAACAGGTGAGTAAAGTGAGGAATAGATACTAGGTTTCTTGGAGCTAATTATCCTGACTCCTGCCTTCTTTTCTATCACACCCTACTGTTCTAACAACAATAGCAATATTAATAGTCATTATTACGACTAACATGTTGACAGGGGAGAGAGGTAACAAGTGGAGATAAACAAGACAATCGGTTGAACACTTATTATGGACTAGGCACATAATTCTAAGCCTTCTACACGTATTCATCTCACAGCTCTGTGAAGTTGAAAATATCTCCCTTTTGCAAATTAGGAAACTGAGGCACACAGCAGTGAAGTTATTTGCCCAAAGTCACAGAGAAGGTAAATGATGGAGCTGAGATTTAAGCCCAGACAACAAGACTTCAAAGCTTATTCTCTTAACTATTCTACCATCATTGATGAATACATTTACGAGATCGTTTAAAAAAATTATAATAAACCGCACACCAGAATCTGTGCTTTATTTTAGATTTCTGTAAAATTAATTAACAGAGACTGGGACGATTTTCTTTTACACAAAGACAGAGGACACTTTCCTGCCATGTCACTTTACTTTTACCCACACAATGGCTGTTTAATTTTGGGTGGTGGTATTAAACCAAAGTACATCCAAATAAATATAGTTAAAAAGAAAACATGATTATAAGGGGCTTCTACTCTTTGTAAGGAGTATATTTTAATAGACTTCTCTATAATAGCTTCCTTTATCTTGGCTATCAACACTCGTGAACATTTTCTAGCAGAGTACCAGTTGCACAAATATAGGGTAGGACAAGATCTCTAGTTCTAAGTGAGCAATTTGAAAATATCACAATGTGAATGATCCAAGGTTTGTAAACAGAAGAAAAAACAAAGATGCCAGATTCTTCCATTTAGCTCCATTATTGAAAAAAAATTTTTACCTCTCATGGTCAGAAAAGTGATGATCAACAGTCACATTTAAAGATGAATTTTTGTGGGGGGAAAGTGGAAGTTATCACTGAGCAGAATTTAAAAGTCTTTTAATTCTCTTAGTTTCCAGGTCTAAAATTATCCAGGAAAGTCTATAATGTATTTTGAGGGACTTCTTCCCCAAATGTACAGTTTATATCTCCGCTTGTGCAAATACATGTGCAAATATAGTGCTAAATGCTTTACAAATCCTGTACATCACAGAATCCTTCCCCAAACTGAGCTGGTGGAAGGGGGAGGGGAGTTGTCATTATTTCTCCCATTCTATAGATGAGGCAAGTAAAGTCTGGAGAAGTTAATTAACTTGCAACCAGTAAGAGCCATGGCTGATTTTAGCTGGATTCTAGTCCAGGTCTGTTTGACTCCAAAGACCTTTCTCTTCAAGGCTACTTTAATTCCTCTCTCAGAGCTCTAATTGGCTCACCCACTCTGTTCACTGAGCCAGGCCTACTCCTCAGCCTATTAGAGGCCCCGTGATGACAAGAGTGGCACAGCTCACCAGCTAGCTGGCCTCTGTCATTACCTGTGAGGCTCACAATCCAGTCCCTCTGAATGGTGGTGGTCAGTGCAGTGCTGGCCAGGGTCGCCAAGGCCACCAGGGTGATCACAGCTGCATAGCAGGCCACCTGCAGAAGGTAAAGGGAGTTTGGAACCCAAGAATAGACTTTCTCAGCCCACTGTGGTACATACAGTTATTTAGCTGACAGCACAAGGAGCATCTAACTGAACACAAAGACCTTCAAGAGAAAGGTTCAATGTAGGATTGGAGTCAACCGTTACTGTGTTGATTCTAAGCATTTTCTTCTTCCCACCCCATTAGCACCAGATCCAATGCTAATTTGTACCTTGCAGACAGAGACACTGCTATTCTACTGCCATCATGTCTGTATGCTCTGATTCACAAATTAGGGGTGAGGACAACACAGGCAAAAGATTAACCAGATCTGAAACCAGTGAACAGGGCAATACAGAGATGACTCACCGAAGGGCGTTCAGGTCTTGTCCTGACATTCACTCTCACAGCACAAGAGGGAGGTAGGAGACACAGCGAATCAGCCATGCCAGACTTGTTCCACCTCCCTTTTGCAGGAGAACACAAGCATCAGGACAACACAGCAGGTGGTGACGGAGGCCCTCTCAGTGAAGAGCGAGGCATGAGCAACTGTGAACGGAAACAATATTTACTCTTGGTTTTAAGAGACGTGTCGCAGCTACAGCATCGTTTGCTGCAGACTAACTGCATTTGATCAAAGTCCTGTTTCCATCAGCAATTGCAGGCTTGAGCAGGAGGCAAACAAAAAGCGGGCTCATGTGCTCACTGGAGGCAAAGCCCCCTCCTCCCCCCAAAAAAAGCTGGGCTTTGCAAGTAAATGAACATATACTTTGAGAAAAAGATAATATGAAAAGCAGAATATTATTAATAGATAAATAAAAGAACTTGAAATTTTCTACTGCTATATCACACTCTTCTGAATTTCATTTGTGACTGAAGTTATGGCCTCAAAACCAACATTCCAGAGTTTCAATAAATTAGCCTTTCCAAGGGTCAGAGAATACCTTTCTAGGGCTTCTAGGTAAAATGAAAACAATCTGACTAGTAATCAAAAAAATAGGAAAAACTTATAAAATCTTATATTCTTATTGAGTAAAGGAGGGTTCAAGAGATTTTAGAGCCAAAAGCTAAAAGGAGATCTAATTTGAACAAGTCTCCAGATAGTCATTCCTAGTTTAAACAGATTACTTGATACAAAGGTATCTTTTACACCTAGAAATTGCCTGTAATGAAAATAACACACATAGGGCCGGCTGAGTGGCTCAGTTGGTTAAGAGCTCGCTCAAGAGTGGGAGCTGAGCTCTGGGCAACAGCAGTTCGATGCCCAGCCCGAGCTGAGCTGCTGCTGAGCTGCCAACAGGTGGCAGGATGGCTGGCTCAGCTAAATAAATAAATAAATAAAAATAACACACGTACATAATATATAGGTAATACCAGAATATTAAAAAGAAAGCATGTTTTCAGGAATGGATAAGAATGCAAACACTACATTAAAATATTTTAAATGTAGTATAAAAGAAAGACACAAAGCTGCATAATTCTTTTTCTAATTTTTAAAAGTTATGTTCTATTGTCCTGTATTTTATTTCACTAAATAAACTGAAAGAGCTAGTGAGATCATAATTTACCACATAATTATATATGTCATAGATAAGAGTATTACCTTTATTTCTTGGTTTCCTGTCAATCCCATCACCAATTAAGACCCCAAATATTAATACAGACCCAGCCACTACCAAGTCAAACATTGCTGTTAGAAGAAGTTTGTGTCTATATAATTCTATCAGGAATACAGACATGGCAAAGTGCCACATTTGGTCTCCCTGTGAGGAAGCAGAAGCAAAGTGTATGTTAGTCATTGATCTAAAAGACAAAACTAAGTCAAAATCCAGAAAGATTCATTTCTCCCAAAAGACATGTAATATGCAGCATTTAAAACCAGAATGTCACAAATTATATTTTTATGCAGTACAGCTATCAAATTTTAAATGATATATAGCTTTACTTTTTAAATTTGGACAGAACATACTTTTAAATCTTGAAAGCATCAAAGAGCCAAAAAGCCTGTCAGAAAATATCAGATAACTACTTGTGAGAATGTAAGGACCCCATGAGGTAAGCTCAAGTTACCCTAGGATATCCGCTGATTCAGAAGAAACAGCTATGAAACAGAACTCCAGTTTTGGAGGCTTCAGAAAGTCAGATGATAGAAGTCCATGCCTATCAAAAATGGGGACAGAGATAACATACTTTGCACTTTAAGCTGAGATCTGTGTAAGCCCATCCTCAGGGTAAGTAAAGGCAAACTACAAGTAAACCCTGGTAAACTCTTGCCAAGACTTGTAGTCTAGCTTTGCCTCATCTAGATGGGTCAGGAACTCTCAAACCTTCAACTTGTATTAAGGTTCCAGTGGCTAATGTCTACTATGTATCTGGTAGAAGCCAATTAAAATCCTCTCTAACAGAAGATATTATCATCTTAGGTTTCAACACAGTCCTACAATAATTTTAAAATACAATGCCCAGAACACAAAAAAGATAACCAGTCATACAAGGAAATGAAGCACCATGAGCAAAATCTACCATGAATAACAGACAATAGAAACAGACTTACTGAGATGTGAGATATTTAAATTATCAGCCACAGGCTGTAAAGTAAAAATGCTTACTATATTTAAAGAAACAAATGCCAAGTCTGGCAATGTAAGCAGGGAATTGGAAACTATAAAAAGTGACATAGCCAGTTTTGAAAAGACCTAAATAGAAATTCTAGAAACGAAAAATAGAGCAATTGAAATTAAAATTTTAAATTCCATTGATAGGTTCAATGAAGATTATAACTAAAGAAAAATCAGGTAAGTATAGATATGTCTGAAGAAAAACCCACAATAAAACACAGAAAGACAAATTGAGGGAAAAGATGGTAAGAACAGAAGATGAAAAAGGAAAATATAAACATAATGGGCCAGACAAATAGAAAACACAAAATAACTTGGCAGATTTAGCTTAAATATAGCATTACCTATCAAGTATAAATGAACTAAATGTTTTAGTTAAAGGATAAAGATTGACAAGTAGGATTTAAAAATATAAGTAGATGCTGTTTGCAAGAAACACATTAAAACAAAAGAATAAGAAAGATTGGCAATAAAAAGATAGAAATATAACATATACTATGCATGCACTAACCAAAAAGAATCTATGTCAGTTGCCAGATGAAAGAGGGATTGGGGGCTGGGTGAAAAAGGTGAAGAGATTAAGAAGTATAAATTGGCAGTTACAAAACAATCATGGGGATATAAAGTACAGCATAGGGAATATAGTCGATAATATTGTAATAACTATATATGGTGTCAGATGAGTACTAGATTTATTCTAAGTTATATACATGTCCAATCACTATGTTGTACACCTGAAATTAATATAATGTTATATGTCAACTGTAATTGACAAATAAAAAATTATTTTAAAAAAGAATCTATATCACTAAATTGGTACCAGACAAGATAGACTTTAAGGCAAAAAAACAAACTAACAAACAAAAAATAAAACATTACTTGAAATAAAGAGGGTCACTTCATAATAAAAAAGGCTCAATTCATCAGGAAGACATAAATATTCCAATTTTCTATATACCTAACAACAAGGGCTCAAAATACATGACTCAAAAGGGTGTAGAATTAAAAGAAGAAATAGACAATCATTGTGGGAGATTTTAACTCACCACCCCCCCTTTTGGCAATTGATATGAACAAGCAAAAAATATAAACATACATTAAGTATATATATCTATATATATTATATATATATGCAAGTGTGTTCTACCTAAAGGTTACATTAAAAACACTGTGTCCAACATCTTCAAAATACACATGCTTTTTAAGCACATGAAACATTTGTAGAAATTTACCAGATCATGGATCATGGAGCAAATCTTAATGTCAAAATATTGAAACATACAGAGGATTTTCTCTGACCTCAAAGCAATTAAGCTAAACGTAGATTAGGAATAAATCAGAAATTCCTCATATGTTTGTAAATGAAGGAATACATTTCTAAATAATCCATAGGTCAAACCAGCAATCACACAGGACATTATAAAATATTTGTAACGAAACTTGTCAGATGCAGCTAAAGCACTGCTGAAAGAGAAATTTATGGTCTTAAATATGTATATCAAAAAAGAAAAGACTGAATTCATATAGATAGGAGCTAATTATCTACATGAAAAAGAAAAGGACCAGTAAATTAAACCCAAAGAAAATAGAAGAAAAGCAATAATAAAGGTGAAAGCAGAAATCAATGGACGAGAAAATGAAGAGATAGTAGAATAAAACCAAAAGCTGGCTCTTTGGGAAAATGAATTAAATAAATGGTGGTATATGAGACAATGAAATACTACACAGCAATGGAAAGTACGAAACCAAGGTTGCATGAAATAACACGAAATTACGGACAAAGTTGAGCAAAAAGAAGCAAGGCCAATAGAATATGTAAGTTAGGATTTCATTTATAGACAATTCAAACTAAGCTAAACTATATCACTGAGGGATGCCTAACCCAGTGGTAAAACTATAAAGAAAAACAAGGAACTGAATATCATAAAAGTGAGGCTCACAGCTACTTTTCATTGATGAGGAAGGGGCATGATCGAGAAGGGCCCCTTGAGGGACTTCTTGGGTGCTAGCTACATCCTAGTTTTTGACTTGAGTGGTGGTTGCGTGGCATTAGCTTTATAATTATTTATTACAACCATTCCTTATTCCTTATACATATATGTTTTATGCACTTTGCCCTATTCATGCTATAATTGGTAATTCAAAACATTTTTTATCAAAAACATACACACATTTTGTATCATATTTTGAGACATTCTAATAGTCTATTACAGTTCTCTGAACCATCCAAAAGGACATTAATTCCATTTTGATTCATCTTACCCATATTGATAAGGCACAGTCTCACATAAATCAAAAATCTTGGGCTCATGAGGTAGATCAAAGTTGCTCCTAAAACACATATACACAAATGATAATTATTGAATAGTAAAACATATATATTTATTTAAAGCAAATGTTGCCAGTTAATTCAGAAAAAGCCTAATCCTGCAAAATTGCTCTTAGAGAGTAGCCTGGTGCTAAATAATAATAATAATAATAATAATAATAAAAGTACATGGTTGTGCTCAGCAAGTTAGGGGATTCTCAGGACTTTTTTATTTTATTTTTTGTTTGTTTGTTTGTTTGTTTGTTTTTCAATTCAAAGCAGTCTTCATTTGTCACCACGTTACCACTAGGGAAATATTCAAGCATATCCCTTTTCTCAAGTCTGGAGATGGAAACAGAGAGATAAACAAACCATTACACTTCAAGACATGCTTTAAAGGAAGTAGCCCAGACTGTAATGGAATAACATAGAAATGGCAGCCAACTCAACCTGGGAAGGCAGGACGGGGCCTTTGAGTGGACGTTACCCATGAGCAAAACCTGAGGACCCAGGGGCAGTTGACCTAGTGAGAAGGTTTGACGGTGGAGCTAGCTTTCTGCAAACAAGAAGATCCAGAGGTTTGGGGCTATAAAGTACAAAAGTTAGAGTAGGAAGGGGAGAGGATGAAGCAAGTCCAAAGGAAGAATCCCAGAGGGAACCGGGGAGAGAGGGACATCAAAGCCACAGTGCCCCTCTGTGGATTCCCAGCTGCAGGGGCTTTGCCTCTGGCCTTTAAACACACCCACTATTCCCACCCGTTGTGGGCTAGAGCCTGTCCCAGCTGTTCACCCAGGAACTATCTCCTGCTCCCCTCCTATCCATCTTGATCATCACTGCTTAATTTCACCTTTATGACACACTCACCAAAATGGCACCTGATCCTCACCTGTGCCAACCTCTGATGCCCCAGATATCCTGGTCTCTCCCTGAAAACTCCAGTGTGTCTTCCTTGTTTTAGAGAGCCCAGTTGAAAGTCCTCTTCCTGTGCGCCACCAACCTCCACCACCTACCACCTCCACCACCTGCATTGCTGTATTTTCTATAGAAGTTACCACCAATTCAGACCCACCTTTGCAGCCCTTATCCAGAGTAGCCCTGAGGTAGTGCTGGAATTCCATCACCCTCCCTCCCTCCCTCCCTCCCTCCCTCCCTCCCTCCCTCCCTTCCACCTGCCCTCTTTTATGGATTCATGCATTCAAAATTCCATAAGCATCTACGATCTTTCAGGTATTTTGCCAGGCAGTGGGGACAAAGTGGTAAAAATAAAACAAAAAACAAACAGAAGTTACACAGGGTTCTTACTCTTCTATTATCCAGGATAACCAACAGACAATTAAGACTCAGTGCCGTGAGTTTCATGTTAGATGGCGCTGGGTGCCATCAGTCACCTCACAAGCCAGTCCTGGAGGAGCCATGGCAGGTCACTTGAGTGGCCCCCTGGAACCCAAAAGGCAGCCTAGGGCACTAAAGAAGGACATCAAATTTGGACACACCATCTCTTGACACAGGAACACTACCCAGCTACACACCCCAAAGCTGGAAGACTAGTGCGGCTTGTGTCTTTCATACCTGAAGAGATCACAACCCTGTGGCCTCTCCCCAGGTGTACCCCCATTCTTTACCACCTCAGCAATACCCAAGGCATCAGGGTTTTGCTGTCTACGTCACACCCCACTACTGGACAATCCTCCAGTGACAGGAACTGCACGGAAGAGCAGGGTCTTTTTTTTTTCTCTTTTGTTTGTTTTTTTGAGGGCAGTGTCACTGGCCCTCACACGTGGGACCCGAACCGGGGCCGCTGGCTTTCCAAGCCAGCACTTAACCACGGTGCCACTCAGCCGGCCCCTTTCTTTCTTTCTTTTTTTTTTTTTAAGAGCAGGGTCTTTACTGGTCACTCAGTCTGCTCCAAGCCAGCCCCACTGGCCCCCAGCTGGTAGCAAGGACTTCTTGGGAGCTGGTCTCTCACACCAGGAATTCCCTGGAATATTTTCTGATCTTCCATCTGGCCCAGCCAGAGGAGAGGGTCTTGCCTGGGATATCTCACTCCAAATTCATTCACTCACCATAAGTGGGTCTTTAGCCACTCCCCCCGCCCTCAGCTGCATTTTCCTTGTCCATTACTTTCCCACCATGTCGACTTCTCTCTTCTGAAATCTTTCCTACCCTCGTTCTGAGCTGATGGTCTCGTTTCCTATGTCACTAAAGATATAAAAGCAGTGGAAGGGGACTTCCTTGAGTTCCCATCACCGTGCCTGCCCACACCTGTGCTCCACCTTCCCTCCTGTTCCTATGGATGTCTGTTCACACTCCCAGCAAAGCCAAGTCCTCACCACACTTCTCTCTCCTCCTCTGGGACATCTATCCTTTTAGAAAAAAGTGATGTATCCTTATTAGATTAATGTTAAATCAAAAGGCAATATTTCATATAAAACACTTGGTGAAATTACTTAAAACATTTATCTTAAGGGTTAAATCTAAGTTTGGAGGTAGAACCGCCCCATGGCTTCTATCAGCAGTAGGACAGCTCCAAGGGGCACTGTGGAGAGACAGGTAAGCCATAGGATACAGGTGCAGCCCAGTAAGATATGTGAGTCAGGGGGCCTGGTGGGCCCGGTTGACATAGTAGAGAATGGGGGGGGGGCTCTTAGGCCTGTTCCACATCAGCCCTATAGCCGAGCCTCTGTGTAGTGGTCAGTGTCACAGTCAGTCACATCCCAGAGGTGACCCAGAAACAGGGGACAGCCAGCCATGACATATTTGAGCACAATGCCAGCCATCAACACCCAATGCTAAATCATCAGACAAATGGGCCATTGTGATGATGAAGGACTTCTGGACACTCAATGACCTCTGATTCCAGGTCATGCAAGGACATGTGACTATAGCTCCCAGGGATGGTCAGGGGGCTATTATTGGTTTGGGAATTCATCCTAATACTTCTGAGTATGTAGCATCCTTCTAATAGAAAGCCTACTCTCAGACCAAGGGCTAGGGAAGAGAACAGGAGGGAACGCTGGTCGTGACTATAAGTTGCTATGATCAATAAAGGGGCTTCATTTAAGAAGCCCAGGTGATGTCACACAGGTTGGGGAGGAAGTAGAAATTAAAACAGTTGCTGAAAGCTTTCTTTCAGTTTTCTCCTTCTTCATTAAGTCTGATGACTCAGATTGAATTGGGGCTTTTTCTAACAGCCAGGCACATTTTTCTTGCATAAATGAGAGAATGTGTCACCCACCCATTACAGTGCCTTGCATGTAGAGGACACTCGGTCAATTATGGCTAATAATATGAGGAGCAGTAGCATATATTCTGGTCTACTGCATCATGTCCATCACAGTGTGAACTGCCTTTAAAAGTAAACTGTGTATTAAAATGTATTAGCAAACTTGAAAATAAAACAAAAGATAGTTTTCACAGGTGGTTAAAAACTCTGTTTCACTGGGCTAATGAAACCATGCCCAAGAAGACAAGAAACCTAGTCTCTATCTGGGCACTATTTATCTTTCTGTTAAATATCCTCATGATATAGGGCAGGATGAGTTTTAGTTTTGGTTTCATTTATAATCATTTCTGTTTACCTAGTAAGACAGAACAACTTTCCCTCCAGAGAAAAAGGGCTTCTGTTTAGCAAATGGGAAGTAGCTGCCATTTTCCCTTGCCCTTGTTAACAGAACACCAATTTTGTTCAGGGAGACAGTGCACCGAGAGCCCAAGGGGATGAATCACAATGGATAGAAGTCACTTACTCTGACGCCACTTTCCCTTGGCTAGGACTGGCCTCTGACTGCTGGAGCCACTGAGGTGTAAGCTGGGGTCTCCTAATGGCTTCTGGGAAAGATTCTGCTTCCTGACAAAAGAGGCAAGTGCAAAAGAAGAGCTTGCTTTTGCTGTTCCCTACCCCCTTTGTTTTTTTTTTTAAATTTATTAAATTTATTGGGGTGACAATGATTAGTACAATTACATAGGCTTCAGGTGTACAAATCTGTAATATATTATCTATATATCACATTGTGTGTTCACCACCCAGAGTCAGTTCTCCTTCCGTCACCGTATATTTGACTATTTGACCCCCTTTTCCCTCTTATACCACCTCCCCTTTACCCTCTAGCAACCACTAAACTGTTGTCTGTGTCTATGAGTTCTTGTTTCTTTGTTTGTCTTGCTCCTTTGTTGCTTTCAGTTTTATATCCCACATATGAGTGAATTCATATGGTTCTCGACTTTTTCTGTCTGACTTACTTTCCTTAGCATGATAATCTGAAGATCCATCCCACCCCTTGTTTTAAATGTGGCTATGATGACAATATCAGATGCTTAGAGCAAGCTGGGATCTTGATAGCATCACTGAGCTGCTGAACCAAACCCAACCTGAAAATGTCTGGACTTCATGTTTAGTAAGTAATGAATGTTAAAGTTTCAGCCCTTGTCAGTTGGGTTTTCTTTTGCTTGCAGCCAGAGATATTTTCAACTGATAAGACAGACCTTTAATTACTGGTTCAATGACTGCCCATAAACCCAGTATCTAAATTTGACTATTGCTAATATGTACCACATTTGCTTTATCTCTGCGTGTGTATTTTTCAACATATGTTGAAAATAAGCCATAGATGTCATAACACTTTACCACGTCAGCACATATTCCTAAAAATAAGTACACTTTCCTTCATGGCCACCATGCCATTATCCCTCCTAAAAATATTACTAGTTCTCTGATATTATCTGAGAGCCAGTTCTTATTCAGTTTCCCCTGTGATCCCCCAAATGTCCTTGTATGGTTAGAGAGAACTCCCATTTAAATGGTATAAATGGGACTTGGGATTTTGTTTTACTTTTTCTTCTTCTTTTAATTAAAAAAACAATGTCCGTCACTCCCTCCTCCTGTAACAACAGTTTTCAGCTGTAGCCCATTATGGCCTCAGACCCCTGGGAAGATTTGAATACAGCTTTCGAATTAAGACTGTACCAAACCACTTAAGAGCCTCTGCCACATATCTTTCAAAAGTGTAAGAATTCCCTCTGGAAACTTATTTGGGATCGAGTTCCTGGTGTGTTCAGGCTCCTCATTAGACAGCGAGGCAAAGGACTGTGACCAGTTAGTGTGGAGTAAAGCTTTTCTGGTTTGGGGACTAACTTTATCCTCCACCCCAAAAGGGCCTACTCCTCCCACTCCACAATGTACATGAAATGGTGCATAAAAATGAATAGAAAATGACTTCTTTTTTTTTTACCCGCAATTGTGGTAATTATAATGCTAATTGTGTATTTGAAATACTCAACACTCTTTATAAGCATAATTAGGAAAAAACGAAGATGCACCCACTCTCTGTGAGAGAGAGATGGGAAAACAAAGCTAATTGTCTCATGACATTTAAATTAGTGAAATCAATTAAAATTTTTACAGAACATTGTTCTATAAAAGGACAAATGTTCAGGCCGGCCAAGTGGAGCAGTGGTTAAGCGCTGGCTTGGGAAGCCAGCGGCCCCGGGTTTGGGTCCCACATATGAGGGCCAGTGACGCTGCCCTCAAAAAAAAGGACAAATGTTGCTTATTTTTGCTTTTTTTTTTTTTTAAACCTCCTCTTTTACTTAATTAAAACCATGATGCTCAAGGAAACTGCGTGATTTCAGGTTGATGATGTGGCTGTCACAGAACCATGTCCACAGAGACAATGTGCCCCCATTGTCAACTAAAGCTTCTGCGAGTAACGTCTAATGAGAGACTTACCCAAAGGACTCTTCTCGCTCTTCATTCGTCTGGTGCTTGCAGTTTTTTCCTCAAATTTTCCAAAATGTTCAGTGTCCTTTAATTCTCCCACCATTACTACATGTAAGAGAAAAAGATTTCAAATAATAAGAAATGCATTTAAACTACCGTAGTATGGCCATAAACTTGAAGAACTCATTGTGCTTTACCTTAATTCCAATTGGATTCCTCTAAAACCATTAATATTTCCACTGCGGAAAGTTAATTGTGTAATCTATTATAAAGGCTTTCTTGCATATGAATAAAGTAATAGCAATTGCTGTTGACAGATAGCGGCCTGTTATTAATGCTCCAAACCCCTTATTTTGGAGGAAACATTCAGCCAGCTCTATAATCAGAGACACACATTTTTCACACATGAAAAATGGTTAAACATATATTGTGACTAAGTTATCTGTGTTTCCATTCAACCCAGGAACAACGGTGTAAGTAATTTGTCCTCCTTTAGCCTGTTATTTTTCCAACTTTAATTTTTCAAAGGGGCCAATTTGTTATGCTTGGTATAACGAATTCAAGTCATAAATAAAAGCTTTACAGTTTCACAAACATCTATGCCAACAAGCAAATGCTTGCTTCTACTAATGACTACTTTACTTCTAAATAGAGTTAAAACAAAGGATTTATAAAACTTGAACATTCTGCTTACCACACACAGACAGCAGGAAGGTTTGCAGCTTTCACTGGACTCCCAGAGGCCGTAGAGAGATGAACTACAAAGCAGTGCAGTAAATGGCTTCTGAGCCCCACAGGGGCATGGCTACCATGGACCGCTTTGTGTGCAAAGTGCTGGAGGTGCAGTATTTCCTGTGGGCTGGAGAGAGAGAGAGAGGCCAGCAGTTTCTGCCACCCATGTCCTCCCAGCATAATAGTCTCTGGGGGTGGCAACTTCTAGGCCTGCAAGTTGGAGAAACAGACGTATCACCCCTCGTCTCAGCGTGGGCAAGGATTAGAGATGTCCAAAACATCCTTTTTTTTTTTTTTTTTTTTTGCTGAGCCATCCTGCCACCTGTTGGCAGCTCAGTGGCAGCTCAGTTTGAGCCAGGAATTGAACCAGCGACCCTGTTGCTCAGAGCTCACACTCTTGAGCGAGCTCTTAACCAACTGAGCCACTCGGCCGGCCCCATCAAAACATCCCTGTTTTACAAAAACGCAGGCCACATGCAGGAAGACTTGTTAAGGTTCTTACAGAAGAAAGTTTTATTTTGTGACTTGAAATATATCAGCAACCACTTAGAGTCCAACAAGAGCTGGCCCTCTGCAGAGGTAAGTGGCAACACAAACTTGGATAGCCTCCGTGTGTACAGAGGGCTTCTTAGAGCAGTGGCATCCCAGGCCTTCTCAAGGCGAGGCTGCCCAGTATCTTTCTCTCTCTTCCTCCAGGCTGTGAAGCACAGATGCTCACCTGTGCTGCTTCATTCCTTTGGCAAACTGTGCTGCCCAGGTCCTGAATAGACGACACCTACTAAAGGCTAATACCAAGCGAAAGTTCTGGGCTGTCTTCTTAGGTTGATTGACCTTCTTTCCAAGAGCAATGCCAGCCTAACTTAACCATTTTTGATGGGAATTTCAGGAATCAGCATTTTCTCTCAGGAGACGAAGGTGGGACTGGGGATATTTCCAGTTCTTTGGTTCATAACATTCTGGATAATGCTTAGTGGCAGGTGTGGCCCAACAAAATCTGTGTTTTGTTTTATTTTTTTCCTGTCCCAAAACCTTAGAGTCTTGAGTAAAAACTCCTCGATCCCTGGTTCACTTCAGTTATCACCTAAAATATTTCTCCAAACATGCTCAAAATCCTGAGACTGCCTCCATGTTTAGTCCATGTACTTGTTTGCAATTGATGGCAGAGTTAG
The DNA here is from genome assembly GCA_033961575.1 of Aselliscus stoliczkanus. Taxonomy (NCBI): domain Eukaryota; kingdom Metazoa; phylum Chordata; class Mammalia; order Chiroptera; family Hipposideridae; genus Aselliscus; species Aselliscus stoliczkanus. Next base: position 17,848,293 of record CM066740.1, on the reverse strand, counting down.
CTGAGAAGTCGAAGCTAACAAGGCTTCACTTTACAAATGTTCTACCAAAGAAAGCCAAAAAGATATCCTGAAAGCATTCAATCTGACACATTCCAGATAAATTATTTAAATTTTGCTGCAAATGCTTCAGCTTAAAATAAGTGGCTTTGTTTGCAGAAATGTGCATGGTATCACACATTTGTCAAAGAGCCTCACTCATCTGAAAGTGCTGTAGTCTTGGTAACTATACTTGGTAAAGCCCAGCCGAGAGTCCTCTAGGCCTGCTGGGTGTGACATATGCCCCCTGACGGCAGGGCTCACATCTGCTCTGTTCGTCTCAGGCCCCAGGCACAGGATCAGGCACAGGGCTAGGCACTGAGCCCATTTGTTGCATTTACAGTATGAAAATATAGCCATAGCATTAGGCCATGAGCTTGGGGGTCAAAGAGCAAAATGGACTTGTCCCCACTTCATCTTTTTTTTTTGAGGACAGTGTCACTGGCCCTCATATGTGGGACCCGAACCGGGGCTGCTGGCTTCCCAAGCCAGCGCTTAACCACCGCGCCACTCGGCTGGCCCCCTACTTCATCTTTGATGTATACACATGTGACACCACATGGAGGGAAATGGGAACAGATATTACTCTTCTCAAAAGGTCAGTGTTCACAGAATCTATGGAAATAGTAACACAACTCTGAAATGGCAGGCGGTTGGTTTCCCTAAGCAGGATTTGACAGAAGTGAAAAAAAAAAAAAGTCCATTTATTGTTCTAGGCAGAAACTTGATGGTATTTGGGGACAGGAGAAGAATTTTACAGTTCTTCATCAAATGGCATACACAGATATGTATTATAGTGTATTGGAGATATATATATATATATATATATATATATATATACACACACACACACACAAATATCCATACATAGTATATGCATGCATATATACGTAAGTATATGTATAAATATCTACTCAGAAATTCTTGTGATCTACCCCAAGCGTTCTGGATGAATCAGAGATGCTTTGGTCATGAACAGAGAAATAACGAAATAATTCCCAAAATTTAGACAGAAGTGGAGGGTGGGGAGAAAATTGTTTCTTATTTAGCATAAGACAACCAGCTTCCTAAAAAGTACCTTTCTCTACATAAATGATTAAAACCATTTCGAAATTTACCACTTTATCCTTTCCATACTTGTAAGGAACAGAGTTAACCTATCCAAAGTCAACAGTAAAAGAGAAAAGGTATTATTCACTAGCCCCTACCCCCTGGGAAGCCAACCCTTCTCCTCTCATTGAAAAGATGTTTCTTATTGTGATTCTTTTTACTTATTGTTATTGTTTTAAGTAAGTGGAACTGGCAGTTGGGAAATTGTTGCAAGGCTTACATGTGATAGTAGCTGGATTTTTACTCTCCATGGGAGAATATTTTCCCCTCACTATTCATTGCCTGATAGAAATGTACACCTGATTTCATAACCCGGAGGCTCAAAGAGGCACCAGGAGGAAGCAGTGTGGAACTGACATTAGACAGAGGCTTCCTCCAGAGGCACGCGTGTTCTATTACAGTTTAGACCAGTGGTATTTTCCAATGTGGATGCGTCCCTCCTACAGACGCTGGTGGTCCACGTTTCTCAAAGCCCAGGACATGCTGATACCTGAGCCCAGGCACAGACTCCCATCAGGCTGTCTGGGTTGAGGTCCAGGCTCATCCACTCACCAGTCATATGGCTGCAGTCAGGTTCATTGACTTCTTCAGGCCTCAGTTTCTCACCTCTAAAATGGGGATAATAATAGTACTTACCTCCCAGGCTATGAAGCTTAAAACAAGAATGATACTGAATGAAGGTGCTTAGAAGAGTGCCTGGGGTAGAGTTCGTGCTTAAAAGAGCACAGCGATTGTCCTTTATTATTAGCAGGCTATACATATTCCACTATTAACACTGTTATTATTATTATCATTATTATCATATTTAAGGAGTTTGGCCTTACGTGAGGTCCAAGGGTGAAATGGCAATTATTGTGAGGGAGAAGGCAATTCGTAGTTTTGGGGAAGATAAAAATCAAACCAACAAACTCTCTCTTTTCCCTCCATGCCAGACCATCACCCCGAAAGCTTTGGTATGAATGTAGGCATTCCACTTGGATTAAAAGAACAAACTGAGTCCCCCTGAACAAAGCCATCAGAGTGACACAAAGTACAACACAATAAATGTAGTCTTACCCCCTTTAAATTAATTCTTAAATGATTAATGCATCAATAGATTCTCCTCATAAACATTTGAACAATACAGATAATGACAAACTTTCCTTTGACCACTATCGCCAATTCTAGAGACCTCTCCAGAGGTACGTACTATCACCAGGGTGGAATGCACCCTTCAGACCTTGTGTAGAGAAAATATACGCTGTTCATTTTGGTTCACATAAATGGACTCCTACTGTAGGTACTATTTGGCAACTGCTTGTTTCATTTAAAAATGGCTGGAGATGTTTCCATGTTGGTATGTATAAACACTGCCTTATTCATTCTTTTCTCTGTGCATCCATTCCTAATAACCACATGGATTGCTTTAATGGCCCTGGGGAGCGTCCACCCCTTGCCCCGTCTGTCTGGTCCAGGAGCAGTTGCTTTGTGGGAGAAATGTCACCAGCTTGAGAACCTGGAGATTTATGCTGCAGGTCTAGCATTTCTAATTAGAAGTGAGACCTTGAGATGGTCATTAAGGCACTCTGAACACCAGTTCCCTTATCTATTTAATGAGAGAATTGGATTACAGGGTTTCTAGGTTCCCATACAGCTACAGTCATCAGTGCTTTGGTACCGAGACAGAAAAACTCTTTCTCCCAACTGTGGAAAGTTGTGTGAATGGGCAAAAGCTGAGGATTTCTCAAGAGGTTCTTCCTGCAAATATATATATATATATATATATATATATATATATATATATATATATATATATATATATATATATGCTTTCCACAAAGTAAGGTTCATTCATAAACTACAGTCTGCTTGACCTCATTCTTTTAATGTACACACAGTATTCAGTAGGATGTGGGCTTTATTTGATATCACAAGAGTCAAGATATTTTTGAGAAGTCACAAATACACAATTTCATCTGGTAGAAACTGGTTAAAAATAACTGCATCTGGGCTGTTCACTGCAGATGGAATTAGGGTGTTAGAGGGCAGACTTGGGGAAGTGGGTGCTAAATAGGAGGGATTTGAGTGCCCTAAAAAATTTTATTCTATGATTTGTTCAGCATTTACTGAACACCCACTATATCCAGTGGTGACAATTATTAAAGAACCAAGACAGTCAGCCTTTGTGCTTCCAAAATCTTAGCCATTGCCTGTTCTCCACCCAAAGGGTGTCTGCATTATGGAGTAGTTCTAATGACATCCAATTCATCACCAAGCTCCTTTGCCACTGGAGAATTCAGAGGAAGTCTTGAAGAGCTGCTTGTCAGCACATCTTTTTAATGAGATTGCATTCAACCCACCATTAATGTTTTATTCAGTAGAGGAGAGGGGGTGGTTGACAATAACCACTTCATTATTCTTATTAGTGTTTCTGGGATAGATTTTAAAAATTATTGTTACAGAAACTGAAAAGAAATATTCTCTCAACAGAAAGCTGGGACCTATTATGGTGTGGATAAGCAATGATAAAATGTGATTATGGTGTGGATGAGCAATGATAAAATGTGGAGTGTGTGGGGAGGTTGAATGTGAGGGTTGCAGTGTTGGATGAGTGGGAGAGGGAGGCCCAGCAAAGCTTCACCTACCTTCTCCCATTTAGTCTCTGAACTACTGTAGGTTGTAAAGAGCTGGGGAGTCCATAGCATGACCTGCCCCACACCTCCCGATGCTGAGCCCTCAGGGAAGCTAAGCTCCACTCCTTTGCCCCACACTCCCACGCTCTGTTGTACCACTTTCACATCCTCAACCATGTTCCTACTGCCTAGATGTAGTCCCCGAGCTCCAGGTTGAGTGGCTCCCGAACTTATTTCTTACTTTACGTCCAGGATCAGCCTTGTCCACAGAACCTCCCAACTCCACCTGGCCCTTTAGCTGACTAAGGAAGTCAATTCTTAGCCTCCAGCCCTGAGACTCCCTACCTGCTTCCATCAAAAAGTACAGTCAAGTGGGCACTAGAATAAATCTTAATTTTCTTTCATTCATAGGATGCTAAACATAAACCCATGAAGGGCTAAGCAAACCCTCCCTTCTCCCCATCTCCTACCACCATCCTCCAGCCTCTTCATAGTAATCATGTTTAGAGCTTGCAGGGATGAAGACTAGTGGTCTTATGTAAAACCGTAAGGCAGCCCCATTGGTATTTTGCAGTCCCCTGTCCCTTGCAGTGACTTCCCCTCTGACATCCTACTGCCCCTGGATGCCAAGGGTCCTGATTCCAGGGCTCCTCACTACAGAACCCTCCAGCCTCACCAGTCCTCACAGTGTCCCTTCCCAGCATCTTTGTTAATGGCCTGGACCACAAAGAAAAGGACGGGATAAACACATGCAGCCTCATCTCCGAGCCTTGGGAATAGATGCCTGTCCTATACCTCCCCAAAGAGAGACATTGTGTAAGAGGGTCCCTGGAGGCAACACTGCTTTTAGAACTCTGTCTTTAATGGTATATTTCAGATACTACCAGGTGAAAGGGGATGGAGTTTTTTAGGAGGTAAGTTTTTTTCTGAAGCAGCTCAAATCTCCCCACATTGCCTTGTTAATAATGGGAATTCATTATTCTATAAGTTTTCCTACTATCTCTTTTCATCCTCAAAACTTGAGAGCTGAAATCAGGGAGTGAAACTGCCACATGCCTACAACTCAGCAAGAAAGCACAGATTATGAGCTATAAATGATCTTTTATGCAAACTGAAAACAAATTCAACAATCAGTAAATTAAAACTGGGTTATATGGACACATTGGCAAAAATACTCTGGACTTTTAAAGGCATCATGAACTATTATGTCTGTGTTAGGCTGGAATTCTCAAAAAATATTCCATATAGATTGCTCATATATGCATACACTCCTTCTCTGATAAACCATTCCATTTATATTAATTTGATGGCAGAAAAAGCTTTGACTGGTTTAATCTTGAAATTTCCCTTTTAAAGGAAAATATTTGAATTACCAAAAATTTCATTTTGGATAGAGTTAAAAATGCATGTGTATAGTGTGAGTGTGTATTTAGCAATTTATTTAGAATTATAATATCCACTGTGAAATTATAATTATCGTTTCCACTGTGACTAAGAGCATTCTAGGTATGGTGGAAAGAGAAATATGTAAAATTGAATAAAAGGTCTCACGTTCTTTCTTCCTTGTTTTCATTCACTTATAACCCTTTTCACAGTACCAGCCTCTGTTAAAATGTAGTTCCATTTGAGGTATTTATATGCAAATGATGCCTTGAAAAAAAAATCTCCAGACATACTGGCAAAAATTACAGAAATGGAAAAGCTAATAGTCAAGCGGGGGGGGGGAGACCTCTCAAGGGCTGAGTCCCGCGGGGGGTTGGGGATGGCGGCAGACATCTGTCTGGGCACCCAGGCCCCTGAACTCCACAGGCATGGGGGCTGACTCAGGGTAACAGCCTTCCTCACACCTTTTTTCCTCCCTGTGAACTGCTTTGCACTTTTCTCCTAACTGCTATGGGCTATTCAGACATTCTTGTCATTTTTTTTCCTTCGCATAAATGTTATTTTGCCCCTGACAGAGGCAAACAACTGTGAAAATTTTTTTTTTTTTTTTGAGAGCAGTGTCACTGGCCCTCATATGTGGGACCTGAACTGTGGCCACTGGCTTCCCAAGCCAGGGCCCAATCATGGTGCCACTTGGCAGGCCCCAACTGTGAAAAGCTTTAAAAGCATCATTTACATGTTGCAAATTATCATATTTCATCTACTGAAATCCATTCATTGCTTCTTACCTAGTCGTCAGAATTTAATTTTCCACTCTTTAGGCCTCTCGTGTGCCACACTCTTTCTCTAAACGATATCACACAGGAAATGGTGTGGAGCAAAGATAGCACTGAACCTCAGAGAGCAGAGAAGTGGCTTTTATTGCTGTGATTTCCTCACGTTGCATACACTGGGATATCCAGCTAGATGAGTTCTGTGGTTCATATTACATTTGAAAATGAAAAAGATTCCAAGTTCTTCAGAATCTGCATTCTCAAAAGCTGTCTTCTTGAATTTCTATATTTTAGAAACAATCTTCTGACAACTAAGGTCAGATCTAAAATCGGCTTTGCAAATTCCAGCAAGAGACTGAGTCCATATCACTTGAGGATCTATTCTGGCGACTTCCCTTGCTTCCCCCTAGCCAAAAAGATAAATCATTTCAAATTTTGTAGAATTACTTTTTAAAAATAATTTTAAGTGTTCAACATAGAGCGAGCTAGGCTCCCTGGGGGTTATGATACAGAAGGAGAAAGAGACAAAAAGATATGATGCCAAGAACTGGAAGACGAAAATTCATAAATTGAATATGATTCTATGGAACAAAGGAAACATGAATGGGCCCACTGCAATTCTGGCTTAATTATCTCTGAACTAACCCTTACTTAATTTGTTCAAATTGACCCCTCCATAGCTGCTTGAAGGGCACCAAGTTCACAATTGCATGAATTCCTTTCATATGACACTTCAGCAGCAAAGCTAAAGCTTGACAGCTAGCTTGTCAAGCAAAACACAGCCCAGGAAGAGAAGTAGGCTTTGGTTCTAGTTTAGCTGCAGACTCTTGACTTGATAAGGTCTCTAAAAGTGTCTCTACCTTAGTTTTGCCTTTTGTACAATTCTCTTTGGTGATTGCATGGATTAAAAAAAAATAAGTTCCACTGAGCATTCCCTGGCAGAGAGGACAAGAAAGGCCTGTTTTTCCCATTTCCCATCCTAAGCTTCTCTGCCTTATCTATTTTTTGTTTTCCTTCCCAAAGACAAGTCTTCTCTGACAGTCCAGGAGTTCAAGTGCAAATCCACCCTTACTAGTTCTGAACATCGCGTATTGACTTCTCTCAGCCACATGTATTCATCAATAAATATCGAGTCACTCTACGCCAAGCAGCTTTCTAAGGGCTGAACAAGACAAAGCCCCCACTTACTAAGCGCTCATTCTTATGAAGTGCGAAACAATGAACAGGTGGATAAGGAGGCATTTAATATGAAGTCAGGTGGCATTAAGTGCTGTGAAGCAAAGTAAAGCAGGGAGAAGGGAAGAGAGAAAAGAAAGGAGGCTATTTTAGATAGACCCATCAGGAAAGGGCTCTCTGAGCAGTGAGGTTGGATCAGAGACTAATGGGAGTAAGAGAGTGAGCAGTATCTCTGGGGAGAGAACAGTGGCTACAGATGGGAGCCAGCTTGGCCTGTCCCAAGAATGGCAAGGAACCCGTGTGGCTAGAGTAAAGTCAGCGTGAGGCAGAGTAGAAGATGAGGTCGAGGAGGTGTGTGGGGCCAAGGGCATCCGTGACCTGTGGGCCACTGTGGGACTTCCGGTTTTATTCAGTGACAGGAAACAGTTGAAGAGTTTTAGCAGAGTAACGATATGATCTAATTTCATGTTATGGAAGTGGCTCAGGTTCACTTAGTAGAGAATGGTCTATCTGGGGGTTACCATGGAAGCAGAACAGAGGTTATAGTAATGACTGCGGCAAGGGATGATGGCAGTTCACTAATCTATAACATGAGGATAACGGTAACAACTGCTTAGCGCTGTTGTGAGAATTATAGGAGATAATGCATGTAAGTGGCTTAACATGACGCCTACTACAAAGCAATAACTCCACATTGGCATTACCAATGTTGTCGTCACCATTATTTGGGGACAAGTCTTCTGCCACAACTGGCAGCTCCTTTTCTGAGCATTGGCACTCCTCTTGCTCCAGGGATTCCCAATACTCCTTTATCCCCCCTAAACATTTCCTCCTGTGTTCTAGAGCAGCCTTGCATACAACAGGGTTTATGTGTTTGGTCAAAGATGTTCAAAATGCTTTGTCCAGACTATTTTTATTCATTGTGGTTATAAGTCCTGCCATTTATGACAGTAGAGAGGCAGCATGGTGGAGAGCAAGGGTACAGTACCACTTCCCAGGAGGCATCCGATCACGTGGGTGGGCACTTCTGGATGTCACAATGACTGGGGGACAGTGCTGGCACTATGTGGGTGAGGTCCACGGATGCTAAATGGGACCACTCTGCACAATAAATGATTTCCTACTCAACCTGCCCACGTTGGCCCTCCAGGAAACATTTAGGTAGCAGGAGAGTCTCCAGGAGAATTGTATGGGCCCAACTCCAGCACGGGGGAGGCCTTATCCATAAAAATAGAAAAATTTTCCTTGACTACCTCCTTGGAAGATGAAGGAAATGCAATAAGATAATGCCTGGGTATGCATTTATTAAACTATGAATCATCAAAACGCCGAATAACCTGTCTGTCTGCACACACAAGGCCCTGAGATAGAAAACACAATCTCTGCCCTAGAGAACTTATAATTCAATCATAATTAACAAAGAGCTGTAAGCTCCCATTAGAGAAGAAAGTAGGAAATACGTTTTCAAAATCACAGGCCTGGTTTTCACAAGCCAAACATTTTATATTTAATTAAACTTTGCAAAAGCCAATTCTTTTTTCCCCTAATTAAGCATATTTTCCCAAGTGTATTGATACTGTACTAAAACACATTGAGTAAAAGAGACTCAAAATACTACTTAGACCTTTTGAAACAAAATTATAAGTAAAATTGTTTATGACACCTACCTTCTTTTTAAAATGGGGAAGGAAACAACCCAATGGTACAAATTAAGCTTTTCCTGTTTTGCTTTGCTTTTGTTTTAATTATGATTGCCTCCTTAATGGCAAAATAATATCATTGGGAGAAATTCTGATAGAATAAAATTGAACTGATCTCTTATCAAATTTCATTTTCGTAGTAGGAAAATAGTACTTCTATGCATTCATTCATTATTCATTCACTCACTAATAGGTCATAATCATTATCTACCACAGGCTAGTTTTATACAAACTTTCAAAGTGTATTCTAAAGAGCACTCCTAGCACAATAAACAACAAAGTAGGAATAGGAAGTATAGGGGCAACAAACACTAAAAGCTAGGCTTCATGTAATTTTTTGAAAGGAATAGTTTTCTGTAGTTGGTAGAATAAATTTTTAATAAAAAAAAAGGTTAAAAATTTGGCCAACTAACTATATTAGATAAGATTAATTACTGTGGCAGACCCTGATTGTTCAGCCTATGCTCATTCCTCCTTCTTTCCTACTAACAAACACCAGTTTATTCAGGTAGCAGACAGAAAATCCATCTCCGTCTAGGTGGATTTTTCCTCTCTTTCCAGAATACGAATCTTAATTTGTCTAACCCAGTCACTAACTGTGGACAATGATTGCTATAAAGGTAGAGATAAGATCCTGTTTTAGCCAAAAAAATGTAAATAGATATTTGCTAGATGGGCTTCTGGGATAGCTTTTAACCCTCTATATTGAAAAGATAGAATCTGGGCTGGCCAAGAGGCTTAGTTGGTTAAGAGTTGGTTTAGAGCGTGAGCTTTGAGCAACAGGGCCACTGGTTCAATTCCCACATGGACCAGTGAACCCTGTGCCTAGCTGAGCTGTCACTGAGCTACCAACAGGTGGCAGGATGGGTCGGTTGGTGTAACAACAAGATTGCCTGTTCTTTTTCTTTTTTGGTTTTTAGCTGAGCTATCCTGCCACCTGTTGGCAGCTCAACGGCAACTCAGCTCGGGCTGGCATTGAACCTCCGCTGATCAGAGCTCAGCTTGCACTCTTGAGCGAGCTGTTAACCAACTGAGCCACTCGGCTGGCCCTTCAAGATTGCCTGTTCAATGGTGGGTTATGCCCACCTACAACTAAAGATTGAACTCGGCACCTGGAGCTGAGCTGCCGCCCGGATGGTTCAGTGGATACAGCATGCGCTCTTAACAACAAGGCTTCTGGTTCGACTCCCATATGGGATGGTGGCTACACCCACCCGCAACTAAGATTGAACACAGCACCTTGAGCTTAGAGGCCATGAGCTGCCAACAGACAGCCAGATGGCGACTGGAGCCCTCCACAACGAAGACTGAAGAACAACAACTTGGCTGGTCCCCTCCCCCAATTCCCCAACACTGTTCCCCTCCCCTAATTCCCCAATAAAATCTCAAAAAAAAAAAAAGAAAAGACAGAATCTGCTTAATTCCAGAGCAACCATAAAAATAACAATACAAAGAGGTAGAGATAAAATGCCAACAGATAAATTATTGGGCTGTCAGAAAAGTCATGACGTATTTTTTCTGTTTTTCATTGCAGAAATGCGTCATGACTTTTCTGACAACCCAATAAAATGGGATACTAAGAAAAAAAACTTTAAGCAAAAAAATGGGACAGAAGAACAAAAAATGGGACAAATGATGAGATGATGATATGGTAGACCTAAATTAAACCATATCAATAATTACATCAGGTTAATGATCTAAACACATAATTTAAAAGGCAAATATTATCAGAGTGGATAAAAAAACAGGACCAACTGTATGTTGCCAAAAGGCATACTTTAAGTAAAAAGATACAGGGCTGGCTAAGTGGCACGGTGGTTAAGCTCTAGCTTGAGAAGACAGCGACCCCAGTTCGGATCGCACATCCGAGGGCCAGGGACACTGTCCTCAAAAAATAAATAAATAAATAAAAAGATACAAATCCGTTTGAAAGACATGGAACTTTTAAAATGTTATGAACTATAAAATAATGTTTAAGCAACCCAGAAAAAAGAAAACAAATAAACAAAAACAGAAGTAATTAATAGAAAAACATTAGGATGGCAGAATTAGGCCCCAACATATCAATAATTATATTATATTAAATGTAAATAGTGCAAGCACAGCAATTAGAAAACAAAGATAGGCAGAGTGGATAAAAGAACATGACGCAGCTATATGCTGTCTACAACAGATGTGGACCACTGAATAGAGACTAGGAATGCTGCTAAACTTCCTACAATGCACAAGAGGTGCAATGCTCTCACCTCTTTAACAAAGAATCATTGGCACAAAAATTTCAACAGTGCTGAGATTGAGAAGCCCAGAGACAGTAATCAAGACAGTTTGGCTAAATAAATAAATAAATAAATAAATAAATAAATAAATAAAATAGACATATAGACTGATAGAACAGAATACAATTAGAGACAGTAATCAAGACAGTTTGGCTAAATAAATAAATAAATAAATAAAATAGACATATAGACTGATAGAACAAAATACAATTAATAGGTCCATACATACATGGTTAACTAATTTGAAAAATGCCAAGGCGATTTAATGGGAAAAGAAAAATCTTTTCAACAAATGATGCCAGAACAATTGTATATCTATGTGGGGAAAAATATACATCAACTGTTTTTGCAAATCATACACAAAAATTAAGTTAAATTGGATCATAGACAAACCTAAAACTACAAAGTGTCTAGAAGAAAACAAAGGAGAAAAATCTTTGTGACCTCAGGATAAAAAAAGTTTCTTAGATAGAAACACTCAAACAGAGATCATAAAAGGAAAAATGATAAACTGTACTTCAACAACTAAGAAGGTACGTAAATGACTAAAAAACACACAAAAAGATGCTAGATATCATTGTCATTAGAAAAATGCAAATCAAAATCATCATAAGATACCACTTCACACATACTAGCATGGCTAGAATAAAAAAGACAGGTAATAGCAATTAATTGTAAGGAGGTGAAGAAATTGCAATCCTCATAAACTACGGAAGGGTATGTAAAATGGTGCAGCCACTGTAGAAAACAGTTTGGTGATTTCTTCAAGGTTACACATAGAGTTATCACACAACCCAGAAATACTGCTCTGCTATGGTCTGAATGCTGGTGTCCCCATGCACCAAATTCATATGCTGAAATCTTAATGCTCGAGGTGACAGCCTTAGGAGGTGGGCCTTTGGGAGGTGCTAGGTCATGAGAAGAGAGCCCTCATGAATGGGATTAGTGTTATTATAAAACAGATACCACAGAGCTCCTTAGCCTCTTCCGTCATGTAAGGACACAATAAGAAGTCTGTGACCCTGAACATGGCCCCTCACCCAACCATGCTGGGACCGATCTCTCAGACCTTCAGCCTCCAGGATTGTGAGAAATAAATTTCTGTTCTTTATAAACTACCCAGTTGGTGGCATTTTATAACAGCCCAAACAGATGAAGACACACTTAGGTACATATCCAAGAGAAATTAAAATATATGTCCACAAAAAAACTTATGCACAAATGTTCATTTCAGCTTTATTTGTAATATCCCAAAACTGGAAACAGCCCAAATGTCCATCAAGCAAATGGATAAACAAACTTGGTCTATCCTTACATTGGAATGCTAGTTAACTATCATAACTACAAAAAGGACAAATATTAATTCACAGCATAACATGGATGAATCTCTAGAAAATTATGCTGAATGAAACATGCCAGGCTAAAAAAAAGTATGTACTTTATGATTCCATTTATATAATTTTTTCATGGCAAAAAAGCAGATCAGTGATCCCCTAGGGATGGAATTGGAGGAAGGGGTAGATTCTAAAGAGGCACAAGAAAACTTGTTCAGTTTTCATTTAAGAAATGTATGGCAACAAAGCAACAATATTTAAGCTTATATAGAGATGGAAAAATGTGAATGCAGAGAAATGGATCAAAATAAGAAATGTGATTTGGCTAAATTTCCTTTAAAAAAAGATAAATATCTGAAGTAAAAAGAAATACAACAAATCTGATGCCTTCAAGGAGCATCTTAAAAATATATAGAGAGAGAAGAGCTAAAAATTAGGATCATCTAAATTGTAATCAATTTGAATTTTTTTGATACAAGAAAAGTAGGGAGTGCTAACATGATAGTAAGATTTCTTAGCAAAAACATTATGAAGTAAAGAAGTTCCCAATATGATTGTATAAGACATTAAAAAGAGAAAACCTCTTGAAAGTGCCAGAAATGCATTAAAAAATGGAACTACAAATATAACTTAAAATCTCAACAGTCCATTACCAGCATATGATAAGACATACACAGACAATCTTAAACATTAAAAGTTGAATGAAATAATAAATAATGTAGTAATAACTCCATAAAAAACTTAATGGTAAGGTAAGAAAATATACATTTCCTTCAAGTTGTGAATTTTTCACAAAAGGCAACCATATTTTGGGAAACAATGAAATGATTGGGAAATGCACAAGAGCAGAAATTCTACACACCATGTACTCAGGTCACAACAAAACTAAGTATGACCAAAATAGAACTTAAAGATGTCCAAATAGAAGTATATTTCTATAAGCTTTCCTGATGTTTAGCTAAATTACAAAGTAATACAACATACATATATATTATGTCAAAATTTATGAAGTATTACAAAAGCACAACATTAAGGAAAATTGTATTGTTTTAAAGATTTCTAGTTCTAAGGGGAAAACAAGGAAACATCAGCAGAGTTCCTACTTAGTTTGAGACAAAGCAAACTAAATAGCAAGTCAAGAGAAGTAGGAAAAGAGAAATAATAGAACTAAAAATAAACACATACTAAGGGAATGGAAAAATAAAATTAATGACACCAATGGTTGATTCTGCAAAAAAATATATAATAATAATAAAACCTATTAGCTCAAATAATGAACAGGGGCAAAAGAAGATACCAACTAGTAGAATTAATTGCTATGTAATAAATATTTGTTGAAGGACAAATTAATGAAAGAAGACCACAAACATAAAAGAGAGCTAAAAATACAAGAAACATAATTTATATATGTGATGTATATAAAGAGAACATGGCAAAATATTAATAATTGATTCTAGGAGTCAACATTTCTGTACAATTTAAAATTTTTTTATAATATATTGGAAGAAAAATTAGGAGAATATAATTTTCTTACATTCTAATAAATATTATTACTACCTAGAAGTAGACAGCTATAAATATTTTGGATTGTTAGAAAAGTCATGATATATTTTGTCTATGTTTTTCAAAGGTCATTTATTTATATAAAGAACAAATGTCAATCAAAGATATATTGCCCATTTTGTTCGATAACCTTTTGCCATCTTTCAGTGAGCTTCATAATTCCTCGTTCATAGAAGGACCTGTTTGTATTTGGGAAAAACTGAACAAGGTGCTGATTTACAGCCTCATCTGAATTGAACGTTATACCATGCAAGGAGTTTTGAACAGCACAGAACAAGTGGAAGTCTGACTGCACAAGGTCAGGCGAGTATGGTGGGTGTGACAACACATCCCATCCAAGCTCCAATAATTTTTGACAGGTGATCAAACTTGTGTGTGGTCTCGCATTGTCGCGATGGAACACAACTCCTTTACAATTAACAAGCTCTGGACGTTTCTGGATGATGGATTCATTCAAACTGTCTAATTGCCAACAGTACACATTTGAATTGATTGTTGGGTTCCTTGGTAGGACCTTGAAAAACACAACACCTTTTAAATCCCACCACACTGAGAGCTTAACCTTCCTCTGATGAATGTCTGCTTTCGATGTAATTTGAGGTGAATCATCATATCGGGACCAAGACCATTTGCCCACCACATTGTTGTCAACAATCCACTTCCCATCACCAGTTATCAGTCGCTTCAAAAAAGGATCGTTTTCCTCATTTTTAATGAGCATATTTCAGATGTTTATATGCGCCGTCAAATGAACTTCTTTGAGTTCATGCGGAACCTAAATATCGAGCTTGCTTACCTATCCCAGCTTCTTCAGGTGTTAGTGAACACTTAAACGATGGATGTTCAATGTTTCTGCAATCTCTCGTGTCGCATAACGTGGGTTTGACTCGATCAATGCCTTTATTTTGTCGTCATCAATCTCAGTGGGCCTCCCTGACCGAGGAGCATCATTGAGATAAAAATCACCAGCATAGAATTTCATGAACCATTGTTGGCACTGACATTCTTTTTTTTTTTTTTTTTTTTGAGGGCAGTGTCACTGGCCCTCATATGTGGGACCGAACCGGGGCTGCTGGCTTCCAAAGCCAGCGCTTAATCACTGCGCCACTCAGCCGGCCCTGGCACTGACATTCTTGTAGAGCATTGTCACCATAAACTTTATGCACCTTGTCACAAGTTTGACACCTGTTCTTCCCTTTATGGATGTAAAATAGTAAAATATGGGTAAAATGCAGTTTCATCTTCCATCTTCAACTTGTTGTAAAATCTCGAAAAACTCAACCAAATCGCTCAATTTTTTTTTAGCATGAAGCTAGAACTGTCAGCTGTCAAATGACATAGCAATAACTAGATGCAAATGACTCTAGGACTTCCAAAATGAACTAGTGCCATCTGTTGCAAACATGTGTCATGACTTTTCTGACAACCCAATACCATAAATATGAGGTGTGATCCAACAATAGGGTAAATGTTTAAATTTTAAAAAATTATTACAGCAAAATACACATTGCCATTAATCCTCCTCAAATATTCCCCCACTTTGAACACACTTATCTCATTGTTCATGCCACTTTCTGAAGAAGTTCTGGAAGTCCTCTTTCGTGAGTGTCTTTAGTTGTACTGTCGTGGCTGCTTGGGTGTCCTAAATCAATTCAAAACTTTTACCTTTCATGGTCATTTTGACTTTAGGGAAAAGCCAGAATTTGCATGGTACCAGATCCGGTGAATAAGGTGGATGAGGACACACCGTAATGTTTTTATTTGACAGAAATTGCCATACCAGAAGCAATGTGTGACACAGAGCATTGTCATGATGGAGAATGAAGTAAAGACACTCATGAAAGAGGACTTCCAGAACGGCTTCAGAACGATGGGATAAGCGTGTTTGAAGCAACAGGGGAGTACTTTGAGGGGGATTAATGGCAATGGGTCTTTTACTATAATATTTTTATTTAAACATTCATTGTATTGTTTGATCACACCAATGTTAAAGCTGATAAAACAAAAACTAGAAAATAAATACCATGGTAAGACCTATAAGATAGAAATATTTAAAAATTATCAAATCCTAAAGAAAACTTAGTAATTGAAACCTTAAAACAATTTGTCTTGGGACCCCAAACTGCTTATTTCTGGAATGTAAAGTAAAATAGAGTATGATTCATCATGATTTCTAGAGGAAAAGGATTTAAGTCACATCTTAAATACCATTAAAGAAAATTTGCCAAAAAACAAAAAAGTACTATAATCCGATTGCTTTAGAAAATAAAATATATTATCATTACATTTCCCTGTTGTCTTCCAGGCCAAACTAATTTTAGTTAACTTCTAGTGAGTTACTATAAGAAAGCATTTCAAGGGCCAGCCGAGTGGCGCATTGGTTAAGTGCTGGTTTTGGGATGCCAGCGGCCCCGGTTCGGATCCCACATGAGGGCCAGTGACACTGCCCTCTACAGCTAACAACAGCTCCACCTGGAGCTGGGCTGTGCGAGCCCCGGTGATGGTGTGGGCTGCAGCCCCTACTGCAGTGGGCTGCCATAGGCTACAGTGAGTGGCTGGCAGCCAGCGTGAGCGGCTGGCAGCCAAGCGTGAGCTGCCAATAGCCGCGGTGAGCGACCATCCAGAGGCCAGTGACCGATCTGCCTCATCCGGGAAGAGTGCAATGACGATACCAACAGTGAAGCAACATCCTCCGCAACTAAACTGAAGAACAAAAAGACACCAACTTGTCTATTCCCCTTCCCCGATTCCCCAACGCTGTTCCCCTCCGCCAATTCCCCAATAAAATCTTTAAAACAAACAAACAAAAAAAAGAAAGCATTTCAAGAGTATGTTTATCCTCTCTGAAGTATGTTTAATCAAAAAAATCCCTACAAAAATCCACAGTACTTACGTTGTTATTATTCCATGTTAATGTTTATGTTTTATTACATTAAAGTAGCTATTCAATTAGGGTTTATCTGTTTGGACTTCTATATTTTGAGTACCTAGGTTTTAATTTAATCAAAGCCAACAGCGGATAACATTTCATGGAAAGGCTAAAGTGATAACCATGCAAAGTGCTCATTTATATGGGTTTTAGCTGCTGGAATAGAGAAGAATTCCATAAGAGCATCTGCAGAGAATTACTGGAAATGGATCTTAGTAGTTGCCATTAATTTTTGTGGCTGTTTAGAGGCCCTTCCTTAATCCTAGAAGGTATCAGGTAAACAGGGTCCTTGTAAATGAGAGCAGAGTATGTGGGTTTTTCTTTTTTTCTTCTATTTTTGTTTTTCTTGGTTCATTTGTTAATTTTTAATCACACCCAATTGCCCTGGTACTAAAGTTCTATTTGGTTTTATTTTTATACCAGACGACTTTTGATAACTAGTCTTGATGTTTTTAAAAAAAAACAATGTTTTTGGCAGCAAGATAATTTATCCCTAAAATAGTCCTAGAGAGAAAACATTTATTGTTCTCATACCTAAAGTTCAACTTCTTTGAAATGTTTTAAATTCTAGAACTATATCTTTAAAGCATATTCTAACAAAATGTTTCTCATCATTTGGCCCCAACTTAGCAAAGCAAGACATCCATCCTTTTCTCAAAAGGAATGAACAATGAAGTAAGAAAAAAACAAATGTATTTGAAGATTGGCTAGTGATTGTATCATAATGTGTAGTGTTTGATCTCATGGGAAGAGACTACAGAACATTTGCAAGTTGATGGCAATGTTGATAATATTTTGTCCTCTAAATTTAAGTGAAAATTCCACTTCTGGAATGGCAGGACTGAGGAGCTCTGAGGACGTACTCCCCACCATACAAGCAGCTGGTGAAAACTATTTAGAACACAACCATTTAAAGTCTCTAGAATTTTTCTTATGGACATACAGCAAATGAAGAAACATTTGTTCAAGAAAATCTCCTAAAACTTAGAAAGAACAGAAGAAAACACACGGGATTTGAGTTATGACTCTCTCCCTTCCTTACACCTCCCAGGTCAGCTTGACAGAAGCTCTATTCTAAGTCGATATGGCCAACAATATGGGGTTTCCTCTCCCGTAAGCCCCCAGTCAAAGGTTAACATACCTCAGCAGGAGGGCAGGCCACCAGTATTTCTCATCCCTTCCAACTCCAAGTTCAAGAGGAAAAATTTCTGGAGAGTGCAGCCAAGAAGTTGGGGGCTCCATTACTCCACACAGCACACATCCATAGAATAGAGACTCTACCCCAGATGTGGCAGGCCAAGAATACTAGGGCCCCAGTAACCCTTGTTCCAGCTCACTCCTCAAAAGGCAGAGGTTCCATGCCAGGTCAGGCAAGTCAGGAAGATCAGAGCTTACTGCTCCACTCAACACCCAGATTAGTGCTTCAAAGATTTTTTTTTTATCCCCAAGGGTAGAGGCAGTTCATAAGAAAAGAGAGCTCTAAAGATTTCCCAAAAGTAACTGCCTTTATTTGAAACAGTGTGGGAAAGCACAAGCCTAGGGGTGCTCTAGAAAACCACAGCTCCACTTAATTAAAAGCAACAATTAAACCATAGGCCAGCAAGTTCACCAGAGAGAACCAAGGAAAATGATAGCTAAGAAGTGCCCTATCGATGTTAGGAAAAACTTCAAAGGCTAGTCTCAAAGGTATTCCTACCTGAATTTAATTGGATCATACTAAAGAACAATTTATGTCCCAGGGCACTGCTGAAAACAATAGAGAAATTAGCAAGTAATCATTCATGAAGCCTAACAGTTGAGTGTGATACCAAATGAGGTAGGTAGTTTAACAGAGAGACCAGGGGAAAACACAGTCAAAGAAAGCCCTGCTAAAACCACTGTCACCCCACTATGACCGTGTGCATGCCCACAGCACTGCCCCCCAAGGAGTGATACTTAGGGGGGCAGAACAGGCTTCAATAAAATAATCTAGTCAAGATTCTCTCTCTCTCTTTCTCTCTCTCTCTCTCTCTCTCTTTCTCTCTCTCTCTCTCTCTCTCTCTGTTTCTCTCCCCTGGGAGGAGTGAGGGACCCTAGCCCCCAAAACAGACTCCCCAGCCTAGAGTCCTGGTGCCAGGAAGAGGAGCCCCCACAACATCTAGATGTGAAAAACAGTGGGGTTTCTGACTGTCCGGGTGGGACAGAAGGCTGTGGGAAACCCAGGCGTCCTCTAAAAATGGCCTGCACACAGACTCACTTGCTTGCAGGCACTCACCTTGGGCTCTGGTGGAGGGACAGTGACTCTGGAAGCGTCGGAAACATACAGAGGGGCAGACTGAGGTGCGTGACTTTGTGGGGGAGGACTTCAGGACAATTGACATTTTCCCTGTGTGAGTTCCTCCTTCGCTGCAGCCGACAGGTGGGCGCCATCTTTCCTGTGTTGAGCCCACCCCCATCCTGGCCAAATCTGAATCTGATTGGCCTGGTGAGCTCCGCTGTTCCACAATGCAGACTCACTGGGATTCTGCCCCACCCAACTCCCCCAATGCTAGAGACACTTTCTCCGAGAGCAACCAACTCCATCTGCATTGCAGTCTTTTTTGGAAAACTATCAGAGTCTGGCAGGCCCCCCACTGTGGGCAGCAACTGGCTTCAGTGGGCCCTGAGACTTTTGCTGAGTAGCTCCAGGCTCAGCACTGGCACCAAACCAGATTTCACATTAACCTGGTGACCACAACTCTTCCCACTCTGGTGACTACCTGAGACCCTGCCTCACCCAACTTGCATACAGTACAAGATTCTATCAGTGTCTGAACCTTAAGGGATCTAGCAGGTAGCAGCAGGCCTCAAGGTGTCTGGCTTTTTGCAGAGCTACCCCAGGCCTGGTACTGGAAGCAAACAGCTTAGGTTTGCAGCGTGGCCTCTCCCATGCGCCTCTAGGTTTAGCACAGGCAGTGAACAACTGCAGATTGCTTTGTAAGCTCTACCAGGGAGTCCCCAAATAGTCACAGGCAATAGGTGACCTGGGCCTGCATCAGAGCCCCTCCCAATATGCCCCAGAACCAATGTACTTGGAGACTGACTTCAGTCTACAGAGAACAGCGCCCAATTAGCCCCACCGTGGCACACACGAAGGGTGGTCTCAAAAGGCACTAGATCCTGCTGGGGTGAATCCTACTCAGTAAGGTAAACCCCACACACAGCAGCCCATAAGCTGTGGATATGGCCAAACTCCACAGCCAGTCAACCTAAAGGTCAATCCTATCCACTGATGTTTCAAGAGCAATCAAGGCTCAGCTATAACAGGAGGGCACACACAACCCATACAAGGGACACTCCTGGAGCAGATGACCAGGGAGACTGTGCCACTGGGCCCCACAGGACACTTACTACATAAGGCCACCTGACCAAGACTGGGAGACATAACAGATCTACTTAACACATAGAAACAAACACAGAGAGGCAGCCAAAATGAGGAAACAAACAAATGTGTCACAAATGAAAGAACAGGAGAAAACTCCAGAAAAAGAACTAAATGAAATGGAGGCAAGCAACCTACTAGAGATGGAGTTCAAAACAATGGTTATAAGGATGCTCAAGGAACTTAGTGAGAACTTCAACAAAGAGAACACAAGCGTAAAAAAGGGACACAGAAACCATAAAGAACCAGTCAGAAATAAAGAACACACTAGAAGCAATTACCAACATACTAGATAAAGCAAAGGATTGAATCAGTGACGTGGAAGACAAGGCAGCAGAAAATACCTAATCAGAAAAGAAAAAAGAATTTAAAAAAAATGAGGACAGTTGAAGAGACTCTGGGACAACATCATGCAAATCAATATTCGCATTATAGGGGTACCAGAAGGAGAAGAGATAAATCAAGGGATTGAGAATCTATTTGAAGAAATGCTGACTGAAAACTTTCCTAACCTGGTGAAGGAAATGGATATACAAGTCCAGGAAGCACAGAGTCCCAAACAGGATGAACCCAAACAGGCCCACACCTAGACACATTATAATTAAAATGGCAAAGTTTAAAGACAAAGAGAGAATCCTAAAAGCACAAAGAGAAAGACAGCTAGTAACTTATAAGGGTGCTCCCATAAGACTGTCAGCTGATTTCTCAACAGAAACTCCACAGGCCAGAACAGACTGGCACAAAATATTCAATGTGATGAAAACCAAGGACCTACAACCAAGACTACTCTACCCAGCAAAGCTATCATTTAAAATCAAAGGATAGATAAAGAGCTTCCCAGACAAGAAATAGTTAAGGGTGTTCATCACCACCAAGCCAGTATAAAAAGGAATGTTAGAGGGGTGGCCTTTAATATAGAAAAAAAAATCAAAATTATGAAAAATAGAATGGTGATAGCTGCATATCTATCAACAATTACTTTCAATGTAAATGAATTAACTGCTTCAGTCAAAAGACATAGGGTGGCTGAATAAGTAAGAAAACCAAACCTTTACATATACTGCCTACAAGAGACTCACTTCAGATTGAAAGAGGCACACAAATAGTAAAGGGATGGAGAATGATATTTCATGAAAATGGAAAAAAACAACAACTGGGGTAGCAATACTTATAACCAGACAAAATATACTTTACAACAAGGACTATAACAAGAGAAAATGAAGGACCCAATAATCCCACTTCAGAGTATTCACTGGAAAAAACCCAAAATGCTACTTTGAGGGGACATGTACATCATTAGGTTCATTGCAGCATTGTTTACAATGGCCAACAGGTGGAGACAGCTCCTGGGTGTCCATCAATGGATAAATGGATAAAGAAGAGGTTGTACATATACAAAAGGGAATATTGCTTGACCATGGAATGGAATGGATTCTTGCCAGACATGGATGGACCTAGAAGGTGTTATGCTGAGTGGAGTATATCAGACAGAGAAAGACATATGCAATGTGATTTTGCTTGTATGTGGAATCTAAGAACAAAATTAATGAACAAAACAGAAACAAATTCATAGATACAGAGAATATTTTGATGGTTGCCAGACGGAAAGGAGGTTGGGGGTGTGGGTGAAAAAAGGGGAAGGGATTAAGAAGTACAAATTGGTTGTTACAAAGTAGTTATGGGGAAGTAGGGAATAGCATAAGGAATATAGTCAATAATATTGTAATAACTACGTATAGTGTCAGATAGGTACTAGATTTATGGGGGTGATAGATGGGAGAAGGTTAGGGGGCAGGATGAAAAGGGTGAAGGAATAAGAAGTACAAATTAGTTGTTACAGAATAGTCATGAGAATGTAAATTAAAGCATAGGGAATATAATCAATGATATAGTAATAACTATAGATAGTGGTAGTTGGTACTAGACTAGTCAGGGGTACCACTTCTTAAATTATATGTCTAATCGCTATGCTGTATACCTGAAATTAATATAAAATACTATTGAATGTCAACTGTAATTGAAAATTTTTTAAAGTGGGGGAGTGATAAAGGGAAATAAGAGGTCCAAATTTCCAGGTATAAAACAAATAAATCATGGAGATATAATATGCAGTCAATAATATAGTCAATAATGTTGTAATAGCATAGTGTAGTGACGGATGGTTGCTGGACTTATCATGGTGATCACTTCTTTAGGAATATAAATGTTGAATAACTATGGTGTACCCCTGAAACTAATATAATATTGTATGTTAGCTATATTTTTAATAAACATATTTTTAAAAAAAAGAAATAAAAAAGAAAATCTGGAAAGCAGCAAGAGTAAAACATCTCATCATATTCAAAGAAATCCCAATAAGATTGACACCTGACTTCGTGGTAGGAACAGTTAAGGCCAGAAGCCAGTGGGAAGACATATTCAAAGTGCTGAAAGATATAAACAAACAAACCCTCAAAAACCTGTCAACCCAGAATATCTAGCAAAAAATATCTTCCAAAAATGAAGGTGAAATAAAGCCATTCCTATGTAAACAAAACCTAAAAGAATTCATTGTTTGTTGATCCACCTTACAAGAAATACTAAAAGTTGTTGTTCAAGCTGAAAGCAAGTAAACCCAGATGGAAATTTTAATCCATATGAATAAAAATAAAGACACTGATATGGGCAATAATGTAATTATAAAAGTATATTGCATTATAAATGCATGTTTCTTTTTTGTTCTCTGATTTGCAAAGTAGTTATATAAAAATATGTATATAATTGTGTTGGTGGACCTGTAACATATAGAAATGTAATATATTTGACAATAATGGTACAAAGGCAGTGGGTTGGAGCAAAGTATTGGAGTAAGAAAATGACACCAGATGGTAAATCAAACCACAGGAGCTAAAGAAGAGTACCAAAATAGTAAATAATAAGTTAAATATAACAAATGCTATGCCTATATACTTTCTGCCTTTTCTTTCTTCAGCTTAATAGACATAAAATTACATAAAGCAATATTTATAACAGTATATTATTGGATTGGTAGCATATAAAGATTTAGTATGTATAATAATAATTATACAAAAAAGGAAGAAGAGGGAATGGAGTAACATTTGTATATCTCAGTGGCATTAAGTTAGTATAAACCTGAATCTGGGTCTGATCTGTTAATATGTGTACGGTGAACTCTAGGGCAACCACTAAGAAAAACTCAAAATTCTATAGTGCAGGGCCAGCTGAGTGGTGCGTTGGTTAAGAGCTGGCTTGGGAAGCCAGCGGCCCCGGTTCGGATCCCACATATGAGAGCCAGTGACACTGCCCTCTACAGCTAAGATGGTAAACAACAGCTCCACCTGGAGTGGGGCTGCTGTGAGTCCCCGGGGACGGTGTAGGCTGCAGCCCCTGCTGCAGTGGGCTGCCATAGGCTACAGCGAGTGGCCGGCAGCCAGCGTAAGTGGCTGGCAGCCGGTGTGAGCTGACAAGAGCCGCTGTTAGCGGCTGTCCAGAGGCCAGCGACCGATCTGCCTCACCCGGGAAGAGCGCAATGATGATACCAACATGGGCCAGTGAAGCAATGTCCTCCACAACTAGACTGAAGAACAAAAGGACAGCAAATTGTCTGGTCCCCTTCCCCGGTTCCCCAATAAAATCTTTAAAAAAAAAAAAAAAAGCTATAGTGGAAAAAAAAATAGCTAAAAAATGCTTTATGAGGAAGAAAATGAATGATGAGTATGGGGTTAAATGATAACCTCCCTCCACCCCAATTCATGCCCACCTGGAATCTCAGAATGTAATCTTATTTGCAAATAGGGTCTTCAGTGATATAGCCAAGTTGAAGTCACACTGGATTAAGGTGGGCCTTAAATTTAAGAAATGGGTTCTTATAAGAAAACCACGTGACAAAAGAAACAGACATTGAAGTAATGCAGCTATAAGCCTAAACCTCAGGGAGTCACCAGAATTTAGGCAGCAGCATGGAAGGGTTCTTCTCTAGAGCCTTCCAAGGGGGTGTGGTCCTGCTGACACATTGGTTTCAGACTTTTAACCTCCAGAACTTCGAGAGAATACTTTTATGTCATTTTAAGTCACAGAATTTGTGGTGATTTCTTATAGCATCTCTAGGAAGTTAGTACGCCAACCTTGAATTACTAGATCTTGTTGATCTTCTGCCTCATTGCTATATTGAATTGCTATATTATTGAAAGTGGGGTATGGAAAAAAGCCTCCAACTATTATTTAATTGTCTATTTCTCCTTTCAATTCTGTCAATTTTTGCTTCATGTATTTTGGGGCTCTGTTATTAGTGCATGTATGTTTATAATTGTTATATCCTCATGATGGATTGACCCTTTTATCATTATAACATGCTTCTCTTTATCTCTAGCAACATTTTTGTTGTTGTTTTGCAGTCTAATGGTTTGATATGAGTATAACCATTCTGGCTCTCCTATGGTTGCTGTTTGTATGGTATATCTTTTGGGATCCTTTTGTTTTTAACTTGTGTCTTTGAATCTAAAGCATATCTTCTGTAGTCAACATATAATTTGATTTTTTATCCAGTCTAACAGTTTCTCTCTAGTTTAACCTATTCTCTACTCTGCTTAAACATATATCTTGAGTTCTTAATTTTAAGTTTTGCATTTTTCAATTCTAGAATTTTGAATTGATTTTAAAAACATATTCTGGTTCTCATGAAATCCTCCATCTTTACCTATTAATCAAAGCTATTTTGAAGTCCATCTCTGATAACACTAATAACTGGGTCATCTGTGAATATGGTTTTATTGCCTTTTTGCTCATGGTTCTGTTCTTTGGCATTCTTTATAATTTTTGACTTAACGCTAGGTACTGTACATAATACACTGCTAGTCTCTTATCTTTAGACAGAGAAGAATCGCTCTATTCCCTGGTAGGAAGAGAGAGTGGTGACAGGCAGATCACAATTAATCCAATACATAATTCAGTGGATGTGAAACTACTCATAGGTTGCAGTTTTTTTAACATTTTTTTTTTGCGGGCAGTGTCACTGGCCCTCATATGTGGGACCCGAACCGGGGCCGCTGGCTTCCCAAGCCAGCACTTAACCACTGCGCCACTCGGCCAGCCCGGTTGCAATTTTTTAAAGATTTACTCTGATTCTGTCCTGTTCCTCAGGTGTAGCTTCCGGAGTTCTTAAATGAGATTTTGGGTATGTACTAGGGCTTCTCCCTCTTGACAGGTCCTGAAATCCAATTTTTGCCTCTTCAATACCATGATGCAACATATATTTTAAAAATATACATTTACTTTGGCTTTCAGATTTCTGACGCGCTGCCCCCTTTTAAAAAACTTTCCACTCTGAGCAGTCCACGAGTTCAGCAAATATTCAAGGAGAATAACTAGCAGAGTGTCAGGCTCACTTCTCTGAACCTTCTTGTTTTATTGGGATCTTAAGATCTCCCAAGTGCTGCTTGGTTTGGTGACTCTAAAGGTTTTCTCTCTCCAGTCCTGTGTGGTTACCATAATTTGCTTGCTTCTGAGCCTTAGCAATAACTTTTCCTGGGCCTTTTACCCAGACTTGTGTCAAAAATCTGGCAAATTCCGTAAAGGAAGAAGTAGCTGTCGAATGTTTGCGTACTTCTGTGGTTGCCTTCTGTGTTGAGGATCCGCAAGACAATACTCAAGTTCAACGATTCAGTAGGACTCACGGGACTCAGAATACAGCCATACTTGTGGCTATGACTGGTTACAGCAAAACAAAGCAAAATCAGCAGAGGGAAAAAAATGCATGAAGTGAAATCCAGAGGAAACCAAGCACACGTTTCCAAGAGTCCGTTCCCTGTGGAATCACACAGGATGTGCTTCATTTCTCCAGTCTCGAATTGTGACAATGTATGTGAAATGTGGTCTGCCAGGGACACTCATTAGAGACTTAATGCTCAGGGTTTGTACTGGGAGCTGATCATCTAGGCACCTTCTGCCTAGCACATATTCTAACTAGACTCCAGAAGGAAAGTAGGTGTTCAGCATAAACCATGTTATTTGTATAATAAGCAGTTTATACATAACAAACTACCTTAACAGTTATGGAATGGTGGGAACATTCCTGTAATCCAAGTTCCCATTTGCCTGCCAAAGATCAACCTTGCAAGCAGGGATTTCTAAAGATAGTGTCTCAGGCCTGCTATTAACTCTTCTCTGCACACTTTCTCGCTGGGAAAAGGCTCTTAAAGTCCTATTTGCCTAAAAATTCTTCAATGGCTTCAGAGTTCCAATTTTTTTTTTTAACCCAATGTTGTTAGTTGTTCTCAATGAGTGTTGCTCCATTATAGAAGTGTCTGGTGTGTTTTTTTTTTCTGTTGGACATTTAATTTGAAAAATGGTAGAACTTGAGGCTTAAGGTGGCTTTTTTTTCTCCCTCATGGAGTATATGTTTGTTTATTGCCAAGCACATACGTGATTACTGTTCCAATCAGTAATTGCAATGGTTTTAGGATGCATGGAATTCCGTGGGTGGAGGGTGTGGCTGGAGAGGATTGGCGGATAGCTTCACTTTTACTTCTCTGATGGAACTTTTTGGGGTCCTGAAACAAAGCATGGGAGTTTTCCAAGAACTTTGCCATGACTTGGCAGGCACCGGTACCTATTTTTGTTCTCCTAGCCTCCCAGGGGTAGTAAAAAGCACTGCTTATCCCCTTAAATGGTTCTTCTAGAACCAGCCAATACCTCCAGTAAGAAGTAGCCCCACTGTTGGGCTTGCCTCTCTAAGTTTTCATATTTAAAAAAAATTGTGTTCAGATTATCTAGTCATCCATGGAAATTCTGATGTTAATTACCTAGCCTGCCATTACCGGAAGTAGAATTCCCCGTCTTACTTCGTACACTATAAAATAAGTTCCTTAGATACAATATTTTTAAGAAAACCATGATGGTGAATGGAGTACTTAGCATTGCACACAGAAGCATGGCATAGAGGGAAGGCATATCTAAATCCAGATTCACAGTAACTGTCTATTTTATGAGGGCAAATAGCTGCTTCTCCATGAGAAAAGAGATTTTATATAATAAATCTGCCACTAAGCAACTATTTGTTCACCATAGGGCCTGATATTAGGGCTGGTCACTCTTGCTGGCAGGTTGGTCACTCCTGCTGGCAGTGGCAGTCATCAGGGCAGCCTTGATGAAAGGAGGGCCATATTGTTGACATCCATGTGTAGCCCTGATCATTCCAGTACAGCCACTTTGTTCATAAGCTAACCAAACAAGGGCTGGGATATTAAAAAGAGATCTACTGCCATCCTTAGAATCATGTAGCCTCTCTCTTTCACAGCGGGACCTTTGTTTGGTATTTATGTGGGAAACAACTATTGTTACAACCTGAGCCCATCTGAGAAATCCAACTACACATTTAGCTCTCCATTTTTTTTCATTCCTTAAGTCCATGTCTTCCACCACCTGGCCAACCACATGCCATCTGATCTGTACCTTGGGATATCTTACCTTCTGTGCAGACAACCAGAAATACTGTTCTGATTTATTCTCACTGTAATAGACTCTCACGTCCTTTCCTTCCTGTTCTCCACAACCATTGTTGAGTGGGGTTGTAGAGCCATAGTCGACTTGTAGCTAGCACTAGCATCGTGGAGTTCATGCGTTTGCTTTCTTGCTTGTTTGCTCCTTCTTTCAATTATATCCTGCCTCATTAAATTCAACCTAGTGGAGGTAAATATTGAAACACGATTCTACACTAGAGTGGAATTAGAACAGAATAGGAAGTGGTGACATGTCATTCCAGAGGCTTATATTTCAAGAGATTTGCAGAAGAAAATGTTAGTAAACACTATAAAGCACAGGGAACACGACAGTAGTAGAAGCATCTTGGCTAAATGAAGAGTAAAAGTTTTAAGATAAATGCACTATAGGCCTTCACTAGATCGCAGTGGACCTAGGATCCCAAAGTTCAACATACTGTAGCTTCTACAAAAGGAAGCAAGTGAAGCAAGTAAAAATGTGTAGTGTTGAAGTTAGATCTCTCCTGCTTTATGTTCTGATGAGTCTATATATCACTAATGTGCAGCACACATACACAAGAGAGAATATGAAAGAAAATAAGAACAAAATAAATGTCAAACACTGGCTCAGGAAATTTTTCACGCTATTCATTAAGTTAAAAAATGACATTATCATAATTTACTTTTCAAAAAATTTTTATGCACATACACTTTAAAGAACCAAATTAGTCAAGTTTACAACCTTCCTCTATCTCCATGCAGATGTACATTAGAAAATCAGGGAGTTTCACAAACATCTCTTGAATGGAAGAGGAGCAACACAGTATCTCCTATGCTACCACTCATTTCTTGGATTGGATTCATATTCTATCTGGTAAAACAGATCTTTATTCATTATCATGTATTAGGTATTATACTCATCTTCCACAGTGCAATGGTCCAGTGGGGAGACAGATGATCACAGTACAATGTGATGAGGATTATATTTGAGCACTGAACAAGTGAGAACTCGGTGTGATAGGGGTCAAGCTGATTCAGAAAAAAATTTGAGATCATCAATAGAAAATTAAGAAGTCTCAACAAAAGATATAATCTGTATTTGTAATACTGACTTACGATCTTTGAATAGGGGGAAATGGAGCTGAAACCACCAGTGTCAATGTGGCTTAGATAAGACTGTAGCCCACTTATGTCCACAAGATTTAGCTGTGTATTCCAGGAAAACTTTGGCCAGGAACGATAAGATTGTAAACAAAACAGAACAACAAACACAACAAAAAGAAGCGATCTCTAATTTTTTGTGTGCATAAGGAAATTCCTATAGGATGGAGACAATAATCTGCTTACCTGGGCAAACAGCCAGCTAATCGAATAACCGTCTACTTAGCAAGACCCCTCAGGCCCTTGCTTCCTGCCTCCACCAACCCCAAACCATTTCATTAACTTTGCCAACTCCAGTCAGTTCCCTGTCTTCACAGACATGCCTTACACCATTTGAGCACAGACCCCAAAGCTCTACAAATATCCAGTTTTCTGGTTCTGAGACACAGCTAAGCATATCAAAGTGGTGCACTCGCTGACTGCAGTTTTAGGACTTAGTTTTGCTTTCTTAACAGGTTGTCTGATGATATTTGAAAGATTTCAATAATAACAGGTTTTTTTTTTAAGGACTGCTCATTTAATTGGAATGTACTTTACAGTATATATATATATATACACACACACACACACACACACACACACACACACACACACAAATGGAAATTATTCAGCCATAAAAAGGAAAGATGTTGACATTTGTGGCAATATGAACCATGAGGGCATTATGGTTAAGTGAAGTAAGTGGGAGGGAGGGCAAAATGGATGAAGGAGGTCAAAAAGTACAAACTTCCAGTTATAAAATAAATATGTCATAAGAACGTAATCTTAAAAATTCTCATCACAAGACAAAAAAAAACACACCTTTGTAACTATGTATGGTGATTGATGTTAACTAGACTTATTGTGGTGATTTCACAATATATACAAATATCAAATCATTATATTGTACACCTGAAATTAATGTCACGTTATATGTCAATTATGCCTACTTAATTTATAAAAGGTATCTGTCCTTTATAACTACAAACTACTACCAGAGACACAAAGAAAACCCATTCATTGTTGTCAGCTACTAAGCCAAATGTTAAGTCTGTGTAAGAATCAACTGAGGAACTTGTGAGAAATACAGGCTTCCATGCTTCACTCACAGTGATTCTGATTCAGGGCAATTAGCACAAGGCCCAGGAATCTGTTTTAAAAACCCCTTTTTTCCTAATTCAGGCTTATTTAGATCACTCACACCAACACACACACACACACACACACACACACACACACACACTCATATTAAATGTTCCACATACTTATGAAAATTGGGATCATATGCTCTCTATACATTGTTCTATGTTATGCTGTTTTCATGGAACATTATATAATCTTTTTGAATAACCACATACAGATGTGTTGTTTTTAATGGCTACATTACATTCCACTGTATGCATGTACCATACTTTATCTAGTGCTCTATTAATGGTCATTTAGATTCTATACTTTTTTTTTTTTTTGCTACTACAAGCAATGCTGCAATGAATATACCTTTACACATTTGTGCTAACATTTCTGTAGAACACAGAGTGGAGATTTCCTAGAGCCAATAAATGAAATTCTAAAGTTTTACTGTAATATAATACATTAGAGACCTTATCCTTGATCTTTCTCAAAACTAACATCGGTAGAACTGATTCATTCAGTGAGTGTCTCAATACCCACCATCCACCATGAACACAAGTCCTATGCTAGGTACTAAGGGCATACAATCTGCGCTCAAGAGGTAGGCTCATATTGAAGATAAAAGGGCAAAGCATTATCTAAATTTGGCTGTGCTCCTAGTATGACAAATTAGCAGCCAATGGTGCATGACCAATGGAGCTCACCTTTCTGTAGATGGACATTAACGGACCTATCATACTTCTGATCCCTCGACCACGTAAAACATAAAGCCAGGAATGAGATGTTATTGTCCTATGACTGACTCCTAAAAGCTCTCAATGGCTCAAATCACCTAAGTTTTCCTCCTTTATTGTATTCCTCCATATCATGACTTTTGCAAAATTTTATGACGATTTTTTAATGAGTAAAATGATCTGGAAAAAATATTTTTTCAGTTTTTATTTCAATGAAACAAGAGGCAACACTGTGTATAAAGTATTGCATATAGAGAACATTTACACAAATATAAAAACTGCAAAAAACTAAACTCCAGTTTATTTCCATAGCCTTAAAAAGGTTGAGAGCACATAAAAGTATCCAAAGTCATAGTTTATTCTTTAGGAATGTAAACTCTAGGAACACAATTAGAACAGATATATTTACTAATCACTACATGATTAGAAGTAAAGGTAAGAAGTATACAATAAACTCCACTTAAGCGAAAGCAACAGTATATGAAATAGGATCTTGAGTTTACTACTAGAAACTTCATATCAAGACGCAGATAGGTACTCTAGAACTCTACTAAACAAACAAAAAAAATCTTCCAAAATGTTTACTGCTAGTCTCTAGATATGCACAAGTTACAAAGCACAGAAAAGAACATATTTATGTTATCTAATGGAGACTCTAACAATATTAAACATAAATGACATTTAACTCAAAGTATTAAGTATAATTTTATTAAGCAACAAATCTAGAAGTATAAATTCATGCTAATTAAAAGACTAAAGGGTTTTTATTTTTCACCCAAAGATTGAGAAGACATTATTATACATTCATTTCTATCTACAATACTTAGTTTAAGTACCCACAAGTTATTTCTTCTTTTTTAAATGGCTTTTTAAAAAATATTTTTTCAGTTACATTATTTAACATATTTCCTTGATGTACTTCCCTTTAATAAAGTGTAGATTTATTGTGCCTATAGACTCAAAAACAGCCTGTTTTAAATATTTGCTTAAAATTATGTCTCAGGGTAAAATTTATTTTCTATAATTTAAAATGAAAGGTTTTAACACTTTAATTTTATTCTTTCAAAACATCCAAAATCCCTTAAAACTGGGATCATTTTTTAAATCTATTTTGGTTAAAAAAATATATTTCCCATTCACTCAGCTTTTTGTTTTTAAATGAGTAATGTTTGCTAAGCAGTTGCATCATAATTGAAATGGGCAATAAAATATTGCATTTTCAAGATGAACTTTGTCATCATTTAAGGACTGAGAATTTCTATTCTGCAAGTCTACAGAGCTGCCTTACAAAGTTCACTGGTGGTGCACAAAAGATTCCAAGGTGGTCACTCGCCCTGGGTCCTACTTTGTTTTTCTCCCCGCTAGGATTCCAAAAGACAAATGCTGGGACACAGGTTCACTAGAATATTCCAGGTATTTGGGCATTTAAAGAGTGAGAGGTTGAGTAATTTCAAGAATCTCTAGAGGTTTAAATTGTGGAATGGAGCTACTCCTGCTCAGATCCTCTGAGTGATAGGGAGGGTCCAAGGCCCCAATTTGTGCAGAATCTTCTCATGATGAAAATGTATTATATATATGGAGGTCTGTGACCAAATGGTCACATCAGCATCTTCATGAGAAAATGACCCACCAAAGCCATTCCAACTTTCAAACTTGGAAAAGTGTGTGGAAAGAGGACAGTAGAGATAATCAACAATTGTTACTATAGTTAGCATTATCCAATATTTATAATAGCTATAAAAAATTTCAAATGTATAATTCTTATTTGAAATAGTATCAAAGGTCCTGTAAAAGAATTTTACTGTTTCTATCACTCCACACTCCAGAAAATTAACTGATGGAGATTACTTGGAGCAAAAATTGAGAACCATTCCACTTAGTAAGCCTTCAGAGTTTTTAAAAGAATATACACATGCAGATTTGTTGCACTGTATAAAAGCATGATACTCATTTCATACTTAAAATTGTAGATATCTACAACTCTGATTCCATTTATGGTTACCAAGAAAAATACAAAATGTTTTATTTTTATTGTAAAAATAAATAAGAATCATTAAAAATTTAGAGTTAGAGAACTTAAGTCAAGTGTTATTGACACTATTAAAAATTAATTTGCTGCTAAAAACAATGACAATTACAACAATCTGGTACTAACATATTTGATCTAGGGGTGTGAGACCACTGAGAATTTTAAATATTAGATAAGTGACTTGTTTTCATACTCTTCTCAAACTTTAATGTGCATAAAAATCACCTGAGGCTCTTGTTAAAACGCAGATTATGATTCAGTAAATCAGGGATGACTCTAAAATTCTGCATTTTAACAAGATGCCAGGTGATGCCAAAGCTACTTACCAGTCCTCAGACTGTATGAGTGGCAATGATCTAGAATAATACCAAAATGAGTTTCCATACTCGAGCAGTTGAACATTAAAATATGATCACTCATTTGTACCAGCTAATGTTTCCTCAAACTTAGTTTACAATGTTTCCTAAGCACCTTCGCTTGCTTATAACAAACATCAATCTTTTAAATTAGTTCCTGAAACTATTAATACTGTTAGTAGATATGCCTAGGGGGAATTCTTTGTTAGAGAATTACAAAAAAACAACAGGAAATTCACATTGACATTTTACAAACATTTTAAATTGTACACAGGATTCTTATTCAATTAATACTATATCAGTTTTCACTGTCTGATTGCCTTTTTTTGTTGTTGTTATTACAATTTATGCCATAGATCTTATTTATATTACTACAATAATAAAATTTACTTATATTGAAAACCATATGCTAGTCAGGGTTAACGAATGAAAATAAGTTCATGCCTTTTGAATAATTCGATTTAAAATGGTAGCCAAAGCAGTTATGGTCAGAACTGCATTCATACTGTAAATGTGGTAGCATTCTTCAACACACACAGTTTTCACATATTTGAGCTCTGCAGAGGCAGGTATATGAAGAAAACTAGCGTTTTCTCTGTGAGAATAAGGACACCACTGTGTACTGACAGCGGAAGAGACCAAGCAGACCACTCCCTCGGCCTTCTTTCCTGGGCTGCTTACTCTCATCCTCAGCCCTGCTTTCTCTCTTACTCTGAATTATTACTTTAAGTACTCTTGATGGGAACCTCAACCATAGCTGAAATGACCACCACTAGCAAACACCAAACTTTTATGTCCATCTAGAGGTCACACAGTTCTCTACAGCGACATACAAATTTGTTTAGCTTCTGCCATATTGCCTTGTATATTTTTATTTTTTGATTGGGGGTAACTACATTGATTATTCTTTCTGTCACAACAAGAACATTTAAAATAATCCCGTTCACAAAGTAAGAAACGCATTTAATTTTTTTTCACATTTTATAATTTTAAGAACACAAATATAAATTACCCTTAGTTAGTATATAAATGTCCTTTGTCCATATTTTACTATCTTTATTTTTTATGATGTTTTATAGATGAAAAATTTAGCTAATTTCCTTCATTTGCAGGCAAACAATAATATTGTTGACGTTGGCATCTTGAGGGCTGTGTTGCAAGATTTACAATTTCCAGGAAGTCTTCAATGATGTGTGCTCTGAATTATAGGAATCCAAACTAACTAGGATTTCCAGAGTCAAGCAGCAGGTGAGTCAGTTTTATGGTCTATCACATCTTAGAAACTAAAAGGGATTTTCACCTGCTAAATCCAGATCCAATACTTTAAAACAACATATCTACTAGCAACTTGATTTGTGATATAAAAATGATCCAAAGATAGCAACAGAAATCCCTCTGCCTGTCCCCTGGAATCACGGAACAGTCTAGGTACTGAGCTACCAGTCATTTTCCAGTGCTTCATGTAAACTGTTTCATTAATCTTAAAGTTGGTCTGGTTACAAACATCCTTCTCAGGCACTTTTCATAAGCATCGTTTTTGGTTTTTCACACGCCTGGTTTTCCAAGCGGCTTGCTGAACAGCCGGCTGTAGAATTCCTGGGGTTCCACCTCTACTTCATCCTCTAAAAACAGTTCCTTCACATGGAGATTTCCTTTGACTCTGAAGGCCAAACATACAGTCACCAAAATAGGAGTTACTGGAGGCAAAAAAACTACAACCTCACATGAGCTGTAAGCAATCTGACCAGACAACCTGCCAAAATGTATTGTCACACTGACAATCTTAGGGCAACAGAAGCCAAAAAAAAAAAAAAAAAAAAAAAAAAAAGACTCGAGTCAAGGGGAAAAAAACACAACCAAGTAATAACAAAACCATGATCTCAGCTTACTGCAGCTGAGGTATTTTTCCCTTTATCAAGTCCAGGTGGCCTTCAGAATTTAAGACATTGGGGCTCCGGTCAGGAACAGGGATGAAAGACCCTGGCGCTTTCATAAAGAAGCAGTCATATTTCCAGATTCACTGGTCACGTGAAAAAACTCTTAGGAATCAGTCTGTGGACAGAGTAATGCTAATACTAGGAGGTCTCTGCTGACCTGATGGATGCTTCACTGGAAGTTCAGTCCTTTCAGAGACATAAATAAGCTTTTCTTCTTGGAGACTACAAGCGGAAAACCTATTGGCATCTGTCCCAGCCCCACAGCCCACAGCAGATGATGGGTTAAGGGGGACTGTGACACCACTGACTTGTTCAAAGGATTTACTGAACACAGTGGCAGCAGTCTTAGCCAAACCGTGGCTACCAGGTTTCGGCAGTGACTGGCTGGTGGTTAAGGTGAGTCTCTTCAAGGAGAGGAGCTCAAGGTTCTCACTTTGGGCTCTCTGAGTTTGTTTTCGAGCAAAGTGATCTTTGCAAGTATCCCCTGTAGTTTCTTTTTCTTTTCCTCCAGTTTTGCTTCCTCCTGACCGTCTCTGAGTCTTTCCTACACTTGTCTTGTTACTAGAATTCTGACTGCTATTTGATAAACCTGACTGGCTGGTACTAGACGCAGCCCTGGAGTAAAATCCCTCGTCAACTTCAGATATGTCCATCAGTTCTTCTTGACCTGTTAATTCTGTATTTCCTAAACAAAGAAATAACAAGGATTAATTAACATTAAGTATCTTCAGTAATTCTTTTTTCATGATTAATACCAAATCAATTATATTTCAAATAAGTTAAACTTCAGCATAATTAGGTAAAGCAACAGATTATAGACCAAAATCAAAGGATAAATCAAAAACATTCTATAAAATGTCAAAATAGTTCACTGTAATAACAGTAATTTAGAGTGTAAAAAGCATGCTATAAATCACATTCCACTGTGTTTTTAGAAAGAGTTCTCTTATTATTCATGCAAAAGATCAGACACACAGGAAAAATACCACACAGTAAAACTAGGGGCAAGCTCTCCCCCAGTAACAAAGCAATAGAAAATCAAAGCTCTAACCAAGGAACTTTTTAAAAAATAGTATTAAAATATTTTAAAGATTTTTATAAAGCTTATATTCTAGATTATTTTACAAAGATGAAAAAATAAAACCATAAGTATCACAACTCAAACTTGTTAAAACGCTATATACATTTCTTCGTATCAAAGATGGCAAAAATACCAAGATAAAAAAATAATTTTTGATCTCAAAACATAAGCAGAAAGATATTTTGGAAGCAATTTTCTGTCCATTTTCAAAACTTACTCAGACACAATATAGGTGTGACCATTCCAAAGAGCATTAAGAGTCATTGAGAGATTATGGTGCATAATTCATGCATTTTGATTATTAGATGACATGCAGGATTTCTGTGACTGTGCTACTGGTTGCTTAAAACATGCAGTGGCCCTTTGCCACGAGATACCTTGGAGTGTAGCTATACAGTGCTGTGCTAAAACTGCACTCTGCCAGGGGAGTTTATTCCGTCCTCCATCATTTTTCTTACAGATTTTTGCCTCCTGATCTCTGGCAAGCCTTTGCTGTCAGTCCTAGGATCTGTGGCTGTTTCCTGCACACCCTGCATATGCTGAGCATCAATCTCGCCTAGTGCTCTGCCTTTTTCCCCATTCCCGGTTCTCTCTCCGGCCACATTTGTGACACTAATCTCAGGAATGACAAGGATGCCCAATTCAGTAGTATCATTATTGCTGTCAGGTTGCTCTAGAATTGAAGATGATAAGACAAAATGATGGCTGAAAACAAAACAAAATAAAAATGCAAAACAAGAACAATAAAAGACCCCAAACAAAAACTGGATGACTGAATGTTATGAATTAAGTCAAATATTTACATGATAGGAAATTTTAAACTTATGACAGCACTGGGGACAACAGGGCCATGTCCTTTAATTTAAAATGACAATGAAAAACTCACAGAACATGAATTCATGTTCTGCATTTTTCACACACATATTTGACATGGACTATGAAACAGAAATTCTTTTATAAATCAAAATAAAATTTCTATTATTTTAAAGGTAATATTGTGACCACTTGATCTTATGTAAAGCCTTAGGCAAATGTTCAAGGATGTGCAGCCAAAACTCTTTTGTCAACAGTAGGAACCAAGCCACTTAGAAAATCTCATTTGTACACTTAAAATTCTATTTTATTTTACTAGATTACATTGAGGCTGTCAATAAACCACAATATTAGAAAAACGCTCTTTCATTTATA
Organism: Aselliscus stoliczkanus; assembly: GCA_033961575.1. Taxonomy (NCBI): domain Eukaryota; kingdom Metazoa; phylum Chordata; class Mammalia; order Chiroptera; family Hipposideridae; genus Aselliscus; species Aselliscus stoliczkanus. Next base: position 17,810,930 of record CM066740.1, on the reverse strand, counting down.
TCATCGTTAATAATGCTGCAGGTATAGTTTTTGTCTCACACACCAAATCATCTTGCATATTAGGAAATATGAATGCAGCTGTGATACAATTAAACAGCCTACTCCTTCAGACTCATACTAATTTCATAAATTTAGGCAAGCTTGTAACAGTTCATTACTAAACTGGAGAAAAATAAAAATGGATTTGGAAAAAAAACTTGTTAGTCTTTTACTCTGAAAATGGCCATTGTAATTAAAGGAATGAACTTCCTGACAAGTTAATACTTGCAGATATTCTAATCTGTATTTTAAATCACAAAGGCATGCTTTTATTTAAACCTGTCAAGGAAATATCTATAATAAATGGGAAAATAACATAAAAATATCTACCATGGGACAGTAATGAAAGTTAAAGTTTAAAACAAAATAAGACTATGTAAAATAGTATACACTCTTAAAAAACTGTAGACCACAAATCTGCTTGAGGGGGGTTACCTACTACTTCCAAATGTTTTCGTGATGGGGTTATCCAGCTCTCAACAATGGCGTTAAGGCATAGGAAACAGTAACAGGTAGTAAAAGAATGGCGGCCAGAGCCACATGTTCTTGGGGGTCCCGCACTTTGTGGCACATCGGTATCATCTGGGCATGTTTAAGAACAGATGCCTGGCTCTCACCTTAGGTGCTCTGATTTCATTAGTATGAGGCATGACCTGGGCACTGGGATTTTTAAAAGCTCCCAGGTAACTAACGTGCAGTCAAGTCTGGGAACCACTGCTGTATCCTGTTTCTTTCAAACTTTGAAAACTTAAAACAAAAGTTATTATGGATGCCCTGCGTGCCCCATACCCAGCAACATATGCACTTCTGGAGGTGTTCAAATCTTCAAGTTCCCTGGGTTGGTGGGCCAGTGTTGTGCTATAGTAATTTCCCATTTACTTAGTGCTTTAGAAAAATTTGACTGAAGGTTCTCTAAAGGAAATTTTTATTTCCTAAACAGGCCAAAACATGTTGGTGAAGTACCATCACACTGCAGCTTCTGGGTGCCCCTCTAACAAAAATTTAATGAGGCTAGAAAGCTCTGACTAAGTGTATCCCCCATTGCTAACAGCTGTCTTCAAAGTGAGGGCAAGTAAAAGCTTAGTGAGGTAAATGCCAGAGGCCATTGCAACTGAGAATAAAATCATCATGGCACTGTTGGCTGACAACAAAGTCTTGTTCATTTATACTGTAGAAGCAGTTCCACAGATCTATTAAAGAAAGGGACCATCAGTGCACAAAAATTATAAACTGGAAATTATCCAGACATAACAAAGTCAATGAATATTAAGACTTACCAAAATTTAAAAAGTTAAGCATAGGTGACCTAACAAAATAGAAAATACTACTACTTACACTGAATAGCACTAAATAGTTTTTTTTAAGTGTTCACATATATTATTCAGTAATAGTCTCAAAACAATGTGTTAGTGAGCCTCTGATATAGGCAATTTGACTCCTATTTATAGACAAGGAAGTTCAAAAAGAGCTACACACTATTCAGTGGGGAGCTAAATGGCAAAATCTTTTGACTTCAAATGTCCATTCTAACATACTATAAGTTCTAACTCTTCAATTCATTACAGTCAGTTTGAGTTAAATGTCTTCTGATATCCTGCGATTAGGTTTAACTTATTTGCTTAGATGCCTGGTCATTTCATAGAAAGCAAATAAATTACTTTGGCTGAACAGAGAACAAGAAGAAATAAAAGTCTCTAAGAAACCCTAAAAAGGTCATAACTATCAAGGTTAGTTTTTCTTTAATTGCATTTATTTTTTAAGAGATACTAATGAAAATTATAAATTTCAAATAGTGCTGCAATAGTGGAAATTTAGAATTCTTCAAGAAAAACTAGAAACTGACAAAAAAAATACATAAAGAAGCAGCACTAGTCAACTGGATTGCTAATCACATTTATTGGGACAGTGGGGAAGATCTGGAGCCCAAGAAGCAATGATATTAATTTTTTGAAACATGAAATTTAGTGCTAAGTAGAAAAATGAGATCATGTGTTTTCCCACAAGCACAAATCTTTGACTAAATAATATATGGATATTATTCAAAAATGGTAAAAATGGCCATGTTTTTAACTCCTTATTAAAATAAATCCATAAAAAGAGAAGCATGAAATTGTGTACAGAGCTAGAAAGAACAGAAATATAATACTCAGGAAAATTACAGAATAAAGATAATTATGTAACTCAAATATTTGTTACATGATCTTACTCTCCGTATTTTTCCAACTTCTTCCCCTATGTAACTCTGTGACCCAATCCCACTATTCACACCTTCTTCCTCATCTTACTGTTCCCTAGACCTGGAATGCTCTTTCTCACATAGCTACGTGGCTCATCTCTTCCTTCCTCAGGATTTTTTTCAAAAATTTCCTTCTCAATGAAGCCCTCTCTGGTCATCCCATCAATATCCCCCATATTTCATATATCCTCTTCCCTACTTAGTTTCTTCTTCTTAGTACTTAATCACTCTCTAACCTACAATTATTTGTCTTGTATACTAGATGTAAGTTCCATGAGGGCAGGGATTTGTGTTGGTCACTACTGTATACCTAGTACCTTGAAAAGTAGCTTGCATATAGTAGGCACCCAATAAATATTTGTTTGATGAATGGCACGAATTTCCAATTATGAGGTGAAATTATTATTAGAATAAATAATGGTGAAAAAACATGTAGAAGACATGAGAAAGGTAGGCTAGGAATGTGTTCCTTAAATTTATAAAAGGAAAAAATAATATACTGCTTATGCTAATACAAATTTTTGAATGGCAGAGAAAAGCAAAGGTTCTTTCCTTTGGAAAAGTGAAGCAGCTAACTCTAAATGTAGGCTTACTAAAATGCTTAGTAACGTCAAAAAGATTTTTTTTAATCTATAGTTCTTTTATTATGTTATCCACAGGGTAACATACACTAGCTAAGAAGAGGAAGTTAATCCTTTCTTTGAGAAAATTTTAAAGGAGATGTTTTAAGGAAATATAAATGCATAAGAAAACAGAATCTGTTTAAAAGCCCAATATTTGAAAATCTATGAAAACGTGTCATGTCATAATTGTTCTATACCTATATAAACAATACTTACATTTGACTTCAAATAATTCGAAAAGTTCAATAAAGATCCAAAGAGAAACTTCTCAGAGACTATTTTATTTGTATAATCTCTATAAATAGGTAAACTCTCCATATACAGAAAAAATGAGAAGAGTTAAAAGATACTTTTAATAGACATTTCCAATTTGGTTATCAAAGGCACTCAAATCATTTCACCCTACAAAACTTCTGGCTTTGAGGGAAAAAAAAAGTGAAACGAATTGCAAACATCATTAAAACTGATCATGATTTCTCCCATATGTAATTTTATAATCCCAAATATCTACTCCATTACGTCAATCATGAAACTCTCTATCCCAACTTTATCTTTTATACTTTCAAGGCTGTCCTATCTACTAAAAGTGACAGTTTAAATTAAGGAACAATTTATTTATTCATAGAATTTATATAGCTATGAATCAGACTACTTTATGAGTATAAAGGAGTCTGGTTATGACCCAAAGCACTTACAAATTTATCTGTAAGAACAATAAAATAAGCTGAAGCTTTAAAAAAATTAATCCATATCTTAAATGTCTGCATCACACAATTTTGACATTATTAAAAGTATTTTAGAGTAAACCCAAAATTTGTAAGATACAAGTATTTTAAATGTCATAAAATACCTGAACAACTTCATACCCTTTAATCTAGTCAGTTTATGTTTAAAATTTATTCTAGTCAATAGAAGAAAAAAAATCTATATTCATTAAGCTATTCATTGCAGTATTATCTATAATAGCAAAAAATTAGAAACAAATTATTTAACATATTAAGGAAATGGTTAAGTAAATGATGGAATATCAACTCAATGTGGTATCATGTAGCCATTAAAATAATTGGACTTACTAGGAGAACTTGGGAAAATGTTTGACAATGTTAACTAAATGAAAGCAAAATAACAAAAAAATTTTTAAAAATTCAATTGAAATAGAACTATGAAAAATACACATACATATGGAAAAAACTATAAGTACTGGGATTATAAGAGAATATCTTCTATCCAGTTTACTATAATGTTGTTACACTGTTTTTCAATACAATGGCAAAGAAGGAACAAATTGCTCAGTCTATGCATTCTTTATCATTCACTTATTCATGCATTCAATTACTATTTATTAAGCACCTACTATGTGCCAGGCATTGTTTTAGGCTCTGCAGATACAACAGTCAACCAGACAAAGATCCTGCCCTTGCAGCGTTTACACTGTAGTATGGGAATTAAGTAAACAAGGGAATCTTAGATAGTGGAAAACGCAATGAAGAAAACAGAATGATAGGAGAGCGTAAGCAGGGTGGTAGGGGAGAAAGCCTACTTTAGATGGGTGGTCTGGGATCTGTGAGGAAAAGATATTTGGGCTGAGATCTGAATGATGAAAAAGCACTGGCTACAAAATGATGCGGAGGAAGAGTTCAAGCTGGCATTTTTCATCATTTAAATCTCAGCTCAAATACCCCAAATTGCTAGTACAAAGCCTCTACTGCAAAAATGACTTAGCACGTTGAAGGGTTAGACGGAAGGGCAAGAGTATTTAAACGAGGTCAAGGCAGTAGGCAAGAGTTTTTATCACTACGGCCACCTATGCCACAGTGTGGCGCTTAGATTTCATTCTGATTGCAAGGGGCAGTCATTGACAGGTACACAGATAAACTATTTGCCTACTTTCTTAGCAGTTTTTATCACTAGAAGTCACATTTGTGTAACAAAATATATTGAGCATGAAGTCTGTCCTGGGTTAAAAAGAATAACACTGTAACAATTCATAGCCTGAGCCAGTGATGTGCAAGTCCGATGAGAGGAAAGCAAAGCTGCCATAGAAACAAAATAAGGTCCTGGAAGTTAAAGAACTACACCCTGAGCAAGGATATAAACAAAGACTAAGAAATCTGGCTCCTGAAGCCATAGGGAAACCTTCCAGATAAGAAAAGAACAGTCTGGGGCACACAGAAAAATGCAGTATGGACCAGGCGATTTATTTATAGACACACTGGTTAGGAACTGTTACCAATTTCCTTCAGTAAAGAACAGCCAAGTCTAGCTTTTGTTGTGTATGACTAAATGATACAATTCTCCTTACTGAGGTGGATTCAGTCACTCCCAATAACTCCCTTTGTCATCTAAGTCTCAAGCTAAAAAAAAAAAAATTTCTTCAAGAATTGCCACATATGGATGCTGATGGACCAGGTGAATCCTTCATGTTGATTAAAGACCCTCATGATCAGACAGACCAAAAACAGGTAAGCAACATTTATTACAAAACTACCTATAAAAGCTTATTTCCTCCTCTGTGTGCAACGCGCAACAAATGCTCCTAAAAAGGGGGGTGGCGGGACCAGGTAGTGCTCAATAACAAGTAACAATAAATAATAATTTCATCAACTACAGCAAGAATTATGTAAGGCTTCCCTAGGAGAAAATGTAGAACACAATGATTGACAAGCGTTTTTGCCTCATAAGACCAATAATTCTGAAATATCTTACCTCTCTGTATAGAAAATTATTTTACCTAAAATAGGCTAAGATTTTTTTTGTTTTCTTCTAAACTTGGCTAAGCCAAGATTCTGAAGCTATTCTTTTTCCTCTTTAAACCTATTGTTCATATGTGTCAATGGTACCAACATGATATTTTAGCTCATGGTTAACATGTCCTTTCTCTTCGAGTCATCTAATATTTCCTAATATATTATCTTGTCCTCCATGAGTATAAAGAATGCCAGTTAAAATTCACGCAATACTAACTTTGGCCAGATACTAACTTTGGCCAGAAGGAAATGTTTATTTTTGGTCTAAATGTTTTATCATCTATTTTGGGAAAGGAAAATTCTTTCCTCAAATAGCATTTTAGAATCTGGAAATAATGGAGCTTCTCAAAATAATACTTAAAACATTTAGACCTTTTTATAAAGCTGCTAAGATCTTTTTTTTTCTAAATTTCCTTAGTAAGTTTAGATAACTTAAAATAAAAACATAAGCATTATACATTTCTAATTGCAGATATAAAATCGTACTAGCCAATTCTTTAAAGTTTGCTACTTATAGATTTAAAATGATCATTTCTGCATTTTTCAAAATGCTTTTATAACCGATTTCACAGTCATAAAATCAGGTTCACAAAATGAATGTTTAAACAAGTATTAACACATTTTTTATGGGAAACGAGTAAACTCGTCATATAGCTCAAATGCCCGCTTACAAAGTGTTAAAACAACACTGTAAAAAATCCTGACTGTAGGGCCAGCCGAGTGGCTCAGTTGGTTAAGAGCTCGCTCAAGAGTGCGAGCTGAGTTCTGAGCAATAGCAGTTTGATGCCCAGCCCGAGCTGAGCTGCAGGTGAGCTGCTAACAGGTGGCAGGATGGCTCAGCTAAAAAACAAAACAAAACAAAACAAAACCCTGACTGTAATGGTGATGTAAATAGATGTTAGATAATAGAGTTAAAGTACTGTACTGCAAGGCTACAGAAGTTACCAAAAAAAAATCATTAAACTGACTGTTACTATTTATAACATATGTATACTTTTGTGTTTGACATTACACTCAAACTAAACATGTTTATTTCAAGTTGAGAAAATCCAAACTATAAGTTTGAAAAACTTGCTGTTATCAAAGGGCTAATCAATAACAGGACCATTTGAATAGCAAGCTAATAAAAACTTATCAAGAACATAATTATTAGATAGCTAATAAAACAAATTAATCAGTTCTTAATTAACAACTTTATGTAGTGATTTAAAGCATACCAAATGCTTTTCTTTCAGTTGTCTCATTATTTCACAAATGCACAAGTGGAAAGAATGGTGGACAGTAATACAGAATTGGGATCTCACTAGATAAGCCTTTTTATTAGATAACTAGTTGGCAAAAATTATAAGCATACGTTATCTGCCACCACAACTTAAATTAGGGGACTTTTACAGAATGACGGAGTGGTATTTCAACAACTGTTTTAAAAGAAATTCCCTGTACTTGTTTCAAGTACAGATAATTTTTTAATTTTTCAAGTGGAAAGAGAGTGAGTCATGATGGTGGTAGTCATGGGGAAACAGACAAAAAAGTGGCAACTAGATGTGCTCTGGAAGAAGAGAGGGAATGGAAAAGTACATAAAAATAAGTACGTATAGATCGTATGAAAGAACCTTGAAGTGGTAAGAATTACACAGGGATTTAAAAGGGCTCTTATAGCTGACACGGCAGATAATGAAGATAGCTTCAGAAGCAACATTTGAGAATGATGATAGATTTGAAGCACAGTTATAAAGAAATACTATGTTTCCTTTTATGTACTGTTGATTTTTTTAAGGAAATATTTAAGAAAATAACATTGCATTTTTATTATTTATTTAAAAAGATTATTTCACTGTTTTATTTTTCTTATTGCAATTTTCATTTTGATTCTTGTTATGGTCATAAGCTACTCATTCTTCTCTTACCATATTTAATGCTTTTTATTTATTTTTTATTTTTTTAGAGGGCAGTGTCACTGGCCCTCATATGTGGGATCCGAACCAGGGCCGCTGGTGTCCCAAGCTAGCTCTTAACCACTGTGCCACTCGGCCGGCCTATTTAATGCTTTTTAATGTTTATTCTACTATTATCCTTCTCTGATTGCATTTTACTTTCAAATTATGAATTCTAAATGGACCTCAATCTGTAGGTTGTTTGAAAATCTAGGTTTAAAAAATACATACTAAGTGAAACACAATATGATTAAAAGAATTAATGATATATAAAGCTATTAATTCTGAAACTATAACCCTTAAAAATTAAAAGCAGCAATTCTACATTGTAATTTTACATTCCAAACATGTATTAACATAGAATAATGAAGTCATTAAATAAAGTGACTTCAATAAAGTGAAAAGTGGGGAAAATCAGGCAAACATACCAGTTGTCAAACATGTCTCTTCAAAATTATCCATCAGTTGAAACCAACCTTAGAAATCATTCTATTTAGTAGATACTAGAATGCTTTGTTTAGTCAAAATTTAAATTACAGGGATATATATCTATATATCTATACATATCTATATATATATATAGATATGTATAGATATATATATATAAAATCTGGTGTGAAATATTGACAGTGGAGGAAGATATGGCGGTGGACAGAGCGCATGTGGGAACTCTCTACTTCCCACTCAGTTTTGCTATGAACCTAAAATGCTTTAAAAAAAAAAAGTCTATTAATTAGAGCCAACCAAATAATAGAACTGTGTCACTGGCCCTCATATAATATATAAAATATCAAAATATAATTCTAGAAATTTGGGTTGTTATTCAATAATAACAAGATCATAACAAGGGACATATGTTCTGACATGGTGTGAAAATGTTAAAGCTAAAATAATTTTTTTAATTTCCAAAAAAATAGTTTCCATTAAAATATAAGCTGTAGAGTGGCTGGCCACGTGGCTCAGTTGATTAAGAGCGTGAGCTCTGAGCAACAGGGTTGCCAGTTCAATTCACACATGGGCCAGTGAGCTGTGCCAGAACTGAACTGCTGCTAAGCTGCCAACAGGTGACAGGATGGCTCAGCTGGTGAGAGCTCCTAACAACAAGGTTGCCAATTCGACTCCCACATGGGATGGTGGGCTATGCCCCCCACAACTAAGATTGAACACGGCACCTTGAACTGAGCAGCCACAAGCTGCAGATGGGAGACCAGGTGGCAACTGGACTTGGAGCTGAGCTAGCTGCACCCTCCACAACTAAGATTGAAGGACAACAACTTGGCTGTTCCCCTTCCCCAATTCTTCAACACTGTTCCCCTTCCCTAATTCTCCAATAAAATCTTTAAAAAATAAAATAAATAATAAAATAAAATGTAAGCTGTGGATAATTCTTAACTAACAAAAGAATGGGCAGATAGATCTGTGAGGCTTCAGAGAATCCTGAAATACATTCTTGATAGCTCAAAACATTTTAATGTAAGTGATTTAAAATGTTCCAAATAAGTTTTTAAAAGTTTGGCTGAGGGCTGGCGGAGTGGCTCAATTGGTTAAGAGCTCTCTCAAGAGTGCAAGCTGAGCTCTGAGCAACAGCAGTTCGATGCCCAGCTTGAGCTGAGCTGCCACTGAGCTGCCAACAGGTGGCAAGATAGCTCAGCTATAAAAAAAAAAAAAAAAGTTTGGCTGTAAAGATAGATTTTTCTGTTACAAATAAAAGAAAAAATGTGATTAATTGCTCCAATTTAATGTATTTCTTTGCATGTATAATTTTTGGTGACTCATATACAAACACACTAATATGTTCACATGGCTTAATTATCTATATTCATTAATGATAAAGAAATATGGAAAGAAAAAAAAAAAGTAAAAAGTTGAAAGTTCTGTTTGGCTGCTTCCATGGGAAAACCTCATTTACTCCTCTCCCTCTTCTCCCCAGATAGGCTGGAAAAAGGAAAAAAAAGAACAGAGGCAATAAATATGGAAGCAACCTAAATGTTCATTGATGGATGAATAGATACATAAAATGTGGTATATATACAATGGAATATTATTCAACCATTAAAAAGAAGGAAATCCTATTATTTGTGACTACATGGATAGACCTAGATGGTATTATGCTAAGTGAAATAAGTCAGAGAAGGACAAATACTGTATGATCTCACTTATACATGGAACCTAAACAACAACAACAAAAAAACAAAATCACAGATACAGAGAATGGACTGGCGGTTGCCGGAGGAAAGGTTGGGGGATGAGGGAGGGGATGACAGAAAGTGGTCAACAGGTATGAATTTGCAGTTATAAAATAAGTAAGTCCTGGCGATGTAATATACATGTACAGAATGGTGACTATAGTTAATAAAATTGTATTTTACATTTGAAAGTTTCTAAGAGAGTAGATCTTAAAGTTCTCATCGCAAGAAAATAAACTGTAATTATGTGTGGCAATGGATGTTACTGTGGTGATCATTTCATAATATATACATATACTGAATCATTATGTTTTACACCTGGAACCAATATAATTCTATATGTCAATTATATCTCTTTTTTTAAAAAAAAAAAACGATATAAAGAAAACAGAGGAAAAAAAGGGAATAAACCCAAGGAAGCAAAAAAAAAGAAAGAAAAAGTCCAATTCCTTTCTTCTTTTCAGCACTGGCAATAACAAAGAAAAAGGCAAGAGAAAAATAAAAAGACTATTCCTTAAAGTTCGTGTTTCTTGTCCCTTCTTTCCCAGCCCTCATCATCATTGGCTTACAGTTGCATATTCCATGTTCCTACTGAATTATACAGTTCAGGGTCTGAGAAGAAATCCCTCCTTCCGGGAGGATTGGTCTGGTAAGGACGGGGTAGGGATATAGGTATAATGGGAAACAAATTTAGAGTTCCATCCAATAAAACACATTCAGAGTTTAGTCATAAACTAAACCTACAATCTATAGTACTCTGCTTCAGAAACATTATGGGATGAAAAGGTTTTTGTGGGTCACCCTGGAATCTACAAGCCCTTTAGCACTGTTTATGCAAAAATTAGTGTATAAATAAATTAAATTTTGTTGTAATTCATATATATATGAATATAACATAATTTACAGACAAATTTAAAAATCAACTTATAACTTGAGAATTGTTATATATTTAAGAGCTATAGCAAAAATACCTATCTTCCTCACAATAAGCCAGTGCCAGCTAGAGAGCCCAGGACAATAATAAGGTGTTCAAGTAGGAATCAGGACCACAAAGATGAAAAACAGAAAAGCTTTTAATTCAGGAGAACAGAGTAACAATGAAAAATACAGCTCTTGGAAAGAAAGCCAAGACTACCTAAAAAGGGAGAATGCAACCTACCTATAGTACAGGTAAATAAGGACTTTAACTAGGAATATTTTAGAGTCCACTGGGTAAGTGGAATTCACACTACAGAAGAGTGGTAAACAAGACTAAGCTATGTTCTGTATCTGCTCCATGCAACTGACCTGTTTTTTATAGTTCATTCTCTTCTAAATCCTCATTTGTGACTTTTTTTGTATCATAAACAGGAGTTGCCCAGGTGTTAGAGTGGTAAAGGCTGAATAAGTGTAAGGGGATAGGTGATAAGGAAAATTACTTTAATGAGGCTGTAGCCCTAAGACTTGGTACCAGCTCCTCAAGTGGTGGCTGAAATGTAATCTGGAAAATACATAGGTGATAAATACAACATACTTCAAGTAGTCTTTTCTCTTGTTTTGATAATTCATTCCTATATTTCTGGAAAACACCTTCTATTTTATTGCAGTGTACACCTCTTATTCTGTTAAACGCATACATGGACACATACACACACCTCTTTCTCTCACAAACATGCACAAATACAACTGAATTTCATTATTCTACATTTTTAACTGCAAGACCTATATGTGTCTCCTTAATTTCCAATATGTCCACCTAAGTAGCAAGAAAGAAAAGTGGGAAAGAGATTAAAATTCATTCTTCCATTTCCTGTAGTGGTAGTTTGGGAGCCATTACAGCTACAATGACACATATCATCTAGTTCATTGCCTGTGTCTATTTTCACTTATTAATGTTAAACAAAAAAAATGATCTCTCTGGGCCGGCGGAGTGGCGCGGTGATTAAGAGCTGGCTCGGGATGCCAGCGGCCCCGATTCGGATCCCACATATGAGGGCCAGTGACACTGCCCTCGAAAACAAAAAAGAAAAAAAAAAAAGATCTCTAGTGTACCACCATAACTAATTAAATGACTTTCTACCTGTAATGTAGTCCCATTCAGTAGCATAATTTTCACTAAAGAAACTGAAGTATCTGACTATATGTCTTAAATATAGCATAATTTGCCTTGTTAATGGCAAACATTACCACTTCTTTTATTCTTTCCTAAAGGACTTTCAGGAATTGTCACACTATTTTAAAAATGAAAGAGATTCAAAATGATCATTGATTAAGCTGGAAAATTCCATCATTATTCTTTTTTTCCTAGATTCCCTGAGAAGGAACAATGGCAAACATTTTCATAATCAATTTTCTATTTCACCAGAATAATCTCATTCTTCTCACTTTCGCATTTCTTTATAGACACAATAGGGACAAATGGAACCAAATATACCAAAAGGAGCTACCATTTTTATCACAGTTTATAGGAAGAAAACAGAACATGGATTTTGCTTTATCCCTAGTATGTATGTCTGCTTGGGGCAAAGATGTGTCTTTTTGCTTCCCATTCTATGGTTACCTTCTGACAAAGGTGACGGCAATCTTCTTCTTACACTGATTCTTGCCACTACAATAACTTCTAGTAGAACAGTTATAAAATGAATAAGAAATTAAATAAGAAATCGTTAATATAAGAGAAGGAAGAGAAATAAGAACGCATTGAGAAGGCCATGGTGAATAAAATTAACTTTCAGTAGAGTTCTTAAATAATAAAATGAAGCAGTCAAGAAGGAATATTAAAACAAACAAACAACTGCAACAACTATGTATAGTGCCAGGTGGGCACTAGAATAATTGGGAAGATCACTGCATAAATTATATAATATAAATATCTAGCCACTATATGGCACACCGGAAACTAATATAAAATAATACTGAAAATCAACTGTAAACTGAAGAAAAAATAAACAATTGAAAACAAATGAACAATCTTGGAAGAAAATTAACTTCCAGAAAACAGAAATGCCTAGGGTTGCATCAATACCATGGTATTCTTTATAGAAAGTCCAGAAGAAAATGTTCAAGTCCCTATTAGTTTTTCTACTTTAATATGCAAGTTTACCTGCTAAAAAGTTAAGTTGACAAATCAGAAACATTAAGGACTATTTGCAAATAGTTGTGAATAGAAACCCAAAAAGTATGAATAATTTTAAAATGCATTTTTCTACTCTCCTACTCTATTAAAATAGAATTAAAAAGCCAACACAATGTTTAAATAAATTTTCATTCATATATGTAACATAAAGGGCTCTATTTTCCTTACTGCTTGTCATTCATGGATAATAAATTAGAAGTTAAAGGTGGTCCAATAGCTCTTTCTGCCATGCTAATATGATACTATTTACTAAAGCTAGAAGTTATAGCACCACAAATACAAAGAAAAATGTGATAGAATCAACAATTTTCTAATGTGTAGAGTTTTTTGTTCCTTACCGTGTCTTTTCCACCTATGACCTCTTATTGACATGCTGGTTACTGCATTTCTTGATATTCTAGAGGAAGTTGGTGTGATTTCAACTTGAATACACCTTGTACCCTCCTTACTAGATTTCATGGCACCATGAGGCAATGAAGCCTTTATTGCATTAGCAACCTAAGAAAGAAACATATAGTTTAAGATTGGTATTATGAAATCATAAGATGATATATAAATACTCAGGAGTAAGAGCTCAGAAGGAAATTTATAGTTAAAAATAATATGTAAGTGATAAAATTAAAAATTTTAAAATATTAAATTATATTTCCAAATGCCTAATGCTCATTAGTAAATGTAGCTCAAGCATGTTAAGGAGAACATTCTTACAAGTTAAAAAGACTATCAGGTATCTAAGAAATTAGCTTAATAAAAATTTCAAATTTTATTGTATATACCTTTTCAAGTATAAAATTGTCTTGAATCAGGACAGAAGCATGAATCACTGAGTATTCATGACATATTAATGCATTATGAATGGTTACTTCTCAATTTATAGTTCTAAACTGAGAAATTTTAAATTAAAAAATTTACATAAGTAAGTGAGGCACCTACCAGCAATGGCTCTGGATATAATTCTAACTGGGCTCTGTATATAACATCATCCAATGCCTTTTGAGCTAGATCCCATTCTCCATTATAACTATAAAATTAAATCAAGAAAGTATAATTATTTTAAGTTAATTCTATATAATTGAACAAAATACAATGAGAAACTTTATTTTTACTGAGGAAAATAACAGATCATACATATCAGCATATTGCTTAGCATTCCACCCTCCTTAAAAACATATTTTTAAATCTTTGACTTTCTTTCAAGTGTAACTGAAAGCCCATTAACAGCAAAGAAAATATTATAGATGTATATTTCTTCTCTAAAGAACATTTCTATTTAAGGAACTGATACAAAACAGCTAGGCAATCTCAAAGCATTTTAAACTTTCAAAGAAAGTCAGATCATTATAAATTATATGCCTTAGAATAATGTTCAGAACACTTTATGGTCAAATTATTCTTGAACTCCCACGGGTTTTAATGAGAATCTACAACTACAATGGTTTGCAATAGCCTAAGTAGTTACTTCTTTGCATTTTGAAACTCACTTAGAAGTGTGTGTGATGTATGTTGCAAATATCAGAGATATATTGAGAAAAAAGTATGTGTGTAATTTTCAAAGATATGGCCAAACTCTTCCTGAAAATTGGCTAAATGATGACAATGGACAGAGAAATAATGGCTTGGTCATCTGCCAACAAAATAAAGAAGTGTGAATTACATCAAGAATGCAAGAGAGGCCTAAAGAAATGGAAAGAACGTTGCTCCTAAAAATAAGATAAATCTACAAAATTATAATTTTTCATGAATCCAGCAAGAAGCTAAGGCTACAGGGCAATCAAATAGCCTGAAAGCTACGGGCAGACAGGTGCCTCTAAGGAGAGACGGGCCATAATGCAAGTGAGTAATAAGAATTTGGCTAAACTTTTTTTTAACAAATTGCTAAAATCTAAGTGCGAGCCAGCACAAGAATATAGTGTGCCTGAGGGGAGAAACAGGGGGAGCTCATACCCCTCACAAACTCTTCTCCATACACACCTCCTTCAGGCACTCACACAAAAACTGGGGCAAGGCGGGGGACCAGAGACTGCTGCCCTTGGTAGTGAGGCCTGAAGGAGAAGAGTGGCCACCAGAGCAGGGAAGGCATGAAGATGCAGCCAGACCTTTTTCTCACGTGGAACAAAACTTTTAAAGCCTTTGGGGAAAGAAAACCTTTTCACCTCGATGACAAAGGTTGAAAACCAACTATGGCTGTGAAGGAAAGAAAAAACCAAAACCAAACCTCTACCTGTGGGGAAGGATCAAGAAATCACCCTTTGCTGAAGCTACCAGAGGTCTCTTATCATGGGAGGAGGAGCGTGACCACTGAGGGGTGAGGAACTCCCCCAGATGCAGGGACAGAGGGCCTACTTAGAGGCTGGACCAGGATACCAGGGAACACCATTCTGCCCTCCCCTCAGCCAGGCTAGTACACATCTAGAAACAAACAATAGCGTTCTAGTGGTGGAGGAGGGACAAGAACGTGGAGAGAGACCCTCTCTGAGGGGCAGATGCACAGGGAACGCTGAAAGCTGAGGATGGAGCAAGAACTGTGAGAAAAACACTCCAGTAATCCACCTCCTCCCACCTTAAGTACCAGGTAACATGAGAGGAATTTGAAGTAGGTGGTGCCCTGAATGTAACCATAGCAACAACAAAATCCAACCCCAGCTTACTCCTTCCTGTAATAACTTCACTAGTAGCCGAGAAGAAAAAACGCATGCCTATCTCCAGGGTATAAATAATATTTACCTCACTCTCTACTGTGCTATGATGATCAAAATGCTACGAGGCACACAAAAAGCAACAAGAAAACAGGCCACTGTCAAGAGACAAAGAACAACAGAACCAAATTCAGAGATGACTCAGATGTTGTAGTTATCAAGAAAATTAAAACAACTAAGATTAATATATTAAAGGCTCTAGTGGAAAACATGGACAACATGTATGAACAGACAGAGATTTCAGCAGAGAGATGGGAACTATAAGAAAGAGTCAGAAGAAAACACACTAATGAAGAACCCCTTGGTAGGCTCATTAGCAGATTCAACACAGTGAAGGAAAGAATCAATGAACGTGAAGAAAGATCAACATCAATTACTCAATGTGAAACAAAGCAAAAACGGAGAAAATAAAATTGATCAGAGCATCCAAGACTGTGGGAAAATGTTAATGGTCTAACACAAGGATCAACACACTTTTTTTTAAAGGGCTAGATAATAAAATATTATTGGCTTGTGGCCATGCAGTCTCTATTGCAACTACTCAATTCTGTTACTACAGCACAAAAGCAGCCATAGACAATATGTAAACAAATGAATATGACTGTGTTTCAATAAGAATTTTTAAAAAACAGGCAGCAGACCAAATTTGGCCCAAAGATCATAAATTCTGTCTTCAGTCAAGAAATTTATAATCTACTAGGGAAAATTAAAGTACCAAGTGAATATAACGCAAAGTTTAGTAGGATATATGTAGTAAGAGAATTACAAAGTAAAAGATAGGCTTCAAAGAAAAATACTAGTATCTAAGACTGAGCATAAATATTAGAAATTAACAATAAATTATTTGTGTCCAAAGAGGCTCTAAGATGTTAAAATTTCTGGAAATGGAAAAAGATATTCATTGGGGAGGGAAAAGCTATTTAGAAATTATAGCAAAAAAAAAAGAGTAATGAAGAAAGGAGCTGCGAGTATATTTAGGTGTTGCTAATGTCCTTGAATTAAAAAAAATAATAACGGAGTGCTTTACATGGATACAAATACTTCAGAATATTAAAAGATATGTTTGAAATAATAAAAGTATTACCAAGATCTTGATTGATACTCTTTAACAAAAATATGCTGATTGTTTATCTACTGAGATTATAATATATTAACAATAAAGTAACAATTAAGTACAATTAACAATAAAGTACAATTTTCCAAAGAGATAAAAGGTTAACTTTGAATATGAAATAAACTTACAAGGCAAAATAAATTCCTGTTAACATCTGCACCATGAACCCTGAAGAAACTGGTATCCTGCTACTTACACCTTTGTATTTTCTTACATGTTGTCGGGGATATCCACAAACACAGATTCTAAAAAGATCAAAATAAATATTTTTGTAAAATTGGTAAAAATTGAGGTCATTTATTGTTTAACACTTATAAGCCAACAGTGTACTAGGAATACTCACTCTCATTACAAACCTAATGGCTATGAAACAATCTTTCCAAAGAGAACATTTATTTGTCTGTAACATTTTCCTGAGCAAGTCAGACTGGGAAAGGATATATAAAGCTAGAAGTATGTCAATATACAGTAAGTGAATCAGATTCTCAGAACTGATTCACTCATTTTGATCACTTCATTTCTGAATAACTTCTGGTCACGGTAAAATCTATTATAAAGAATTCAGCACTATTTATCATAAATAGATCTGTGGGATGATCCCTATTCTCTATTCCTGACAAAGTTCTTAACACAAACTGCAGGCTCCAAAAAAATACTCTAAAATTAGACTCAAACATCATGCAATACACCTTAGTAAACTTCAGATAGATTGAAATTTTTAATGTTAAAAAAACCATAAGAGAAATAAAACATAAGCAAATAGTTACATATTCTTTGAATGCCTAAACATGATACCAAAGGTAGAATCCTAAGGAAAGATCAACAGATTTTTACCAAATTCTTAAAAAGAAACTACCATAAAAAACTGAAATGTAAAAAAGTATTTATTATAGTGAAGAATATTTAAGGAGTACTAAAATTAACAAATATTTATTGTAATGCATAGGAAACCACCTAAAGTCCAGCACAGGAGACCAATAATAAAAATCATTCAGAGACTACTATGAAACAAACATGACATTTTGAAAGTCTGTTTAAATGACAGGAAAAAAATGTACAAAAGAGCATAAGAAAAAAAAAAGAACACAAGCAACCTAATTCCATTTTATAATAAACAAATAGGTGAATGGCATGTGCCACTGCAAAAAAGATCATATACAAAGTCACAGAGTTATCTCTGAGCTATGGGATTATAGACTTATTTTCTTCTTTATATATACTTATATTTTATAAATTTTCAATGATCAACACATACTGCTTTTTAAATAGATAGTAAGTTTCTGTTTTTAATAAAACAGGAACATAGCTGTTTTCTCATAACATGTTGTGGTTGATATAACACAACCTTAGTATATAATGGTATTGGTCAATAGACTGTAACTATTTACCCCCTCCCCTCATGCAATTACATGCGTTTATCATTGGAGTACAATACATAATAGCTGTCTTTCGTTGGATGATAACTAAGTGGCATACATTGTGATTGATATACATTAATTTTATCAGTCCGGAGAATTAATCCACAGAACAGTTTATTTGCACAAAGATGTGCTTAATAAGACAGAAAACAAGAAGAAATTGTTGATGTGGTCAGGAAGGCTGATTTAGGAGTGAGGAAAGGTGCAGGGTTTCATTACAGATACACAGGAACCAATATACTGATCAAGAGTCCGCAGCAGTACATATCCAAGTCAATCAGCTGAGTGGCTCACCAGGTAAACAAAATCAGGAGAGAATCCTTTACACAACAGGGGAGAATTTAACTTACTAGCTTAGTACAGTTTCATCTTTAATATACTCCACATCAAAATACTTCCGCAAATTGATATACAAGTATACTAGCAAAACATGTTTGTAGTATTGATGGGTATATTCCTTTTAGGAAAGCCATATTCAGTACTAACAGAAAACAGAAATTTGTTGAGTAAAACTCATTCAGTCTAACTCTTGGCCCCTTTCAAACTTCTTCCTCAAGTAGTCCGTGCACACTATGTACGAGGAAAACATTGGCTATCACATCAGCGTGAATCAGGAAAGCAAAGCTTATAGTAACTGAACCGATTTTTGCTCACCAGGATGGATTTGTATGTATCGGTGGAGGATGGGAAGTGTCCAGGATTGTTTTAATTACTTCCACAATTCATTATAATCAGAGGTTATAAAGGAGAATGGAACACATCTGTCACTAAATTGAGCTCAGATATTCCATGAATTTTTTCTGGTTGTACTTATGTATCCTTCCTTCTAGATCCTCAGTCAATCATTTTGGCATAGTCACCAACAACCAAGTTGAGTAGCAATCTGAAACACCTGCCACATGGCCAAAAGGACTGGGTCAGCCATTACACAGGGCGATCGCTTTATTCTTTAGAAAAACCTGCACTAGGACTAAGATCATCAGGAAGCTCTTACACTTTACCTATCATAATCATTTATAAATTACTTTATCACTACAGTTCTGTAACCAATTTTCTTTCCAGAGACATGGACTAGGCTTTGATTAGATACAAGTGCTTTCTAATTCTTGTCTACACATCTTTAAAATGTACAAAAAAAAATCTTTACTAGAATATTTGATAAACAGCTAAGGGAACCACAAATTAAGAGAAATGAATAACTGAATTTTAAACCATTGAGAATACAGTAATGGGGAATCTTTTAAAAAAGCGAACTAAAACAGACAGAAATGACAAATTGGAAGGAGTTCCTCTCATATCATGCTCTGTGGCTTAAGAGTTAGCATTACTTAGAGCTCAAGTCTTTTGGAAGTTCTTAGATCTCTTTCCTCCCTCGTTTTCTTACAGATAGTGACCATTTATATAGAATAGTTTCTCATGTGACGTAGAATTAATTTAATGTTTCTACTAAAATCTTCCTTGGCCACAATCCTACAGCTAGTTTTTAAATCGTCTATGTTTCTCTTTGTTTTCAAAACCAGCTCTTACTTGTGTTGTTGAAAGATTATCCAGTTCCCTGATTAGGCAAAATTGGTATATTAGCAATTTTCTACCCAGTTAGTAAAAGTAATCATATTAGAGGGCAGTGGAGTTACAGAGGACAGAAGCCAGTGACACATGTTCTTTCCTAACTTTCCCATCAGCAGTTTCAGGAAAACATCAACAGTGGCTCTTATTTAGGAGGTTGTATCGGAACATCTGAGTGTATCAGAACATTAGAGCTTCACTGTATTAGAACATTTTATACACACAACACACACACATTCCTGGGTCCTACCACTAAGACACTGCTTGAGAGTAGAACCTGGGCTTTGTAGTGTATTTCAAGTTCTACAGGTGAAAGTTGCTGCACCAAGTTCCTCCTTAAACCAATGTTTCTGAAGTGTTGGACTTTGTTCTCAATTTAGTCCATAACGAATTTTCACTGGACCATAGTGAAATTAGAAACAAAGAAAGCTAAACATCCCATTTTTAATTTATAACTCATTATCCTTCCTTTCTCCCACTTTTTTGATGTTAAAATAGTCTCCCTTTTGATAAATAATGTTGATGATAGATATTTATAATAACTTGGCAAAATAAAAAGTTGGTAACACTAAGTAGATACCCCATCCACTCCAGCTTTTTTGAAATTTTACAGATCTTATGACATCCAAAATTCTGAGCACCTCTGACTTTATAGGATTTAAAACAAAAAACATAATAGAAAGACTCAGTAAGTGGGAGAGAAGGCACATTGGTATCATCTTCCAAGGAAACATGATTATGCTCTAACTCAGGAATCATCTGAAAGACTCTCCACTTCTGTCTTCTCTAACAAGCCTTTTGGCCTTATTACTTCCCTTCTCCCTTTGGTCCTGTATGGTTTTCTATCCTATTTAGTATCAATTTCTGTTTTTTTGTTTGTTTTGGTTTGATTTGATTTCTAAGTATTACTCTATGCACCCTCCCTCTTACTAACTTTTCAAAATTGCATTTTCTAAATTAAGTTCCCCAAATCTAAATTATCCTACAAGTTCCTTAATTCTATATTTTCCCTTATTTACTTGAATTACCAAAGGCTTTTTCTGTTTTCTTTTATTTCTTTCTTTCTTCTTCTTTTTTAAGATAACATGTGTATTACAGCAAATTTAAAGGGGAGAAAATTACACATGAAAAAATTAAACCATAAATCTATCAATTAAACATAGCAATTGCTAATATTCTGGTCATATACAGTGAATGCTAGAATCACACCATATATACTCTATCATTAAATATTCTTTTAAATCAGAATTCAACATTTTTTGCATACTATAGCTGAGGACTATCATAATTTATTCAACCAACCTGTTCGCTTAATTTTTTTTTTTTTTTTTTTTTAGCTGAGCCATCCTGCCACCTGTTGGTAGCTCAGTGGCAGCTCAGCTCAGGCTGGGCATCGAACTGCTGTTGCTCAGAGCTCAGCTCACGCTCTTTCTTTTTTTTTTTTTTTTTCGCTGAGCCATCCTGCCACCTGTTGGCAACTCAACGGCAACTCAGCTTGGGCTGGCCTCGAACAGCTGTTGCTCAGAGCTCAGCTCGCACTCTTGAGTGAGCTCTTAACCAACTGAGCCACTCGGCCGGCCCGCTCAATTTTTTTAAACAAAGAAAATTTAAAAACCAGTATGTCATACTTATTTCTTGGTACCAAATTAGAGCACAATAAATACAATAATGTTTTTTTAAAGCAAACAAAACAGAAACCAGCTACATGCCAAAAATGAAAGGTCATACGGTTCCATTCTTTTAATTATATAATATAATTCTTTCTAATTAAGTATTCCATTGAAATGCTATTCAGTTTTACCCTCTTCATTGTGTTTTTTTTTTGTGACTGTCATTTATAGGGAGCTTTCTATGCACTGGCTAGGCTCAGCTTCACATTAACTTATTTAATGTTTTACACAAATCATTAAACAAAACAAAAATAGCCTAGATAAGTAACAAACCAGTATCCTAGATTCATGTATTTCAATATCAAAGATATTTAAATTTTAATTTACCTTGAACAAATTTGACACAGTGACTGAAGAGAAACACTGGGCATATAGGTTAAGGCAGCGTTGTAACACAGCAAAAGGAATGTCAACACTTCAAACCTAAAGATAAACCAAAAGAATATTTAGAAATCTTTAGAATTCTAAGAAATCAACCATAATTAAATTTAGCAGGCATTAGAGAGATATTATGCTATGGAACAGACCTGTACAAAATAGTCACAACAATAACAATACAAACCTAAAAGGAAAAAGAAGACTTCTCAAGTAACAGTCATATGAAAATTATCTTAAAAATTCAATGTTCCAGGGCTGGCCAAGTGGCACGGTGGTTAAGCGCTGGCTTAGGAAGCCAGCAGCCCCGGTTCGGGTCCCACATATGAGGGCCAGTGACACTGCCCTCAAAACATAAATTAAAAAAAAAAAAATTCAATGTTCCAGATGACATCTAAAGTAAAGTATAAGTGACAAACTGGGAAGATGTGTTTTTCTCTTGAATAAAATGACTCAATATTTTAAAAAATTGTTACACACAGCTCATTAAACATTATTTATAAATCTACTGAAACACTTTTTTAAAATCAGTGTGCTAGGATACTAGGTTATGTCTCCACAGTATACCTGTTCTGTGCTGTCAGCATCTCCCTTTGAGGATGTGGTCCACTGTACACAACTTTTGACAAACCATGCTGGGATAGTGCACTCTCAGTCAGAGCCATGGACCCAATGCTGGAAGGCTAAAGAAAAGGTATTTGAATGAAGAAGAAGAAGTAAAAAGCATTCTGTTGAAAATATAGTTAGCATACATACACGGCTAAGAATGATTGCCTTGAACATCATATATCTTAAAAATATTCAAATGATATCAAAGTCTGAAGTTTTATAATTATAAAAAATGCTTCATCATTCCCCCAAAGAAAATAGGAAAATATAGAAATTGAGCTCATTGATTTTTGTATAAGTTAAACTCAGAGGCAAGATGCCAATTGACAGCTGTTTTACTCATCTCAACTTCTGCATTGTGAATAAGTTTTACCAATTTTTCTGTAAAAAAAAATATTCAGACTGCCTACTAAATTTTCCGCTCAAAGATTTAATAAATAATTAACTGCCAAACCACAAATAGAAATAAAAAAATATTTAACTTCAAAAATTCTCGGGCCGGTTGAGTGGTGCGGCGGTTAAGCGCTGGCTTGGGAAGCCAGCGGCCCTGGTTCGGGTCCCACTTATGAGGGCCAGTGACACTGCCTTCAAAAAAAAAAAAAAAAAAATTCTACCATGGAAATAAATAATTGCTACAAAAAAATAGTCTTATCCATTAGAAGGACAGAAAAATATTTCAAAATGAATACTTTCAGTAGATCTCTTACAATTAGATTTTAGTTTAAAGTTTAATGATTTTGATTTCTCATTTCACTTTAGGAATAGCAAATACTTTGTGTGGTGTTTTATACGTTTTAAGGTTCTAATAAATTGATCAATATTTTTTGCCTCAATAGCCACACTCTGAATTCATAGCAACTTCAAATCTTAGAAACATTAAACTTACTTTGATAAAATGTCACTTACTTCATGATATACAGATGGTTTAGATAAAGATGGAATCGTAAAACTCAATACTTTGCTATGTCCCTCTTTGTCAACTATTTCCTACAAAAGTGAAAGAAAATATCTTAAAATATTTATTTTTCATATATGTAATGTCTTAATAATCATTAATTCTTCTCAGGTAAAAAGTTACATTTTTCTAAATCAATTAATACAATTATGAAATATGTCAAGAAAAGGTCCCTAAATTTCTTTTCCATTTTAATAAGTACAAATCTTAAGTACATAGAATATCATACTAATTAATATACAAACACTATTAGTAATGCAAACTATATATTAAATCAATGGTGTGGATTCTGGAGACAGTCCAGATTTTACAGAATTATTAGTGTGGTACATGTTAGACTAAATCTTTCTTCTAAATTTTTGTGAAGATCACAAAAAGACAATTTATAGTTAAAATAATTTTAAATTCAACAATGATATTTTCAGATACCTCTATAAAAGAATTGAAATGGTGTGATTTGCAGTCTTCGATCAATCCAAAAAGGTTTATTTACATAATTCTATGTATGCCCATATAGCCCTCAACCTCCATAAAGTTATTTTTGGGGGAATGAACTATGAGTCATTTGATGTATAAAAAAGCAAATATTAGCTTTACTAAAATGAAAAGTAGTTGCTTCTATGTATTTGCTTTTGCTGAAAGGCTATACATTTGCTTTTGCCAAGAAACATTTTGTTCACTACATTAAATACAAACCAAATTGTAAACCCCTAGAAGAAGAGCTTCAATGCATCCACTGCTATGCACATTTCTGCTGGCGGAGACCGCAAGGTAGCACCAAATCAGTTCTGGGAGAAACTGCAGTGTAAATCGAAGCAACTGCTCCTCTCCACTGCGATAGAATTCAAAGAGCTGGTGACAGACAGGTTCTAGCAACTGGAAGGCAGACAAAATGTTAATTCAAAGACTGGACTGTATTTGAATGACACTGATATATGAAATATAGAAGTTTTTCCCTGGTTGATAATCACAAAAATATATAAATGTTTCCATTTTTGGAAGCAAAACTATTCACTGCTAAGCCATTTGGTAAAACTCGGAACTCTAGTGGAAGGCCAAACAGTGCAAATCAAGTGTATATGGAAGCACTGTGTACACTTTAAAATATTCTATAACTCGAAGGCAGTATTGTTATTAAAACCATACCTTTTTAACTTCTTAAAATATCTAGATAGTAAGAAGCTTCTTTCTCTTTCTGATTAAAAAAAAAAGCCAATATATAAAAGAACTGGGTACAGAGTTGGAGAAATTGAAATGGGAATCCTAGGTGGTACTGTCACCTCCTGGGCTTATAATTAGGCAGCATCTGACAGCAATGACTGGTGTGTGGAGTAGCTGAATAATTACAGAACCCCTAGATCTGGATACCTATTGTAACCATGGTTAACTGCCGCTGAATAATCTAAACATTGCTGGCATTTTGTTTTACACATGATTTGGAATTACCTATAACCTCTCTTCTCCCAGCATTATCCAGTTAATAGAGCTGACTATCTTTATAACAGACATTTTTTTTTAAGTCAGAAGTCAAGACAAGAGACCTTTATAGGTAAGTATTAACTTAAAGCATATGCAATGATCACACACAAGTCATAAGCAAATAAGTCGTAAAAAATTTACAAGATACTGATTTTTCAAGCTATCCGACTATTATTATATTTTCAGTGCACTATATACAATTCATCACTTTACTAACTTAGGTAATAGATTTAAGTCAACTTATTAAACAGATTTTCTACTACCAATAATTGTAATAAACAGAAACTAATTTACAGCAGGTGTTTTGATTTCAAATAAGTTAAATAGATAAAGTAAACTGGGTGTAATTAAACTCAGTATTATTTATATAAGGTAAAGCAAAAGTTATATTTCAATAAATATTAACCACGTCAAACTAGCCTTTCCTATTGAAAAATTATCTAACTTCTAACAGTTAAGGAATATATTTTCCATTCTCAAAATGGTCATTAGAGGGCAACAAATGGTCACTTGTCATCCACTGTGGCATGGCAAAGGAAGGTAACAAGAAACTGGAGGCCAGAGGTGAAGTAACCCCATTCGTAAATAGCAAGAAAAGTTTATAGGGGAGGAACCTAAAAGAATGGGGTTGAGGTGGTAGGAACAAAGATGACTAGGGGCAAGTTTACATTCCAGGTGGAGTTTTTTAAATTTCTTTTTGGACCAGTGTCCATAATCTTGCATCATCTCTAAACAACTGGGAAAGCTTTGATTAAATCAATTGATGTAGTCTAACAAGTATTTGCAAAATTATGAAATCTTATGTTAAAATTTTATTCAATAGTCTACATAACACATAAT
Organism: Aselliscus stoliczkanus; assembly: GCA_033961575.1. Lineage (NCBI taxonomy): Eukaryota > Metazoa > Chordata > Mammalia > Chiroptera > Hipposideridae > Aselliscus > Aselliscus stoliczkanus. The sequence continues at coordinate 17,785,328 of CM066740.1, read as the reverse complement.
CAACCCTCAAAAGGTTTAAGACCCAAAATTAAAAGGGTTTCTGCTTTATGCAAGCAGAACCAAATGAAGACAGGTTCAAAGGGGATGTAGAAATTATATGTTGCAATGAGATTAAATAATGCATATTAAACCAGTAAAGATAAATACCAATATCTGTGCATTGTTTCACAGGTTGCAAAATTCTTTCACATACATGAAACCATTCAATTCCTACACCATTGTAGGTTAGAATATCATTATGCATACTTTCTACGTAAGAAAATTGAGACAGGGGCCGGCCGAGTGGCGTGTCAGTTAAGAGCTGGCTTGGGATGCCAGCTCTGAGCAGCAGGGCCCGGGTTCAGATCCCACATATGAGGGCCAGTGACACTGCCCTCTACAGTTAAGCTGGTACACAACAGCTCCACCTGGAGCTGGGCTGCTGTGAGTCCCTGAGACGGCATAGCTGTAACCCCTGCTGCAGTGGGCTGCCACAGGCTACAGTGAGTGGCCGGCAACCAATGTGACTGGCCAGCAGCCTGTGTGAGCTGCCAAGAGCCACTGTGAGCGGCCGTCCAGAGGTCGGTGACTGCTTCACCTGGGAAGAGCGCAATGATACCAACATGGGCCAGTGAAGCTGTGTCCTCCACAACTAGACTGAAGAACAAAAGGGCAGCAACTTGTCTGTTCCCCTTTCCCGATTACCCAACGCTGTTCCCTTCCCCCAATTTCCCAATAAAATCTTTAAAAAAAAAAAATTGAGACAAAGAAGTTATCTACTATGATCAAAATCACACAGCTTTTCATGGATGGGGTAGAGCCTTGATCACTGCACTGTACACCTGAAGCTGATGTTGTATAATACTGTATGTCAACTATAAGTGAATATATATATATATACACACACACACACACACACACACACACACACACACATATATATAGTCATGGGATGTGAAGCATAGTGTGGGAGTGGAGTCAATGGAATTGTAATAGATATGTATGATATTGGGGCGGAGGGAGTGGGGAGGTGGATTGGGGGAGGGAGGTTGTCACTTTGAGGAGTAAAATGTATAACTAGTACACTGTGTTGGACACCTGAAACTAATTTTAAAAAACAAAATAAAATAATCACATGGCTCACAAAGGTCAGAACTGGAGCCAAGACTCAATTACAAGCATACATTAAAAATGTCAGAGAAGAATAAACTGATATATAATGTGGGAAATAAGGTGGTATTTGACTTATCTAATTTGAATATATTTGAGACAAGCAATGAAACATTAAGACATGCTGTTCTCTTTGTGTCTGGTTTGAATTTTTTAATGTATTTTCTCACTGTTATATTTGGTGTGTAGGTTTTATGGTACTAATAAGAGAGAACTGCACCTCAGGTTTATTTTCATGTGTCATGTGGGCTTTTTATGAGTCTAATGAGAACCTCATCATCATGTACCTTCTTTCCACTCTAAAATACATTCTTCATTCTAAAGCAACTAAGTACAAATGAACTTTTACAACAATCCACTCATAAGACATCTGTATCCTAAGAGAGACTTAGAATGGTAATAGAAGTATAACTTAAAAATGTCTTCAACTGACTAAGATAGGAAAGAGTTAAGTTTGGGTAAATTTACCAAAAAAAATCATGCAAACTTCTTGCACTGAACAATTACTGAAGAACACAGATAGGAAAATGATACAAAAAAGTTGGAAGGACAGTACTATTCCGGTGCCAGTAGCCATTGAACTGACCCTCTCTTCACTCTGGGCTCCCTGTGTCTAGAATGCCAAAGAGACTTTATGTGACTCACTCAAAAAACAGATGGTTTCATAACAGACTTGAGCATTGTTGCTACCCTCTAATTATATGCCCATCTTAAAGCTACAGCCAGTTAAAAGCACCAGTCAAGAAAATTGCATTGTACCATAAACTGCCTCTTTAGAGTTTCTTGAACATACCTCACATACCTATCTCAAGGCCTTTGCACTTTCTATTCCCTGACAGCTCTTGCCCCCAGTTTTAGTTTCTCCCTCTAATTCATTCAGACCTTGGATCAACCATCACCTCCTCAGTCCCAACTCAAACTCCCCCTACTCCATTTCATTTATCTTCATAGTTTTATCACTAAATGACATTGTACTATACATTTAGGTATTTGTTTAATGTCTATCTCATCTAACAGAGTACAAGTTTTCATCCATAAGATCAAGAATTTAGTCTATTTTGTTCACTGCTGTATTTCTAAGTGATTTCTGGCATGTTATATGGGTTCAAAAATATTTATTAAATGAATAATGAAAAAGCACTATTAATAAAGTCCAAACACCAAATTTGCCAGACTTCAAATACTACCAGAGCAAATGTTGCAATATAATATTGTATGCCAACCATGGTTGAATGTGTATATGGTCACGAGATGTGGAGTACAGTGTGGAGTGGGGTAAAGGGAATAGATATGTATGATATGGGGAGGAGTGGGGTGGCGAATTGGTGAAGGGGGATTGTCACTTTGAGGGATAAAAATATAACTAGCGCACTGCATTGTACACCTGAAACTAATTTTTTTAAAAATGTTTATTTCACATAAAAGAATGAAAAAAAAAAGACAATGATAACAACTCTTTAGGAATATCTCCAAATTGAGATGCAAAATAGTCTAAAGAGAAAAAGGAAGGCTGTGATATAAAAGTAGATTACACTGCTATATTTCAGAAGCATTTCTAAATATATTTAAGATCAAGTTGTCTTATAAGAATACAGAATACACACTGTGTTCACCACATTAATCAGGTGAAAAACATAAAACAAACTTAGGTGCAAAACCTCCTAAAGCAGTGTTCTGAATATGGGGTCCACGGACCAAAGGCCACCCACAAACTGTTACCAGTCCCAAACAACATAAATACAGAAATGGAAAGGGAGCATTTAGACTTTTATAGCAACCTGATGTGATCAGCACTTATTGAACAGGGTATAGATTAGTTAAAGGTTATCAGATATGTGTGGTAGTTCACATGATGTGAGTTACATGTGAACCACTAATCATGGAGCCTAACACCACTAATCATGTCATCTACCAAACACAAGTACCAAAAACCCCACAACATTACACACCTCGCATTTCTCCCTTCTACCCCACCTCTCTCCACTGCAACTGGCACTGCCCTAGTTCAGGTTCTTAGCAGCTCCCTCCCAGGCTATTTTCAAAGCCTCCTTCCTAATCTTCTTGCTTTCAATTTTTCCATTCTCCAATCTATCCTCCACGTAGCCACCCTCTTGAAAGAATAATCTGTCATCCCTTTCGTGCAAAAAAAGTCTAAATTGCTTACGATAGATCTAGCGACCCACCACAGTTGCAACCTAAACCTATCTTTCCAGCTTCAGTTCCTATCACAGTCTTATCCTCTTGTTAACTATTGCATTAGCCTATTTGCTTTTTTCCAAATGCCAGGCGTTTTTCTTTTCCATGCTATTTCCAATGTTTTTCTGTGTCTACTATGAATGGTGGGATTTATAAGCAAGCAGAATCTGGAGTATAGATCATTTAATTACTTTCAAACTAAAGTTGCTGTCTAAAAAGAAGAAAAAGAGATAGGTGCAAGAAAAAAAAAAAGGAAGGACTGGGAAAAGCACCAACCAGACAAAACTACTTGCCATTCTTTAAACGCCTTGCTTTTTTCAGGCCTCCATATGCTATCCTTATGGATTATTATCTTGCACACCTGGCAAACTCATGCATATCTATCTAGACTCAGTTACACATTGCCTTGAAAGCATGTGTTTACTTATTTTCTACCCCTTTCCTCTTCTGGGATAAAGGCCATGTGTTACTCATCTTTGATTTTCTATTGCCTAGCACTGCAGCTGGCTCATAATGGGCACACAAATATTTGATGAATGAATAAATGAATGTAGTGACTCAGGCTTTTCTAGGCTACCTCCATCAAGATAGATAGATAGATAGATAGATAGATAGACAGATGTTCAGAGATGGCTTTTGGAATCTGCTAATAATTTTATTTCTTCGTCTGAGGGATTGTATACTGGAGTTCATTTTATAATTTTTATTTTTTCCTCTGCCATTTTCTGAACATAACGTATTCTTCTCTTATCCTCCCTACCCCATTTGTCAAAGGTAATCAGCTAAAACATTCCATAATGTATACCATAGCTGTTAAAATACATACTTTTTCTTACTCTGTTTATGTATATATCTTATATTTCACAATAAAACATTTTAAAAAATCAATTAACTGAATAGTACTAGTAAAATAAACTATAAGACTACTTACCTCACTTTGTGGCTCCTGGATAACTTTATAGAGAGATGAAACTAAAGAATTCTTGTCTTTCAAATTTGTGGCATAATTTAATAAGGATGTTTCTGGTAGTGTCTAAACAAATTAAAGAAATATACATTTTATTTTTATGAAATGTCTAGAATAGGCAAATCCACAGACACAAAATGGATTGATTAGCTGTTGCCAGAGATTGGGGGAAGAGAGAGCTGGGGGTGATTAACAAGTATGGAGTTTCTTTTTGAGGTGACAGAAATGTCCTAGAATTGGGTGCTAGTGTTAGTTGCACAACATTATGAATATACCAAAAACTAGTGTATTTCCACCTTAAAACAGTAAGTTTTATGTTATGTGAATTATATCTCAACAAAATAATTGCAAAAATAAAACAAAAAAATATGCTGAATCCTTTTATTATCAACAGGAACATAAATTAACATCCACTTCATCGTTTATCACAATTCGGGGTTAGAATACAAATCATGTGTAAAGCCAGAGATACTGTAGCATTTTCTGTAGCATTACATAAGTTACAAATCTCATTAGCCATATTGATCCTGCTTCTTAGTAAACATTGTATTAACGAACATTGTTGTATAAGGATCTAATAATGTTTGAAACCTTAAAGCCACAAATCATCATTATCAAGGTAACTCCTGAGTTACATATTGTGACTGTTCAAGTTAGGTAAGGCTGTTCTCCTTTACAGAATTGGGGGGAAATTTTAGACTTCTCAGAATTAGAGAAAAAGGTAGCCACACTACCAACAAATAGTTTTCCTAATGCCACTGAAAACATAGACAACTAATCACAGCCTGCAAGCACCACCCATTCAGAAGGGAAACCATGACCAGAAGAAATGGGAAGAGACAAACTCTAGTAGTTAAGTCAGATGGTTTGGGTAAACATCATAGGGCAATCTGAAAACAAAAACAAAACTAAAACATTTCATTATAACAAATGATAAAAACCTATCCTTCTAGAATATACCCCTTCCTTAACATCTGTTTCTCAAGTCATTATTCTTTCTCATGCAAATTACTGCCTTCAATCAATGTTAATCAGGTAGATGTAATGTCTCAAGATATTGCTAACAGTCATTCCAAGATATACACTATTTCTGACATGTCCCATATCCTAGCATTTCATGGTTTAAAGTGGGTTATGGTTAGTGTACATAGATGTACGTGTGCATAAACACACATAGAAAATTAGACAGCATACATTTTTATAACAAGGATACCTGATTCTTTTTTACTTTATTGTGAGCTCCTTGAGAACAAAAACTATCTTATTGTCTCCCCACCCATAGCACTCAGCACAAAGCCTCATACTTAACTTTTGCTGAAGGAATATGTTATAGATGAACAGAATAAGAAATAAACACTGTCACTGTTTGCACTTCAGTAGATTCTTTAAAAATAGGTCACATGTCCCCTTAGGATATAGAAGTGAACAGATTCTTTTTTCAATTTATGAAGATAGTTTTGTTTACCAGAGTGGTAAGGTAAGTAAATGTGAACTCTCTGGGAACCTTCCACCATTCTCAGGATGTGGGGGGAGTTTCACTGCAACAGCTTACATAAAGAGGAGGTTAGGGCATTCTTCAATATTTCAAAAGCATGTGACAAAAGAGCTCCAGGCAACATTACATTTCCGTTATTTGATCAAGAGTAACCTAATACTGGGGGAATTTATGTAAAAGGAAATAATAGTCAAATAAACAGCAGATTTCTAATCCTCTGAATGAAAATGAAACCAAATTAGGGCCGGCCGAGTGGCGCAGTGGTTAAGAGCTGGTTTTGGGATGCCAGCAGCCCCGGTTCGGATCCCACATGAGGGCCAGTGACACTGCCCTCTACAGCTAACAACAGCTCCACCTGGAGCTGGGCTGTGCGAGCCCCGGCGATGGTGTGGGCTGCAGCCCCTGCTTCAGTGGGCTGCCATGAGCTACAGTGAGTGGCCAGCAGCCAGCGTGAGTGGCTGGCAGCCAGAGTGAGCTGCCAATAGCCACGGTGAGCGACATCCAGAGGCCGGCGACCGATCTGCCTCATCTGGAAACAGCGCAATGACGATACCAACATGGGCCAGTGAAGCAACATCCTCCGCAACTAGCTTGAAGAACAAAAAGACTGCAACTTGTCTGTTCCCCTCCCCCAATTCCCCAATAAAATCTTTAAAAAAAAAAAAAAAAAAGAAAATGAAACCAAATTATATAAGTAAAATATATTGTGTATATATTATATATATAATATATGTATGTGTATAATATATATGTATTATATATATATACACACACATAAGTGTGTGTGTAACTATAAATATTAAAACTAAGTGAATTGAAATATAAATCTTAAAAAACTAGTGAATACAAAGATTATTATAATGTTATATATACTATCTAGGCTAAAAATGGATCATTCATTAAAAATGTGAATTGTAATTTTTAGTTTATACACCAATTAACCGTCATGAGGTAAAATATTTTCTGTGAAATAGCCAAAGATAAAAGCTCTTTTCTGAAAACACAAGTTCTAGAAAATACCCTGGACTTAGGCTACTACTGCTAAATAAGAGGAAAAATCTAAAAATTAGTGCAGTGAACTACTATATCATCACAATTCTGTCATTATTTCATTTTGTGAATGTGGGAGAAATTATTTTTGTTTATGGAAGGGAGAAAATATAATTACTGTGTTTATGAAGAGTGCTTTGAAAAACTTGAGATTTAAAAGAGCCTAATGATTTAAACAGTGTTCTAGCAAACCTTTCCATTTCCCTGCACTGTATTAAGAAGGTACTGGCCTTCTTAAACACCAGCTAAGCTTTCTTGCTTTTCAGAAGGCAGAACTGGAGACAAAAAAAGTAATAATGGAAAATTACTCTTGGCAAAATTTGAAGACAGATGCTTCATATCATTTGGCAGATGGTTTTTTTTTTTAATGTAAGAATTTAATATGGGTTGAGTGAAGAGCATTAATGAAGATGGACAGATGGGTAGAGAACCAATAAATAAAACAACTCTGTTCAACATAGTACATAAGACTGAATTTTAAGTCACATGTTGAGAATCAGTAACTACCAGAAAACTGACAAAATTAGGAGCCTGGAAATCTGCTAGATAAATCTACACATAGCATTAAGAAAATCATAACACAATCTGAAAGATAATGTTACAAATAAATCTTTGAAAAGCTAGAGATTGAACTATTCATGAAATCTTAAAATAATTAAGTCCCAGTCTAATCATTTTGTTGGTATATAAAGAGTGCTAACAACGAGTGCCCAAAGCCAGAGTATATACTGAATAGTTCTTCCAAACGGGAAACAAAAAGGTTGCACAAGGTAGACTTTGTTGTCTTTGTGCACTTGTCAGAATGTTGAGTGAGGTTATGAGATTGGGAATTCAGACTGTGACCATGGAACAGTGTGGAGCTAAAATCATCTTCACAGACCACCTACTTCAAAATTTTTTGATGAAAATACTGAGACCCAACGAAGTATGTGATTTGTTCAACATAATAAAACCACGTGGGGTAAGGATTATGAGTAGATCAAAGGGTTTCTGACTTCTCAGCCCTATGTACTCTGTACCACTCTACCAATCATGATGACTTTGGACTTATTAGCACCATGGTTATTGAATTAAACAACCAGAGGCTTTTTCTAAGTATACACAGATATACCCCCAAACTTTCTTTGTTAAATATTTTAATGAAAAAACGTAATTAATATCATAAATCATTTCAAAAGATACTCTCATGTTAGAAGTACACTAGAGGTTTGTTCTTAAGCACAGTTCTACCTTCCATGCCTTTATTATGCTGCTGACTTTGCCTGATGACCTCTTTATCAAACATAAACAGTGCTGAAGTCAACACACATTAACACAATTCAAAATAACACACAAAAATAATTTTCAGGAATGCTACTAAATTAACGAAGGACTAGCAAATATCTTCCTTTTAACTGGCTATAATATAGACTTGACAATAATTTAAAACATTTGCTATACCAAATTGATTGAAAATTGGGTAATTTTAATCTTGCACAATTAGGGAAAAAACTAAATTATTTTTTATTTCATGGAGTACAGGATTTCACTCCTCTCCTCTCCATGGAAAAGTTTCCTCACCCTTGAATTAAATTTATAAAAATTTTAATAAAATATCACTACCCACATAATCTATGCCATATTAATAAAACATTACTTATTTAATACTTTGTTATTCACATCTTAGTTTCTTTTATTGAAAGACGGTATTTAGAAAACAAGATCTGTGTGCTTGGTGTACTCAAAGCTGCTGGGATGCCATTGTATCTTGGTTCTCTTAGTGAACAAACTAGGAAATATATGCATGCATACATCTACAGATATACACATGAAAATATATCACATACATATTTAGATCCATGAGTTTACATTGATCCTTCTAATTCCAACCCAACACTTTAGGGCTCTTTCTTGCCTTTCCCTGTTCCATGTTTCTAATTGCTTTCTCAGACACAGAAATCTAACTCCCATTATCCTTCATATATTTATTTATTTGCTCAAAGTAACCAATCTACCAATGTAGCCATTCAACCTGCCATCTCTGCAACCCTTCCCCCCAACCACCCACTTCCTCAAACACTAGGGCACACTGCTGTCCTTACTGCTGCACTGCCCCCTGATCCCTTGCTGCTATATTTCCTAGGATATCTATATATATACAAGTCAGGAGGGGAAGAGAATAAACAGATGGCAAGGGAAGGGAATCAGTCATGATTTTCAATTATTTGCCTTAAAAATTGACTCCTCCCCATGCTCCATCCTTTAGCATTCCCTCTTTCCACAACTCCCGTATTAAAGAATGGCTAACTGGCTATATTTGTTTTTGTAAATTTAATTTCACCATTAAACATAAGAATGCCCTGGAAGTGGTAATCAATTGCTAAACCTGACAATTTCACCAACCTGCCCCACCCCAAAATTATGACATAATAAATAAATTTAAACACTCCTGAAGCAGGAAAAAAAAAGCTTAAAAACATCTTGAACACTTATTCACAAAGATAACATGTGCTGAAACAAGCTCATATAAGATTTAATCAAACCATTACGGTATGTAGAAGGTAGTTTATACAGTGCACTTTTATAATATTCTACATCACTTTACAATGACTTAGAGGTCCCACAGAAGGATACTCAATTCATGACTATAAAAGCCGACAAAGCAAAAATCTGTCCAACCATTCATTCATCAGGATGAGATAACAATGACAGCTACGGCCAGCTGCAAAACTGCTTCTCTCAGGGACACACCGCAGCTGTAAAGTGTCACAACAACCTCCTTTCTGGAGTGACTATTGTATTCTTCCTCACTGAGAAGCTCTGTTATCTAAAATCATAGATATCAGGAACTTTCCTGTTTAAACATATATCAGTAAAATGAAACATCCCACTCTTGTCTGGAGGAGCTAAGTAGCCTTGACATACAGAACAAGGCTCGATTGATTTCCAGCCTACAGGCAGCGCTTCAGAGAAGGGGTTTCTGAATACACCATTCCATACAGATGTTAACTTTGTAGCTGCCAAGACAACAGGATCCTGGGTCTACCTCACAGTTGAGACCAGATGTTGACCCCATTTACACATAGCTCTGCTTTGTTTTGAGTCCATCAAAATACTGCTTCATTTAAATTTCATTTAAACTCCACCCTTCCTCCAAATCCTGTAACAATTTTATCTTTTCCTTTGGCAAGGTGCTTGCACGGTACCCGTTGTGGAGTCTCCCTCACTGAAACAAGTCAGTAGTAAGTCCGACTGTCAGACCATAGGTTTGTCCCTAAAGGTCTTGGGCTGAACTAAAAAGTGACAGTTGCAGCCCAAAGGCTTCATTCCTGGTGGTTCATGATAATGAACTTCACATAATTATGTGTAACAATGAGACCCAGAGGATAAGGAGATGGTAATTAACTGGTTAAGGCAACACAATTTTAGCTATCATAGAGAAGAGGTTCATGAAACAAGAAAAAAGAAGTTTCATTTTCACACCTTATACAGTCACTGGATTAGCCACCAAGGGAAAGATCAGATGTTGGGTAAATGTCTCCCCATCTTCTCCTCATTGTTGATCATGCCCTCTCCCATTACACAAATTGGGAGAAACATTTCAACACTGAATCTTTGATGGTGGTTGGAGAGAGTGACATCAACACTCAGAGATTTTAAACATTTTTGTAGTGTTGCCATGAAAGGGAGAAAAGAAACTCTTTGAACCACTTGGAAGAAAAAAATGAATTAATTTAGAAAAGAATACCATGTGTAAATAATTCCCTATTAAGGTTTGTTGGAACATACTTCTGCTTCCACCAATATTTAGTTTTTCAGTCATATTTTAAATAGCCACTGGAATTTAAACCCCTGAAAAAACTTTCTGGAATATAATTATTATATTAAAACAGTAAATATTACCTTAAACTCTGATAACCATTCCTCCACAACCCCTTTCTCTGAAGTGAACATCTTTCCACATTTGTTCTAAACCTTCATCCTGAAAATTAACATAGAAAATTGTTAAAATTTTGAATACATTTTCTTTATAGTCAGGTTACTATGGATAGAAATAAACCTATAACATTTAGTTACTTCTTGTTTGTGAAATTAAAGCAATTTCAAACATAAATTAATGAGTTCATTTCAAAACCAACGTGCACAAACAAGCATTAAAATGCAAAAATTGTGACAAAAGTATAAATATTATAACACAATGAAATTGGCTCTACAATTTTCATTCAGCCTTCAGGAATACCAGCTGCAAAACATACTGGACATTTTTTCCCAGTTGCAATTAAATAATTTCAAATAGATCATGCATCTTAAGAAAATTGCTGAAAATATTTTAAAACCGTGAAAATATAAAATGACATGCATACAAAACTGACTTTACAGAAGGCATTTAAATAATTTAATTTGTTTCTATTTCATTTCTTACAAGAGTAACAATCTATCTAGGCAAGCAACGTGGTTCCCTGAAAACTTAATATTCATAAAGCAAAAGTAAAAGTGATACTATCCAAGATAATGACCCTATTCAACAACAGTTATTCAGAAAATTGGAATTACTTAAATACAAATAAGAAAAAAAGGAAGCTAAGGGAAATGCAAAACAAATTTATCTCATCAAAACTTGTCAAAGTACAATTTACATTTCTTCACCCATCCATCCATAAGAGTAGTCTTAGAAACTGTTTCTTGAGGGAAAACCTTAGTCTTCCTGGGCCGGCCGAGTGGTGCGGTGGTTGGTTAAGAGCTGGCTTGGAACACCCCGGTTTGGGTCCCACAAATGAGGGCCAGTGACACTGCCCTCTAAAAATAAATAAATAAATAAATAAATAAATAAATTTCCTAACTTCTTAATTCAGGTACAAATCCTGCAGTAGCCTTCTTAATTTTCATCAGAATTATCAAGTAGTAGAAACTGAGAGAGAATTGCCAGAAACTAAATCCTAATTCTATAATATTAACTTACTTGGAGTATAACCTTGGGCAATTTATTTCCTTTTTTTTAATCTGTGAAATAAGGATAACCAAGTACCTACTTTCAAGGGATTATTGTGAGGATTCAATTAAAAAATGCAAATAAAAAAAACTTTATTACAGTTACTAGCAATAAAGGATTATTACTATACAATATTACTATTTAAAGAGTTGAAAAAGTGTATCACTGGCATTTACCACCAGTGACTACTGACTGTTCACAAGGGTGCACCCGACTGGCTCTGAGTTTAAATGCCAAAATTAGATTAAAATTCTTATTGCCCATAAACTGGAGGTTTCTCGTTTTATTTTACTTTATGGCAAACATAATTTTTTTTTTTAAACTCTGGGACTGAGATTTTTATTTAATTCACTTGTTAATTTAGTGTACCCTATTCTCAGAACTCTGGTAAGCTGCTCCCAAATAATAAAAGAGCAAGTGTCCTATTTTTGTATACATTCAAAATTTTTCTCTTTCAGTATCTCAAGCACACTAGAAAAGTATCTCAGAACACTACAAGAGAGTTGGTTAAACAGCACTATTTGATGTGTGACCTAATTATAAAATAAGAATGGTATAAGTTGCATATATATTTAGCTTATGGCTAAAACATGTACTGAAAAAATGCTGAAAATGGTTGTGGCAACTGCGTATGTGGCAACTGTGGATCAGAGGATATGTATGGTAACTATTAAAGCAACAGGCATGAGCCAAAAGACACCCGGCTTTGCTCCTGTCGGTTATAACAGGCAGAGTAATGCTGCTAAAATTATGCACAAGCAATTAGTACAAATTAACATCACATTAAAAAGTATTTTATTCAGTCTTCCTCTTCTGTTTTCTACTTTGAAAAAGCAACCAGGTCTATTGCCAGGGGCTCTTCAACACTTAGGAACACAAATACCCCATCAACACTTTCTCTTTGCCAAACCAAACAAATCCAATTGAACTAAAGAATTAGCAAGCTGCTTGCCATTAACTGAATGGGTTGAGGTGCAAGGAGATGAATAATTACTTTCTCCATTAAGCCAACCAAATTCTTCTTCCCCATGTCTTGCCTGGGGAAAGCGTATCAAGTTTTAAGGTTTTTGGCATTAAGCTTGGCAAGCTGTTCCTTGGGGATAGGCAAATTAAAGGCATCAGATATCTTGCTATATCCAAGAATATAAGCCACCTGTATTATTATAGTTTTCTAGGGTTACTGTAAAAAGTACCACAGACTGTGTGACTTAAACAACAAATGTATTTTTTCACAGTTCCAGAGGCTAGAAGTCCAGCAGGATCGGTGCTGGAAAGAATCTGTCCCGGGCCTTTCTCATTGGCTTATAGCCAATCTTCTCCCTGTGTCTTCACATCATCTTCCATCTTCCAATTAGGACATGACTTTGTACAAGTCATGTCCAAATTTCTTCTTCTCATAAGGACATCAGTCAAATTGGATTAGAGCCCACCCTAATCACCTCATTTTAACATAATTACCTCAGTAAAGACACTATCTCCAAACATGGTTACATTCTGAGGTACTGGGGATTAGGACCTGAGGGGTGGAGGGAGGACACAATTCAGTTCATTAACACCGGCAAAGCTGCAATAAACTAGGATTGCAGCAACTAATCTGACTCTCTTTTCTTATTCCAGATGTGCCTGAATATCATCCATTTATTCACAAATTATTATGTCTGTCCTATATGCTAGGTTTACAAAAATGAACATGACATAGTCCCTGACTTGAGGGATTCACAGTTCATCGGGGACACAAGTGAACCTAAAACACAGCAGAAGTGATTCTCCTTTAGTCCATTTTTGAAACAAATCAAGGCAAATCAGGGTATAGTAAAATAAAATAATAAAAACACATGCCATGAGGAGGAATGTAAAAGAAAGCCCAACGTAATGTAAATATTATCTTGTAATCATTTTGCTATCATTTGCCTCTCTTGACTTTTCCCCAAAATAATCGCATACAGAAATATATTTTCCAAAGCACAACTCTACTTTAATTCCTTTAAAGCTTTTGTAAGGGTTCAGAACAAGTCACCCCAAGATGGGCCTCTATGTTATGTGGATTATTTTGAGCTAAGGTCTCAAGAGAAACCTCTGCCATGCCCCGCCCCTACAACCTAGACCTTAAATTAGGAGTCTTTTCCATAATAAGTGATTACCAGAACTAACCTTTATGACCCATCTAGTTGGCAAAGCAAACTACTAATAACTGCACATCTGCTCCTATCTTCCTGCGATGAATGACCCTCCATCCCCACTGAAGCCCCTAGGTGCCCTGCCTCATCCTTAGCTCAAGATGCCATATGTATTTCCTTTGCCCTTTCTTTCTCTGAACCTCTCATGTATGTGGGGTCTCTGATTCTCTCATGTATGTGAGGTTCCCATGTGTCTATATTAAATGTGATTTTCTTTTGTTAATCTGTCTCATGTTATTTTCGGTATTCAACCAGCCAAAAGAACCAGAGGAGGGAAGAGGGAATTTTTCTCTTCTCTACACATTTTGCATTCTAAGTGACAATTTCCCCTGGTCTAATGTTGGGGACGAAGGAAGAGAGAAATGTTGAGAACAAAATTTCAACTGACTTGTGGGTTGAGTTGATATCTTCGGGTGAGTCACTGCCCTTTAGTAAACAGGAACGAAACTCTCAACCATAATGAAGTCTGCTAATAGAGGGTCAGATGTTCAATTAGAAAATGGTGGGGGCAAAGAGGAGGTGCGATGAGATCATGCAAGTAAACACAGTTAATGGTAGTAATGTGTACTAATAGAATCATAATAAAAGTGAGGGGAAGCAGAGTTTGCACCCCAAAATATGCCATTTGGGATAATAATTATTTTAAGCTGGTATTTTTTGGAAGTTTTTAAATTAATTTATTTTTTAATCTTTTAAGGTTTTTATTAAAATATAGGTAACATATAATATTATATTAGTTTTGGGTGTACACCACAGTTATCCAACATTTATATACCTAAAGACGTGATCACCATAATAAGTCCAGCAACCATCTGACACCATTCCATGCTATCACAATATTATTGACTATATTCCCCATGCTGTACATTACATCTCCAAAACATTTGTTTCACACCTGGAAATTTGAACCTCTTATTCCCTTTACTTTTTCCCCCTTTTTAATTTTTCATTTGCAATTGACATTCATTATTTTATATTAATTTTAGGTGTACAGCATAGTGATTAGACTTTTATATATAATAATTTAAGAAGTATTCAACCCTGACTAGTCTAGTACCCACCTGACAGTATACATAGTTATTACCATATTATTGATTATATTCCCTATGCTTTACTTTACATCCTCATGATTTATATTCTAACTACCAATCTGTATTTCTTAGTCCCTTCACATTTTTTACCCTGCCCCCAACTCCTCTCCCACCTATCACCCCAATAAATCTAGTACCCATCTGACAGGACATAGTTATTACAATATTATTGACTATATTTTTTATGCTATACCCTACTTCCCCATGACTACCATGTAACCACCAATTTGTACTTCTTAATCCCTGCCCCTTTCACCCACTCCCAAACGCCCTCTCATCTGGCAACCATCAAAATATTCTCTGTATCTATGAGTTCCTTTCTTTTTCATTTGTTTGTTTTGTTCTTTAGATTCCACTTATAAGTGAAATCATATGACATTTGTCTTTCTCTGTCTGATTTAACTACACTCAGCATAATACCCTCTAGATCCATTGTTGCAGACAGCAAAAATGTATTCTTTTTTTATGGCTGAGTAATATTCCATTGAAAATATGTACCACCTCTTCTGTATCTATTCAGGGACACCCATGTTGCCTTCATCTTGCTACTGTAAATAATGCTGCAATGAACATATGGATGCACCTTGAAGTTGCGTTTTAGGTTTCTTCGGATCTACATACACAGAAGTGTGATTACTGGGTCTTTCTTTGTCTCTTGTTATAGTCTTTGTTTTAAAGCCTATTTTGTGTGGTATAATAAGTATTGCTACTCCAGCTTCTTATTTTTTATTTTTCCATTTCCACTTTCATGAAAGATCTTTTTCCACCCCTTCATTTTCAGTCTATGTGTGTCTTGATCTGAAGTGAGTCCTTTGTAGGCAGCATATGTATGGGTCTTGATTTCTTATCCATTCAGCCACCCTTGATTGAAGCATTTAATCCATTTACATTTAAAGAAATTGTTGATACAGTATATGTAGTTATTGCCATTTTATTATTCATATTTTTTATCTTTTGGGTTATTTTTTTTATCTTAAAGAAGTCCCTCTAAGATTCCTTACAATACTAGTTTGGTGGTGATGAACTCCTGTATCTTTTTCTTGTCTGGGAAGCTCTTTGTTTTTCTGTTCTAAATTATAGCCTTGCTGGGTAAAGTAACCTTGATTATAGGTCCTCACTTTTCATCACTTTGAATATTTCCTGCCAATCCCTTCTGGCCTGCAATTTCTTTTCAGAAACCAGCTGACAGTCTTATGGGAGCTCCCTTGTAGGTAACTAACTGCGTTTCTCTTGCTGCTTTTAAGATTCTTTGTCTTTACACTTGGGCATTTTAATTATGATGTGTCTTGGTGTGGGCCTCTTTAAGTTCATCTTGTTTGGGACTCTGTGCATACTGGGCTTGGATATCCATTTCCTTAGCCACATTAGGGAAATTTTCTGTCATTATTTCTTCAAACAGGTTTTCAATTCTTGCTCTTTTTTTTCTTTGCAAATATTGGCACACTTGATGTTGTCCCAGAGGCCCCTTAAACTGTCCTCATTCTTTTGGATTCTTTTTTCTTTTTGCTATTCTGGTTAGGTGTTTTCTGCTGCATTATCTTTTAAATCACTAATTTGATCCTCTGCTTCATCTAATCAACAACTGATGCCCTCTGATGTATTTTTAATTTCAGTTACTATATTCTTTATTTCTGACTGGTTCTTTTCCATGTTTTCTACCTCCATTTTTATGTTTCCTATCTCTTTGTTGAAGTTCTTCCTGAGTACCCTTATAACCACTGTTTGGAACTCTGCATCTGGCAAATTGCTGGTCGCCATTTTGCTTAGTTCTTTTTCTGAAGCTTTGTTCTGTTCTTTTATTTGGGACATGTTTGTCTCCCCATTTTGGCTGCCTCCCTGTTTTTGTTTCTATGTAGGACTGCTGTGTCTCTGGTCTTAGTGAGTGCCTTATATAGTAGGTGTCCTGTAGGACCCAGTGGTGCAGTCTCCCTGGTCACCAGTGCCAGGCGCTCCAGGTGTGTCCCTTGTGTGGGTTGTGTGTCCTGCTATGGCTGAGCCTTCATTGCTGTTTGCATGTAAATGGGAGGGAATGACCCCTAGCTGATTGGTTGTGAGGACTGCCTATGACTACAGTAGAGAAGGTGTGGTGCAGGGGCTGACTCCACAGAGTAGGATTTGCTTTAGCAGGGCTCTGGTGCCCGCCTAGTCTGCTCTTTGGGGGTGTCATCCTTGGAGGTGGACTTTAGGAAAGTGCAGCATGAGTGAAGACATGCGGTTTGTATGAAAAATCCACTGGAAGCAGCCTGTGTATGCCTAAAAGTTGTCTGGGACGGGGTCTCAGAATCACCAAGGTGGGGCAAACAAACAGTGTTAGCCAGGCTGATGGAGACTCAGACATCGCAGCCGCCTGCATCTGCATGTCGGGAGGGGTGAGAGCTCAATAAAGGAAACAATGGCTTCCACCAGCTCCTCCATCCAGGAGAAAGCTGCTCCTCCAGCCCTTGCCCTAAAGCCAGACAACTCAGTTCCTGCCCCTATGTCCCTGTCACCTTTCTAGCAGGTGCCCCAGCACTGGAGCTCAGAGTGAGTGAGTCCATCGGCAAGTAAGTCCATGCGCAGGCTCTTTAAGAGGAGTGTCTGGGACTGCGGCGCCCTCTGTCTCACTCAGCCACAATTCATGCTGGTTTGCACAACCAGAAATGGTGGGGAACTTCTCTCCCTGACACTGAAACCCTGGGCTGGGGGGCCTGGTGTGGCACTGGGACCCCTTGCTCCTCTGTAGCCAAGATATCCCTCCACAGCTGAGATATCCCTCCCAATAGTAAATGGTCACACATGGGTGTGGGACTAGCTTAGCCTGCTCCACGTCTCTGCCCCTCCTACCAGTCTCAAGGTGGCTTTTTCTGTATGTCCTTAGTTATAGGGCTTTGGTTCAGCTAGACTTCAGGCAATTCTCAATGATGGCTGTTCTATAGTTTAGTTGTAATTTTGATGTGGTCATCAGATGAGGTAAGCACTTAAGCTTATTATTTTTAAGAAACAAAACACTCAGGGGAAACCTCTGACCTAACTGCCTAAAAGAATTCAGATAGAACACCTGCTCGAGGAAGGCAGATATCATCATAGATAACTATAATTTGATATGAACTAAGTGTGATTGACAAGGATGAACTTAGCAAGTCCTGTTTGATGAAAATCCTCTCTGTGTCCCATTGTTGAAGATGGCCCAGCAAACACTTATTTACCAAACATCTGTTTTTCCATCACCATGTGAATTGCCTCCCTCCCTTTCGAAGTCCCCTCCACAACCTCCTTGCCCTTCTCCTTAGCTCCAGATGGCCTGTAAGCCTAACTGCCTGATCTGTCCTCATGTCCCACACTCTTGGGGAAGCCCTAGATGTACATATGCCACAAGTGGAGCTGTTTTGTCCTGAGAATCTATCACATGTTAATTTAATTATTAGTCCAGCCAGATGAACACAGAAGTGTAGAAGGAAAATTATTTTTCTTCTCCAACAAAAGCAACAGATTTTGACTGTACTACAAAACTCTATTTGATTTTTCTATATCAGAAACTAAGTGGATCTTACTGGTTAAAAAAATTTAACTAACTAAAAATGAAAAAAAAAATTATACTAACCAAAACAGGAATAAATAGTTCAGTATGATCATGTCGATTCATATTAATTGGGGTAATAGTCAATTTGTTTGTTTTAGCAAAGGCTGAATCATTAAATTATTTTTAAAATAAAGTTTTCAATAATATTAAGTCTTATACTAATATAACAAAATGCAACCTAGACATTGCTTTGCAGCTGAATACAAAACTAAATTTAGTATAGAAAAAATTTCTATCTTGCTTTCTCCCAAAGTACTTGAAAATCCTGAAAGAATGTTTAATCCCTAAAGTAGTTTAAGCATTTCTTTTTCAATTATGCATTATTTCTGAAGAATGGATTTATAATGGAAAACTAAACATCTGTTTGGACTTTTTCACCAACTAATTCCTGATTGATGGAATCAAATACAATAAATCACATTATACTACAACAAACTCTGGAGCTTTATAATCTGGTGACATGAAAAGTATCTCCTCTCATTACCATCTTGTGACCAAATCTAATATGATTTCCATGAAGAGGCTGACCTTTCTGAGGTACTACCTTAAATTGTATAACGTGTTTATAAAGTTCTCACAGTGAAAAGAACAAATTTTACTCTTACTTGTCTTGATGTTGTCTTTCTTGGCCTGTCCCTCCTTCCCCCTCAGTCTATCATTATCGTGGATAAAAAGAACTTCTCATCTCCCAACAAGTAATTGTTAAAAATTAAATATTAAGGGCCGGCCGAGTGGTGCGGTGGTTAAGCGCTGGCCTGGGAAGCCAGCGGCCCCGGTTTGGTCCCACATATGAGGGTCAGTGACATTGCCCTCAAAAAAAAAAAAAATTAAATATTATACAAATGGTAGCGGACCATCTTGGAAGGAATCCTTTTATAAAACATTTTAAGTAGAAAATACAGTTAATACAAAAAAGTATAGCAAACATAACTAAAATGTCTCTTCTATTCCTGTCTATAGGAAGAGAAATCACACCTATATTCCTTTTACAATCCCTCCACCCTACCTCAGTGTTTCAACATAGCTCAATAAATAGAAGGAGCTACATGGCATAACGAAAAGGTCCAACAAGCTCATGATCACGTTCCAGCAAGTTACTTAAACTTTCTAAGTCTCAGTTTCCTCGACTGTGAAAAGTAGGTAATAATACTTACATTACAGTAATGTTTTAGAGATTAAAAACAATGCAAATAAAACACTGGCTCACCATAGGTGCTCAAAAATGATAGCTCTAATTATCACTAATAAAATAATTATCAAATGGACAATTGAGAATGCATTTGAGGATCTTACAGTTCCTGAAACGGAAAGTGGAGGGAGGATGGAAGGGGGGGATTAGATTCTAATGCCCTCCAGTTATTTCCATCCTTATTTATTCTTCACTGATTAACTCTCTGATTTAGTATCCCAATCTACTGCCATTGCTTCCAATTATTTTTTATTTTGCCACCAATATATTCCTTAACCCCCTTTACAATATATATTGATTCTCATAATATACTCTCCATGACTTTATAAATGCCAAATCTATTGGTTTTTTTTTCTGTATTTATTCTTTTTCTTTAACCTTGACACAAGTGTTTTCCTTTCTGAAACTCTACGAAGAAGACTTTACTAACTTCAGTACACTGGTTCTGTCACTCATGTAACTATTCTTCGGATTCTCTATACTTCTCTGTTTATTTGATTTGCACATTTCTATCTTCCCCACTTAGTGGCTGCTTCTCCCCACACCCATTTCTAAAATATTTCCACCTTCTTCTCTATTCCCTTATCAGGACTCACTTGAAGTTTCATAATTTCTCAAAATAGTCTCTCCCTCTTCTAAACTACTAAAGTATATATTGCTTTATGGACTATGTTGTCATTCTGTCTGCAACAGTAATATCTATGAATTAACAAATTCACAGGAACATTGAAATTTAGATCAAAAGGGCATATATATGTGTTTAGCAAGTTTAAAGAGGTCAGACTGGCAACTGTTTATGCCCCGCCTCATGGTTGGAGGTGGGGAATATGGTATGTGTATGTTGATTACAATCAATAACCTAACTGAATTAATTAAATGTTGTTTATATTTAAAGGGGCAAAACCCCAAAAGATCTCAAAAAGATAAAAACAGAGTTCAAAATTGCTTGCCCAATTTAAGCACTTTTAAGGCTTACAGTATTCTCTTAAATTTCCAAGTCTATAAGTCACTCTATAAAAGAGTAAATGTAAATATTCCAATAACCAAAACCTCAAAGAATTTTCATAGTTCAGTTTAAGAACTCATATACAATATTTTCATTAAGTCTAGTGCAAATAACTGAATGAATCCTTATGCAGTTATACGAGAAAGCAACTAATATTCATCAGCTAATCAAAAGACTCTTTGTTCAAGAAAAAACACACCAAACAAATATCACTTAACATTTACTACTAAAAGGCCACTCTGATGCAAGCCTCAACAATGACAAATATTTAAGCTACAATGGAAAAGTACTGTTTCCAAAATTCCTTGATCTCTTATATGTGTTGCATTTACATTCTTTACAAGGTACAAACAGGATTCAGGAATGCAAATTGATCTTGAACACTTAATAAATTAAAATGTAAATTATATAAAGTACATTATGTAAAGACCATCCCATTCCCATTCTGGCATCTTCTATCATAACCATACTGAGCTATATTTGTTAAAATAGCAGAAGATATGCTATCAACACAGAATAGACCAGTAATAATTATATTAGGGTTACTAAAAACTGAACCTTATTGGGCAAAGAGGAAAATAATAAGACATGCAAATAAAATTATTAAATTTACTTCCTGGTAATAGAGAATAATGGAAGAGTCCTGGTTAGGAAAAATTTAAGGTACTGATTGAAAAACATGAGTTATAGCACCAGATAGAGTAGAATTTAAATCCTCTCCACCACTAACTAGCTGTTGATCTTAAACAAGTGTCTTAAACTCTTTGAGTCTCAGTTTCTTTATCTTTAGACTAAGAATAATACTTCTCATAAAGATATATACAGATTAAATGAAATCAATTATGCAAAGTACTTAGAAAGCAACACATGTTAAAATCTCAATAAATTGTATTCAGTCCAAAAAGATCTACACATTTTTATAGCTAAACTATTTCAGATCTCCAAGAGATTGCTAGAACACATAAAAAGATGGAAAGCGTCTTTCTCTCTCTCTCTCTCTCTCTCCCTCTCTCTCTCTGTCTTTCTCTCTCTCTCTCTCTGTCTCAAGCTAGCATATTCAGAAACCAAAACCTGAAAAAGGTGATAAAAAGGAACACTAGAGATCGATCTTACATAGCAATCAAATTTAGCACTACTTTAAAGAGGTATGCTGTTATCAACTTGCTCTGTTTAGGACATCTAATATAATTCATGAACCACTAGATAAAAAAAGAAAAACCACATGATCATCTCAATGTATATTACAGGAATATGTGATCTTTTCCCAATTTAACCTCACTTCCAAAAAAAGGGTTGGGGGCAGAAAATGGAAGACTGTTTTCTTAGCATGCTAAAAAAAAAATGTCAAAAAGAATACACAACTGTGAAACCCTAAAGGCATTCTCATTAAAATGATAAATTAGCCAAAGATGCATTCATTACTATAATTAACATTATTCTAGACATTCTGATGAATGCAATTAAAAAAAATGAAATAAGGATTAAATATTGGCAAGAAAACAAAATTATCATCATTTACAAATATTGTAACTGCCTTATTACACTTTCCAACAAAAACTATTAGAATTAAGAGTTTCATAAGACAACCAGTTAGAAAACAGTATACACAAATCACCAATTTCTCTGATTCATCAGGCAGAGGTAATCCTCTTTAAAATACGATGAAAACAGATTCTATTCATAATAGTCTATTCAAAATAGCCATAAGTTTTAAAATACCAAAAATTAACTTTAAAAAATAGAACCACATGGGCCAGCCGAGTGGCACGGTGGTTAAGAGCTGGCTTGGGACGCCAGCGGCCTCGGTTCAGGTCCCACATATGAGAGCCAGTGACACTGACCTCAAAAAATAAAAATAAATAAAAATAGAACCACATGAAGAAAACTATATAAAAGATGACTTGAGGAAATGATAAAAATATTGTAAAGGGCCGGCCGAGTGGCGCGTTGGTTAAGAGCTGGCTTGGGACGCCAGCTCTGAGCAGCAGGGCCCTGGTTCGGAACCCACATGAGGGCCAGTGATACTGCCCTCTACAGCTAAGATGGTGAGCAACAACTCTACCTTAAGCTGGGCTGCCAAAGGTGTAGGCTGCAGTCCCTGCTGTAGTGGGCTGCCATAAGCTACCGTGAGTGGCTGGCAAGCCAGCATGAGCTTCCAAGATCCACTGTGAGTGACCATCCAGTGGCTGGTGACTGATCTGCCCCATCCAAGAAGAGCGCAATGATGATACCAACATGGGCCAGAGAAGCAACGTCCTGCGCAACTAGACTGAAGAATAAAAAGACACCAACTTGTCTGTTCCCGTTCCCCAATTCCCCAATAATATCTTTAAACAAAAAAAAATTTTCAATGGGGTTCTTTTGGGATCTTAATAATAAATTGAATTAAAGGTAATCTGGAAAAAGAAATATATGAGAAATGCTAAAAATGTTTTGGAAAATTTAATAGGAATTAACACAGCCATATAATAAAATAAATTAAAAGTTACAATAATTAGGACTATTTGAAATTATTGGAGAAAAAAATAAAGAGCCCAATTAAACAAAATAAAAAAAGCTAGAAAAAAAATCATATAGCATATATAAACATGACGGTATATAATAAAGACTACATTTACAAACTCTGAGGAAAGATAATTGTTTAATAAAAAGTATTAATATAATAAATAGACCTGCTACTCTACATTAAAATACATTTCAAATAGATTAAAGATGTAAATGTTTTTTTAAACTGTGAAAGTAATAGATAAAAATAGAGGTGAATAGCTATATAATTGGGGAATGCAAGAAGGCTTTCCTAAGCAGGCAGATACCATAAAAGAAAAATTTGATAGATGTAACGACAGTAAAAATGTCAAAAATCTGTTTAGAAAGAGAAACCCAAACCAGAAACAAAATTAGGATGCAAATGACAAACCAGAGAAATTATGTGCTGTGTAACTTGACAAAGGTCTCATACTTTTATATATAAAGAGCTCTCATAACTCAGTTTTTAAAAATCTCCAATGTCTTAATAAACAAAGCACACTATCAGATAATTCACAAAATACAAATATTTAACACTAATAATCAAATAAAATTTATAGAAGATACAACTTTTCAAATCAAAGTGGCAGTTTTTAAATTGCTAGTGATGAATACAGAGAGGCTGCTCCCATTCCTCAAACACAATTAATAAAAATAGATATTAATTAAACCTTTCTGGAAGGCAATGTATTAATATCTATTAAAATAATTTAAATATGCATAACTTTTGACTTCATAATTTATCCTAAGGAAATAAAGATATGGGCAATGATTAAGTTACCAAGAAGCTAACTGCTACACTATTCACTCAAAATTATTGGAAAAAGCTTAAATTTTCAACAGTTGAAAGGGTGGTTAAAAAAATGATGGTAAATCCATTTGCCAGAATATTAGCTACACATTTTAAATGATATTACATTGTAAAAGAATATTTTATTGACTCCAGTAAGCATTCATTCAATTAACTGAAAATAAGCTAGTGACAAAACAGCATGTACAAAAAAAAACAAAACTACATATAATATGGTTTCTTTTTGTTTAAAGAAAAAAGGTAAATACCTATTAAAAGGACCTATAAGAATATTCATTGACGTGTTAATAATGATTATCTCTGGGTGGAGGCATTATAAATGTTGTCATTTATGCTTCCTTGAATTTTCCTGCAATTATTATGTATTACATTAGTAATTAAGAAAATATAAATGTTGACAGCATTGCTGTGACTATAGTAACGATATATCCAAAATCGTGCCAACACTGATATTCCCGCTCTATTCAGGCTGCACCAAAATTAGGGACGCCTATCCTCTTCTAGATCAGAGCATACTTTCATACTTTAATCACAATGCATTTTCAGAATTCTAGGAGCCAATCAGACAAAAGTTTTCACTCCACCTTTATTTATAATCAAGTAGTGTGTCAAAAAATATTTGATATTAACCATTTTGATTTTAGCCCCTGCCAACGGTAAGAATCAGGAGTGAGGAACAAGCCCTGGACCTCAGAACCAGTAGGGCTCAGCTTTTACCTCCATCCAAATTCTGAGCCAGAAATTTTTTCTAAAAAGTAAATGGGCAGAATATAGATATTATCTTTCTCGGTATAGAAAGTGCGGGCCTTTGACAACTTCTAATCACAACTCTTCTCTGTCTCATTTGGGAGACAGAAGAATGATTTTTCTCCCTCAATGTATTTAAAAGATATATATCCAAAGGGCAAGCACACAAGATTTCTTCTGAGCAAAGATGCTGTAAACAGGAGATTTTTCAAATGGTAAATGTGCTCTTTCCTCAGTGCAAATATGCAGCCTAACTCCGAAAGGGCCAAAAAGACTCGGGCAGTACTCTGGCTCTCAACAATAAGGAAGAGTCAAACTGTTCATTCCATCTGCTCCTCTCCAAAAAAACAGACAAAGCATTACATGGTGGTGCCAGGGGTCTCAGGCTCCATTTAAGGGGATTTTGAAGCATATCCATTTTCACAATATTAAGATGCTCTCTAATTTTTTTTTTTAGTACTTTAGAGAACCAATCTTGATACTACATGACAACTTTGATGCTGATAACAAAGAAATATACTATCGTTAACATCATATTCTTTGTTAGAGATGTTGCTTCTAGAATTTCTTCCTTTCTTATTGGCCAAAGCTCTAAATTCCAACCACTTCTATTGTCTCAGGGATTTAGTTCCAATAAATATCTCATCTTTCTTGAATATCTTACTTCTTGCTTTTCTTATGCATGTAAATCATAACATTACTCCAACCTGTGTCCCTCGGCAATGGTTTTCAATATGCCTGCATAGCGGAATTACCCAGGGAACTTTAAAATGCAAGTAATCTACAGTAACAAAAAGTAGGTTAGTGTTTAGAGCGGAATGAAAGGGAGAGATTACAGAGAGATAGGAGAAAACTTTGGAGATGAATATGTTCATTATTTTGATTATGGTGATGGTTTTGTGAGTGTAAACATGTCGAACAAATTGTACACTTTAGGGCCGGCCGAGTGGCGCATTGGTTAAGAGCTGGTTTTGGGATGCCAGCGGCCCCGGTTCGGATCCCACATGAGGGCCAGTGACACTGCCTTCCACAGCTAACAACAGCTCCACCTGGAGCTGGGCTGTGTGAGCCCCGGCGATGGTGTAGGCTGCAGCCCCTGCTGCAGTGGGCTGCCATAGGCTACAGTGAGTGGCCAGCAGCCAGCGTGAGCAGCCAATAGCTGCGGTGAGCGACATCCAGAGGCCGGCGACCTATCTGCCTCATCCGGGAAGAGCGCAATGACGATACCAACATGGGCCAGTGAAGCAACATCCTCCACAACTAGACTGAAGAACAAAAAAGACAGCAACTTGTCTGTTCCCCTTCCCCGATTCCCCAATAAAATCTTTAAAAAAAAAAAAAAAAATTGTACACTTTAAATATGTGTAGTTTATTATATGCCAATTCAATAAAGCTACTGAAATACTGATGTCTGGGTCCCACACCACCCTGCAAATTGGTATGGGGGTTCCTTCTGGAAATTGGGATTCTTAAAAGCTCCCCAGATTATTATGTGCACCAAAGCTTGAGGGCAACTGCTCTATAGCTATCATTCTCCCCTCTCTCCCTTAAGTTGTCTTGAAATGCCTCACTCAAGCATGTCTACTTTATCGTCAATCTTTCTTAATCTTCTGAAGACTGGTTTCTGAACCACCACTCAGCTAAAACTGTACTTGTTAAAGTCACCTATAGATTCCTGACAAATTTACTGGTCCCTGGAGTCCTCTCCTTACTTGACACCTCTTTAAAATATTCAAATTTGTTGGCCCATTCCCCTTCTATTTGAAAATCTCTCCATTCTTAGACTCTCTTATGGTCCTCTATCTTTCTAACTACTGCAGTACACTTCTATCTCTTTCACACTAATCTTCAATCTATTTCTGCTTTTCATCAGAGTCTGTTCTCTGGCTGCTGCTTTTATCATACCTACGGCTTTCCCTGAGTCATTTCAACATAACCAAATCAATACAGCTTCAATTTAACCCCCAATCTTCCCTCTAATCCTGATTTCCTTTATAAATTCCACATCTGTAGATCCAAACATCTACATCTATCTTCACCCGAATGCTTCACAGCTTCACAAATAGAATTTATTGTCTTCCCTCCATTTATGTGTTCCTCATATCCAATCAAGGGAACCAAGACAAATCCTGATTCCTCCTTCTTTCTTCCCAAAGGTGACAGGACCTATCAGAGCCTACCTCACTCTGCCAGACTGAGGGTCTAAAACACAAATACATTAAATAGCTTCCTGTCCATCACTTTCAATCCAATCCCCTTAGCCAAGGATACAATGCCTTGGTCTGGCCCTCTACCACCCTCACTATTCTCAATCTTCCACCTTTTCCCTATCTAACCCCTGAGTTTAAGTCGTATCAATGTCAATGTTACTGACTTTGGACTTGTCACTGACAATGACTTCTCTAAACTGTCATGGTTTCTCACTTATTACATTCTCCTCTTGGAAAGTTACTCACTTACAGCCTATACTTGGCAAAATTATATCATATTTCAAAACTATGGGGTGCTCCTGACCCTACCTACATCCAAGCTGAGTTAGCCATCTCCTACTCGACCCCGTTACTACACTAGGCATATCTCTAATCACACTTACCA
Organism: Aselliscus stoliczkanus; assembly: GCA_033961575.1. Taxonomy (NCBI): domain Eukaryota; kingdom Metazoa; phylum Chordata; class Mammalia; order Chiroptera; family Hipposideridae; genus Aselliscus; species Aselliscus stoliczkanus. The sequence goes on along the minus strand of CM066740.1, from coordinate 17,757,801 downwards.
CATGGTATAATTGTTACTTTACTTATCTATCTTGTACATTAGACAGTCAATTCTTGATGACAAGAGCTATGGCATTCGTTTGTTTCCCTAGTACCTACTCAGCCTGGGACAGTACAAAATAAAATTTGTTTGACATAATGTCAATTACTTACAAAAAACAAAACAAAAACCTTGATACTCCAAAATGGTCTTGATACTAACATTATTTAAAGACTTCTTAATATTCATTATAAAATAAGTATCAGGCAACAGGATCCTGAATAAAGTAGTTGATAACAAGATATTTTTAAACTCTGTCAAGATGACACCACTTTAAAAAATGCAACCAAGAGCAGATTTCAAAAAAAAAAAAGAAGGAATTACACAAAGAAAAGAAGCAGGAAGGACAAGCTGACCTAGCCAATGCCTCACTTGGATGTCCATATCCAGGTACGGTCAGTGCTGATAACAGAGCTTTTATAATCCGTGTATGGGAATAATCAAGTAAAAGGATAAAACAAGCCGAATCCAGATTTTGTTTTCTAAATATGTGGTGGTTTTCTCCCTTGCCACTTTTGTTTAAATGAATTATTCGAATAACTTTGAAGGTACCATTGGCCAAGCAGATTCTAAAGACTTTTTTTTTTCTTCTTCTTGCCTTTCCCTGCACTTGAAAAAAAAATACGGTGCTTTGGACTAATATCAACCTTACAATGGATTCACCTACAGAAAAAAAAAAATGCTTAGACATTGGGATGGGGGTTAGAAGGTGCTTAAGGAAAACAAGCCTCCCCAGACTTACCACGTTGACTCAAGATTACACCAACCCTTCTGACTTGATGCAGATCAGCTTTTAAAAAGCTGAAAGTCTGGGCCGGCCGAGTGGCGCGGTGGCTAAGAGCCGGCTTGGGAAGCCAGCGGCCCCGGTTCGGGTCCCACATAGGAGGGCCAGGGACCCTGCCCTCAAAAAAAAAAAAAAAAAAAAAAGCTGAAAATCTCCAACTGTAACGTGTTCCGTGAGCCAGAGAGGTGCCATGCCGGCTTCAAACCCCACGTGTGACCCAAAGGACAGGGAATTTGCAGAAGGGCAGCGCGGTCTCGGAGAGCAGCCAGCAGACGCCGCCCGCGGGGCGAACCCCCCCCCCACCTGCCCGAGGAGCGCGGCGGCTGCCGGGCGCGTGGCGGACACCGCGGGCGCATCGGGAGCCGCTTCTGGGGCCGTCGGAGCCACCAGGGCAGCATTAAAATCCTTCAGGAGTGCCTCAACTCCGCGCGTGCACACGCGCACTCACACACGCACCGCACGGCACACTGCGGGGCGCGCGCCCCGGCCAACTTGGGCAGCCTGTCCATGCAGCACATTTCAGACCGCACCCCGACGACTCTCGAGTCTGTTCAGAAATCACTCTCGGGAGAGCAATTCGCGTCACAAGGAGGAGGCACGGGCTGACAGCGGGGGGATCTCCGGTGTCACCCCCGCGGCAGGGATCGCAGCGCGCTCTGAATCCCTCTGTCCTGGCGGCGGGCCCCACGAGCCACGCGAACGCGGCTCTCCAAGACGCGGGGAGGGGGACGGTGACCATTTGGGCCCCTCGAGCGGGCCGGAGTGGGAGGCGTCGGGAGGGCGGGGGAAGCAGCCGCGGCAGGGTGGGGGGCGGGGCGGGGTAGCGGGCTCCCCCCCCCCCAGGCCGGCCCCTCTCCCGCGGAGGCGGCGGCGGCGGCGGCGGCGGCGGCGGCCGGACCCCACCCGGAGCGCGGACCGCTCTTCGCCGGGAAGCAGGCGGCCCCGCGTCCGCGCGCACCGGGCGGCCGCCGTCCCGGCAGCGGCGGCAGCAGCAGGGCTGCGCCCAACTTCGGGGCGAGCAGCCGCAGGCTAGCAGCCCGCTCCCGCGGCCCCGCGGCTCGCCCCCCAGCGACGCCCCCCGCCGCGCGGCGCCGCCTCGTGCCCGCCCGCCACGCCTCGCGCGGGCGCCGTTACCCTCACCCAAGTCCCGGTCCCCTGCCAGCTGCCGCCTCGCCCCCGCTCCTCCCTGACAAAAAAGTTCTCAGACGCCGGCCGCCTCGGGGGGCCCGCCGTGGGTCGCTCGGCCGGACTCACCACGGCCGCTGCCGGAGCTCCACCTCCAGAATCTCCACTTGTCCGGCCCGCAGCGACAGCGACGGCGGCGGCTCTGCCTGCTCTGGAGTAGCGGCACCACTGCGCCCCCACACACACACTTCTTCTTAGCAAAACGGGTCCGAGCGAGCCATCTTCCCCGCTCCACTCACTGACTGACAACCCAGCTCCGAGAGCCGCCACTGCCGCCAGCCACTCTGACAGGCACTCCTCGGGACCCGTCCCCAGGCAGCCAACTGCCACCGCCCCACTTCAGCTCGGCCTATCGCCGCCCCCCGGGGCGGGACCAGAACAACTTCTGCACCAATGAGAATCTTCCTTCGCTAGACCGGGGGCGGATCCATGAAGGGAGAAGGAGGGTAATCGTAGGTGGGCGTGGTCTGAGCAATGGGCGTGGTCGGAGCGCCCTAGAGGAGATGATTTGACTGTAAGATTTACGGCAACGGCTAGACAAGAGTGATGTGTGCAAGTCTCTTAGATTCTGAGCCCTTAGGATTTATAGACCTCTTGGAAGAAAATCAGCCTGTCGAAGAAGGGTTGTTAACCGTAGTCACAGAAGAGAAACTAACTGATATTTTCATTTTCTTAGTCAGGAGGATTTACTTCCCAGTAATTGGAAACATAACAATTTATCAAAATCTTATCAAATTCCAGGAGGGGGAAAAAAAACACACGTAAGTTTTTGCAAAATGGTAATAAAAAGTCTCCCCACTTTATTATATCATATTCCTTAGTCTGGAAAAAAGTCAACTATAAGTCCCCAATTTTCTTTCCAGAGGCTGGTTTTTTTTTTTACTCCATCTTCCCTTCCTGCTCTTCTCCCAAATACATACCAATTATTTTGTGTAACAACTGGAACCTGAGCACACCTGAACCAGGTCCTACATATAGTGCTTCTGATTTTTTACTTCGACTCTTTCTACCATATCTCTCTTAAGTCTAATCAGAATTAGAAGAAAAATGGAACTTCAACCTAGAAGACGGGAAGTCATTCTTCATTTGTACTAGAAAGAGGAAAGACTTCTAAAGCAACAAGTGATGTTTTCAAACATGCCAAGCACAAAAATAAGAAAATATATTGGTTGATATCAAAAGGGCCTCAAGCAAACAATTCCAGGTAATCATTAGGGCAGATCTATAGAACAATTAGACAGGATCCCTATTCCAAGAGCATAGCCAGATTTATAAGCAAATGGCAAAATGGAATGATAAGGGCAAGAAAGCTGGGTTGAAAGAGCAATGGGAACACAGAGGAAGAAATTATTGTGTTTAAGAGGGTCAGGGAACTTCACAAGGAAGGTGATGTTTGAATTGGATCTTAAAAGGTAGGTAGGAGTTTGCCAGAGAAGAAAGTCAAAGAGCATTTCAGGAAGAGGTAACAGCATGTTCAAAGGCACGGAGTGGCGAAAGGGCACTGAGTGAAAGGGGACCATTGAAAAAGTGGGTAGGGCTGAAAGGTGAGTAGCAGCCAAAAATTAGGCTAGAGCAAAAGATTGAAATGAGATTGTAAAAGGCCTCATGAGCTACACTAAGGTATTTAGATGAGCACTGTCCCACAGAGCTTTCTACAATGATGGAAATGTTCTATATTTGCATTGTCCAATGTGATACCAACATATTACTAATAAGGACTTGAAATATGTCATAGATGAGGAACTCAATTTTTAATACCTCCCATATTGGACAGTTTAGACTTTATTCTCCAGGCAATGAGGAACCAACAGAAGCTTTTCATCATGTGGACAACATAATCAGGTTTCTTTTAAAGGGTGAGAATCTTAAAGACAGTGTAGAGAGTATCTATTCTCTTTGAGTGGAATCTTGACAGATTAGACCAGGATAATGGAGGATTGTCAGGATAATTTAGGTCAGCTGGGCCAGAGCCTGGCCAGGGGAAGTGTTTACCCAAAGAAATAGGGACAGAAAGATCTAGAGAGTATGTTATGTACGCTGACATCAACGAGAACACAAGCAGTCAAAACCAGAGAAACTGAATTCTGCTGGTAACTCCTAGCAGAGAGGCAACCAGGAGAGTGAGGGGCCAAAAGGGAAAGAAAGTCAAAGAGTCAGTTACATCATAATATAGGGAGAGAGCAAGAGAGAACAGAGGAATATACACACACACAATCAGTTGTACTGGCCATTGGCCATGTGAGCCATCAGGTGTTGGCCTGATTTAAAGAGCCAGAGAATAGTGTCAGGAAGGCCCATTAGGACCAGGGCAAGCCTCCAAGAGAGATAAAGGCCTGAACCACACCTGTGGAAGTAGGGATGGAAGGGAGGGGAAGATATTTAGTGACTTCCTGCACTGTGCAAGGCACTCTGCTTGTCAAGGACACAAAGGAATGCCAGAAGCTTACAGTGTACACAGCTGGATAGCAAACAGATGAAAAGTTAAGCAAAGATGAATCATTTAAGACAACAGGAGGAGAGACGACACAAAGCAGTATATGACTGATTCATTGTTCAGATAATTTTCTAGGCAATATATACTCTGTGAGTTCTGAAGAGGGAGCAAGCAAGCCCCCCAGTCAAGGACAGTCAGGGGAGGTTTCACAAAGGAGGTAAAACTGATCTAGGTCTTGAAAAATGGGCAAGAATTTGAATCAGAAAAAGTGAGCTAGATTGGGAATAGATAATAGAGAATCTTGAGGGCAAACTCCAATGTTGAGATTCTGTCCTTTTGCTTAGTGGCTTCCTGTCTGATTTTTAGAATTACTTAGGATGCCTTTCAAAATTATAAATGCCCAGGGCCGGCCAAGTGGCACGGTGGTTAAGAACTGGCTTGGGACGCCAGTGGCCCCGGTTCGGATCCCACATATGAGGGCCAGTGACACTGCCCTCTAAAAAGAAAATATATATATAAATAAATGCCGAAGCCACACCCACACCAAATAAATCAGAAAATTGGGAGGTGGGGGGTGGTGAGGCCTGGGTGTAGGGTTTAATTTAAAAGCTTCCCAAGTGATTCTAACATAAAACCAGGGTTGAGAACACACGAGTGACATCATAATATTTTACTAATGCCAAATCAGAACTGTGCATCAGATGGATTGAGTGGAGAGAGACGGAAGGCTTCCCATGTGTATTTACATATCTGCTTCCTTTCTGCAAGAAGACAGGAAGCAGTTTACTGCCCGACTTCACTTCCTGTTTTGCAGTGGTAAGATGATATAGAAAGCATGTTACGTTGTCTTTCCTGTAAGTCAGAGTAAAACCCAAACATAAATTTATGTTTGTAATCCACCCTCCTTTTCATCACAATTTGTGCATATATAAAAATAACTTTCAACGATAACAGTCTGCAGTTACCAATTCCTAGTAATTATTAATATTTTAGCAGCAAAGCACCAGAAAAATGCCTGGAAACACTATTTTAAAAGGGAAATGCTTTTAACCTACTTTATTAAAGTCAGCATATTCTAGACCTTCCGTACCCATCTTTGCTAGTCTCTAATATCCGTAAGCACAATTCCACATTAACTATTAAAATGCATTTACCTTCTTGCAAATAAGTTTATTAAAATGTCAGTTGAACTTTATAAAGCATGAACATTTCCCTATAATATTAAATTTCAGAAACTTAAAGAAAAATTTAGCTGAAATATGTTTCTATTAAAATCAGCCAAAAAGTAACTAGGCAACAGTGAGTGTTTTTTCCAGCTTTACTGAGATATAATTGACATACAACATTGTGCATGATTAAGGTGTACAATCTGATAATTTGATACACATATACATTATGAAATGATTACCACCATAAGGTTAGTAAACACATCCATCACCTCACCTTTCTTTTTCTTTTTTTTGTGTGTGGTGAGACCATCTAAGATCTACTCTCTTAGCAACTTTCAAGTAGACAGTACAGTATTGTTAACCATAGTTGCCATGCTGTACATTCTATCCCCAGAACCTACTGATCTTGTAACTAGGAGTTTGTGCCCTTTGACCAACATCTCCTCATTTCCCCCAACAACCAGTCGTTGCAACCACCAATCTACTCTTTATTTCTATGCAACTTGACTATTTTAAATGAAAAAGTGAGGAGAATTTTGCCTTGAGAGAAACATTTTTTTAAAAATATGTTAATGGTATGTTAAAATATATTTTTTTTAAATCAAAAATTAATGTACCTCCATCCATGAAGTGGTCTCCCTAACAAAAAATGTGACCATCTGACACCCCACAAAATATCACTGCACTCTACACCTGAAATTGATGTTGTATAATATTGTATGCCAACTGTAATTGAATATATAGACAGTCACGGGATGTGGATTATATGGTGGAAGGGAGTCAAAGGAATTGTAATAGATAGTATGATATGGGGGGGGAGGAGTGGGAGGGGAGAATTGGGGGAGGCGGGTTGTCAATTTGAGGGGTAAAAAGTATAACTATTGCACTTTGTTGTACACCTGAAGCTAATTAAAAATATATATAAATAAAAATAAAAAAAAATAAAATAAAAAAATTAATGTACCTAAGAGGTCATTCTGTTTTGCTGTGCCAGACTCCCCATCTGGAAGAGCCACTCCAGCTAATGCCCCAGCTGCGGCAGCAGCCTAAGCCATGATCTGGCCATACAATCCCTTTCTTAGAACCATATAAACTGAAGGCAGTAAGAAGGCGACCTGATGTGAACACTCTACCCAAACAGGGACGTTGGTGACTACCTACACCCATCCTCTTTTAAGAATTTGAACTGGGGCCGACCGAGTGGCACACTGGTTAAGAGCTGGTTTGGGGATGCCAGCGGCCCCGGTTCGGATCCCACATGAGGGCTAGTGACACTGCCCTCTACAGCTAACAACAGCTCCACCTGGAACTGGGCTGTGCGAGCCCAGGCGATGGTGTAGGCTGCAGCCCCTGCTGCAGTGGGCTGCCATAGGCTACAGTGAGTGGCCGGCAGCCAGCGTAAGCAACTGGCAGCTGGTGTGACTGCCAATAGCTGCTGTGAGCGGCCGTCCAGAGGCCAGCGACCGATTGGCCTCATCCAGGAAGAGTGCAATGACGATACCAACATGGGCCAGTGAAGCAACGTCCTCCGCAACTAGACAGAAGAACAAAAAGACAGCAATTTGTCTGTTCCCCTCCCCCAATTTCCCAATAAAATCTTTAAAAAAAAAATTTGTCAGCTAATTATATCCTTGAAAAAAAGAATTTCAACAGCAAAGAGAAAGTTGATCCCATGGTGGGAGCAGAAGCTAAAAAATAAGGCAACAGAAAGAAGCCCTGAGAAGCCCTAAGAGGGGCAAGGTATGAGTAAACTCAAGACATTAGGCAGAGAAGAGACATACATATAAAGCAGAGGGTGAAGTAATTTATAACAAAAGAGCAGTAGAAGTAGAAAAAGAGTAAAATGAGTCACTGTAACAAAGATGGGGATCAATGAAGCCCTACTGTCCAGGAGACAATGAGCCCAATCTCTACAGCTGCACTGGATCACTCCGGGTGTCTGTGAGGTCCAACTTGCAGCTTTTCCCAGAATTCTATAAGATTTCCATCTGCATCACCTAAGACACTCTAAGTGAATTGTTGTACACCCTGTAAAAACCGATAAACAGAATTCCAGAATCGGGGGCCAGGGGAAAGCAGCTGGACCAATTGCATTTTGCAAAGAGAACTTTCTCCTTCAAGGTTGGTTACAGGTTTTTCTAGGAATAACCCAAAAAGGAGAAAACATCCTCCATCTCTTTTTAAAAGGATTCATAAACTAAAATTTTAATATCTTTATAATAGATACTTTAAAGGAAAAAAAAATCTTCTTTCTCTTGTCTTTTAATCGCGGAGTTGATCTTGTTCATATTTACAAGAAAGCCATACAGATAGAGGTGGAAAAACTAATGACAGCTGCTACACTCAAGTGATTATAAATGAAAAATATCCACATACATCTTCTAAGGCATATATTAACTAATGTCTTCTAGAAAAATTATTAGTGAGTGAGTCCTGTTATGGAGCTTTTATAAATCACGTTTTTGAAAACTATTTTGTGACATGGGAAAAAGATGGATACAAAACAGCCTACATGACACGGTCAGAATTTTGTAAATGTATGTGTCAGGAAAATATATCAGCAACATGTAAGCATGGAGAAATCATGGATGAATTTTATTTTCTTCTTCATATATGTTTCTAATTTACCAAATGTTCTACAATAAGCAGATATTAGTTTTATAACCAAAAAAAGAGATGTGTACATTATTTTTTTAAATGAAGAGATGACAAACTGCACATTACTTATTAATTCTGCCCAAGTGGACCTCAGTTAAACATTGTTCTTTTACTGTTAGCCAATTTATTATTCAAAATTCTTTAAAGTGCTCTCATAAATCCCACAGAGAAGCTTTTATGATTACTGACTAGCAAAAGAACTCACCAGTATTTAGTATAGAAGCAACAACTTGTAGGTAGATTTTCTCTTCCAAATGGGCAGGTATCAGAAACAGAACACACAGTAAAAACATATAGATAACTGTGATAAACAGTGGCGCCCTGTTTACCACCACCTCCCTCCACACCTGAGAAAGTGGAATTGTGTTTTGACATCTTTGGGTCGCTGCAATAGTAATAGTAATAGCTTGGCCCATGGAAGAACTTCAGAAACACAGGTTAAAGGAGAACATGAAAAGATGGCAGTTTTCCTCCACTATCTCAACTTGGTTTATGAATCTTTTTCAGGTCTGCACACCTACCCCCAAGTCCATAGGCCAAGTGGAAACATGGCTTCTCCCCTTTCTGACCACTCACTGCAAGCATCAGGTGCAGAGGACTTCAGCTGTAGTCAGTGTAGCATCACCTTGGATATTTCCAAAATTGTTTCCCATGTGTTAAACTCTCACCAGGGAGCAGAGGCAGCAATCAGGCCACTCACTTCTTTGCTTTTTTTGCCCAAGTGGGTACCCCCAAGCAATTCAATAAGCACAAGTCACGGTTGAAAGGTAGATGAGTCTAGAAACTCGAGGCCCAGCTGCTAGAAGAAGGATGAAAAGGAATGGCAGTATGAGGCACACCCCCAAAGAGCTTTGCCAGCCCATTTACTCTGGTATGTAATACTTGGATTAAGAAAATCCAGTGTATGAATAATACTTCCATTTTTCCATTTCTGCTCTCATATCCTTAGTCATCACCACACCCTGATATTTATGAGTAAAAAGTTTCAGTGAGGAAATGCAGTATCATCAGCAATGTTCAGTAAGGATACCACCAAGCTAGCCTTTCTTGATGCCCGTTATGCTAGCACAGCCAAGGAAAAGCAAGGAACACCTTCTCTAGACCTCTCGGCTTAGCTGAGGCAAGTCTTCAGTACAGGCATGAGATACATCTCCAGGCTCAGCTGCCTTGTGTCATTTCAAGGGTGTCATCACAGCAAAACCTCTACCTCCATGGTCTGAACCATGGCACTAATCCCTAAAGTCACACTGTTGAGGACTTTTTTTTTCAAATTTGAATTACACTAGGAAAAGAGAAGTCACATTAGTCACCAAAAAATTGCAAAGATTGGTCATGTCCCTAAGAAAGAGCAGGGCAGAGCTTTAGGGAAGAAAATAGGGAGGGCAGGGCCGGCCGAGTGGCGTGGTGGTTAAGCGCTGGCTTGGGAAGCCAGCGGCCCCAGTTTGGTCCCACATGTGAGGGCCAGTGACACTGCCCTCAAAAAAAAAGAAAAAGAAAAAGAAAATAGGGAGGGCAGAGGGGAGGAATGTAGACATCTGAGCCTGACAATCTCTAGGGAGATCTCTCACTCTGGAGACCATGGGCCGTAAGACACTATCAGGAACTGAGAAAAATCAGGGGACTGTTGAAGGAAACATACGCTAAAAGGGTCAAGGAGGGGCAGGCTATGTCATCGCCAGCTCTGCAATTACAATTTTTTTTTAAATTGAAGAATATCTACAAAAAAGTAGAGAAAACAGGGGCCGGCTGAGTGGTTCAGTTGGTTAAGAGCGCGCTCAAGAGTGCGAGCTGAGCTCTGAGCAACAGCAGTTTGATGCCCAGCCCAAGCTGAGCAGCCGCTGAGCTGCCAACGGGTGGCAGGATCGCTCAGCTAAAAAAAAAAAAAAAAAAGAGTAGAGAAAAGAAAAATACGATGAGTTCAGTGGATTGTAATAGGTGAACACTGCAGCCACTGACCCAGGTCTAGAGAAAGAACATTGATAACAAATCAGAAGCCCCATTGGGCCTGCTCCTATTCATTACCCACTCCCTCCTTCCCAAAGAGAGCCTCAGTTTGCCTTCTACTGCTTCAATGTATCTATGCATATTAAATTTTATGTAAGTGGAATCATACAGAATACATACTTCTGAGTCTGTTTTCTGTCCATATTATGTTTGTGGAGTCTATCTATCTTTCTTATTTTAATTATATTGGGTTGTCGGAAAAGTCCTGATGCATTTTTGCAAGAAAAACCAGAAAAAATACATCATGACTTTTCCAACAACCCAACAGTTTGTTCTTTTTCATTGCCCTATGGATTCTACTATATGCCACAATGTATCTGACAGCTCTACAGCTGATGGATGCTTGGTTGTTTCAGTGGAGGGCGTTACCAATAATGCTGCTGGGAGCAGTCTTGTATGTGACTCTCAGTGCACATGTATGCACGCACACTTTTGTGGTGTATATCCACAAGTGGAATTGCTGGGTTTAGGGTCAGCATATGCTTACTCTCCTTTACATGATACTGACAAATCATTTTCCAAAGTAATTATATCATTTACACACCCATCAGTGGAATATGAGAGTTCCAGTTGCTCCACATCCTCGTCAATATGTATATAACAAGTCTTTTACATTCTAGCTATTTCAGGAGGGTATGTAATGGTATCTCATTATGGTTTTAATTTGCCTTTTTCTGACGACCAAAACAGACTTTTCCACGCTCTGCAACTTTAAAGCATCTCTGCTGGTCTGTTTTGATTGCAAATCACTGCTCAGCCACATTCTGAATCAGAATCAGCAACCATTCTTTAAATTGAAATATATTTGACATACAACATTGTATACATTTAAGGTGTACAACGTGTTGACTTGGTACATTGGTATGTTGTAATATAATTACCAGTAGCTATAGTTAGCACCTCTAGCATGTCAAATAATGATTTCTTTTTTTGTGGTTGAAATTACTAAGATCTAGACTCTCAGCAAGTTTGGTGTTTATAAGACAATATTACTGTCTAAATTCACATTATTGTACATCAGATCTCCAGTCTTCGAATTGCAAGATCAACACTCACGTATTAAGTCCGTATTGTGAGTCTGGGCCTGCACGTGTTGGTTGTCTTCGTGTACATGGCCTGAAGGTGGTAGTGAGAGATTTTCCTAGACTCTGTGATTTCCGCTCAATCCTGCCGGTTTAGCTCCAATATATTGTTACTGACATTGTAGAGAGAACACTTCTGGGAAAAGACTGTGCAAACAGGGGTGGGGGCAGAGAGAGGGGTGGGTAAGGGGTTCAATATGAAGACTGAAAACCAGCTAGGGTTTCAAACTTTACAGCTTGAAAATAGTTAATAACAATTTCTACAACTAAATAACAACCTATCAGCCATAAAACAGAATTATGATTAATACTGCTATAGATAATACTAGTCCTTATAAACAGGGGCACAGTGAACTTTGACAGGTGTTTGATGGTATTGTGAAATGAAAATCTCCTGGAAAGATCTTTCTTTCAATGACTCATAGAACAGGTTTTCTGAAAATGTGGGTGATGCTCTTTGAGGGCCAAAGAAAATTTTACTTGGCCTCAAATCCCACCAGACAGAGGCTTTTTCCAGAGCTGGCTGTGTAATATGTTCCTGTGCATTTCAACCAACGTGTTGTGCTAGATGACCTTCCCCCTGCTCTCTCTGTCACAGAGTTGATTGGGATATATGAATATTCTATCAGAGTATGAATATTTATCAGGGTGAGATACTATGAATGTGGAGACAGTGGCCAGAAATGAGAAATAGGGAGAATTCTTAGGAAGAATAACACATTCACCTGCTATTGAACAACCTTGAACAGTTAAACACACCTTTGTTTAGCAGATCTCCTACTGAAATCTCACTGAAAGGGAAACCGTAAAGGACAGATAAGCCTCTTGACTGAGCAGAGGGCCAAGGGCAGTCTGAAATGCCAGGCCACATTCAAGGGGGAAGGAGGGCCAGCTCCTGCCTAAGCCAGGAACTAACCCTTGGTGACAAAGAATGAAGAGGAGGTAGGAACCTTGGAAGGAGAAGTGGGCAGGAGGTGACTTAAGGCAAAAGTCAACCATTTCCCGTGGCCCTAAAGTATTAAAACCTAAAGTGTCCTGCATTCCCTGGGAGGCCAAAGCCACCACTGAACCTAATAACAGACCCAGCATTTTGACCACCTTAGTTACCCATTACCTGTGGGTTATTTGGAAGGATCAAGTGGACTTGTCCTGGTGAGCCAGTTTTTTCTTATCCATCCAGCTTGCCCAAAGACATGTAAGTGGACTTTACTATGGTCACATTTTCATTTCTGTGCAATTTGCACCTTATTCAGATACATAACCTAGTGTTAGTGGCATATATCGGACTGGAAAGAAAACCTTCATCTCTCTTTTTCCTCTCTAGTAGACACCGAAGATCTGAGAAATTGAATTTTGAGGCAGAAGTGAGATAATGAGTAAACCCAGAGGGTCTAAAAGGTGCAGAGTGGGCGAGTGGAAAAGACGCACTGCGGAGCTGGAATTCAGGATAGGGCTGAAACCTCACATTCTTCCTGTAAAATGGGTGACTTTGAACAGGCTCTGTGGGCCTCAGTTTTGCCATCTGTACAATGAGAAGATTGGAGTCTGATCTGAAAGTAAAATGTTCCCTGACTTGATATATTGGGATTTTGCTCAAAGCTTTTACCCAGAAGTTTGAAGTGTGGCAAAGGAAGCCTGGTTATATAGTCCATCTCCTCCCCAGGGCCTTGCTTGCTCTAGTCCCTGAGAGGTTCTCACTACTCACTTTGCATCTCCTGGGCTCCTTAGATCTCTGTTATTTGACTAAGATAAGTGCCAAATTACAGGATCCAAATTCCAAAGACCATTCCCTCCCTCTCCACAGCTCCTTCGACAAGAATGATTGCACTTGACTTTGAAACATGACCAGATTAAGCAAGCAATTTCCAAGATTTCCCTTTCATTTTGCATCCAGGATATCATGATCCATGATTTAATTTTTGTACATTTTAGTCATAGTCGGGAGTTGGCTGTTTTTCAGCAGAACTGTGCCAAGTTTTATTTATTTACTGAAATTTATATTTTCCCCTTTCTGATTATAACCTTCCTCCTTATGTCCTCTCCTTCCCTCCTCCCCCAGTCATTGTGGATCGAGGCCACCGGATCGTCTAGGAACAAAGGGATTGGAGAAGCTTAATATCTATTATATTGGGCTGTCGGAAAAGTCATGACATATTTTTTCTGTTTTTCGTTGCAAAAATGCATTATGACTTTTCTGACAACCCAACACAGCAAATGTGACTAGAAGTATCTGTGAGGTCTGAAAACTAGATATGTTGAGGACACGGAAGATTGGCAAGGAGGTGGGGAGTTTGCAATTGTGGAGAATAAAACCTGGAGCTTTCAGAGCACTAGAGAGCTTCAAAGTTGAGGGAGGAGTGAAAAAGCTTTTACAAGCAGACAGCTTGGATCAGCCTTCCTTCCCTGAAGTGTGTGCCATGGAACACTAACACGCTATCTCCTGTGGGGGTAAAAGTGGGGAGGGTTATGGTCAGGTAAGTTTGGGAAATACAGACTGTGGCCCCTTCTTACAGAGACCAAAAGCACATTAAAGGCACTGAAAACTCCTGTAGTAAAGCATTCTGTTCCTTGGTTTGAATCCCTGTGTCTCCTATCAAAATTTTTAGTCAAGAAAACTTTTAAAATAACATTTATTATCATTCTCCTGCAGAAACATCAAGGAACAAGCTATGAGACACACAGTACATCGTACCAGGAGCAGAAACTCAGGGAGTAAAAAGCAGAGAACATGATTTCTATTTTCCCCATCTCCTACCTTCTGGGCAATATGGCTCTTGCCCTGGGATCCAAAAGCAGATAGCTGCTCTTCTCCACCCTCCTGAACATTTTAGCTGAAATCAGTCTACATACCAGGCTGGCAAATGCTAGGTGGTCCATAAATGTTTGTCGAATGAATTAATGATTGAATGAAAGGAGATAATCCCTGTAATGCACTTAGCACAATGCCTGATAAGAAATGCTGTTATTAAAAAAAAAAAAAAAAAAACAAGACAAAGAAGAAATGCTGTTATTTAAAAAAAAAAAGAAGAAATGCTGTTATTATTATTCATCACATTAGTTTAGAGGAAACAGAAAATCTCGAAACTTGTTATTGGCTACTTTCAAAATACCTTCAAGACTTCGATAGGCTCTGTCCACAGAGAACGTACATTTTCTGAACAAGAACCAAATGATTATGCCACCTTAAAATGACCTTTCACAGAGAGAAGCCTTCAAATGGAAATGTATCAGAATCACAGACAAAAATGTTGTTTGCTTACAGTCAGGAAGAATGAATGGCATGTTTCTACAAGGAAGAAATGAACTGGGTAAACATATGTATTCCAGCTCTGTGATGCAAGAAGGAAGAGCTAATATGTCGCTCAACAGCTTGGCTTTTTTAAAATTTTTAATTTCCTTCTCATAGCTGTAGTTATTTACAGTAACAGTATGGAACATGAAGGAGGTAAGGTAATTTATTTTACTTCTATCTCGACTTCGGCTTACCCATCAGAATGGAAGCTCTCACAAACTGCAAGTGTTAAGATTGTGTGGATCAACTTCTTTAGAAGAAATTTATCTTGTCTACGAATTTCAAGTGTTTCTTAATTTAGTCAGGTACTGGAGTATGTTTCTCACTGACAACTACTAACTAATCACAGCAGATCTTTTGAAAGAAAATTGTTTTTCCTGCCCACAGTGTATCATGAAAGCATCAAGAATAGGGCCATGCTATTATCGAGCACTTTCTGTGATTCAAAGCACAAAAATAGATTATTTATATATGTATTATCGTATTAACGAAAGATAAAGTTGTCAATTATTTGGGAAAGGAAAAGCTGGCCTTAAGTAAAAATGTTACTTATGTCAAATCCATGTATTTTCATGTTATTAAGTTTCAGGAATTTATTTGACATTAAGTAGTTAGGCATGGCCAGAGTAATAGAAGCTCTGGTTTAAAGCAGCTTAAACAAGGGAATTTGCACCACCTTGCATATCAGGAGGTGCAGAAGAAGATCAAACCTCTGGCTTGGCTGACTCAGTGGCTCATTAATGTCATCAAAAGCTTGGGCTCTGTCCCTCTTTCTACTCTGCCATCTACAGTGCTGGCTTATTACTGAGGTTGGCTCTCTTTTCATGACAGTAAGATGGTTGTCCATAGCAATTATTGTTCATTATTGATCTATAAAGAGAGAGTAAGTCCTCCAACCAAGGAATGTGAATCCTTGCCTTTAGTCCAATTGGATCAATTTGTTACACTTGCCCATCCCCCCAAAACAGAGAAGTGATATTATTCTAAACCACTGATTCTCAAAGTGTAGTCCCCAGATCAGCAGCGTAAGCATCGAAGAACCAGGAAATCTGTTAGAAATACAAATTCTAGGCTCTCACTCAGCTCTAATGAATCAGAAATGCTGGGGGTAGAGTCCAGCAATTGAATGTTAACAAGGTTTCCATGTATTCTAAAGTTTGAGGGCCATTGCTTTAGACTAAACAGAACCCACCCCTGGAGATGGAGAAGGGGCCTTCACCTGGACCAAATCCGGGTGATGTTAGGTAGGAGGAAGAGAAAATTATGCCTCTTGAGATAGTAAGTGTCCACATCCGGGATTTTTCAAGAACATTACTGGCTTCAAATATTCCTTTCCAGGAGGTTTGCAAAATATGGTCATTATTAAGAAGACTATCTCAGAAGCTCTCTCGACATCCTCTTGTGAAAGTACGGTCTTAGAAAGACAGTGAGACTGGATCAGGACTCAAAAGAGTTAAATTCCAACTCAGTTCTGTCACTGATTAATGCTCTGTCCTTGAGAAATTCACTTAGACTCTCTGAATCCCAGCTTTTCCTTCTGTAAGGGTGCTGGGAACAGAGTCTTTAAATCCCTGACAATGAAAACAATTGTAGCCAGCATTTATTGAGCACTCAGTATAGGTCATGTACTGCTAAGGTTTTTATTCAGTACACTTTCATTTAATACTTAGAATAGCCCCTATGGAATATGTAACTTGCCCAAAGTTAGTCAGCTGCTGAGTGAAGAATCGGGGATTCAGATCTATGTGGCCCCAAAGTCCATTTGCTAAGCCACTACTCTTTACTGGCCCACACTCTCTCCCAAGCCAATCAAACCAAGTCTTCGTGATTCTATAATTTATTTGGTTTCCTATGATTTAGCTCATTATGCTTTTTTAGGAAAGACATAGTTTAGTATAATAAAAAGAAAGATTCTGCTTGCAATTTTTTGGCTAAAATTTTTCTAGATATAAGAACTGAGACAAAGAAACTTGTCTAGAACAAGAACAACCCTAGACGTTCCATCCAGCCCCCCCTCCCCCCACTCCTCCATCCATGCCAATCCTAACAATCTCTTCCCAGAGTTTTTTTAAAGTGAGCTATGCAGGCCTACATTTGGATTTGGAGACCATTTCCAAATTTGAGAAGTAGTCCTCTTAGCCTGTGTTAATCTCATGATAGAACAGTCTCCATGGAGTAACAATTCCACTCTTTCCTTAGGCTTTCCTGCAGTAGAGGGAAATAGCACCCACAGACAGAGTTTTGAGAAAGTTATTTAGCTCATGAGAACAAAGGCCATGGCTCCCAAGGTAAGAATGCTCCTTTTGAAAGAGCAAGATCGAGAGGGGAAGAATTTTACCCTCTGAGCTCAGAAGGGTGTGTGTTACAAATATTTCATGATTCACTCTCACGGGATTTAAAGGATTGTTTCAGACAAATTGTTTTATGACTCCATCGTCACATCATTTTTAATGGTGAAAAGTAATAGAATTAGGAAACACAGCCCTTCCAAATACTTGAAAAGTAACAAGCTCCTATGTTTGCTTTAAATTTTAATATTACAGTTGGTTTGGGGCTGTTTATTTTTGTCATCTTGAAGAGTAACAGAAACTTTTGAAGTAAATTTACAATGGCTTCTGAAGCTATTTAATGCTTATATTTTCTTGCCATTCTTCAAGCAGAGTGAACATTTATGGCCTTATATTTTCCAAGGCCATGACCAATACCCCTTATAGTCATATTTTGAAACAAGTACTTGACATCAGATAATTCATTCAGAGAATAACTCTCTAAAATGTCCTTTATTATAGCCAGGAAGCAATAATAGATCATGAAAATGAATGTATGTTATTGTCCCTCTGGTTGATAAAATGATAAAAGCTTGCTTTATGGTCTCTCTTTACCTATAAAAGCCTATGGCCATCTGTCTTGTGTTTTCATGAGCAGAGGAGAATATATAATTGGGAAAATATTCAAAAGTGTCATTATTGGTAGATCTTCTTAATAATTCAACTCTATAATTGTGCCAGTTTCCCTATAAAATTTTTATATATAATATACATTGGTTTTATATATACATACATTTATATAATATAGAATTGTTTTAATGTTACAATATGGATTAATGTTTTTAATTACTAGCCACTGGAGTTGGGTTAATAACCAAGGATCTTGAGACTCTGTGGGGTGAAGCCCAGGCACCAGTATTTTGTTAAATCTCCCCAGGTGATTATAATGTGCAAGCAGACTTGAGAACCATTCATCCAAAAGGCTCTACCAACCACGTGTGAACATGAACAGATATATTTTCTTAACCTCACTGGAAACACTGACTACTATTAATAAAGTCTCACAGTACAGACAAGTTCAAGAGCTTCGCTACTCGCTCTCTGTCTGCTCCCTCTCCCCTTTACCCTCTTTAATTTCCCCTGGAGCAGAGCATCCAAGTCAATCGTTTGCCAGAGAGAGAGAGAGAGAGAGAGAGAGAGAGAGAGAGAGAGAGAGAGAGAGAGAGAGAGACTATATTTAGTAAAGTCTGTTTTTTCCCCAAATGACATTTCCTTCAGACTCAAAAAATGAAACTGAACAAAACAGAACTTACGGAACAAAAGTGGAGTGTCTCAAGCTCCTTCTGCTCTCCTACCCTCTTCTTCATCATCATCAAACCCCCAGGGCTTCCCAGAGCACCATTTTGGAACCTTCCTTCAGACACTAGAGAACTTGGTTTTCTCACCTAAGGACTGCCAGAAGAAGACTTGTTTCAAATGTGAGAGGAAGGGCCCAGAACAATCTGTTGCACCGTACAATAAGCAGCTCCACCCAGGCACTCCTGGATCGGCCTCTGCTTGCTCATAGCCATGCTATGAAACCCCCGTAACTGTGGATATTTAAAAGATTGTTCCCCTCCAATTCCTGGTATGAGTAGTTCTAAGCAGGACCTTTGCTAATGAATGGGATGAAGCAAACCATACTGTGTGCTCCCCTCTATGTTGTCCCCCTGCCTCCAAATCCAGTCTCAGGGACCAGAAAAGGGACCGCCAGTCATGAAAGAGCAATATATGGCCTGAAAGGAGTATGTGGAGGAAGGGAGGGCAGTTTTGCCTACTTTGCTTTGGTGACTTGAGGAAGTGTTTGTGGGCAGGTGGCATATGAGCCCTTGGTCTTTGATTAAAAAAAAAAAAAAAAGAAAGACTGGTTGACATCATGTCCTCTCTCTAGCCACCTTTGAGCCTCTACCACTAGTCTTGTACCCACTGAGCCCCGCTTCAGGGCTTGAGACCTGGACTAATCATTTTGATACAAAAGAGAGCTCAGTTGAAAGTATGACTTGAAAGTTACAGGGTGCATAAATGTGTTGTGCCTGCCAACCATTCAATGGTTAATCTCAAAACCAATGTGTAGAAAACTTACCCAACTTGGCCAAGGTCACAAAGTGGTAGAAATGGAATTCCACTCAATACCTGTCTGACTCCAAAGTCTAGAGGCTTTCCACTGCATTTTCTTGTCCTTAGGCAAGAACCTGATTAGAGGATAAGATAAAGGATGGTGAATTTAGAGTCAGGCCAGGCCTAAGTAAGTTCTTTAGAAGGGGTCTCCCGGAAGACATTGGGAAACATGGATGCCAGCCACAGGAAGCAGGGGGAAAAAGACAAGGAGAGGGAGGGCACTAGAGACAAACATCGCTTTCTCTAAAAACTTGAACACCGTGAAACAGGTCCTGATCCCCTGGCATTACTAGATGTTGTATAGAAACTAAATATATACAGCTCTTACATTTTTTTATTTTGTGACATTTTAATCCAATGAAAGATCTACATTCAAATTCTGCACTCATTTAATTCTTCATCTTACGTGTGAAGCAGTTAGCAAAGGAAGATAATCTGACTTGTCATAGGTGGTCAAACATTGTGAAAGCTTGAGCATTGGGTAAGGTGCCAGAATGATGATTTATTTCACACATATCACCAACGAGATTGACTTCTGACCATGTCTTTCCTGGTCTATATCAAAAACAGGTAAAGGGAGTTAAAAGGTACAAACTTCCAGTTATGAAATAAATAAGCCCTGGGGGTATAAGGTACAGCACAGGGGCTATAGTTAACAATACTATAGTGTATATTTGGAAGTTGCTAAGAGAATAGATCTTAAAAGTTTTCATCACAAGAAAAAGATGTAACTATGTATGATGATGGATGTAACTAGACTACTGTGGTGATCATTTTGCAACATATACAAATATCGAATCATTATATTGTACACCTGAAACTAATATGATATTATATGTCAATTGTATCTCAATAAAAAAAAAGAAATAGAGACCCACAGGTCACTCACTGATTTAGTAGTTCATTTACAATTTGTCACCGAGTTCCTCCTAGCTCCTATGCATGTAGATGTGAGAGACCAAAGTGAGATGGTGTGCTAACTAATTTAAACAATATACCTCAAGTAAAAAATTAGCTCCAATGATCCTAATTCAAACAACCTTTAAAAATGAAAGTACAAGGGTCAGCTGAGTGCCTCAGTTGGTTAAGAGCTGGCTCAAGAGTGCGAGCTGAGCTCTGAGCAACAGCTGTTCAACGCCCAGCTCAAGCTGAGTTGCCGCTGAGCTGCCAACAGGTGGCAGGATGGCTCAGCTAAAACAAAAAAAAAACAAAAAAAAAAACAATGTACAAAGCAATCAAGAAATATGAACACTGGCTATATATTTGATGATGTTAATGAATTTATTGCCAACTTTTGGTGTAATAGCAATATTGTCGTTAGTTTCCTTTTTTAAAAGAATATTTATCTTTTAAAGCAACATACAAAAATATTTACAGATGAGATGATATGATGTGTGGAATTTGCTACAAAATAATTCAGTGGTAGAGGGAGGGAGTGGAGAAAAAGTAGATGGGTAAAGATGAAACAAGATGGCTATGGGTTAACAATTGGAGAAGTTAGGTGAAGGGTACATGGAGGTCATTCTATTAGTCCCTCTTCTTTTGTCTATGCTTAAGATTTTTTATAAAAAAGCTTTGTTTTTCTTTATATGGATTTAACCAGTATGACATCATGGAAATTTCAAGGGCTTTGGAATCAGGTAGGCCTGAGTACAGGCACTGGTTCTTTTCACTAACCAGTTAGGGAGACTGGGGCAAGATTCTTAAACTCATGGAGCTACTTCTTCATCTTTAAAATGATGAGGCTAACTTGTACCTTATAGGTATATTGAGAATTAAAGGAATAGTATCTCTAAAGCACCAAGCACAGAGCCTGATACATAGTAGACTCTCTGTAAGTGTGGTTCTAATTGTACAAGATATTGAAGAAGTGGGCATTTCAAAAAAACTTAGAACGACATGTTTTAAGATTTCAATGGAAATAAATCTCAAAGCAGAATAAAGTGAACTAACAAAGAGGAAGAGGTGGTACCCTTTCACAGAGAGCCTGAGGTTAGAACTTACCTTCCTAGGCAACAAGACAATTATTTAGAACACAAAAGGGAACAACCTTCTATTTATCTCATTTCTAAGGTAACCATTGTATCACTCTTAAAACAGCTCAGGCATAAATTGGACATGGTTTGAAAGGACTCAGATTCCATTCCACTTCAGTATTTGAAGGAGATAGAGCAAATAAATATGTCCTTAGCTGGAGAAGAGGAAAATAGGATCCAGAATTTTTTTGTACACCTTTCTCTAACTTAAATTTGTAGGATATTTAGTTCTCCTATGTAAAAAAAAAAAAATGATTCTTATTAGACAATTGTGTTTAGAATATGGTCTTTCTTCTATAATAACCAATTAATGGCTTCACCATCCAGCAAATCAAATCAGAAATCTAGTAGATACACTCGATCCCTCCCCCACCCTCTCACCTCTCCTCTCCCATACACACTTTCAATTGATTCCCAAGTCCATCACTTTTGTCTCTCAGACATCTTTTGAAACTATCCCTTAATCTATACTTTCACTGACACTGCCTTAGGCCAAGGCCCAAGCATCCCACAATTAAATTTCTGCAGCAATTATCAGCCTGGTTTCCCTATCTCTAGTTTCTTCATTCTTCAAATCAGATTCCAGAATGCTAACAAAATGGCATTTTAACATGCAAATCTGATCATGTCATTACTCTGGGTAAAATATTTCAGTAGCTCCCAACTGTCTACAGGAGAAGTCCCAATTCCTTAGCATGGCATACAGAAGCCCTTATCCACTTTTCTAACCAGGCCTCCTCTTTGTCCATGCATTCAAATGTACTTGTCCCTTGCTCTCTAGCCACAGTAAGTGACTTGTCATTTTTTTCCAAGTGCCACGTTCTCTTCTGCAGCTCTATGTATTTGCATATGCTGATTCCCCTTGCCTTGCAAGGCATTAGTCCCCTGTCTATTTGACAAACCTTGGTCATACTTCAAAACACAACACGAATGTCCTTTTTTGGTCAAATTTATCCTTTCAGTACTACTTGTTCACACCACCATAATAAGTTAGACCCTCTACTGTCTGAGCAATGTGTATAGGCATGCAATGCTCCTTTTGATTCTCTCTCTCTCTCTCTCTCTCTTCCTTTCCCTCTTTCCCTCTCTTCTTCCCTCCCTCCCCACACCTCCAGTCTATGAGCTCTTGGAAAACAGAAATCATAGCTTATTTATCTTTATCTCCTTAAGCCTTACCCAGTACCTGGCACAAAGTAGGTGCTCAAGAATACATGCAATAAATGAAGAGACCAAATTAAGCAAAAGAAAAGTTAACAAATATAATGAATGACTGTGCTTGAATGTTTCAAAAATATCTATCTTTCCTAGAATGCACCTTGGTACCTTAAGTTACTGCTATCTAGTTACTGCCCTTCTCTTCAATTTTATCCTTGGTTCATCCTTCAAGAAGCTATTCAAAAGGTAACATCATTACCTGTGTTAGGCTGGGACTGAGCCTCTAGTCAGTTACCTACCTCCTCCCTTGGATGCCCATAGGTCTCTTATGTGAAAAATGGACTCTTATTTGAGTGCCTTACAGTGTATGCCACAGAGCCTAGATATTCCCTCATACATCCAAATGCTTGAACTTGCAGATGTTTTTATGTGCTTCTGGATTTCTTCTAAATTAAATTTCTAGCTTGAATCCTGGGTTTCCTCCCAGCACAAATTAGCCAGCTTTTTCACTTTTACTCAAAATCTTTTCTTTCTTACTTGATGAATTCTGACAATACCTCCAGTGATGTAACCACCACCATGATTAAGATATAAAACATTTCTGGGCCGGCTGAGTGGTGCATTGGTTAAGAGCTGGTTTTGGGATGCCAGCGGCCCCGGTTTGGATCCCACATATGAGGGCCAGTAACACTGCCCTCCACAGCTAACAACAGCTCCTCCTGGAGCTGGGCTGTGCGAGCCCCAGCGACGGTGTGGGCTGCAGCCCCTGCTGCAGTGGGCTGCCATAGGCTACAGTGAGTGGCCGGCAGCCAGTGTGAGCGTCTGGCGGCGGGCGTGAGCTGCCAATAGTGGCGGTAAGCGACCATCCAGAGGCTGGTGACAGATCTGCCTCACCCTGGAAGAGCGCAAATGACAATACCAACATGGGCCAGTGAAGCAATGTCCTCCACAACCAGACTGAAGAACAAAAAGACAGCAACTTGTCTGTTCCCCTTTCCCGATTCCCAACGCTGTTCCTCTCCCCCAATTCCCCAATAAAAATCTTTAAAAAAAAAACAAAAAACATTTCTACCACCCCAAAAAGTTCCCATGTGCCCACTTTATGGTCAGTCCCCAGCTTAAGTCTGTTGTTATAGTCTTAACTTTTCCAGAGTGTCACATAAATTGAAACATATAACATACTGATGAACATTGGGTTGTTTCCAATTTTGGGGCGATTATGAATAAAGTTGCTATAATCATTCATGCACAAGTCTTTGAGTGAACATGTTTTTAATTCTTTTGGGTGAAAACCTAGAAGATAAGTTGAGTCATAGTCGGTTGACAACTTTATAAGAAATTGTCACACTGATTCTTCAAAGTGGCTACACCACTTTACATCCCACCCACAATGTACGATGTTGGTTCCAGTGGCACAGCAACCTCATCAGCACTAAGGGGTTTGTAGTGATATCTCTCACGGTGGTTTTAACTTACGTTTCCTTAATGACTAATGACCTCTTCAGTGGTTACTTGCCATCTCTTTTTTTGTTTTGTGAAATGTCTGTTCAAATAGTTTGTCTATTTTTTTAATGGGATTGTCTGTTTTCTTATTATTGAATTGTCAGAGTTCTTTCCTTATTAAGGAACTCTGTCTTTTATTAGTCTTTTAATAGATAGTATTTTATAATTTTTTTTTCCAGTCTGTGGCTTTTCTTTCATTTTCTTAACAGTGCCTTGAAGAGTAGATGTTTTGTTTTGTTTTTTATTTTGGTCAAGTCCAATTTATCAACTTTTTCTTTTGCTGTTTGTACTTTTGGGAGCTATTTAAGAAATTTTTCCCTAACCCAAGTTATAAAGATTGTCACCTGTTTTCTTCTAGAAATTCTGTGGTTTGATCCATTTTGTGGTTTGATCCACTTAGACCTTTGATCCATTTTGAGTTAAGTTTGTAATATGATGTGAGGTATAGGTCAAAGTTCATATTTTTGCACATATATGTCTAATTGTTCCTGCATCATGTATTTCTATTTTCTTCTTTTTTTTAAATGAGTTAATTTGAGCCAAACTGATGACATATGCAGGGGAGCAAGATCTCAAATGCACCAGAAAATAATTATTTTGCAGCTTCTTTTAAGCAGCATGTATTTTAAGTTTATCCTTTCTCCATTGCCTTACCACAGCATGTTTGACAAAAATCAATTGACCATACGTAAGTTGTTCTATGTCTGGATTCTATTGTCAACATTTGCTGTAATGGACAGGTAAAAAAGAGTTTAGTCTTTGCAAGTCATACAGTCTCTGTTGTAACTACTTAACTGTACTTACAGCACAATGGCTGCCTTTGACAACACGTAAGCAAATGAACCTGGATCTACTTCAATAAAACTTTATTTACAAAGAGACAGCTGGTCAAATTAGGCCTTCAGGCTATAGTTTGACAATTCTTGCTCTAGCCTGTTCCATTGATGTGTGTCTATCCTTTTGCCAGTACCACAGTGTCTAGATTAACTGCGGCTTGTAGGTTTTCAGATCAGGTAGGAATGTGATTCTTCCAACTTTTTTCTTCTTTTTCAGAATTATTGGGTTGTCAGAAAAGTCATGACGTTTTTTTTTTCTGTTTTTTTGTTGCAAAAATGCATCGTGACTTTTCCAACAACCCAATATTTTTTTCATTTGTTTTAGTCATTCTTTTGCAGAATTGATTTGGCTATCCTTTGCTTGTCCATATACATTTAGGATATATTTAGTTTCTATAAAAGAAAAAAGTTTGCTGGAATTTTTATTAGGATTGCACTGAATCTATAATTCATTTGGGAATTATCGGCATCTTAACAATACTGAGTCTTTCAATCTCTGAACACAGATACTTCTTTCTTTAGAGATTTTGATTCTATCATCAATGTTTTCTATTTTTCAGCATACAAACTTTACACATATTTTGTTAGATTTATACATAAGCATTTAATGATTTGAGTGCTATCATTAAATATTTTTAATTTCAATTTCCAATTGTTCATTGCTAATATATAGAAATACAACTAATTTTTGTGTATGTATTTGGCAACCTTTCTAAATTCACTTAGTATTTCCAGTAGCTATTTTGTAGATTCTTTGGGATCTCTTCTGTAAACAATCATGTCATCTGTTAATAGAGAAAGTTGTATTTCTTCCTTTTCAATCTCTTTGCATTTTTTCCTTTTCCTTATTGCACTGTGAGGACTTCCAGGAAGGTGTTGAGTAGCAGTGGTGAGAGTGTACAATGCTCCCTGTCCCCAGCCTTTGGGGAAAGCTTTCCGCTTTTCACCATTAATTATGATGTTAGCTGTATGTTTTCCATAAATGTCCTTCATTAAGTTGAGGAAGTTTCTATTTCTAGTCTACTTAAGAGTTTTTATCATGAATGCTTTTCTGATATTTTTTTGTGCTTTTTCTGCATCTATTGATCATGTAGTTGTCCTTCATTAGTCTATTGATATGGTGAATTACGTTGATTTGGTTTTAGTATTAAGCCACCTTGCCTTCCTGCGATGATCCTCTCTTGATCAGGATGCATTATCCTTTTTATATATTGTTGGATTTGATTTGCTAATACTTTGTCAGAAATTTGGGGTCTGTGTCAATGCAGCATACTGGTCTGTAGTTTTCTTACAAAGGTTTTGTCTGGTTTCACTATCACGATAATGCTGGCCTCATAAAATGAGTTTCCCACTCAACTCTGCCAGGACAAACTAGACAGCTTTTTATGTACTTGATGAACATATTTTAAAACAAAAGAACCTCTTCAAAGAGGTTCTCTATACCGTCATGCTTCATTTTATTGAATTTTGTTTTAATATAAAAAAGAGTGTGCATTGACAAAGGCTGTTAAGGATGTCAAGCAGTAAGCTAGACATATATTCATTAGTGCAGTAACTGAATCCATCATGCCACCCCCTCGGTGTTAAGGAAAAAATCTTAAGCCTCAGTGAAATTGTATATTAGTGTACCTCATTGGTCTCTTATTTTGGGACTAGCCAAAAAAACACATGTTAAATCCAAATGAATCTGGATCTATGTAATCGCTACTCTGATTTTTGTTTCCAAAACAAAAACAAAAACAGAATTCTCTCACACTAGAATATAATCTCCTTATGGATAGGGCATATATTATAACATATTCACCTTTTATTCACAATGCTCTTACAAGGTTTAGGAAATCTTGGTCATTAACATAATTTATTTAATGAATGAATGAGCTCTTTAAAAATTAAAACGAGTCTTTTTTCTTGTACAAAATTCTTCTTATATCAGAATACAATAGTCTCTGAAACAATCTATATGTCATAAATGCTAAATTTTAAATCTTTCACTGCTACTGGAAGTATTCAATTGGTCTTTGGGTTTTATAGGAGAAAATCAGATGTTATTAAATATAAGTAATGATTATTGTTGGGTTTTTTTTCCTTACATGGAGGCCTTAAGAACCCTTAAGATCATGCTGAAAGCTTAATAGTCTCAAGTTTCCCACTACCTTATATATCAGGAGTTATATAATACTGTTGGTTATACATATTCCTTTTGTTGAAATGTTTTTGTTAGGCTTCAAAATCTCCTTTAACTTTCAAAATAATCATGATTTTATACTAATTGTAACTCTGAGACTGTGTCAGAAAGAGAAAGAAAATCTACATGATGCCTTTTTCATTTGTATGTACGTCATGCATCCAGACAAAAAAAAAGAAAAAACCCTGACATTTCTGAATCCCATGTCTCAGGCTAGCTGACCAATTTAGCTGGGCTCTAATGACATCTGCTGGCACAACCAGGACTGAGCAACTAGAGGGAATCTTCAAAATTAACAGAGCAGTTTTTGGGGTTTTCCTCTATGATACTGGCCGATAAAATGATTTACATGAGAGACTGTCTGAAGAACAGAGATCATGTGTTTCTGACCTCTGTATCTCCAGTGCCTACCATTGTGCTTACCATATTAAAGATGCTCCAAAAATGTGTTGGGTGATCATGAATGCCTATAATGTAACCTTTTAAAAAGTATGGTATCTAAACAATACTGTAGAGTGATATAAATTTTTTAAAAATAATAATAATAGGGTGACTGGGTGGCTCACTTGGTTAGAGCATGGGCTCTGAACAACAAGGTTGCTGGTTCAATCCCCGCATGGGCCACTTTGAGCTGTACCATCCTTAAAAAATAATAATAGGGGCCAGCCAAGTGGCTCAGTTGGTTAAGAGCTCGCTCAAGAGTGAGGGCTGAGCTCTGAGCAACAGCAGTTCGATGCCCAGCCCAAGCTGAGCTGCCGCTGAGCTGCCAATAGGTGGCAGGATGGCTCAGCTAGAAAATAAACAAACAAATAAATAAATATATTTTAAAAAATAATTAATTAGTAATAATAAAAAAATGCTCTAAAACAGAGGCTCTTCTGGGGTGTCCAGTTAGTTCAGTTCGTTAGAGTACAGAGCTTATAACACCAAGGTTGTTGGTTCGATCCCCACATGGGCCACTGAGTTGTGCCCTCCACACCTAAGTTGAAACAACTACCTGACTTGGCGCTGATGGGTCTTGGAAAAACACACTGTGCCCCAATAAAATAAAATAAAATAAAATAAAATAAAATAAAATAAAATAAAATAAAATAAAAGTTTAAAAAAAACAGAGGCTCTTCCCTTTTGTGGTTGATAACCTCTTAAATTCTAATAATAAAAATGCCCCATGTTTCAGAAAAATCACACACAATTTTACACACGATTTCATGAAGGTCCTACATCTTTCTCAACTCCAGGTGAAGAATCCCAGATCAGGAGTCAGCAATATGTTTTTTACACACTTTAAAATGCATGTGTAGGGCTGGCTGAGTGGCTCAGTTGGTTAAGAGCTCGCTCAAGCATGTGAGCTGAGCTCTGAGCAACAGCAGTTCGATGCCCAGCCCGAGCTGAGCAGCCATTGAGCTGCCAACAAGTAGCAGGATGGCTCAGTTAAAAAAATTAAAAAATAAATAAATAAATAAATAAAATGCATGTGGACAAATTAAAACAATAGTGAGATACTACCATATACCTATTAGAATGGTTAAAATCCAAAACATTGACAACACCAAATGCTGGCAAGTATGTGGAGCAATAGAAACTCTTATTCATTGTTTGTGGGAATGTAAAATGTTGCAGCCATTTTGGAAAACAGTTTGGCAGTTCCTCACAAAACTAAACATATCTTGCATATTACAGAGCAATCATACTTCTTGTTATTTACCCAAATGAGTTGAAAACTTATGTCCACACAAAAACCTGCATACAAATGTTTATAGCAGCTTATTCATGATTGCCGAAACTTGGAAGCAACCAAGATGTCCTTCAGCAGGTGAATGGATAAACAAACTGTTGAACATCCATACAATGAAGTATTACTCAGCAATTAAAATAAACTATCAAGTCACAAAAAGACATGAATGAACCTTAAATGCATATTGCTAAGTGAAAGAAACCAGTCTGAAAAGGCTACATGCTATGTGATTCCAACTACATGACATTCTGGAAAAGGTAAAACTGGAAACAGAACAAGTTCAGTGGTTGCCAGAGGTTAGCGGGGTGGAAGGGATGAACAGGTGGAGAACAGGGATCTTTAGGACAGTAAAGCTATTGTGCATGATACTGTAATGGTGGATACATGTCATTATACACCTGTTCAAACCCATGAAATGTACAACACAAAAAGTGAACGCTAATGTAAACTATGTACTTTAGTTAATAATGTATCAATATTGACTCACTGATTGTAACAAATGTATCATACTAATGCAAGATTTTAATATAGGACAAGCTGTGAAAAGAGTGGGTATATAGAAATTCTCTGAATAGAGAATTTTTCTGTGAACCTAAAACTGCTCTTAAAATAACCTATTAACTTTCTAAATAAAAAGAAGTAAATTTCTATCATATTAAGACATACTATAGGATCTATTTGTTACAGAACAAAAATGCACGCTGTCCCCTAAGAAATGACTTGAACAGGTTTACATTTCAATGTTTTTCTGTGCCAGAAATGACATATAATGTATGCCAGAAGTTTATTTTGTAAGTGCTCATGTAAGCAAGCCTCCCTAACAGAAGATTATTTTCCTATTATAAGCCCAAAGGAGAAGAAGACTTTTTACTTAATCCTTGGGTTAATGAAATTAAACACTTCATTTGGTGTGCTTTTCATTTTGATGTCCCTTAGGGCTGAGAATTGCCTTTCTCAGAAAGTACTATAAATCGACTGAATTGCTGGGGTGATAGAGGGAAGAAGGATGATTCTATTATAGCTTCTGCCGAGAGCTCTCAGGCACATCTAGCAAGCCACTGCCAAGAAATGTTTAATAGTGTAGTTGGGAGTTCTATTCCCTGGATCCTTGTAAAAAAACAAAAATTGCTTTTGGTCTGTCAGTTCTGTTATAAAAAGTCTTAGGCTTTATAAATGGATTGCCATTTTATCTCAGCAAGCAAAATGGCAGCATGGCAAATCATCATTCCTGTAAGTCCTCATCTGAACCTCTAATATTTATGTCGGGAGGTAGAGAATTCCCACCTTCGGTCCCTCTTAAATTCTTACTGCTGGGCTAATAATAAAATAATAAATTTGATACAGTACGAGATTAACAGGAGAAAAAAACCAATGTAATACGTGCACAGGAGAGAATCATAATATGATGCTTAGCTCACAAAATGAGGCTTAAATAAAAGATCAAACCAGGCATTTAAAAAAATACTTTTTAGACAAAGAATACATTTATGAGGAATGGACAGGACAAAGAAAGCGAGTGCTCATTAGAAAGGAATCTAAGCAAGGTTTGGGCTTGGTTAGTAAGTGTTTAATACATACATTTTTGGCTGTGGCTCTTGTGATTGGGTTGTCTGTATGTTCAGCCCTCAGGGGCGGGGAGTGCGCCTCTCATGGAGATTTATTTCCTGCTTTTAGAGAGGCAGAGGAAGGTTAGAGAGCTCCCCCGACTCCTCCTGCTTCTCAAGCGATTTTAATGCGAAATAATCAATGTGTGATTGTGGGATATCTTAGGGTGGGCTGCCCTGGGCCTCACCACTTATCAAAGCAGTGTCATCTCCATAAAGCTCAAAGGGAAGTGGGCATTCCGGCAACTGCTGAGCAATGTCAGGGCAGCAGTTTGCCTTTTGGCTTGAGTTATTTGGGGCTTGGGTCTGTTACAATCAAAATTTCACAAAACAACAACTTTCTGCCTTCACTGCTGAGAAGGCTCTAACCTTAGCTAACAGGAAAAAAAAACTAATTGTAAGATAAGATCATAGCCATAACTGTTCACATTATTCAGGCTAAAAGATATCATTTGGGTCTGATGCTACTAAATGTGCTCGGTTCATGTCTAAGGAAATGACTGTGCCCCAAATAAAGACAGAAAACCAAAGGAGGTGAAACTCTGCACCCACATTGGAGTCCTACCTTGCATTTAGCTTGCTCAGGGTGTAACTGGGAATGGGTACTAACGTCCTGTGCTAGGTACTAACGTCGGGTACTAGTTCACCAGGACCTCCCGGACCTTTCTGATGGAGAGAGGAGGCCACTGGAGATGTGAGGCGCCAGAGAGAGTCTCCTAGCCATAGAGAGTCTCCTAAACTCTTCTTAGAAATGCTTTACTTTGTAAATTACTGTTCTTTCCACTCACTCACTATAAATTGCAGTTGTAGAGGCCCTAACACTTTTGGGCGAATTTGTTTGTTAGATTTCCCTCTTCTGTAGCATCTGGCCAAGAGCAGGGCCCTAAAGAAATTATATAATCTGATATGCCTGTTGAGGATGGGAAGGAGGAATAACTTCCGAAGAAGAAAGAATCAGAACACTGGGTGGGGGGGTGGCAGGGGTGGAGTTACCCAAATGCACCATAGCAGCACTCCTGCATCCATGTACTGATTACAGGAAGCAACAGCAACTACGCATCCAGCGCTGCCTCTGACTTGGTGTCCAGATTCCTTTGTTGAGAAATTCAGAGGATAAAATACCTACTGGTTAGCTCTTATCACCTTCCTTAACATTACCCTCTTCTTCTAGTACTACATGTTTCACATGCCTGTGGTACTTCTTTGACCAGATGAGATGTTACTGAGATTCAGTCATCTTTAAGGTAGAGGAGCCTGAGTTGCTACACTCAAAACAGCATCAACTTGATGTTAATAAGTAACTTGATATCAATCAGACCTACCAACATAGGAGATTATGATTATAGGGAAGGGATAATGCTACAGACATAATACTAAAACAGGACATATTCTTAAAAGCCATTTATTAACACAGCAATATATTAGGCAAACAGAGTCTAGTGTTTTGGCCCAGGTCACACAGATGTTAAATAGCAGAGTTAGGATTCAAACCCATGCCCATCTGATTCGAAGCCCACACACATTATTTTCACATCCTCTCAATGACCTGTTAGGTTTCAGCTATTATTTTAAGTGCTTTATATCCATTAACTCATTTAACCTTCCTTGTAGCTCTGTGAAGTAGGAACTCTTATTATCCCAATTGACATATGGAAACACTGAGGCAGAGAGAGATGAAATAATTTGCCCAAGGCCATGCAGCTAGTAAGTGGTAAAGCATGGATTTGACCCCAGGTAGCCCTGACAATAAAATGATGCTTCTCTAAAACTATATTAAGCTAAGTGGAATAAGTCACACAGAAAAAGTCGAGAGCCATATGATTTCACTGATATGTGGAATATAAAACTGAAAGCAACAAAGGAACAAGAAAAACAAATGAAGAAACAAACTCAGAGACACAGACAAAATAGTTCAGTGGTTGCCTGAGGGTATGGGGGGATG
This sequence comes from Aselliscus stoliczkanus, assembly GCA_033961575.1. Classification (NCBI taxonomy): domain Eukaryota; kingdom Metazoa; phylum Chordata; class Mammalia; order Chiroptera; family Hipposideridae; genus Aselliscus; species Aselliscus stoliczkanus. The sequence goes on along the minus strand of CM066740.1, from coordinate 17,725,734 downwards.
GGGGTGGTAGATGAGGGTAAATGGGGTCAAATATATGGTGGTAGAAGGAAAACTGACTCTGGGTGGTGAACACACAATGTGATATATAGATGATGTATTACAGAATTTTACACTTGAAACCTATGTAATTTTACTAACCATTTTTGCCCCAATAAATTTTAATTAAAAAAAAAAAAGATTTGCCTTACAAATGCATTTTGAATTCCTCCCCCATGGTGATCGGTTTCAGCCATTAGAAAGCATCTCTCTTCCCACTCACTTTCCCCACCCTGGCTCTTCATCTGCAGTGGGTGAGGTCAGGAGCTCCCTGAGAGCAGAACACCAGTCATTCAGCACACTCATTCTGAGTCAGTTGACAGGATTCAAAGCCTAGTCCCAGCTGTGTAAAGTTGAGCAAGTCCTATAACCTCTCTCTTACTTCTCTCCTCTGTAAAATGGGAATATTCAACACTATCTCATGAAATTGCCATGAGGATTAAACATGTATGTGTATATAAATATTTTCAGCCCAGTGGCTGGCATCATTCAATAAATGGTAGCCAGTAGTAGTAGTCGTATTGTCATTACTGTTTTAATTTTACTGTGTTACTATTATACCAGGAACTGAAAACATGATACTGAGAGTGCTTGCCATTTTGAGTTATATATTTATGTGCTATTTCCAAAGGGAGGAACTCACATTTCCAATCCTGTGAGAGATGACGCATTGTTCTTTCTTCAAAAACATTGGAAGCAAAGTGGTAAGAATTTGGAACAATGATCTGCTTTATGTTAAAACACCATGTACCAGAGAGTGGCAGTTATTTCTCATAAGTGCAAAGTCAGAAACTTGAACCCGATTATTTGCATTAAGCCATGGGGCAAGGATGACAGAGAGGTGTTAGCTATTCAGGTTTTCCAATACACAAGCACAAGGAGTCGCCACAGTAGCCCTGCCCATGCAGGTCCAGTGTCATCAGCCTTCAGCATAGAGTCCTGCAACATACACTGTGGGTCCAGCTGTCTTTCTTCCCTTCTCCATTGCTACTATATAGAACACCAGCTTTATTCAAGTATCAGGTAGGAATACTCAGGGAAGGTTGATTCTGCCTCTGGGAATAAATCATAAGTGGCCGCAGCCAGTCATGGTATTCTCATTTCCCTTTACTTACAGTGGTTGAAGGATGAAAGTGGGAAACGGTGGGGGTCAATTAACTATAAGGGGAAATCAACTGAGGGTTATTAAAAAGATTTTTTTTTTCCCAGTAAGAGAGTCACGTGAGAAGAAAACCCTTCCCTTTTGCTAGTGTTGTCAAATGAGGGCATGATGTTTACAGTGGTGGCAGCTCACTTTTGACCATGAGGACAAAGCCAAGAGAATTGGAGCCTAGCTGACCAGGAACTCATGCATCATTAAATCCTCCGGAACCTCTAGACTTCTTTTTATGTAAGATAGTAGGCCCCTACTGTTTAGCCATGTGTAGCTAGATATTCTCTCTCTCTCTTTACCAGTTTAGAGATACTCTTATTTAAATCCCTCATTTTTACATGCAATGCCAGTTATGGCTGGAGACATTCCCAGACTCTCAAATCTCCTGCCCCTTCCCTGGCCAGGGGATGTTAGAAGGCCTCTCCAAGATTTCAGGGAATCACCACCTCGGGACCTCTCAGCTCCAGTCTTCCATGTCCTCTTGAGCTACTCCAGCTCCATATCTCCTTACTCCATATCTCTCATGTCAAACTTCAGAGAACCTTCTTCAGTTTCCACAACATCAAAAACAAAATCACTTACATTTCACATTCCAGAATAAAGTAGATTCCACTGAAGATTCTAGGGGAGAGAGGGAAGATTGACACTCAGGTAACATAGGGCACTGTCATTCTCAGAAGATCCTTTGATCAGGCTGCTACCATGAACTTGCACTGGCTTTGCCTAATTCTGGCCCATATTTTGCTGGCTCCTTTCTCCATTTACTTTTATTTCTCTTTCTTTCCTGTGTCTTATCCTAATATGATACAGCTTATCCCTTGCCCTAGCCCCTAAATCTTGACCATATCCAACATCCAAGCCCTCAGCAGGACTCACCTTCTCTCTCACGGTGGCAGACAGTCTCCAGGACACCCCGCTGATCCCACCTCACAGTGTTCATGTCTTTGTATGATGCCCTCCCATTGGTTGTGGACAAGACCTGTGACTTGCTACTAGTCAATGGAATGAGGCCAAGGTGAAGGGATATCATTCTGTGATCACACTGCATTAGAGTGGACCCTGTCTTGTTAGCACACTCCCCCTAGAGAGGCTCCTTGTGGGCTTGATGAAGTAAGCAGCCATGTTGGGAGGTCCATGAGCAGGAAACTGCAGGCAGTGCCTAGGAGCTGGATGGTCTCTAGGGGTTGAGGACAGCCTCTACCTGCAGCAAGATGCTGGGGCCCTCAGTCCTACCACTGCAGGGAAATGAATCTGCCACCCATCTAAGTGAGCTAGCAAGGAATTCTTCCCCAGTCAAGCCTCCCGACGAGACCACATCTTGATGGTAGTTGGGTGAGGCCCTAATCAGAGGACCCAGCAAAGCTGTGATCTCCTAACCCACAGAATTGTGAGATAATAAATTTGTATTAAAAGCTGCTAAGTTTGTAGTGATTTGCTACACAGCAAGAGATAACTAATACACCAATTATTTAGCAAGGGGTTTTTCCAAGGGAAGATGGTTCTCTCCCTAAGAGGAATTCTGCTTAAAAGTTATTAGAATATTAAAACAATAACAACTTCCCCACATTATGATATGCAAATTGGGAAACAGGGTCAGAAAGATTTACTGACTACATTAAGAGGGGTAATTAAGGGTAATTTAATAAAGGGTCTGTTTCTAATAAAGAGGTAGCCAAGGCTTAGGAAAAGCAATAGAGCCAGTATCAGAGTGGGCAAGTTTTCCCACCCCATGTCTGAACAAGACAGAAAAGGGAGCAGTTTCTAAAACCAGAGGGGCTGATGGGAAGACCCAGCCAGCCTATGGTCACTTGGGAAGGAAGAGGCTAGAACAATAAATACCCTGACTTCACTGTCCTCCCTCCTATTCCCAGCCAGTACCCTGCAGAGAAAGGGGGCCCACTGAAGCAGTTCATCCAGGCTGGCCTCCCAGGGAAAGGAGCAAGGTGGAAGAGAGTAGAAAGTAAACCTATAGGAGACACTCAAACAAATCCAGCACAGTGACTGACTCAAGATCTCATAGGGAGCTGGTGACAGAAATGAGACAAGGACCGATGCCTCTGACCTCCAGCCTCAACTTCTCTGGCCAAAAGTAAGCCACAGACAATGGGGCTGGCGGGGTAGAAAGAGAAGAAAAACTTATTAATTGCAGAAGGTTCTCCATTTCCTAAGTGGTGTCTGCTATGTAGTACATACTCAATGCAATTCAACCAAACGAAGAAAGTAAGTCAATAATGAAAAAAGTCTGACCAACTAACGGTCTACAGGGCGCAGTCAGGCATTCGCACAAGCCCCATGGCCCCTCCACAGGCATGAACCATCCCACCCACCCTGAGCAGGCCAAGCAGCCTTGGCGGATGCCAGGCCACTGAGTCCCAGGCTACCTCAGTTCTCTCTCCTCCTTGAGGAGTGTATGTATGTAAGTTGTGTATCCAGATACTGTTAGCAGGAAGCATACTGCGCTAGAAGGAATCTGAGCTGGGCCCCAGTGCCTTCTCTGTCCCTATGGTGTACATTTGTTTAGTCAGTTAACAAACCTCTATTGAGAAGCTCTCCTGTATCAGTCAGCACTGTGCCATGTGCTGGGACTACAATAATTTTTAAGACCCTATACCTAACTTCAAGGAATTTAGACTAACCAGCTGGTAGCCCTGAGCAACTCACTCAACTCCAGCTTTCTCATCTGAAAAATATAGATAACACCCATTCCACTTCCCTTTCTTTTACATAGCACCAGTTTATAGCTGGATTTCACATGGTCATTACGGAGCAAAATAAAATGACTTATAGGAAATTGTTCTAAAAAGAAGATAAAATCCCATGCGAATACACTCTTCCATGAAAGTGTGTTTCTTCCATTTCAAGAGTGTAGTCTGTTTGTTTGTTTTAAACACATGATACCCCTATTGCAGAAAGTAATTTGGAAAATAAACTCAATTATTATATATTGGTATCATATATTCTCTCTAAGGAAAGTGTTTAGTGATTCTTTAGATCACATCTGCCTTTAATAAACATCTCAATCCTTTCTTTAGCTTGTTTTAGAAAAACAATATAACATTGTCCAAATATAAAATTAGAACCAGTTCATTGAACAATTCAGACCTCATGGGGGGCAAGCAGAAAACAGCACAATTTTTTCTCCCTTCTGCTCTTGCACATCCTTTCTGATTGTTCTCTTCTGTCCCTTGGATAAAACCTTTGGCAGAGCTCATTGCCTTTCTTGCCATTTTCAGGTAATAAAGGAATGATCTCCATTTTATTCAGGTCTTAAATAATCCAGTTCGGTGAAATATCAAAGCTCTAAACTCTCATCCCGCTGAAAACGTCTTTCCTCCCTCCTTTCTTTTTGGGTAGAATTAGAATTGAGACAGCAGGGGAGCTGCCTCGCTTTCTTCTCTGCGTCTCAGGTTATCCTTCCCCTACCTGCTGGCTGCAGTTTAGGGCCCTTCACAGCTTTGGAGCGGGGCTAAAGGAGAAGCATAAGGGGCAGGGATGGTCCACTTGATCAGTCCATCAGGTCCGTTATGATCTGGGGGTTCTAGTTTCCGAATGCATACTCTTTCTCTCTGGGACACCATTTTGGGTTCTTTACTGAACCCTCACCCCATCCCCCTCTGCACCCCCCACCCCTGGGATCAGTCATCTCCGTTTCTCTTGATGTAGCTGATACCTCCTTAAGCTGCCCAGCCTCTGCCTCTGTGTCTAAAGTCTCACCCTGCTTCTTCCTGCTGTGGTTGTCTCCCTCTTGTCAGGGGGCCCTGTTAGGCACAACCCATTTCAAGGCAACAACCCACGCCCAGGTTGAATCTGCAGGGCTCCCTGCTGGCTCAGGGGAAATATGCCTGTGTTCTTGGCCTGCTGAAGCGCTTTCTACCCTGTCAGACCCAGGCACAGGCTCTCAGCTTTTCAGGTGTGAATCTAATCTTCATGTCCCTCCAACTCCAGAGACGTAAGCCAAGTTCTCCAAGTGGCTCCATGGAAGCCTATTTCACCTGATTGCAGATGAAGGGTAAGTCTCTCCCTTCTGCATCCCCCCTTCTGGGAGGCAGAGAGAAGAAATGCATAGCACCCTGCCCTCTTTCTAACTCTCTTCAAACTTGAATGCTTCCCATCCTCTCAGATATGCTAGGAGTGGGTCATGGGCTGATGGCAGCGAACAGAGCCATCCCAAGGTGGCCTAGCCTTTTCTTTAGGATGCAAGAGTGCTTAGTACCTATGGTATTATTTTTGGTCTTTGAAGCTTCTGCTGAGTATATCATAATATCAAATAAATTTTAAAAACTAATATCTTCTCTCAGATGTTAAATATTGCTTCCAGGGGCAGTGCCCACCCCCGACTAGTTGGGAAAGATCACTGTTTCATGCATAGAAAATATTAAATCTTTTTGGGGCCCCAGGAATCTTTGAATCTACCCAAATTTGGTGCGTAGGACCAAGGATCAGTAGGGACCTTTTCCCAGGTGTTAAAAAACAAAAAAAAAAAATTCTAACACTGTGAGCTGTAAAAGGTGGTTGAATTTTACAAGGTTGACAGCAAACATCTGAAAATGCTGAGATCAGGCCACAATTATGGTCCCCTAGGATCATGGGACTGAAAAGGCTCTGTCTAAGGGATCGGTAAGACCTGAGCCTTGAGACATCATTCCAGTCACTTGTTGGCTTTCCTTATGGCCAGGACCAGCTTGGGTTGGTATGCTCACATAAAGCCATGCAATAGATTCAAGACCACTGTGCTCCGGGGTTCTGAACACACAACTCTACCCTCAATGGCCTCGTGCTCACGCCAACGGAGCTCATATTGTAGAGAGTGGTGAGTAATACAACTGCAGTCCCTAGAATGTTGTTTCTCCCTTTGCCCAGAACGGTTCGAAAATATTTGCAACTCTCTTGACTGGAAAGTCAATCTGACAGTGTAGATTTTCCCCATGAAGTTTATATCAATATGACTCTGAGTTTTAAAAAGATTTTGAAGGCCCTAACAGATACATGAGGGAGATAATATCTTCTGTTGAGGAGGTGGTAACTCTCCGAGTATTGTTCCACAGAGCATGATGCTATCGGTGTTTTGTTATCAGGGTATCTCTGCCAGCCCTAGGTGCCAGCACAGTGACAGAATCGAAGCAGTAGGTGTGACGTTTCCCTCTCATTGGAGAAATCAGTTCATCACCCAGCTCTTAGAAAGTCCTGATAGAGCTAGGGATTGGTTTGAAATGTCCTCTAGGAGGTTCTACAAAACTCTACTGCAGATAGGATTCAATAAGCTGAACAGTATGTATGAGGTGGTTTCCGTTTCTTAAAAGCCCTTGAAGAGCAGGAGCAGCATTAACTCTGTGAGCTCTGGCTCCGGCTAGAATAGTGCTCCTAATTTTCCCAGGTGGCTGTCAATCAGGAGAAGTGGTACATCTCTTTCTGAGATGCTGAACACCATAGGGCAGCAGCTTATTGTCCTAAAGTTGGATATCCCAGAGTCTGGCCACAGAGAGAAGGCATGGGGAATTACGACAATGCAAATGAGATTTTTTTTTGATCAGAGATTAAGGCGGGGGTGATAAACATGACAAGGATTCCTATTGTCTAGTCTGTAATGATAGGTAATGTGGAGATGACTAATTTATTTTTCTTTCCTATTTTTAGATAATTCTCATCACCCCTGGCTGTCCCCAACCCCCAAAATACACACAGGCATAAAGCTAATGGCTGTTTACAAATGAGTGTCAACCTTCATATTATGTATGTCCTAGATGGTTCTCCACCATGTTGCCTAAGAAGGGATAATAGACCGAAAAGTGGAAACAAATCTGATCTTCTGAAAGATTATTCAACTTGAGCTCTGACAAATATGAAGTGTCAGTGTAACAGCAGCTGAACTTTGAAAAATTCACATGCTTTTCTCTTTTGTTTTTCCTAGCCATGACCTTTTCTTTCAAGAGCTAAAAGCATCCATCTGTGTGCATGTTGTGGGGAGGGTGGTAATTAGGAATGAAAGAAGTAACAGTCAGCATCTGACATATAAACTAGGATTTTGCAATGAGAAACTGTCAAGCTGAAAGAGATTTTCTGCATCATTTGGTTCCCACTTAACATGTTAGGAGCTAGACTTGGCAAACCAAATCAGCGAGCCTTTCCTCTTTGCCTGTAACACTATGCCAAGAAACTTTCTACTCTGTGGTGGAAAGAGGGTGTGATAGAGGAGAAGTAAAAGTACATTTTCCTCTTGTGGTCCTGAGGATGGTGAGAAGGAAAAGAAGGATCAGAGGAAGAGGACGGTGGACAGCAAGAAACTCATGCTCCCAGGTAGCCATCTTCCCCCTGTGGGATTCTGGGAGAGCTACGCTGAGTGGCTCCATCTCAGAATGAGATGTCCCAGCATGATTAGGAGACTGGAGTGTTGAGGTGAGGGAGGGAGGGAGAGGGAGAGAGAGAGGGAGAGAGAGAGAGAGATCCTAATTTGCACTCAAAACCTCCCTTGGTAACATAGACAGAGTTGAGAGCCAGCAGCCTGCCATAGGACCTGTGGAGGCAATGGCAGAGGTGACCCCACAGGATGAACAGCCTGGCCAGGGGCTGGATGGGGGCATCTTCTTAAGGGTCTGCAGCCAGACAGAGCTGAAGGGGAGCCAAACCAACAAGGAAGGGTGACTAGGCCTAACTGAACCAGAAAAAAATAGATATGTAACTTTAGAATCTACTAAAGTCTGTAGCCAGAACTTGGACGTCCAACCAGTACACAATCAAAAACCAGGACAAGGCCATAGGGGTCCTCTTCTCCACCCCATATCATAAAAATGCAGTAAGCTATACTCTTTCTTCATGTACTTTTAGATAAGAGGGCAGTGAGAAGTGAATATGTGGAAAATCCAAGAACCTGAGGATTACCTAATGAGGTGGTTTAAATTACTGGATCAGAATACATTTTAAAGCAGATTAAATTGAGTTCATTTGGTTTTGTTTTCTCTTTCCTGCTACCTACCAGGTCACAAGACCAAATCAACTATAGACAAAATAAAGACACTACACCCCTCCTAAATTTCTATATGGTGAGTAATTTTGCAATCCTGCTACAAAAACACTAAGATCAAATAATATTAAGTTCCCATCATATTGCATTTCACCCCACCAACACAGCCTTTCAAGGCCGGCCGAGTGGCTCAGTTGGTTAAGAGCTCCCTTAAGAGTGAGAGCTGAGCTCTGAGCAACAACAGTTCCATGCCCAGCCCAAGCTGAGCTGCTGCTGAGCTGCCAACAGGTGGCAGGATGGCTCAGCTAAAAACAAAAACAAGAAAAAAAACAGCCTTTCATTACCCAGAACTTTGCTATAGAAAGTCTTTTATTTATTAGGGGTTTTTGTGCATGGAAAATGATCACTACTATTTGTGCTTTGGTTAATATCCAATATTTTGATCTCATGAATGTATTGAGATATAATGTAGATTACATTATTTGCTCACAATTCTTCCTTCCCTCTGCTTTTTGTCATGGTTCACAGCGGGCAGCACATTCTTCACTACCTCTTTGATCTTGGCTTTGGCCATGTGACTAGCTTTAGAATATGGAGTGTAGATGGAAAGAGAGCCTCTCAGTTCTGAGCCAAGGAATTACGGTAGTCACATGTTTCCACCCTCCTCTCCTGCACTTCTGCCATCTGCCTTGGGAAGAGCCCTGAGTAGCCATTGGTCCCACAACAGAAACACATGGAACATGTGTTTGAATTCCTTCAGACTCAATTCCAGTCTGAAGGAGCGAGGCCTCCTCAGCCCACCTGCAGGTCATGAATATGAAATAAGTGATTTGAGGGCTGCATTTTATATATTAATATTGAAGAAGAAAGCTGACTGATGTATTCAACAATGAGCATATCTTTAAATACTAAACAGTCAACATCATCCTAAACATTCATACGCTATTCATACAACTGATAAACCAAATCACAGAAAATTTCCTAGCTATTCAAACCTTGATTATAAACTTATTTAATTATATGTTCTAAATAATTACTTAAAATCACAAATTTAACAAACATATTAGGTTCTTATAAATATTTTAAACAACTTAGAATAGAGACAAGCACAACACACAATATTATATTGATTGCGAGCACTGCAGGGTTTGGGTAGTCAAATGATTGCTGCTCAATTGGATTTGGAATCTGATCAGTCCAAAATGATTCTACCCCAAACCACTAGTTGTTAAATTAAACCTTTATTATAGTTAAAACTCACTTTCACTTTTAGTTAATTGCCCTTCCTATAGATTTTAATTTTTTTTTTTTTTAAAGATTTTATTGGGGAATTGGCAGAGGGGAACAGCGTTGGGGAATCGGGGAAGGGGAACAGACAAGTTGCCGCCTTCCTGTTCTTCAGTCCAGTTGCGGAGGATGTTGCCTCACTGTTGGTATCGTCATTGCGCTCCTCCCGATGAGGCAGATCGGTCGCTGGCCTCTGGATGTCGCTCACCGCGGCTATTGGCAGCTCACGCTTGGCTGCCAGCCGCTCACGCTGGCTGCGGGCCACTCACTGCAGCCCATGGCAGCCCACTGCAGCAGGGGCTGCAGCCCACACCATCACCGGGGCTGGCACAGCCCAGCTCCAGGTGGAGCTGTTGTTAGCTGTAGAGGGCAGTGCCACCGGCCCTCATGTGGGATCCGAACCGGGGCCGCTGGCATCCCAAAACCAGCGCTCAACCAACGCGCCACTCGGCCGGCCCTAGATTTTAATTTTTTATACATGGTTTCTCTCTACAAAATGATTCCTCCTTCCATATATTCTAGGTCTGGCAATACCTAACCAACAATCTTACCACGAGGATACAATAGTCTGGCCTAAAGGTATAAGAGGAGACTTCTCTTTCATGAGCATCTCATCTCATCATAATTAGCAGACTATGTACAATAGATCAGGGTTTTGCAAACTTTCAAGTGCATGTGACTCACCTGTGACTCTTGTTAAAATATAGACATTGGTGTAGCAGGTCTGGGGTAGGACTTGAGATTCTGCCTTTCTAACAAGCTCCCAAGTGATGATGATGCTACTGGTTCTTCAACCATACTTTGCATAGCAAGGATGTAGAGAGATTCCCCTGCTGGTTGGTGAGGGATTGGGTCTATGCAGTTAATTCTCTTCTTTGGGATATCTGGCTCTTTTATTTTCTTGGAACACATTATCTTCCTGCATGGCTATTGGGTGTGATGAATAAATGTCAAACTTCCGTTCTCCTGGTTGCTTCATGTGGTTGCTGCTGTTGGTCAGTTTTTCTCTTTCTTGGAACAATATCTACTTCTGATGTTCTCTATGCATATTTTTCCCTTTATACAGACATAGAAATAAGGACATTTATATACTTTATAAATACACCATCAGGAAAAATTGTGAAATATTTTGAAATAGGCAAATATATATATATATATATTTATGATATGTATATGATATATATATATAAATATATATATGAAATAAGCAAAAAATATATATATATATATATATATATATATTTTCCAAGTCTTTGAACTTGATGGGTAACCCAAAATATGGCACCTTGGAATGCTGAATATTTTAACCTAGAGAAATTCGAGAAACTACATGTGCAGAAAGGACTTTCTGAGCCTCCCGTAAACCAGGTCATAACACCCTCATGTGAGAGGTACCCTCCCTATTCCTGGAGGAAAGGAGTGTCCTTATATCCAAGGCTGTGATAGGAATCCGAATAAACAGGCCTTACAATTTATCCCACTTTATGATACTCAGCTTATACCCTTTTTTTGTCTAATCACATTTTTCTCCCACTCTCCACTCTTCATCAAACCTAGCATTATAACACTCGGATATAACCACTTCTTCAGATCTTCATTTCCTTGGGAAGTCTCTGCGTCTTCAGATCGAAGAACTTATACACATTTATATGCTTCCTTTTTGTGAATCTGTCTTTTATTACAAGGGTCCCAGCCAAGAACTCAGACAGGGAGAAAAAAAATATTTTCACTTCACTACAAACTTTTTTTTTTTTAAGATTTTATTGGGGAACTGGGGAAGGGAACAAAGTTGGGGGATCAGAGAAGGGGAACAGACAAGTTGCTGTCATTCTGTTCTTCAGTCTAGTTGTGGAGGAAGGTGCTTCACTGGCTCATGTTGGTATTATGATCATTGTACTCTTCCCAGGTGAGGCAGTTCCATTGCCAGCCCTTGGATGGCTGCTCATGGGGGCTCACGGCAGCTCATGCCAGGTGCCGGCCTCCAGCCACTCACAGCAGCCCACTGCAGCTCCACGGCAGCCTACGCCATCGCCGGCAACTCACAGCAGCCCAGCTCCAGGTGGAGCTGTTGTTCACCATTTTAGCTGTAGAGGGCACAGTGTCACTGGCCCATGTGGGATCTGAACCGGCGACCCTGATGCTCAGAGCTTGCGTTCCCAAGCCAACTCTTAACCAAACAGTCACTTGGCCGGCCCATCACTACAAACTATTTTTACAGCTCTCTAAGTTGCAGTGAACTTATAATAGTACAAAGAATTCTTGTCCATAAAAATGCAAGTTAACAGTTGAATGCAATTTATTATTGCCTGTGGATAAACCCGTTTTGCATCTATTTGTATATTCATTTCAGCATTCCTTATTTCCTATATCCATGTGGTTCTTAGAATTCTCCTTTGACCAAGTGATAACATAGGGCTGGCTCCCTCATTAACTAGTAAGTTAAATAAAATCTTTCACATGGATTTATTGTATATTAAAAAAGAGACAACAGGTCCATAACGGAGTCACTTGTGCTAAGCCTTATATCAGCAAACCAAGACTTAATAATTGAGACTAAACTAATTGCATTTTCAGCCTCTCTCAGGAATGTGACCTTTAACCAGTCAATTTGGAATTACCTGGTCAGCATTAATGAGGTAATTAATCCCCCTGATAGACCCCTTCCATCCTCCAAAGGAAGGTGACTTTGGCTGAAAGAATCCACTGTGCTAGAACAACTTCCTCGCCCCACTTTCTTCTGCCTGCAAAAGTTTTCCATTTTGTATCTTTTCTATCTACTACATGGACTGCTGCCTGATTCATGAATATTGAATAAAGCCAATTAGATCTTTACATTTACTCAGTTGAACTTTGTTTTTCAATAATATCTATGTAGCAAAGTTGTATAGATATAATGCCCTTTATAAAAATTATCCTTTAGCAAGACATATACATTGAAAAGAAAAAAAACTATTTCATTAATAAAAACTGAACAAATGTATTCATCTTCACCATTCTTTTGTCTTTATCCACCGTTTCTCTTTTTTGTTATTTTGTCAATCCACCTTTTTTCTTACACTTTTTTCCTTTTGAGTATCATTATGAACTTAAAATAATAAAAATAATCTTTTGATTCTCAATTTTTCAAAATTTAGCCAATGGGAACACTTTTAATTTGCTCTTTTGCCCTCTCAGCACTAACCCTAATGTATTTTTAAGGAATCCTTGTTTTCTAGTAATAGAAGAATATTCCCTGACCCATTAACATTTTTGTTTTCGTATCTCTAATCTTGGAAACTGCTACAGTCAGTGTGAGGAGTCCAGGCTCCTTCTAGTGGAGCAACGTATCAAAGCCCCAAATCTGAACACTATAAGCACACATGATTAAGCACACGTGAGTTGGTGGTAAGTGAATACTACTGCTTGCTGGGGCATTTGAGAAGTCACAGAGCTGGAAAGTATATCTTTCAAAATGTTTGAGTTTATACTGATGATTCCAAGTATATTAAGCTGTTATGTCCTGCTTTTCTTAAAGGCTGGATTTCCCTGACCTCTGAGACTTCCTACCATGTTCCTTCTAAGAAAAAGCTTCTAGATCTGTAGAAAAACATAGACAAGTTTTCAGAAGCAAAGAAAGGTTTAGGGGAAGGCTACAAAACAAAAGTTTTTCTTTTGATTCTAATGTATTTCCTTGCTCTAATCTTGTATGGGTATTTATTTACATAGAACAAGAGAAGGCAAGACAGTGGGAAACCACAAGGCTTTGGGAAAATCACTTTAGAGACAGAATGAGGACAAGATATGAACCACGAGCAACAACTCAAATATTCTGTCTCAAACAATCTCCATTCCTCTGAGTTTAAACTGGGCTCCCAAACTTGATGAAGTAAAATATTCATTTTAATATCTGCCTTGGCAGTGACAGACTAGTCAGTGTTCGCCAAGGACACTAACTTGGCTTGTGATCCCCTGAGCTCCCTCTAAAGCAGGAAATACTATTTATTCCCCTGTGGGGTTTTTGCTTTGCCCATGAAAATCAGGTGCAACTTGACTCTAAAGAGTTTCTTCTTACTGGCTGAGTTTCCTCCCCTTAGTTGTAGAGTTTTCATCAAAGCAAATTTCCTCCTGCCCTGCCCAGAAGACCAGAACCACAACTAATGTCAGATTCTTGGATCTCAGCATTAAATTCAGCCACATCTGAATTAGAGGGTTCAGGCCTCCTCCCAGTCCTGTAAGGCAGCCAGAGGGCAGAGGGAGAGTACGGCTCCTGTCCCATAGATTTAGTGTGCTTTAGCTCTGAGTTCATGTGACCTGGGCCTCACCTCTGTCTAAAAACTAGGTTGCTTCCAAACAAAACAATCAAGTCAAACATTTAAGTGCCATCCTACTCTCTCTCTCTCTCTCTCTCTCTCTCTCTCTCTCTCTCTCTCTCACGCGCGCGCGCACACACACACACACAGGCACATACAAAAATAGTTAAATGCTATTGTGTTACAGTAAGATTCTTCCTAAGACTATATCATAGATTTCCAGGCAAAGAATGTACTTGAATGATTTTTTTTTAGGGTCTCTTAGCTGATATTATTGTATTTCTGTCTTGAAAACAGCTTCTTCCCTGCTTGTCTGAAGCAAGTAGCAGTTAATGCCAAGTGAGTATGAAGCAATGGCGTGCTATGTTCATTCGTGATCCCTGAGAAGTCAATATCCCCTCAAAGAAGAGAAGTTAACCTTGAAAAATCACAAATGAACCAAATTTGGGAACACATTTAAATTATTATCTCTTTTGAAACATTTATAAGAGAAAAAATTGGAGGTACTTAGCCTCACAAATACAGGATGACAAAGAAATGTATGAAGAATTTTCATAATCAAAGACATGAGTGTGAGGTTAACAGAAGACTTGATGGCCCTGTTTTCTGAACAGACACTGAAATTTGAACAATTTACAAACTCCATGTATCCAATTTCTTCACATTCTAGGACTAGGTTAAGTTCATGGACAAGAAGTATTTAGTCTAGTTAAAGATTATATGTGCTAACTTCATTTACTGGATGTGCCAGGTCCTATGTTAGGACTAAGGATACAAAGATAAGGAGGAAGAATAAGTCCCTGCCATCCACAACATTTCTCTTGGTCCTGATTTTATGAACAGTTCTTTGACTTTTGTATTTAAGAGAAGTAGCATTGGTTGTGGAGGCAGCTAGAGAGGGTACAGTCATTTTCCCTAAATAGAACCAGTGGGGAATTAGCTGGTGAGCAAAAGCGGTTTCTGAGCAGCCAAAACTGATTTCACACATTCCAAGTACTGAAAGTCATAGGTTGATTCCCTAGACATGCCTCCAGGAGCCTATTCATTCCTACTGTATACACCATTCTAGCAATGGTGGCATGGGAAAATACTGGCTCCCTTACGAAGACATATGTTGGGAACTCCCAAATTTAAAAGCGAAAGGGCGGAGGGAAACCATGATTCTTAGCGGGCATGGTAACTTTGTTTTCAAAGTATATTTGATTAACAATCCACAACTGATAAAAGGGCAAATGGTGCTACGGCCCTGTAAAGTTGGAGGTTACCCTGAAGGATGTGATAACGTGTTATGCTTTATAGCCTTTAGAGAAATCAACCCCAGAGATGTTATAGTTTTATTGCCCTATAGAATGTTAACCAGTTTTGTACATCAGCCAACAATGTTTTCTTGTGTGTGTGCATGCGTGCATGTGCATGTGTGTGTACATGAAAGAACTGAAGAAAACCAAATCTTGTTGTCTAATTATCTAATTCCTGTTTCCCTTACTGATTTGAATAAAAAATCTATACATTCTAACAAATAACTGTATTCCAGGATTTTGCTTTTAAAGCTCTGTATTGTTCCACACATTAGCTAAGATACCCACCTGCCCTTCAAAAACTGACCGGAGTTCACAGGTACTTGGCCTATGTCACTTTCTTCTTAGCTCCTACCTGTCACCCTAACATCCACCCCAGAGTGTGGCTTTCTTCACAGTTTCCACAGTTTCTATAGTCTCTCTTGGTTGTGACCAAGAGAGAGAGATTTTTTTGCTCATGCTCTCCTTCCCAACTTCTCCTCAGCTGACTGTCCACATGAAAGACCTGACCTGGACCTTTTAGATGCATCATTATAACCATCTTACTATAATAAAATATCAAAGTATTTCTATGAGATGACAATTAAGTTCGCGAACTTGTTGCAAAGCTGTTGCTAACCTTTTTGATATCAGAGGGATTATTCATTATGAATTTGTACCTACAGGACAGTTAACTGAGTTTACTCTTGGAAGTGCTAAAAAGGCTGCAGGAAAAAGTTACACAACCTGAACTTTTCACCAACAATTTATGGTTCTTGCATCATGACAATGCACCAGCTCACACGGCACTGTTTGTGAGGGAGTTTTTAGCCAGTAAACAAATAGCTGTATTGGAACATCCTCCCTACTCACCTGATCTGTTCCCCAATGACTTTTCTTTCTCTCTCTTTTTTTTAAAAATTTTATTAGGGAATTGGGGGAGAACAGTGTTGGGGGATCAGGGAAGGGGAACACACAAGTTGCTGTCCTTTGGAGGACATCTCCTCACTGGCCCATGTTGGTATTGTGATCACTGTGTTCTTCCCACTGAGGCAGTTGGTCACCGCCCACTGGATGGCCACTCATGGCAGCTCACAGCAGCTTTTACTGGGTGCTCACGCTGGCTGCTGGCCGCTCATAGTAGCCCACTGCAGCCTACGCCATCGCTGGTGCCTCCGGCAGCCCAGAACCAGGTCAAGCTGTTGTTCACCATCTTTTTTTTTTTTTTTAAAGATTTTATTGGGGAATTGGCGGAGGGGAACAGCGTTGGGGAATCAGGGAAGGGGAACAGACAAGTTGCTGTCTTTTTGTTCTTCAGTCTAGTTGCGGAGGATGTTGCTTCACTGTTGGTATCGTCATTGCGCTCTTCCCGGATGAGGCAGATCGGTTGCTGGCCTCTGGATGTCGCTCACCGCGGCTATTGGCAGCTCACGCTTGGCTGCCAGCCGCTCACGCTGGCTGCGGGCCACTCACTGTAGCCTATGGCAGCCCACTGCAGCAGGGGCTGCAGCCCACACCATCACCAGGGCTCGCACAGCCCAGCTCCAGGTGGAGCTGTTGTTAGCTGTAGAGGGCAGTGTCACTGGCCCTCATGTGGGATCCGAACCGGGGCCGCTGGCATCCCAAAACCAGCGCTTAACCAATGCGCCACTCGGCCGGCCCACCATCTTAGTTGTAGAGGGCACAGCATCACTGGCCCATACGGGAACCAAACCGGCGGCCCTGCTGCTCAGTGCTTGTGCTCCCAAGCCAACTCTTAGCCAACTGAGCCACTCGTTTGGCCCCTGAATTCTTTTTTTACCCGAAGATAAAGGAAATATTGAAAGGAAAACATTTTGGTGACATTCAGGACATCAAGGGTAATACAACAGCTCTGATGGCCATTCCAGAAAAAAAGTTCCAAAATTGCTTTGAAGGGTGAACTAGGTGTTGGCATAGGTGCATAGCTTCCCAAGGGGAGTACTTCAAAGGTGACCACAGTGATATTCAGCAATGATGTAGGTATGTAGCACTTTTTCTAGGATGAGTTCCTGAATTTAATTGTCCTATCTCATAAATAAAATACCAAAGCTCTGTGCCAAGAGAAATGGGCCCAGAGGCCTTTTCTGAAAAAACTTTGCAATATTTTAACTTCCTTAGATTTGCTATTTCTTTTATTCCTTTGTTTCCCTAAAATAAGTAGTAAAACTTAAAATAAGAAGAACCTATGTAGAGGAGCTAGGAGAACCATTCTTCCTTTTTTATTTCTGCTCAAATCTCTCTCATCCCCTATATATAAGCACTGTTAGCAATTTGGTTCATAATTTGGTTTCCAGACAGTTTTTCTATGTATTTTCAATATGTTTTGCTATGTTTCCATGTCAAAAGATTATCTTTTTTGAACCATTTCATCACAATTATGAAAGATTTCCTCAACAGATTTTGAATGCTGGTACAGCAATGGAATACTTAGGGATGGTGTTCAACCTACTTCGGGTATTTAGAAAATCATTGTAATGTTCTGTATGTTTTGTCTATTGTTGAAAAGGCATGTGGGATATGGGGAAAGGTATGTGGAAATGTGAGAGCAAGAGGATAGAAAATAAGCCTAGAGAAGCTGGGAAGAGTTACCTGGGAAGTCTGGTCTGCAAGCCCCGAGTGAGAAGGGAGTTGGGGAGCATACTTCCCACTGACTTTACAGGGTCCCTCTGATGTGTGTGTTTATGAAATAGAGAGGAGGGTAGTGAAGAAAAACAAAGATAAATATAACCATGGGACAACACAACTGTCCTTAAAATGGCTGGGGTCTTGAAAGAGGCAGCAGATAGGTATTCAAGAAAAACTGGACGAAGATGCTAAAGCACAGTGGGAAGGAATTCAGAAAAAGCATTGCTTCCTCCAACCAACTTGACATAAGTTCTGAGGCAGAACTAAACGCCTTGGGCTGAAATCCTTTCATAAGAGGATTCATTGTCATTGTCATGTCGTGTTCTTAACGAAAAGAACATTTTAATTACAAGCTATGGTTACAGTGAATTAGTGTATGACTCACGGGCAAAACAGTCACTAAGCAATTATAAAAAATGTCCCAATTTGCTTGGGTTTCCTCTGTGTTCCAAATAATTTCTTGAGGGTCTTTGAGATATTATCTTTTACTCCCCTATCTTTTTCACTAGTGCACCCATGTATATAAACCGTATAATTTAAACTGAAGATGTGATGAAATTACACTTGTTTTTTCCCCACATAAGACTCCCATGAGTTTGGAAGACTGAATATACTTGGCATTTTAATTGGAGAAAAAAAAAAGACCCACTACATTCCCGAGCATGGCCACTTGACTTGACATTGGCATCTTGACTGAAGGCCACCACCTTGTCACTTTTCCATCACATTTAAAGAATGTTGACTCCTTATGTTACACTCTTGTTACCAGGCTAAGGTCTGACTGCTTGTCACATCGAGAGCCAATAATCTATAGACAAGTTTGGTGGAAAGAAAAGCAGGTTTACTCAAAATGCCAGCATTCCCGGAAGGCAGTGGACTCTTGTCCAAAAAGAAACCACCTTCCCTGTTTCTAGCACGGGCAAAAGATTTTATAGGCGTGTAAGAGAAGCAGAATGAAGGAAAGGGGGAAGTAGCCCAGCAATTCCTGGGTGATGCAGTTGGAGAAAAGATGCTTTCCAGAGTCTGGTTTGTTTCAGAGATAAAACTATATCAAATTGAGGGAATCTTTGGTGGTTAACAAAGCAGATGTCTGAGTGCTATACCTCCCATGTCCTGAGCAATAAACAGATTGGCAGGTATGCCTGCAGCCTTGAGAAAATAGGCCTATTAAGTCCAGTTGTTCTGCAAATTAGCAAGGCATGTATGCAGTCTTGAGTAAACATAGTCTTTAAAACTAGTAGGAGGAGAGAGAAGCAAAGAAAACTTTAAAAGTCCTAAGCTAAATTACATTGTTAAATCGAACTAAACTTAGACTGTTAATTTTTTTATTTTTATTTTTTTGAGGGCAGTGTCACTGGCCCTCATATATGGGACCCGAACCGGGGCCACTGGCTTCCCAAGCCAGCGCTTAACCATTGCGCCACTCAGCTGGCCCAAGAGTGTTAAATCTTAAAAGTAGAAAACATATAGTGTCACCCTTGCACTGTCAATATCAGATTTTTCCCTTTGAGATTTAGAACAAAAGTGAATTGTTTTGGAAGACATTTTCTAGCCGTTTTGCCTAGATATGAATTGTTTTGTAATATAATATTGGGAAAGTCAAGGCAATCTAGTTACCCAGAAGACCTCACATTTGAGATATAAAAGAAAAAACAATGCGGGTCAATAATTGATTACTCAGTTAAGAGTTAAGAGATGAACTCCGTTCTTCTGGATTCTTCTTTCATGTTCAAGCCTCTGATTAGGTCTAGTTAAGAAGTGAGAATAAAGATGTATAGGAAACATGGAGAATAAGTTCCCACTCCTCCAAGGATGTTTTTGCAGTTAACAAAGGCTTAATAATAAAAATGGCAATAACACACAGTGCTTTTGATTGCCACCTACTATGAGCCAAACACCATACTAGGTGCTTTAATTACCACAACAATCCTGCAAGATATTCATTATCATCTCCATTTTATAGCTAAAGAACCTCAGGTTCCCAGAGGTTAAGTAAAGCACTTAGCATTACACAGCCAGTATGAAGTGGGATCAGGGATGGAGTCAGGTCGGCTTGATTCTATTATGATACTTTGCCTCTTAAAAATTAAAACAAAAATCTTTTCACAAAGTTTTGCCTGAGATCAGAAATGGATCCAGGTTTTGTGGAGCCCAAAGTTTATGTAACTGGGGGAGAGAGAACTTCTTTTAGAAAAAGAATATAAAAACATCTTACTTTTAGGACCAGCCAAGTGGCTCAGTTGGTTAAGAGCTCGCTCAAGAGTGGGAGATGAGCTCTGAGCAACAGCAATTTGATGCCCAGCCTGAGCTGAGCTGCCAACAGGTGGCAGGATGGCTCAGCTAAAAAAACAAAAAACAAAATCTTACTTTTGCAAATTTTACAAAAATATATTAGCATGTAACTACAGGCCCTCCCTGTCATTTGAAAGGGGCCAGGGCAAGTGACACTTAAACTTCATTAACCTCATAGAAAGCCCACCTCTGATAGGGGTTCAACATTTCAGAGTAACTTTGCTTGTGTAAGCGAGTGAGAGAAGGCGCTGTTGGGATGCAACAGGACATTTTGATAGCGCCATCCCCCACCCTTATCCCTGCGCCCAACATATCCATTGCTATTGAAAACTTAGATGCTCCTGGGAATAAGAGTGTGTTGGTCAGCGTTTTCAACATGTGACGGTACTCTTGGGAGGAATGGAAGTGAGAACTTGTCTCTTTCCCTCTCAAGTTCAAATGAATCACAATTGTTTGATGGGCTTGTGTGGCCCACCTAAATTAGGCGACAGGAAACAAGAAGATCCCCAGGAGATAATTTACCATGAGGATGGGGCAAGACAGGTGAAGCGACCAGCTGGGGAAAATGAATCCTGGTCTGGGTTCATGAGTAGCTATGACCCCAACACAGCCATCCAGAGGCAGGCTTGACCCCCCAGGGAAGTGCCCATGTGAATCAGAAGAGTTTGAAGGTGTTAAGGACAGGTCATTTTTAGGTGTCGATCCCATTTGTCTCCTCTGCACAGTGAGGAACCACCATAGCCTGGGCTAGGATATGCAATATCCTGCATGGCATCATTACAGCCACAGCTGTTGGGCTTGGCCTGGGTCAGCAGACAACAATCCCGAGGTCCAGCTTCAGCAATAGTAGCCATGGTGCAGACAGTCACCGGGCAACAGGAGCGTGGCCTGGTTATGGAATGTCTTCAGGCCGCTCAGGTTTCAGAAGGCAGGGCACCGGGCATCTCAGTCAACAATGCATTGCATTCCAGAGCTCCAGTTCAAGATGGCTCTGTGGAATCCTCTGTCTAAACTCAAGAGTGTGCACTGAGTTTTGGGTTTGCTTAGAAAAAAATCATAGCTTAGGACATTCATTTGGACAGGAATCAGTACCCCTGTGCCTTCTTGGATATACTCAGGGATTAAAACACAGAAAGACTGGGCTTCCTGCAGGTGTACGTGCCACACTAAATTGTATAGCAAAAGGAACTGTGACTGGTAAGGATCATATGAGGATATGTTTATTTAGGTCACTCTGAATACTTCTTCGCCTCTGCTGGGTTCTTTTCTCCTTGAGCTATATGAATCAGTAATCTGCTTTTTCTCATTTGTATTCTTTTCTCGGAGACTTCATCCTGCATTTTCAGTGACTTACTGGACATTTTACACATACATTATCTTCAACTCAGTTTGCCTAAAACCCACCTCAACAAAGAATGCTTACAAATCAATATGCAAAAAATAAATAAATTCAAAAGAAAAATGGAAAAAGGGCATAAACAGGCAATTCACAAAAGAAAAAACACCTACGGCCAATACACATATGAAAAGATGTCCAATCGCATTAGGGAATTTTAAAATAACATTGAAGGGCCAGCCGAGTGGTGCGCTGGTTAAGC
This sequence comes from Aselliscus stoliczkanus, assembly GCA_033961575.1. NCBI lineage: Eukaryota > Metazoa > Chordata > Mammalia > Chiroptera > Hipposideridae > Aselliscus > Aselliscus stoliczkanus. The sequence goes on along the minus strand of CM066740.1, from coordinate 17,704,198 downwards.
GCTGGCTTCGGAAGCCAGCGGCCCCGGTTCGGGTCCCACATATGAGGGCCAGTGACACTGCCCTCAAAAAAAATAAAATAAAATAAAATAACATTGAAAACTCATGTTTTGCCTGTCATATTCATAAAGGTTCTCAATACCTAAGGTTCTGTGATAATCCAGATCTAAAGCTCCTTTGTAAAAAATGTGATCCCAGTGTCTACAAGCTTGTTTCCAACTTCCTTTGTCCACTAGGGCCATTCATTTAGGTGAACGATCTCTGTTCCCAAAAGGAACAAATGGAAGTCTGACATTGAGAAAAGCTAAGAAAACAATATGGGTCCAACAAAATCAATCAATTTCTTTGAAGAGTTCATTCATTCACCTGCTCCTGAGAGCAGCACAGGATGAGGATAGATGATGAAAAGACATAGTTTCACAGACCACTCATCTGACTATTTTCACTTGCTACTTTGATGCCTTTTATGCTTTCAAGTGTCTTGTAATCCTAATTAGAATCTAAGCTTTTTTGGGGAAGTGGAAGAAGCCAGGAGCCATGTTATATATTTCTTTGACTTTCCCTACAGTATTTCTCACATAGAAAAAGGAAAATAAATGTTCATTTCTTGATTACCTTCCACACAGTACAAAATTTCAATAATAGGGCCGGCTGAGTCGCGCGGTGGTTAAGCACTGGCTTGCGAAGCCAGCAGTCCCGGTTCGGTCCCACATATGAGGGCCAGTAACACTGCCCTCAAAAAAAATTTTTTTTTCAATAATAAATATAACCCTGAAAGGCATATACCATATATAACCATAGTTGTTAAGCACCTGAATCCTTGAATAGGGAAGATTTTTTAAAAATGTTATAAATTTATAACAGAAATCTTTCTCAGGATTTCTTTGGTTACTCAGGTTCTTTTGTGGTTCCATAAAAATAACAATTTAAGATTGTGTTTCTATTTCTGTGAAAAATGCTATTGGAATCTTGACAAGGCATTGCTTTGCAAATATTTTCTCCCATTCTATAGCTTCCCATTTCATTCTTTTAACAGTGCCTTTTTATGCAAAGACGTTCTTAATTTTTGTGAAGTTTAAATTCTCAGTGCCTAGCTCAGAAAGCCATGTTAAGATGAAGGGAGACAATATAGAGAAAACATGTAACACAGTGACTGGCACTTAATAAGTGCTCAGCAAATGTTAATTTTTTGTTGATTTCATTAAAGGAAAAATGGCTTCCATAATTAAGACTAGTTGTCAGCTTAAATCTCAGTTCTTTACCATTTATGATTATGAGCCATGTGGACAAGAACTGAGAATCTGTATTTGCTGAACACTTACCCATGGATGGTAAGAGTATAATTTGGTACAATCACTTCGGAAAGCAATTTTATAAAATCTAGTAAAGTTGACAATGCACATGCCCTAAGCAACTCCACAGGTAGACCATGGAGTCCCACACATATATGTAAGGATACACACACACATGGGGTGCCAGAAAAGTATATACACATGACTTGTATTCATCTTTTGTTATTGGTATATATTGAGTATTACAATTTTAAAATATATATATTTTATTGGGAAATTGGGGGAGTGGAACAGCATTGGGGAATCAGGGAAGGGGAACAGAAAAGTTGCTGTCCTTTTTGTTCTTCAGTCTAGTTGTGGAGGATGTCACTTCACTGGCCCATGTTGGAAGTACGATCATTGCGCTCTTTCCAGCTGAGGCAGTCACTCACTGGCCATTGGACAGCCACTCAGGTGGATCACAGCAGCTCATGAAAGCTCACACCAGCTGCTGGCCAGCCCCACTGAAACCTACTCAGTCGCCAGTGACTCACAGCAGCCCAGCTCTAGGTGGAGCTGTTGTTCATCATCTTAGCTGTAGAGGGCGCAGCGTCACTGGCCTACATGGGAACCGATCCAGGGCCCTATTGCTCAGAGCTGGCATCCCAAGACAACTTTTTTGTTTTTTAAAGATTTTATTGAGGAATTGGGGGAGGGGAACAGCGTTGTGGAATCAGGGAAGGGGAACAGACAAGTTGCTGTCTTTTTGTTCTTTGGTCTAGTTGCGGAGGACGTTGCTTCACTGGCCCATGTTGGTATCGTCATTGCGCTCTTCCCAGATGAGGCAGATCGGTCGCCAGCCTCTGGATGGTCGCTCACCGTGGCTATTGGCAGCACACGCTGGCTGCCAGCCGCTCATGCTGGCTGCGGCCACTCACTGTAGCCTATGGCAGCCCATTGCAGCATGTGCTGCAGCCTACACTGTCACCGGGGCTCCCACAGCCCAGCCCAGGTGGAGCTGTTGTTAGCTGTGGAGGGCAGTGTCACTGGCCCTCATATGTGGGATCCGAACCGGGGCCACTGGCATCCCAAAACCAGTTCTTAACAAATGTGCCACTTGGCCAGCCCCCAAGACAACTCTTAACTGACGCGCCACTCGGTTGGTCCGAGAATTACAATTTTAATACAGTTTTTTCCTTTCTTAAAATGTGTAGAACCGGCTGAGTGGCGCATTGGTTAAGAGCTGGCTTGGGATGCCAGCGGCCCCAGTTCGGACCCCACATATGAGGGTCAGTGAAACTGCCCTTTACAGCTAACAACAGCTCCACCTGGAGCTGGGCTGTGCGAGCCCCGGTGATGGTGTGGGCTGCAGCCCCTGCTGCAGTGGGCTGCCATAGGCTACAGTGAGTGGCCCGCAGCCAGCGTGAGCAGCTGGCAGCCAAGCGTGAGCTGCCAATAGCCGCGGTGAGTGACATCCAGAGGCCAGCGACGGATCTGCCTCATCCGGGAAGAGCGCAATGACGATACCAACAGTGAAGCAACATCCTCCGCAACTAGACTGAAGAACAAAAAGACAGCAACTTGTCTGTTCCCCTTCCCTGATTCCCCAACGCTGTTCCCCTCCGCCAATTCCCCAATAAAATCTTTAAAAAAAGAGGAAAAGAAAGAAAGATGTCCCCAGAGTAATGGCTTGCACCAAAAAAAAAAAAAGTATACATTTCATATATATATATATATATATATATATATATATACATACACATATATATATATATATATATACACGAATAGCATGTTCATAGTGATTTTTTGCTTATAGAAAAAAGTCTAAACAACCTAAATGTCTACTAATAGGGGAGTGGATAAAGAATGGGTATTAATATAATAAAAAAATATATTGCAGTTAAAACATGAATGAATTGGAGCTATAAGTATCAACAAACATGGGCTTCATAAACATAACATTGAAGAAAGAAAGCAAGATACAGAAAAATACTCCTTAGATTGTTGCAAGCCTTTAGTTCACTTCCAGTGTTCTGAAAAAGTTGATTTTGACAACTTCCCAGTGTTCTTGTTACTTTTATGGAATGAACTTTCAGAATTCTTTACTCTGTCATTCTGGAAGTTGAGGTCACACATAATTTATATGCTATATTATAAAATATATGCATGACAAGTATATTCCATCCCTTTTTGACTAGAATTCAATGCATACTAAATCTTTTGCTTCTAATTTTACATATCTGATTGAAAGAATTCTTCACAGATCAGCTCTAGCTTACACATTTCAAACTTGTTTCTCCTCCACTCCTTACATACTGCCAGTGCTTGACACTGTAGGAAGTACATACTGTGCTAAGATCTCTGGCCCTGCATCTTTGCATTACAGCACAGAGTTGGCACAGTGGGCATAGGGACTTTTCCTGGAAGCCATACCTATATCAGAAAGACTAAAAATAACTTTACTACATGGAAGTAACTACGGTCCACAAAAATATATCCTACTCAACCCCAATGAAACGTATCCCCAACTCAATTTGTCCTTAGTCAGGTCCCCAAAATATCCACATCCACTCCAACACTACCTGATAGTAAAAGAAATATGACAGAGGAAAATTAGAGTAGAATGAGACAACAGACTCAACCTATTGTGGATAAAATACTTTTGTAAATTTTACAAAACCAAATGACCATATGGACACACTGCAAGAACCCCAGCCTTGAAAGAAGTCTATGAAAGTTAGGGATCCTGAATTTTAAGGTTAGTTAACCTTACTGTACCTCCCCCACCCCCTCCACCATTGGATCTCTCTCCTGACTTCTCCCTGGATTTCTGGTTCTTTCTCCCTCCCTCCCTCTCTCTAAAGTCTCTGCAGACTGCCTCTCTCTACTCATCTATCTATGCACATGGTCCAAAGATGGCTGCTTGAGCCCCTAGTACATATTCCCCATAGAACTGCCACATGCCAGCTCACCAACAACCATCTGTCCAGTCTCCAGAGGAATATGATGCTCTTCATCCTAGTTTATTAATTGGCTTTCTTTGGTTCAGGTGTTCAACCTTGATCCCAATCAGCTGATACCAAGTACTGTGTTTCCCCTGAAAATAAGATAGAACTGGAAAATAAGCCCTAGCATGATTTTTCAGGATGCTTGTACTATAAGCCCTACCCCAAACATAAGGCCCAGTCAGCCAGACATGGCCGTTTGAATAAATGTACATTTTTGTACATGAATAAATTAATAAATGTAGATTGTTGGAGCAAAAATTAATATAAGACCCGGTTTTGTTTTCGGGGAAACATGGTATAAGTAAAGTACCATAGAACAAGTGCAGCTTTAGGGCCCCATCCTGTAAGTGGAGAGAAGATTGAATAATTCATGGAAAATGGGAATGGGCTGACTTGGCACCTCAAAAGGCAGTACACCACAGCAAAGCTGATTAGGTTCAAGCAACAGGTACAGCAAGTCTTCTTCAAACACTTAATATGCAAATGTATGTGGGATTTTCTCCAAGAAAGACATATTACTTCCCAAAGTTGTGTTCCCAGGGATCCTATTCTGGGGGGAAGTGGAGGATGGCTCATAGCACTACTATTCTGAGGAACACATTTTGAGAAATGCTGGATTAAATAATAATAGCTAATATTAACTCGGTAAAATAATACTATTTGTCTTCTGCTGGCACCAATTGAAGCAATTTTTTAATCCTTATACCAGTTCCACGTGGTAGTTTCATTTTTACAGATCAGGAGCCTGAGGCACAAGAGAAGTTAAGCAATTTGGCCAAAATTGAACAAGTAGAGTGGGAGTGCCAGGCAATGCCTCCTGTTTAACATCTGTGCTATATAACCTCCATGCTCTCTTTAAGCTCTGAATCTTATGGCTCCTTCATGACCTTTAGTGTTTTATATCCTGCAACATGTGAAAGGACTGTTCCAACATCAAGTAGGAAGATGCTTTTTCTTGTTTATTTTGCCTTGTTACAGAACGGCGCTTGATCTCATCACCTACATTTCTGCCTTTGAATTATAAATCCTTAGTGTTAGAAGACAAGGCCTTAGAGTTAGAAGACAGGTTTCCACTTCCTTTCAATTCAGAAATTTTAAAATATGCTAATTCTTCAGTGTTCTGGGTCATTGAATAAAGTGAACAAAATTTTCCTTGTTTCTAATTTCAGTAGGAATAAATGGTTTCTATTGTCAGGGTCAGCTCTAAAACCTTAAAAGTGTTGACTAGAAGAATTAAAGTGTTGTTAGAAGAATACCTGAGAACCTCTACAATGAAAGAAAAAAGACAAAGTGCAGAGGCATAAATGCCTTGTTCGTTGTGAAAACCGAGGCTTATATGCCACCTGCTCTTCCATTTGAGTTATACTCTATGGTTTGTCCTCATGCAGAGAAAGCATAATGCTTTAATAGTGTAAATTACTTTACATAAAACATGTCTCTGTCTATTCCTATACACACCTAGGTGGAAAATTAAGGGGATATGTAGAAAGTTTTTAGAATGTAAAATAACGTAAAGTTTCAAATTATCCTGAATTTACCATCACTAGAAAGAATTATTATAATTACCAAAAAAAAAAAAAAAGCGCTTCCCATCAGTTCCTGTGATTGAGTTTCCTGTTGCCTTAGAACACTTAGGGAAGCCTACCTGAAGATTTCTGGAGCTGACACCTGATCTTAGTCTGAAACACTGAGGAGTAAACCAGTAGGCAGGCCTTCCGCATCCAGGAGGCACCAATGCAACTGTGTTTTGGGTGTATGGACTCCAAGCAAATGTATCTTGCGTTCCACGTAACAAGCCTCTAATCTGCAGTATGTAATATTTACTGAGCGTCTACTATATGCCCGTCTCTGATACTGCAGCAACGAAGAAAAGACCAACCCCGTACCTGTGGCGTTTACACTCCCGGGAGACACTTGCTTGCATTCTACCGCCCAATTAGCCTAAAAGGATCACCTCGCCACGGAATCTACATCTTTAAACTCTTATCTCGGGCAAAGAGAGCTTCAGGGCACAGAGAGCAGCCCGCACCCAGCTGCAGACCGGGACCTCCGCAGCGGCGGCGCCCGCGCGTGGCGTCACTCGGAGCGGCGCGCGGCTGTGACGCCAGGCCCCGCCCCCTGCGCCCTGCCTAGCGGCCCCGCCCCCTGGCGCGCAGTGCGCAGGCCCCTCCGCCCGGCTCCTGCGTCCCAGCTCTGATCGGGGCGCTCCGGCTGCAGCTCGGGGCCGCCGTGGTTGGTACACAGAAGCCTCTGCGTGCAGCCCCCTCCCCCGTCGCCCAGCCAGGCGAGCCCCGGGGCGGGAAGCGAGCTGACGGAGGATGGCAGCCTCCGGGGTGGAGAAGTGCAGCAAGAAGAAGACCGAGAAGAAACTCGCTGCTCGCGAGGAAGCCAAGCTGCTGGCGGGCTTCATGGGCGTGATGAACACCATGCGGAAACAGGTACGGCCGGGGCGGGGGGCCGGAGGGCAGGGGGCCCGGACCCCGTGCGCCGGAGTCCGCGCCCCGTCGGTCGCCGCGCCCCCTCCTCTCCCTCGGGCCTCGCGCGTCCCCGGTCGCTCGCCCGCCGCGCGGCTGTGCAGGAGGAGGGGCGCCGTGTGAGCCGTTTGTCGCGCAGAAGTGGCTCCTCGGGCTGCCGCTGCCGCGACGCCCCAACGCAGGCTCCTGGCGGGCCCTCCCCGGGCTGCCATTCGGCGCCGGGCAGCCGTGGTGTCACAGCGCGGCCCTCGTTGTCTGTCTGGGAGGCGAGGACCCCCCCCCCCCGGGCCAGCCGAGTTTAGGGGTCGTGGGATCTGGTGCGCAGCAGCCCATTGGCGCAGCCCCGCCCGAAGCCCCCCAAGGAAAGGAGAAGCGTGGCCTGAAATCAGCTCCTCGGAAATAAGGATCCCCCGCCCCCTGCTTGGGGTACCGGGGGGGTGGGGGGCGCCGGCTGAAGACAGAGCCTCCTGTGCGTGTTCATTTAGAGCAGAAACAGCCCTCGGTAAACGCGGTGCGGCTCTGGGATCAGGAGCAGCTCTTTGTTCTGTCTCTGGTGTGTGTGGCGCATTCGTGAAAGTCTTCAGCACGCCGGCGAAAGGTGGGTTTGCGAAAAAGAAGGGCTTTTAACGCCAGAGAATGTAGGCTAGAGAGAGGATTTCTTTATTTTTAAATTCTGTAACATCTTAGGCCAATGAAGCGTAGGAAAAAGCACTTGGTTACTTTTTACCTTCGTTAGCTTTATTTCTAGAAAATGCTCATCTTAAGGAGGTTTGTGGGAATGTTTCGGTTTGGGGGACAGCGGTCCTGTGTTTTTTTAAAAGAGGATACATCAAGCAGGTTGTATGAGTAACTGCAAAACCCAGTGTTCTTATCTAGTGGCGTGGATGGGAATGTGGACCACGGTGGAAGATGTTAAGATCTTCGTGAAGATATTAACGTTGGTTTTCTCTAAGCGAATTCTGACTGCCGGGATCTTGTCTTTGTTCATCAGCTCCTGCTGTGGTTCATGAACGCAGTAGACATCTATGGGAAAGCCTTTAAATCTTTCCTGGCCTTTGTGCCGAAGTAGCTGTGAATGTCTCCATTCAATATTTTATGTAACTTCCATGTATCCATTTTCATGTATACATTCATGTTACTTTCAAAGTAAAGCTTTTTATAGTTACTACACCACAGACTTCAAATTACTGATACAGTTTACTATTGTAATATGTGCCTGTAAACTGTAGTTGAACACTGTTCACCCATGCTGAAATTGGTTTGCTCCCACTCCCCCAAATATGTGTTTTCATCCAAGGACTATAACATTGTAACGCATTACCTCATTTCTTCAGACAGGGTGCAACTGGGTTGTAGCATCAAATGTTTACTTGCGGAGGAGAGGATTGCCTGAGACTGTATATTGAGCTCTGGGTTTGAAAAGAAATATCCATTGCTTAGACTTAGCTTTAGATATGTTAACATCTGTTTATTTTGTCACAATTGAAATACAGTTGCTAAAAAAATCAGGATTCTATTACTGAGTAGGAAGAGAAAATGGATACTGGGTAGCCACCAGGAATCTCTTCTACGGTGGGTAACTGACCTTAATCTGCCGGATTGTCCTTTGTCAGTGGCTTTTCATTGTTAGTTAGTTAAACACTTCTCTAATAGCACTTTAACCAACTTCATGGAATCCTGCATCTTTTGCAAGATGCACAGGCTCACTTTTTAGTTGATTTACATTATACTTGTATTGTGTTTAACAGCAGAACACAGGAGAGACTCACCAGGAATGACTGACAAGGGCAGTTGATGGGAATTGGCAGAAATAGAAGCTGGTTTGAGCCAGAGAAGGAATGTTTGAGTGAGGACTAATTTTATAAGTGTTCTTGTTCTTTCGTGAATATTTTTGTATGATGCCTATTTTTGCTTCCCCTTATGACCTCATTACTTTGGGGATCAGGATAACGAGTGCCTGGATGAAAATGCTGCCTCTGTATGTACCCAGAAACATTTCTACAAGAGTTTGAGAACACTGAAATTAGAAAACCTGAATTCCAATCCCTGTTCTAGCATTAATTAGTGTTATAATTTTAGATAATAAGATTTAGGTCATTTCATCTCTGTGTAGCATAGCAGCCAATCCTATACATAGTGCTGAAAGGGGGTTCTGCAGAACCAGCAACCTCAAGCTTTTTATGGACCCTTTTCCTCCATCACCCTTTCAACCAGTTCTAGCCTTTTGTTTTTAAGTAACCTTCCAATGAAATAGAGGATTCACTTAAAAGGATACAAATCATAAACATGAATCTCAATGAATTATTACAAAGTGACCACACCACCTACAAAAAATAGAACATTGCTAATATACCAGAAGTCCGTCCTTATGCCCTTCTCAGTCACTGCTCCTCAAAGGTAACCACTATTCTATTACCAAAAATTTCTTTTTCTTTTTTTTGAACTTGTATAAATGGAGTCATACAATATATATTCTTGTGTCTCAGTCTCTTAAAGCCAACATTATGTTTGTGAGATTTATCTATGTTGTTGTGTACAGCTCTAATTCATCCTCATTTTATTTAGTATTCCATTTTATGAACACCACAATTTATCGATTCTATCATTTTGGACATTTGGGTTATTTCCAGTTTGGGACTGTTAAGAATAGCACTATTCTGAATATTTTTGTACATTTTGTACATGTCTTTTGATGTGCACATGTATGCATTTCTGTTGGGAAATACCTAAGAGTGGAGTTGTTGAGTTATAGGTTATGCTACATAAAGCTCTGATAGGTACTGGCATACGGTTTCCAAAGTTTGCCCATTTATGTTTCTGCCAGCTGTGTGTTGAGAGAGGCTTTTGCCTACATCCTTTTCAATACTTGGTATTATCACTCTTTATAGCGTTAACCATTCTGGTGTGTGTATAGTGGCATTTTATTTATTAGGTTGCGCGCCTTGTCTTTTATTTCCATAACTTTCTGTTTACATTAATTTTATTACCTGATGCATCAGAGAGGGGGTCTACAGAGCAGAGCTGGGTCACAGTCACTGCTGCGCGTTTGCAATTGTTGCTATTGCGGTATTGAAGTCCAGACGACCCATAACATCTGAGGGGTATGTTTTGAGACCTTCCCGAGTACCGCTGTAGGTTGCAGTTTCCTCATGTTAAATGAATTAAAGGATAAATGGAATTTAAAAGCGTATGTTAAAGCCCTATTGAGAAGTTATATGAGAGGAAGAACCACAAGGCTGATTTGAGGATTGGGTGCTATGCAGTCAACTGGGCTCACTTACTAACTAAAATGGCTCTGCTTCTCCACGACTGCAACTTACTCCGTGTCATTAACCTTTAGGGTCTCTTGTGAAACACTTCTTGAGCACTTCTCTACCAGCCATTCTGCAAAGTGTTTTACATGCTTTGCTTCCTTTTATTCTCGTCCCAACTCCATTGATAGCCCCCATCATCCAGACAGGACTTCCTGTTCTTAACTCTCTGTCTTATCTCGCTGTCTGTTCAGTTTAGGAGATAGGCATCTCTGTCTTCACTTTCTTTCCAATGCCTCAAGCTTTCTTAATTCTCTGTCCTTTTTTTCCATATCTACCTGGCAGAAAGCATTAATAACTCTTTCCCTTCTTTATGCAAGGCTTCCAAGCACAGCTGGAGGATATTCCATTACTGGGTAATCCTCTGCCAAGTAAGTCCCAACTTCAGCTGGGCTGTTAGTACTGGGGAGCAACCCTCCTTTCCATTTTATTCCACTCTTTTACTCTAATTTGAGTTGTTTCTCTGAATCCTCACTTTCAGTAGATCACCTTTCTTTTGACATCACAAATAAATAGAAGTCATTAGCTCCTGGAGCTAACTTTTGACTTTCCACCACCAACTCTGTAAGCCTGTTTTGACACTCTCCTTTTCCTTCTTTCATTTCTGCTGCAGTTGAGAAGCTGCCTCTTCTCCATCTGAGCCCAGTACTTCCATCTAGGCTTTGACTCCCTCAGAACTACAAGCCTGGTCAGAAAAGTTACACTGTTGCTTATTCCATCTATTGAGCATCTTTAATTTCTTCTCTGCTGGAGTCTAGCCATCAGCATTTAGGCATGTTTTAACCTCTCTAGCTTTTAAACCAACCAACAAACCAATCCACCCATTTTTAGTCTCAACATTCCCTGTAAATAATACCTGTAAAACCAAAAGGCAGGTAGATTCACTGCCTCTTTTGGCTCACTGTTCGTTATCCTGTCTCAGGTTGGCTTTCTGATTCATCCGTTCAGATGAAGAGTTATTGAGAATCCACTGTGTGCTAGATATTTTGCTACATTTTTGGGGTTGAAATGGTGAGCAAAACCCGACAGTTCCTGTCCTCATGCAGTTTTTGGTCTAGTAGGAGAATGAGATATGATGTAGTATCAAAACATATGGTGAGGGCAGCCAGTTGGCTCAATTGATTAGAGAGTGGTGCTCATAATACCAAAGTTGCCAGTTCGATGCCTACATGGGCCATTGAGCTGTGCCCTCCGCAGCTAGATTGAAACTAATGACTTGACTTTGAGCCCAGCTGCACCTTCCACAACTAGATTGAAAACAATGACTTGACTTGGAGCTTATGGAGGAAAAACACACTGTTCCCCAATAAAGTTTTTAAAAAAAATATGGTGAATGTTTAAATTTAAAAAAATTATTACAGTAAAAGACACATAGTCATTAACCTCCCCCCCGCCCCCCAAATGCTCCCCCTTGCTTCGAACACACTTATCCCATCATTCTTGCCACTGTCTGAAGCAGTTCTGGAAGTCCTCTTTTGTGAGTGTCCTTAGTTGCACTGTCCTGGCTGCCTCGATGTCCTGAATCGATTTAAAATGTTTACCTTTCATGGTCATTTTGACTTTGGGGAAGAGCCAGAAGTTGCACGGTACCAGATCCAGTGAGTAAGGTGAATGAGGACACACTGTAATGTTTTTATTTGACAGAAATTGCTGTACCCGAAGTGATGTGTGACACAGAGCCTTTCTGTTGTGATCAAAATATATGGTGAATGCTGCTGCCAAGTGCCATCCTATGGAAAGGCAGGGATCTTTAATATGGGAAGCAGCACATCGAATCTTACTAACAGTGTGTGACAAGTCTCAACTTGTTTGGTGCAGTCAGTCTGGTGTGAGCTACAGTTGAGAGAAGGTGTGTTTTAAATTGTGCCGTAAATCATCCTCCATCATGACAACACCCCATGTCACACATCGCTTCTGGTATGGTGGTTTCTGTCAAATAAAAACATTACGGTATGTCCTCATCCACCTTATTCACTGGATCTGGCACCATGCGACTTCTGGCTCTTCCCCAAAGTCAAAATGATTCAGGGCATCGAGGCAGCTACACCAGCACAACTAAAGACACTCACGAAAGAGGACTTCCAGAACTGCTTCAGCAAATGGCAAGCAATGATGGGATAAGTATGTTCGAAGCGAGAGGGAGTATTTTGAGGGGGGGTTAATGGCAATGTGTCTTTTACTATAATCAATTTTTTTTTTAATTTAAACATTCACCATATTGTTTGATCACACCTCGTATTTGTCAAATAGTCATACAAAAATGTAAAATTGCAACAGTGGTAGGTATTATTAAGGAGAAGTATATGATACAATGAGGCATATGGATAGATGATTTGACTATCAGGAAGCTTTCCCTAAAGAAGCGGTAACTGAACTGAGAGCTGAAATAAGAATAGGTGTTAACTAGGCAGCTTTAGGAAGAGCCTCTTAGGTAGAGGGAACAACGTATGCAGAGGCCCTGAATCGGAGAACTTACCATAGAATGGCAAGTACAAGAGACTGATTTAAAGGCCAGGGTGACTGGAACACAGGACATAGGGAAAGGATGGTGCAAGATGACACTGGAGACGTGGCTAGAGACCTGCCCATGCATAGCCTCATAAGTTAGGGGGTTTTGCCTTTATTCTAAAACTCGTGTGTGTGTGTGTGTAGGAATCAGTGGGTATTATCTTTTTTTCTTTTGAAAAAGACAACTGACTGTTCTGTGGTGAAGGAAGAAGAGAGCCCTCAGAGTGGCTGCTTGCAGACCAAACGAAGCAGTTGGCAGTAGCCCAGGGAGATGGTCCTTTGGACTAAGGTGGTAGTTGCAACAGCAATATCAGTGAAGAAAGGATGATACATTCAAGAGATTTGGGGGTAAAATCAGCAGGGTTTGGTGATGATAACTGCCATATGTGGTGGTGACGACTAAAGTCGCTAACGAAGTTAAGATAACTTAAAACATGACCTGATAATAAGTTCTCAGTACACGTTGGCCATTTTTATTGCTGTTATGATAGTGGTGGGTTGATTGGGTGCTGAGGGATTCAATACAAAGTGTCAGTTATGTCCTCTAGGATTTAGAATGCATAGCTGTTGGGTTGTCGGAAAAGTCATGATGCACTTTTGCAACGAAAAACAGAGAAAAACTGCGTCATGACTTTTCCGACAACCCCATAGATAGATGACACTATTCACTGAGGGAGGCAATAACAAAAAGGATCAAGGCTTCGAGGAAAGGATTATAATTTGTGTTTTAGATGTGTTTAGGTCGTCGTGCCCATGAGACAGTGAGGTGTCTGATTAGTTGACAGGCTCAGAGAGTTGTGGCTTAGAATTGTAAATTTGTAAATGATCTGCAGATAGAAGCGGAGGAGAGTTGAGAGTCTAGGATGAAAGCTAGGCAATGAGCCTATAAAGGAGACAAAAAAGGAATGCCCAGAAGAGCAGGAGGAAAATGAGTTTTGAGAATCAAAGAAGAAATTGTTTTAGATGGAGGATGGCAAATTTTGAAGCCTATGAGAAGTCAGAGTAAGGTTAGAACTAAAAATGCTCTAAGATATAGCAACGCAGAGTTTTTGACTGTTGTTTTGATGGGGTGACAAAGATGGAAGTCAGATTAGCATGAGTAGAAGAGAGTGGGATATGAGAAAATTGATACAGCTTTTTTGAGAAATTTGGTCCTGAAGGGAGTCAAATGAAGGTTGTTTGGTTTTATTTGCTTAAACAATATATTTAAGTGTGTTTTGAAAGTAGTGGGAAGAATTCATTTGCAATGTATAGGTTGAATGCATTTGAGACAGGATGGGTAGATGATTCTGAGATGAGATCCAACGGAAAGGTGGTTAATCTCACATAGGAGGACAGGTCCTCTGCCATAGAGTGGGAAGGAGGAGAGGGTTGCTAGATAGGCAGCCAGGTAGATAGGTATGTTTGGAATCAGGAGAATGAAGGTGTTTCTGTCCAGACTTTGTTTTCTCTGAAAAACAGGAGATGAGATCATCTGCTAAAAGGAAGGAGAAAGAAGATGCAGCTGGAGGTTGAAGGAAGTTTTTGTGAAGTGTGGAAATAGTATGATGGCAGGCAGGTTCTTTGAACTTTTTTTTTTTTTGAGGTTAATTATTATGAATTCATAGTGAGTATTTATCCTCAACCTGGACTTCAAAGCCCTGTCTGATCTGGATCCCAGTCTACTTTCCAGTCAGATCTCACACCACTTTTCTCTTAACCATTTCACTCCAGGCACCTGTCTTCCTTTTCAGAGCCTAAAAGGCTGTTCCAGTGCCTATAACTCCCTTGCTTCAGTTCTTATTTTAATTGCCACTTCCTCCCTGAATGCCCATGATAATGCCAAGACCCTCTATTATATATATAGTTTTACAACACTCATCGCTGTAAAGGCAATATACACTTTTTAGTTTAATGGAAGTCTTTGCTGCTGGACTGTAAGCTCCATGAGGCAGCTTATTCAGTGCTGTATTGCCAACACCTACCACAGAAGTCCTCAAATATTTGTTAATAGTTGACGTCATAGGTACGGTTAATAACACCCAGAGGATGAGGGCGGAGTAGGGAGAAAAGTGAACAGAGGCTGAAACCCTGGGGAGCATGAACATTTTAAAGGACAGGAAGAAGAGTGCATTGGAGATTAAGGAGCAGAAGGAAGGAAGAAAGCAGGGAATAATAATAATGTCATTGAAACCAAGATATAAGTTACAAAGAAGAAGAGACAGGAGTATCAAATGTTATAGGGAGGCCAAAAAAGATACAATGACCACTGATTTGAAGATTGGTTGTTTTAGCAAGTCAAATTTTAAGGGAATGTGGGGGAAATAACAAAGGGAGGGACAGGGTAGTGAGTACATGGAGAGGGACCTGACCCCATGTGGCCCAGGCTTTTCCACGATAGTATTGCTGTTCTTCCTCTAAACTCCAGTAGCACACAGTGCATCCAGCCATCACGGCATGTACCGTGTGTGTGTGTGTGTGTGTGTGTGTGTGTGTGTGTGTGTTAAATATTTTATTGGGGAATCAGGGAAGGGGAACAGACAAGTTGTTATCCTTTTATTTTTGTCTAGTTGTGGAGGATGTCGCTTCACTGGCCCATGGTGTTGTGATCATTGCGCTTTTCCCAGCTGAGACAGTCAGTCACTGGCCACTGGACGGCTCCTCACGGTGGCTCACAGTAGCTCACTCTGGCTGCCAGCCACTCGAAGTAGCTCACGGCAACCCACTGCAGCCTACACCATCGCCGGTGACTCACAGCAGCCCAGCTCCAGGTCAAGCTGTTGTTCAGCATCTTAGCTGTAGAGGGCAGCGTCACTGGACCTCACGTGGGATCCGAACTGGGGCCCTGCTGCTCAGAGCTCACGCTCTTCACCAACGAGCCACTTGGCCGGCCAACCACATGTAGGTTGAATGAATCAGTACAGAAGCACATCTTAAGGGAAACATGATTGTATTCAAATTCCCTTCTGAGAAGACAAGATAATCAAGATTTGGGAGATACAGGAACCAGTGTAGTCCGACAGGCCTCCAGCCTTTCTCTAGGACTGTCTTCATTACACCTGAGTTCTGACTGCTCCCAGGCTGTTCCTCTTTCGGAGTTTCAATTCCTAGAGAGAGGATCTGATAGTCCTAGTTTTGGGTTTTTTGTTGTTGTTTTTTTTTTTTTAAAGATTTTATTGGGGAATTGGGGAGGGGAACAGCGTTGGGAAACCGGGAAAGGGGAACAGACAGGTTGCTGTCCTTTTGTTCTTCAGTCTAGTTGTGGAGGACGTTGTTTCACTGGCCCATGTTGGTATCATCATTGCACTCTTCCCAGGTGAGGCAGATTGGACAGCCTCTGGACGGCCGCTCACAGTCGCTCTTGGCAGCTCACACTGGCTGCCCGCTGCTCACACTGGCTGCCGGCCACTCACTGTAGCCTATGGCAGCCCACTGCAGCAGGGGCTGCAGCTATGCTGTTCCGGGGTGATAGTCCTAGTTTTTAGTTAAATGTTAGTCCTTTGGAAAAATTACCTATGCCAAGGAGAACAGGGCTATGTAGCACAAACATGCTCTTGAAAGACCCATTTTATGTGTTGAGGCCATTTCCTGAGAAGAGGAAATATTAAGTCAGGTAGCTACTCCAGTGGGCCTCCACTACAAGGATTCATATCAGTAAAATAGCTGGTTTATTATATATTTGAGTACATAATACAGCATATAATTTAGTTGTGTTCTGTTGAGCTGTCAAAAATGTAATGACTCGCCCGCGACCCCGGTTCAGTCCCACATATGAGGGCCAGTGACACTGCCCTCAAAAAAAAAAAAAAAAAGTAATGACTTTATTTAAGAAACATTCTTGAGACTATACCATCTATGCTGTCATAAATTCTGTACTTAACAGATTTATTGGAAAATGGTGTGCCAGGATTGAATTTCCTTCTTTCTTAGACCTTCTCTGAATTAAATTCAATTGAATTACAATTTAATATTACATTGTAAGTTCTTATCATGAACAATTATTTTAAAATAGTTTTGTATCTTTTATAAAATTCTTTTAGTAACGTCTTTAGTTGCTCGTTGCTCTGGAAAACTGCATGCTGTGGTGGAAATAATATAGACTTTGAAATCAAACAGATCTGGGTTTGAATCCTAGCTCTGTCTTCTTACTAATTGCGTCATTGGGCAAGTCACAATTTCTACCTTTTATATTCTTATCTATACAACAGTGATCATAATATCATGCTAACTCTACCTTACTGATGTTGGGAATAGTGAGAGAATGTGAAAACTCTTGATAAATTATTCAGTGTTGCACAAATATTGTTTGTATCATCATCACAATGAATCTGCTGGGATTCCTGGTTACCAGCAAACTAACAACAGAAACCTATTCTGCATTAAGTAAACATAATTTATTGCAAGGATATCAGCATTGAACAGAGGCTGGAAGATGAGCAGGCATGGCAGACAAGCAGGAACCAGAGAGACCCTGGAGTCAAGGTTACAATGTAGGAACAGTGTTGACCACTTGCTCCTGCTGCCAGAAATGCGATTTTCCCTCCATCTGTCATTCACTCAAGATTCAAAATCCTGGAAGTAGATGTCTAATTGGCTGGCTTTATATCATTTGCCAGATTTGGGCTCTGCTAAAGAGTGAATAGAAGAAATATCTGACTTTCAGCTTCAATAATGAGAGGTAAGCTCTGAGAATTGCTCTTTCCAAAATAGTTCATAATGAGGAATTTTTTCAAAATTGGGAGCATGGGATTCTAATAGGCAGGGGAAATTGGATGCTAGATTGCCAAAATCCACAAGTGTCCACTATGTTCTACACCTCAGGCTGTCCACTACAAACATGCGTGTTCTTATTCTCATTCCTATAATTTAAAAAAATCACCGATCAGGCTTTTTCCCTCTTACCATATAGAAAGAACTCCAAGATCACTTAGTGATACTCATTCCTTCTGAAATCATTTCAAGCCCCTACAGGCTAAGTCATAGTAGATTCTTTATATGATTGTGGATGGAAACTAAGAAAGGAAACTAGTTAACACTTATGTAGATATATGAACAAAGATGAAAAAAGTAGAAACCACATTCATTGTTTATTAATTAATATTTTCACTACTTATTCATTGTATTTATGATGTTTTTCAATGCCTATTCCTATTCTTTGTCTTTAGCCAAATCCTCAAGATTCTTTATCTGATGGGGTGACATAATTCTTTAGTCCTAGGTATCTTGAGCCTTTGGTCTTGCCTACATAGGGTTACTTTAGTTTTTCATTAACATTTACCACTAGATTTGGCAGTGCCAGTGTTGGGGCTGGGATTTGATTTTATGCTACTAAAAAGCTGGTTAGCCTGTGCTGTTTAATGGATGTTGACATAAAGAAGACCTGAGACTCCAGGATCAGAGACAACAGACTTGATTACTCACAGCATCAGGAGCATCAGCGTATATGTCTCAGTTCCCCTTGCCCCACAGGTACTATGAGGGTGACATGGTAGGGCCCAGGTGGATGTACACATAATGGGTTTGTGTTGCGGCTAAGGAATGAACACTAAGCTTAAGGAATCTGCTATTTTTATAGCAAGCAATAAGCAAACCTGCTCTTCATCCTGGAGGGGAGACATTACCTCATCCCTTATTGTCACTTGCTGTCTAAACAACCCTGAGAAATGGTGGTCTGGGTAAAAAGTGGCAGGGTCTTGCGTTCTTGGCATGTCCAGGAACATACATAGGAACTCATAGAATATTGTCTTTCCCAACAACCAGACGGTACCCTGAGTTCCAGCCATCTTCTCTCCCATAGATGGCCAGGGTCAGGTATCTGACCAAATGTAATAACTTTTGTTCATTTTACCCAGTGGCATGAAGAAGCCAAAATGACCATGTCATACTCGTAACTTCCAATTCTGTGGAAACATTTGTTATATCACTTGGTAGAATCATTCTTTCTTGGGTTCTCAAATCTCTAACCTAGTGGAACCCACCTCCAGAAACAAATCAGAAACAAATTTTTTGTATGTGAATCATCAAGCATAGGAGCGAGCGGAGCCTCTTTCATCTCTTGGTTGCCAGGCTTGTTCTGGCTACAGAGAAACCATTCTGTCTATATAAATTACATCGAATCAGATAATTTGAAAATGGATTCTGCCTCTTAAAGAAAAAAAAAAGGAAAACCACTGATACATGGCTTTTCTCTAAAAGGAGAATGTACTCTGTGTGTGTGTGTGTGTGTGTGTGTGTGTGTATGTGTGTGTGGTGGGAACAGAGGGCAACGGGATTAAGAGTTGGAAGGGAGAACAGTTCTTTTTTATTTTTTTATTTTTCATTTATTTATTTTTTTAAGATTTTTGTATGATCTGTATTATTTAATGTAATATGACAATAGCAATAATTGCACTTAAAACAGTTATTTCTCCCTCTTCGAAGGAATTAAATGGTTACTTGATGTCAGATAATTTCCATTTAAGAGGTGTTAACCTCGGGATCTCTGCAGGTGACGCGGGTTCCCAGAGCCATCTCAGCCGCTGCTGGCGAGTTGTTTCCAGAGGACTGAGGAAAACCCACCAGGAACCTAAAATGCTGAAACCAATCAATGTCCTAGTTACCACCACGGATGTGGAGCTGGAATTCGCCATCCAGCCAAATACCACAGGAAAGCAGCTCTTTCATCAGGTGGTTAAGACTATCGGCCTCCGGGAAGTGTGGTACTTTGGCCTCCAGTATGTAGATAATAAAGGATTTCCTAGCTGGTTGAAACTTGATAAGAAGCTGTCAGCCCAGGAGGTCAGGAAGGAGAATCCTCACAGTTCAAGTTCAGGGCCCAGCTCTGCCCTGAAGATGTGCCTGAGGAGCTCATCCAGGGCATCACACAGAAGCTCCTCTCCCTCCAAGTGAAGGAGGGCGTTCTCAGCGACCAGAGTTACTGCCCTTCTCAGAAGGCCGAGCTCCTCGGCTTCTATGCTGTGCAGGCCAAGTTTGGAGACTACAACAAAGAACTGCACAATTCCGGCTACCACAGCTCTGAGAGTCACGGACCAGCACAAGCTCACCAGGGACCAGTGGGAGGCGCGAATCCCGGGGGATGCTCAGAGACAGCACTATGCTGGAGTTCCTGAAGATTGCCCAAGACCTGGAAGTGTACGGAAGCAACTATTTTGAGATAAAAAATAAGAAAGGAACAGACCTTTGGCTTGGAGTGGATGCCCTTGGACTAAATATTTATGAGAAAGATGATAAGTTAACCCCAAAGATTGGCTTCCCATGGAGTGAAATCAGGAACATCTCTTTCAATGACAAAAAGGTTGTCATTAAGCCCATCGACAAGAAGGCACCTGACTTCGTGTTCTATGCTCCCTGCCTGCGCATCAACAAGCGGATCCTGCAGCTGTGTATGGGCAACCAGGAGCTGTACATGCACCACCACGAGCTGTACGTGTGTCACCGGAAGGCCGACACCATCGAGGTGCGGCAGATGAAGGCCCAGGCCCGGGAGGAGAAGCACCAGAAGCAGCGGGAGCAGCAGGAGCTGAGTTTCTCTGGCTCAGAGTCTGCCCCAAGGCTGCAGTCAAGGTGTGAGCCAGGGTGACAGTCATCTCAAAGTTTTACAGCAGGAAAAATTGATTCCAAGTTAATTCATGTGGTCCCTTGTGGCCTCACAGCAGCCTCGCCGTCTGCCTCCCTCTTTTTTATTTTTTTAAATTAAAGTTTATTGGGGTGACAGTTGTTAGTAAAGTTACATAGGTGTCAGGTGTACAATTCTGTAATATATCATCTATGTTTCATATTGTGTGTTCCCCACCCAGAGTCAGTTCTCCTCCCATCACCATGTATTGGAGGGAGAACATTTCTGACCCTCAGCTTACCCAGAGGAAAGGAAATGAAATCTCTTGAGCTCCTATCTCCATGTTGCCCAAGAGAGAAGTTTCTAATCTAATTAAGTTATAACTTAAGACATTGCTATTTCATAAATGGTGAGGTTGGTTACTCTATTGAGATTCACATACTTCTACTTAAGGTCTCCATCCGCTAAGCAGGACAAGGAAGGTGTGTCTTATGGGGGACCCTATAAACTGGATTTGGGCCCAGCCATCTTTTTTTTTTTCTTGCAGGATATATAAATATGCAGATTCCAGAATTTAGATTATTGGGATATGCAGAGGTGAGTAGAAAGGCCTATATTGGCTTCTCAAGCAAAGCCTCATTTTCCCACTTTATTTTACTAGAGAAGCACTGCATATGGGGGATACCAAGTTCTTGCCCATCTATCAATAGTGTGTTCTATTATGTCTCATTTGGATATTGATCTTTATATAAACTCTATGAGTTGAGAATCTCAGAGGCCTATTGGGGCTCTGACATCATCCCTCACCAAGAGTGTCCTGTCTTCAGCTCTGGCTGGCTGGTGTGATGACCCCACTCCCACCGAAAAGCTGCACCCCACTCCCAAGTAGCTGTAAGTGCTTATTTCCAAGTTTTCCTTGTCTTTTAAGTTCTCTGTTTTCTTACAGGCACAGGGAGAGCTTTGTTCTATCTTCAGTGCTAATGAGGCATCCTCTATCAATAACTTCTTTTTTTTTTTTTTTAGCTGAGCCATCCTGCCACCTGTTGGCAGCTCAGCTCAGGCTGGGCATTTGAACTGCTGTTGCTCAGAGCTCAGCTCGCACTCTTGAGCGAGCTCTTAACCAACTGAGCCACTCAGCGGCCCTTATCTTTTGTGTATCTTCTGAAGACCATTTGAGTAGCTTATTAAAGTTTTTACTCTAGAAAGTTTTGAAATGGGTAGATACCTATTAAGTAAACTCCAGACCAGAAGTTCACTTCCGTTTCCCATCTCATTTTTCTCAACCAAGATGTCGATTGTAGTGTTCCAAGTGGCCCCTCTGACTTACATGACAGCTGAAAGCACTGCATCTAATTCCATACTAGCAACATAAAATCCCCCAAATCGGACTCTTATGAACCCTCTTATTATTAAATTCCCGCATCTGTGGTCTCCCTGTAAATTAAAATGAAAGCAATTGAAGTGCAAAGGTCTGCTCTCCCTGGTTCCTTACGCTGCCCAGTCCCACAGGAAGGCATTTGCTATAGTGTTTGGGGAGAGTCGGGATGGCTTCTTCAGCAGCTGCAGTGTGGGCTGTCTTCCAGTGCAATATGGATTTAGTTTAGCACCACCACAGCTGAATTTCTCCAATTTTGGGGCAGTTGGTGCCACATGTTTTCCATATGTCAGAGGGACCCTACGACTCTTAGGACTCGCATAGCGTCATCCCCACCTCCACAAACCCCAAAAGATGCAAACCAGTCTCCCAGCTCTGTAGCGAATGGTGCAGATGTTGCCGCGTTATTATACAGCCCTAGGCCACATTATTGCTCCCGGCCAAAACCAGAACAGGAACTTGGGTTACCGGAGGAACAGTGGGGTTTTCACAGAAAACAAACCTTTGGTTTTGACAGGTTGCCAGTCTGTGTCGGCTGTCTGTAACGGATACTCTTAAGACTAAACTCAACTGGGAGGAATCACTTATCAAGAGGCTAATAGGGACACTGAGTTTACCATATAGGGAAGGAACTTCATCCATGCACAATAATGCTTCTCTGGCAGAGGACATACTGTTTTTCTTGGACAAAACGTTAGACATTTGCCAGAGAGATTAACTCAGCTGCCGTGTCTCCTAGAGTTTCCCTTTCTACCCTCTTGTCCATTCTACACATTTAAAGATTAATTTTTATTTCTTCTTCATACCCTATGTTCCTGGCTACCCACTGCTGAAATGACTGCATTCTTTTTAGTGACCGAATCTTCGCTCCCTTTTGAGAGAAGAGTGATCTACATTTATTATTTTTTTTTAATTTCAAGATACTTCATTTTTTAAACAGGTCACAGCGCTAAACCTCTGGCCCGTTCTGCCAATGTACAAGCTGAACAGCCGAAAGGCACACTCTTTAATAGCATGTTTGAAAAGTGAATAAAAATCCACATAAGACAAATATTCAAATAGTTTCAATAGGAACGCAGATAAGTGTGACCTCATCTCCTAGTCTTCCCTGTTGTTCCATCTGTGCCAACCCTACTCACAAAGACATTTCAAAACTGGCAGTGATTAAGTTAAATAGTCCTCCCCAAATCCCTTAATTCAAGCTACACTACAGTAACAGCTACAAGAATGGCATCTACGCATAAATACAAGCTGAAGCACAGGCTGCTGAGTAGCGTTTCATCCCACTCGCCCAGGCCCGAGACACATGCAGAGTGCTGACACCTACTCCTCCACACTGGGTGGAAAATCACGGTTCTGGATTTGCTTCTTCCATTGCCATGTCGGCCCTGATACCACGTAATGGATAACTGGCCTCTGGAATTCACTGAAAGTAGAAGTGGCGTAAGCACCCATGTGTCCAAAGAGCATCCGCTCGCCCACATGCGTCTTGGGGAAGCCATGGCTCTCAACAGTGCGAGGGAGGCCATCACACGTCGGTCCCCACATACTGGATGAATACACTTGTCTGGTTCGGGCCTCTTGTGCAGAAGGGTCTTCACGTGGGCATGAGCACAGAGGGTGCCGTTAAATGATCCGTGTACTACATCCTTCACGTACTACATTAACGTTTTTTTGGCTCGACTCATCTTCATCATCAGAGCCTTTTTGTTCCTTTAATAGGAGTTTTTGGCAATGATATTAACTGCGACCGTGAGAGCTGATGCAATGTAATATCTGCCTGGCTCAGCTATGAGTGTCACTCCTGAATCTTACGGAAAATACTTGTTTGGTGCTGAGTTGATTACACTGGTGATCGCTTCTTATGTAAACTTCACACCCTCAGATCCAGGAAAGCCAGCACCAATATCAAGCAGGTACATATTGAACCCAACCTCAGCTCCCACGCCAAAGACACAATGGTCATCAGACTGGCCTGCACGAAGGTCTCCGGATCAGCATAGCCACTTCCCATGTGGAAGCTGACACCAGTGACATCAATATTTAGTTCTTTCACCCGTTCCAAAAGCAGCCTGCTGTTTGAATATGGCACCAAATTTAACACTGAGGCGACAGGCGGCCTTGGAATCATCGGTGGCAATCTGCAAAACCAACTTTGCCTTTGGATGTGCCCTGGCAACTTTCATCAACTCGACCTCACTGTCAAAAGTCGTCATCTGAACTCCGTTAGTGGCAGTGCATTTAATCTGAGACACTTGTTTGCAGGGATTTGCGTAGATAATCCTTTTCTGGAGGCATCCCAAGATTCGGCACCAGTTGTATTTCATTCTTGCTGGCACAGTCAGATCGTATCCCAGTGGCAGCTGAGGTCTTCGCATTGGTTCTGCTATCCTTGCATTTGAGTGCATAAATGGGGGTGACCCCAGGCAGAGCTTTAAACCATTTCAGATGTTTCTTTACACTGTCTCCAGGTCCACAACATAAAAGGCATCCTTACCATCAGAAGAAGAAACTTCGTGCATTTTTGGGTCCAAAATGTCCTTAGCAGTAAAGCTTTCAATCGAGGAAATGGCAGTCAGACTCTTAATTCTTCAAGTAGTTCATCTGACCTTTCTTCTGAAACACAACAAAAAGGAAAACTAAGAGATGGAATTTAAAGCAATTATTGCCAGCTTTTCACAAAGGCAGTTCTCCAGGAATTCCAGGTCCCACTGAGGATGGGTGTACCCTCAGTGCAGAAATGTCCTTAGAGCCCAGGGGCACCTCAAGCCGACCCCACGGAGACGCGGCTGCCACTGAGCGCGGGACCGCGGGCCTCGCTCTCTCCTGTGGAGGACGGCCGCAGGAGGTGGCGCCTGGTTCCGC
Organism: Aselliscus stoliczkanus; assembly: GCA_033961575.1. Lineage (NCBI taxonomy): Eukaryota > Metazoa > Chordata > Mammalia > Chiroptera > Hipposideridae > Aselliscus > Aselliscus stoliczkanus. The sequence continues at coordinate 17,679,851 of CM066740.1, read as the reverse complement.
AGCGCTGGCCCAGGGGCCGCGGCTGAGGCCGAGGGTACTCCACACGGGTGATCCACATTTGTAGCAGGCACAGAACCGAGTGTGTGGCTTTGCATTCCCTGTAGTTCTAACTCTTCCGGTGGCTCTGTTCCTTTGTGTCCCCATTTTGGTCTTGTCTTGCTGTTAAGTTCCTTATATCAATTAATCCTTTCTCTTGGAGGAGCCTTTTGTCTTTTCTCCTCCATTTGTCTCACCAGGGGAATGACTTTTTTTTTTTTAGCTGAGCTATTTAGTTGGCAGCTCGCTCAGCGGCAGTTCCGCCCAGGCTGGGCATCCAACTGCCATTGCTCAGAGCTCAGCTCGCACTCTTCAGAGCTCTTAATCAGCTGAGCCACTCGGCGGGCCCTGAGAATGACCTTTAACAGATTCCTCTGAGGCCCGCAGGGACCAATATGGCCTATATAGTTTGCTCCTCAAAACCTTGCCTTTCTCATCATTTGATTTTTCCAGGCCTTGGAAACTTGGTGGCAGCAAACGCATTCCTTTCTGTTGCCCTTTTGTGTCCAAATGGGCTGGGCCCCTTTGCCCCTTCCAGGCAGTCCCAGTTGAGTGGTCAACCTGTTTAAGTTGAATGCTTTCCTTACTATTCTATATCGAGTAGAGCTTCTGTTGTTTAGATCAGACTACCTTCCTTCCTTTTCTCTTTGGGCCCAGATGTTTGTTTTGCTAACACACTTCTTCCTCTAGTGCCTGCCTTTTATAGACCCTGCCATAGTGGAAAGTAAGAGGTCCATGTGTTCAGGATTGATCTGTGACTGCCGGCCCTCACCCCCCTCTGGGGTCATTCTGATTATGGGGAAGTCCAGCATCTAACGGAGGCCTGGACTGTGTCTGAGTTACTTGGCTTCCCTTGAATAGGACCTAGTTCTCCCCCTTACAGTCTTATTTCCACAAACTTGCCAGACATGTTCCACTCGAGCCTGTGCCATTCCTGCCTTGCCACCCAGCTGACCTTGCGAATTACTTAATCTAAGTCATGAAATACTCGTGCTGGTTTGTTTTCCTTTTACCTTTCATATCTATCTGAACTTACTGTAATCGCCAATTATAACTGCCCTAGTCTTTAAGGGCAGTCCTCTAATTATGTTGTTTGATTTCTTGCCTTTAGCTTTAAGAGGAATCTTACAAAAATTTCCTAGATCTAGGCGCTTTCTGAGAGAACCCATTTTAATCTCCTGAATGCCTGCTTCATTCTCTCCATTATATCTTTTTGTTCTATGTCATTTTCCTTGAATAAATAACAAAAATAGCTCTTTGGTAGTCCCATCTTTCAAGGGCAGCTACCCCAAAGTGTATCTCCTTTCCCTGTCAGAGCTGTTTGGCCTAACTTGTCACATGTTTCCCTTATGGAAGGAAATCCCATTTTTTCTCTATTAATATAAATGTCTGCCTTTGTTTTTCTTTCACTTTCCCACTTGCCTTTTTGTGATTATATGTGTGTCTAATTAAGTCCAATGCTGTTTTTCTTGCTTTTCTGAACAAACAGTTCCTAAAGAGGCCTTTTCCATTTTTCTCCTAGTCTTTGGGTTTATTATGGCTTTGGCAAGGCTTTTTCTAGTATCTCAATCCAAAAAGATGATTTACCCCCATATAATAAGGGCTCCATTTCCCTTTATCTTTTGAGTGATTTAAACCTACCACCCAACTATAGTTGAATCTACAGCCTGCTCAGGTATTTATACCCAGGGCCAAACTGAAATCACGCTGGGAGGAACTGACTGCAGAACCTTGTTGACAAGTTATATAAATGAGAAGGTTAGTCACTCCTCAGCCCTCTCCTTGGGATGCAATGAGGAGTAGAATCTGGGACAGCTGATGGCATGCATGCCTCATACTAATGCCACCATGAACTGTGAAAAGCTAGAACCTCCTACAGTGTTGTGGAACCTGGCTGCCTTTTGCAGCCCTTAGAGAGCAGAAAGCTTGCTCTACCAACATGTGCCTGAAACACTTGCCTGTTTTGAGGTGAGTCTTTCCTAAACAAAGGACTCTTCCCTCAAAAGCCCCTAATACCTGAAAGCACTAAAGCAACACCAAAGTTTCTGTCTCCCTCCTTGTGGATCTATGCATATGTGGATTTGAGGGGTTCTCTTCCACTGCTGGTTTTAAACATTTGAGAAAGAGACACATAAACTAATGGTGACGACAGACTGGAGAACATGGCTTTAACCTGAGCATAAAATTGGGCTTCCTGTTTTCTCTCCTCTGAACCAAATTTACCCCGAGCAGCTGAGGAACGGGAACAGTCCCCAAGGAGTTAGGTTCCACTTTGGGGGCAGATTTATGGGAGAAGAATGAACAGGAGGCCTGGCTCTGTGTGACCTCTGTCGCACTCTTGCCCATCCTGTAGTCACTCTTCAGCGAGTGATGGAGAGAAGGACCTAAACTTCCTCCCAGTGCTTACCTTCCCAGAGGAAGAGGGGGTCCGTGACAAGCCAGAAATCTAACGTTTTCCCTAAAATATGTTATCCCAATACCATTGTTTTCAATTACCTGTCTCACTATATTTTTAAAATTAATCCTTTATTTTTCAGAGCAGTTTTAGGTTTACAGAAAAATTGAGCAAAAAGTGTGGTTTCCATTTATCCCTTCCCCCACCCCCACAATTTCCCCTGATATTATCATCTTACATTAGTGTGGTGCACTTGTTGCAATTGATGAGCCAATATTGTTACATTATTTTAAACCATAGTTTACATTAGGGCATACTCTGTGTTGTAGTGGGTTGTTGGAAAAGTCATGACGCATTTTTGCAAAGAAAAACTTAGAAAAAATATGTCATGACTTTTCCGACAATCCAATACATTCTATGAGTTTTGACAAATGTATAATGACATGTATCCATGGTTACTGTATCATACAGAATAGTTTCACCTCCCTAAACATCATCTATACTTCACCTTCTCACCACATTTTTGAAATGGTACCTTTATCAAATTCCTACTTAATGTAGATCCCTCACATTTCTTAGGTTTATTTCTCGACATTTAATTATTTTGTTGCTGCTATGACTTAGGATTTTAAAATTTGTGTTTCTTAATGGCTTATGACTCACATATAGATTAGCTAATTGCTTTTTCATATCTCTTGTGTACAGCTATCTTACTGACTTTTTGTATTAGTTCTACAAGTGTTGAGTTGATTTATCTTCTCTCTTACTGATTTGGCTAACATTTCCAGAACAGTGCTGAATAATAATAGTGACACGATATGTATATCTTGTTTCAAGTTTGAATGAGCATGCCTCTCCTGTTTCACCATTAAATGTGATGTTTGCTATTGATTTGTGATGAATGCCCTTCGAATACAGACTAAAGAGTCTCAGGAAATGAATTTCTAATTTTATCAAACATCCTTTTGCCATGTATCGAAGTGTTTCCACATGAAGTTTTCTCTTTTAACCTGTCGCAGTTACACTAATAGAATTATTTTTTTTTCTTGCACTCCTCGAACAATATTTGACTAATACCCAGTTCAATTCAGTTTGCAAATATTTGACAGACCTATAAGTAAGCCCCAAAGGAAGAAAAAAGTGCAAAGTAGAGATGGCCAAAATAGCAACTGGCAGTTGAAGAAAAAAGAAGATAAGGAAGCATAATAAATAGCATAAAAGATGGCATATGTAAGATGAAACATAAGTTATCAATAATAAATATGAAGTATTAAACTAAACCCTACGAAAAATAACCTTAGATGGTGAGAACTACAGACTCAGTCACACAAATATCTATGCTGTTTATAAGAGACTTAAAGATTCAAAAGCTGAAAATACTACAAAGATATGACTAATATGCGGGGGCCATAAATAGAGAAATTGCAAGGGTTATTTAAAAGGTAGTTTTTGTTTTGTTTTGTTTTTCAAAGTTTCTCTTCAATCCATCTAGGAGTTGTTACCTCTCATAATACCTGGGTCCCTGTCTTGTCTCATTTCCTATCTACAGATCCATCTCTTCCCCGGACGACTGATAGCAGGAAGGACCTTTCTCTCGAGCTCATTCCCATCTCTGGTTGAAACGTACTGATCTATTGTATTGTAGTACAGTCAAATAGATGTACCATTGGGATAGGAAAGATTTCTCCCATTCCACTACCCCACCCCCTACACACACACACACACACACACACACACACACACACACACACATTAATATCCAGCTGGAGATTAATGTTAGGCCAACACTAAATTGCTATACAAAGATCTCCCTGATTCCTCTAACTTCCTTCAGTGCCTGTAAATTCACTCTACTCAAACCCCCTGCAGCTGAATATGTCCCGGAAAGGGTTTCTGCTACATTTCAGTTTAGCTCTCCATTTTCTGGAACTTCCCATCAGCAGCCATCAATCCCTCCCCTATCTGATTTGCTTGGTATTCTGTCAGTATTCTTTTTCTTTTCCTCCCTCCTTTCCTTCCTTCCTTCCCTCCCTTTCTCCGTATCTTTTCCTTTCTCTTAAGCAACTCAGTCAGCTTGTTTTGGGTGGTAACCAAATAATTGCCTTAGTTTTGCTACCTGGTATTTTTTGGTATGGTATCTGGCAAGATCACATGGAGCTATGCTTACTCTGAACCCCCTCCCCAAATAAAAGGAAGTAAAATTTTTAAAATTCAAGACACTACTGGGATAACAATAGCTTTAACTATAAGTAATCTGCATATAATGTCTAGGAAATAATCTACAGGCCTTATTTTAAAAATCTTCAAATAAGCTCTAAAAGCAAACTTCTCATTCTTTAGTCCATTACTTGGGGCCAGTTGCCTTTCCCATTCTAAGCATTACCGTTTTATTTGAATTTTTATTCATGGACTCATAAAGTAGGAAATAGTGGTGACTTATCTATCAGAAACTATATTAGTAGTTTCAGCAAAATACTTAAAATTTGCAAAATGCCATATCCTCTGAGCTACTAAGCCATTATTTAGATTTGTAAGTAATAATTTTTTTACTCTGAAAATATTATTTGCCTCATATTCCCAGTACCTAAAAGAGTGCTTAACATTAGGCTCTAAATTTTCTGTGAGCCTTATCTGTACATTATATCTTTAACTTCATTAAGACATCGAAATTTTTATATGACAAAAAGCTCATTTTTAACTTGAAAATCATCCCTAAGGATTCCAGTAAACCTTAAATTTTTTTTCTTTAATATTCCATTTTCCCTTAAGATACTTAAATTTTAAGTATTTAATCTATAGATCTGCCTTCTTTCAAATCTAGAGTGACACGATTGATTTTGGCCTTGGTCAGATACCACAATTTAAAGGTGGCTGCTCTCCAGCTCCTGTCAGAAGTGCATTTGAGAGAAGTGTTATTTAAGGAAAGTGCTAGTGGACATTCTGTTCATCTGTGTATTCTGGATTGTTTCTGTTTCAGGTTAGATCTATGAAGGCTACTTTCTTGGGAAATGCAAGGAGCACTCTGAATTTTATCAAGGATAGACAAAAAAAGAAATAGATCCTTGTGTTAGAAAAAGCATCAAGGATATTGCCCTTAGGCCGTTTAAGGTCCCCATAAAAATCGCACCATGAGAAATACCATAGAATTTGCGTCAGAAAGAAAAATAATGACTTCCCTGAAGTATAATGGATTACTTCTTTGCTGATTTTTCCTGACTGTTGGGAAGCTTAGCGCCAGACTTGCATACAACTCTCATGACAGCAACTCTGTAAGTCCTTCCTAAATGGGTCTGATATTATAAACAAATTCTGTGCTGAGAAAAAGACTGGATTTAAATTGAAAACAGAGATGAAGCATTTGACAAGCATGTGGTTTACATGTTTGCTAAGCCAGGCCCAATGACCCCCTTTTAATTTTATGTCTTCTCTCTTGATTAGAAAACGCTGTGTGATGTCATCCTTATGGTCCAGGAAAGAAAAATACCTGCTCACCGTGTTGTTCTTGCTGCAGCCAGTCATTTTTTTAACTTAATGTTCACAAGTAAGTACCTTAAGGTCAAACATATTATCCACTCTATGAGAATGAGGTCGGTCTAAATGAAAAGCGGCCATTTTTTCCTAATTGTTAAAGGACATAAAGTATTAAGCCCAGAGAACAGTGAAGAGATTGAGAACAGGTCATGCTGACAATTAATCAAAGGAAGCATGACTTTTCATTAGCCCTAAAGGCCCAAGGTCTTTATTGATGGGGATACACTAGCTTCTACTTGAATGCCTGGGGTTTTCTTATCAACCTCAGGTTGAAAGGCAATGATCAGGTAAATCTTATGATACTTTATCTAAGCAAGTTAAAGTAAATAAAAAGGAAAAATGAGTATAGCAGATCATACTAGAAAGAACCCTGGACTTGGCGTTGAGAACTGGGTCCGAGTCCTAGTTCCTCTACTTGGTACTGTTTTATGAGCTTGATCAGGTTATATAATGTGTCTGCTTCAAGTCTTCTCTGTGGTGCTGTGGCTCCCTGCCAGGGCTCTGGGGAAAGATGAGAGCTTTGCTGGCTAGAGCTAACTGTATATATATACTTGTCATTGTTGCTACTGAATTATTTTAGGATTTGGGAAAATACTAAATCTAGTTTTAAGGCTCTCTGTTCACTTGGGCTTTTTTAAAATAAGTATATCAATTCACTAATATCGTAGATTATTTTAATTTAAGGTAGATCTCAAGTGGGGCAAATTAATTTGCTTTTATTATAGGAATGCTGAGCTTTCTGGGGTATTTTCTTCCAGAGAGATCTCTGTCCCATTATTCTTCTCCACAATTAACATGGCCTGGCATGACCTGGTTCCTCAGTGGCGACACTCATGCCATTTGTGCTTCTTCCCTTCGTTTTAGCGAACATGCTTGAATCAAAGTCCTTTGAAGTAGAACTCAAAGATGCCGAACCTGACATTATTGAACAGCTTGTGGAATTTGCTTACACAGCTAGGTAAGTTAGGGAGGGTCATTTCTGTTGTGGATGAGCAAAGTTGGGATCCACCATGGCAAAGCATTATAACAAACTGATACATTCCAGATTCTTCAGAATGAAAACCTGCAGGGGTGGGGGCAGAGGGAGGACAGAGTTTCCTGTGCCACACTAATTCAGGGACTGAGAAGTTTAATTTTTTGCTTAATTTCAGGGGCCAGCAGGATACATTCTACAGTAACATTATTTAAATAACAAACAAAAAAATTGTCGGAAATTCATATTCCCTTTAACTTATTTGCAGAATTTCTGTGAATAGCAACAACGTTCAGTCTTTACTAGACGCAGCAAACCAGTACCAGATCGAACCCGTGAAGAAAATGTGTGTTGATTTTTTGAAAGAACAAGTTGATGCTTCAAATTGTCTTGGTAAGAGATCATATTTATATTTTTAAAAAATCTTTAATGTATAGTTTAATAAAGAAAGAAAAGCATGGTTATTAAAAACCCTCACTGAACCTTAAAGATATTATCCACTAAGTTTTTCTAGTAATACATTCTAAGATGAACTTAGGAAGGTGCATATTAGCCTGGGAAGCAACAAGCTCATTAAATACTGTATCAATGTTTTCCAAAATATAAAATAGCTTTAATAATAAGTTTTTGTTTAGGACAGGCATAAGGATTGCCTCTGGTGGGGGTGCGATATCTGATAACATAAGCATGTATGTTTACCTTTGTTGAAACGCTTATGGTTCCTATGGTCTGTCACAGATAAGTAAACTGAGGTTATGTAACCCTCTGCGGTCACAAAGCTCGTATGTGGAGGGGTTGGGGTTGGTATTCAAGTGATCTTATTTGTAACTGCTACACTGTCAATAAGCTAATAACTATTGCATACCAGAACACTTAAAAATCCCAGACTGTAAATTGAGATACTAATTAAGGGACTGCTGTAGAATCCCATTTTAAAGCCATTAATAAAGTATTTTGTATCTGATGTCAGGAGAGGCAGAGAAAGTTGATCAGAGCTTTCCAGAGTGTAGTGTAGTATGCTTTTAAGGTAGTGGCATGCTACCTTAAGGATGGTTAAGACCATCCTTAGGGGCATGTGAATAGACATTCAGATCTTTGTAAGTACCTTTTCCTACCCTTGCTGTCATTCAGAGGGGAATAGGATCAGGGTAGGAGTGCTAGGAAGGCAGGGAGGAAGGCAAGTAGAATCAAGGACAGCAGAGAGAGAGGCCTGGGAATCCCGCCAATGCTAAGATTTTTGACCCACGGGAGCAGATGAGGGGTGCTGATGACAAGAAGCCAAAGGCTGGGGCAAAGGTCTCCTGGACATACGCGAGAAGGTTTGCAGGCCTCCTTTGTCCCCTCATTCCTAGGCTCCCCTCCTAGACAGTTTCATTATTCCATCTGGCACAATGAAAAACTCCCACTGTGAGTGTAGAGAAAAAGATCTTAGAAGGCAGAGGTAGAAAGAAACAGAATACATTTTAGGGAGTGATAAAAGCCAGGCAAAAAGGGGTTGGGAATGAGACTGTGTCTGGTATCCAGAAAAGGAACTGTGCCAGATGGAGCAGGAGGGGAAATGGCTATGCAGGTGAATAAACTGATGGAATTTAAAAAACAAACAAAAAAACAGTAGTCTACATAGTGAAAAGATCCTCATGTTAGGAAATAAAAGACCAGCCTCTAATCCCATCTATACAATAGAGACACTGGGGTGAGTCCCTCCATCTCTCTGGGCCATAGTTTGAGGCTCTGTTCAGCCATAAGGTTTATATTCCTAAGATTTATTCAAGTTCATTTCCCCTTATATAAATAAGTATTCTCACAAAATTCATTACATAAAGGGATTTTAAGTTTTTGCAAGATGATGGCTTAAGTGTGTTTCCTTAGCTCACTAGTGCTCTAAATTTCCTCCTGGGATGATTCAACTGGAAAGAAAAGCAGCTAAAGAAGCAAGTGGAAGTGGCAGTAGAAAGGGTAGTGAGGAACCTGGAGCAAGTTTGTGCCAGCCACGTCTCAGGCTGTGGGCTTCTGAGACCACTTAGGAGTTTTACCTCCAGATGCCTTCTGTCATCACTGATGACAAACTGGGAGGAAGGACAGCCTGGCAGCTGAAAAGGGAGCCTGATTCTGACAAAGCCTGGAGCAAAGGCAGTGGCCCAGGCAGCTGAGCCAAGTGCAGCTCCTGAGTTCCCCCTGACAACTGCTGCAGCCCGCTTCCTTTTCAGCCCTGAACACAGCTCTCCCTGGGAGCTGAGTGGAGAGCTCCTGTCTTATTTTTCATCACTTGGCATTTCTCTGCTGCCCAGAAGATCCCAGTAATCTGTCTTCCATGAGCGCTAAAGAGTATCCATGGCAGCTGATGGCATTAGGCAAAGATGATACGTACAAAGTTAAAGGAAACGGAGTTTCCAGGACCAGGTGGAGCAGGAAGGGAAATAGCTATGCCCGAGAATACAATGTTATTTAAACATTCACTGTATTGTTTGATCACACCTTGTATGTCATGGTCCTGAGTAGAGCTCCTCCAGATTGCAAAACAGTCAACTGTAAGAATACAGAAATCAGTGGTACAGAAGAGAATCCAGATAATGAAATCCATGCAGGCTCATTTTCCTGGGGTCATTCTTTATCTTCAGAGTATGTTTGGTTTTTTTGGAAGTGATTTTCTATTCATTTTCTTTCTGTGTGTAGGTATAAGTGTGCTTGCGGAGTGTCTGGACTGTCCTGAATTGAAAGCAACTGCAGATGACTTTATTCATCAGCATTTTACCGAAGTTTACAAAACCGATGAGTTTCTACAACTTGATGTCAAGCGAGTTACACATCTCCTCAACCAGGACACTCTGACTGTGAGAGCAGAGGACCAGGTGACTAAATTCTCTTCTCACAGTCTGGAAAACTGCCTTAGTCTGCATCAGGGGTTGGCAAACTGCGGATCCAAAGAGCTGCATGTGGCTCGCGAGCCAGTTTGCTGACCCCTGATCTAGATAGAAGAGGCTAAGGTGACATAAATGTAATCCTTTATGGGATTGGGACAGAAAAAAGAACATTGGATAAAACTAAAGGAATTGTTTAAAAGTATAGACGTTAGTTAATAAGAATGTATCAATATTGGTTCATTAGTTGTGACAAGAGTATCATACTAATGTAACATTTTTAACAACTGGGTGCAGGGTATTTAAGGAACTCTGCACTATCTTTGCAACGTTTCTGTAAATCTAAAACTCATCCAAAAGACAAAGTTTATTTTGAAAACGACCAATTCCCATGAAAAAATTAACTAATTCAGGGAGATCAGAATTTAGGCCTTATTAACACCAACCCAAAAATAACTACTTTAACTAGCTCAAACATCTGTGTAATAGATGTATATGTATATTAAATAATATGTTTCTTTTCAGTGTGTTTAAATTTGTGGTTTGCTAATCAAATTATATTAATAACTTAGACTTGTTTGGTACAGTTAAATGAATGCTACAGTATTGTTTTGGAAAACAATTCTTATATAAATATTTTGTAATTTATTTTTTACATGTAGAATTTGTATATTTGAAAGTTTCTGGGGTTGGCCGAGTGGCGCGGTGGTTAAGCGCTGGCTTGGGAAGCCAGCGGCCCCGGTTCGGATCCCATATATGAGGGCCAGTGATACTGCCCTCGAAAAAAAAAAAAAAAGAAAGTTTCTGGAAAGTAGATAAGTCTATCAATTCACAATTCAGGAATATTAGATTGAATTAAATAATAGGCGACCTTCATATCTTTTGGAATGGAAGGCCTCTTAGGAAATTAATCTGTTTTCCTTTTACCAAATGACCAAATTTTTTTTTTTTTTTTTTTTTTTTGAGGGCAGTGTCACTGGCCCTCACATGTGGGATCCGAACTGGGGCCGCAGGCTTCTGAAGCCGGCGCTTAACCACCGCATCACTCGGCCGGCCCCAAATGACCGTATATTGAAACTATCGTTGACCAACTGATTTTTTTCAGTAGAAATGTACATCATATCTGCTTCCAAAAATGAAGTGAGAATTTGTTTTAAAAAAATCATAAACTCGAATGTGACTTCCGGTAAAATGGCGCAATAGACAGACGCTGTGCTAACTACCTCCCAGGATCACACCAAAATTACAAACAAATTATACAGCATTCAACCCTAGAGGTCCCCGGAACACTGGAGGAACGGAACCACTAAACGAAGAACTTAAAGAGGAGGCCACGTCGGGTCTGGTAGGACGGGCGGCGACGAGAGAGGGCGAGCCCCGTGAGGGAAGCCCCAGCCGTGGGAAGCTTGTCTGGTTTGGGGAGAGACCCTCCGGCCGCACTCCAAGCTCACCAGCCCAGAGCTCCTTTGTCGGGAAGAGAAGTTCTAAGATAGCCGGCAGTAAATTAGTGAGGACTCTCTTTGCTCAGCTCGGTGAGCCTAAGAGCGGCTGGAGAATCAGTGGGGCCGGCGCCCGGGCTTGCTCGCCGGTGAGCACTTACCTGGTTCCTGGTGGAGGGAGTGGCTGTGTGAGCTGGACCCGGGAGCCTGCGGGGACGGACTGAATTGAGCACCTTTGGTGCAAAGGCTGGAGGTTTTTGGACTCTTGTTCCCGTGGTGTGGAGCCTGCACGCGAGTGGTGTAGGGACGGCGCCATTTTGTTGGGCTTGGGCCCTCCCATGAAGGATCAGGTCCGAGATCTAATTGGTCTGGTGGAATTGGCGCAAAAGTGCGTGTGTGCGTGTGCGCGCATACGGCCTTGGATCCCCACCCTCTGCCCGGTTTATACTGCATTGCCAGGGAAACGCTGGTCAGGTGCCCTCCGGCTCCAACAGGCTGCTTACTGAGACCCAGGAGTGTGAGAGCCGCCTCGGGTCCCCGCTCTCCGCACTCTGCTTGCAGAGTTGCCAGGCTGGTGATTGGTTGTCGGGCTGCTCGGCCTGATCTGCAAGCGGCTGATTGGGACAGGCTGAGACTGGGAGTTTTCCTGGGAGTGTTGGGCTGTGAGCTGTGTGCCTGCGTGATCCAGCCAGGGCTCCCCTGGTGTTCTATCTAATACACCAAAGCAATCCCAGAGCGACAGCCAGAATGAGGAAACAAAGAAACATGTCACAAGTAAAAGATCAGAAGAAACCTCTAGAAATGGAACCAAATGAAACAGAGGGATCCAACCTTTCAGAGACAGAGTTTAGAACACTGATTGTAAGAATGTTTAACAAACTTAGTGAGGGCATAAGGAAGGATAGAGAAATCATAAAAAACAACCAGTTAGAACTAAAGAATACAATAACTGAAATGAAGAACACACTTGAAGAAATCACCGGTAGAGTAGATGAAGCAGAGGAGCGGATCAGCGATTTGGAAGACAAAATAGCAGAAATCACCCAGTTGGCACAACAAAAAGTCCAAAGAATAAAAAAGAATGAAAATAGTTTAAGAGCCCTATGGGACAAGATGAAGTGCAACCACCTTTGACTCATAGGAATACCAGAAGGAGAAGAGAAGAAGCAAGGGGTCAAGAATGTATTTGAAAAAATAATGACTGAAAACTTCCCTATGCTGGTGAAGGAAATCAACATACATGCCCAGGAAGTGCAGAGGATTCCAAACAAGCTGAACCCAAACAGGTCCACACCAAGACACATCATAGTTAAAATGGTAAAGGTTAATGACAGAGACAGAATCCTAGAGGCAGTAAGAGAAAGACAGCAGGTTACATACAAAGGAACTCCTGTTAGACTAACAACTGACTTGTCTACAGAAACTCTGCAGGCCAGAATCGAGTGGCAGGAGATATTTAAAGTGACACAAAATAAAGGCCTACAACCAAGATTGTTGTACCCAGCACAGCTATCACTTAAAATTGAAGGGGAAATAAAGAGCTTCTCAGAAAAGAATAAACTTAAGGAATTCATTACCACCAAGCCAGCATTGCAAGAAATGTTAAAAGGGCTTTTTTAAACAAAAGAAAGGGGTAAACAAGCTAACCCAGGAAGACCAGGAATACAAATAACAAAATGGCAATACATATGCACCTATCAATAATCATTTTAAATGTGAATGGGCTAAATGCTCCAATCAAAAGACAGAGAGTGGCTGAGTGGATAAGAAAATAGGACACATGTATATGCTGTTTACAGATGGAATAAGATATTTCATGCAAATGGAAATGAGAAAAAAAAGCTGGAGTACCAATACTTATTTTGGACAAAATAGACTTTAAAATGACTACAATAAAAGACAAGGGCACTATAACCCTAATAAACATCTATGCACCCAACATAGGAACTCCTAACTACATATAACAGATTTTGACAGACATAAAGACAGAGATCAACAGTAACACTATCATGTAGTAGGGGACTTCAACACCCCATTGTCACCAATGGACAGACTCTTCAGACAGAAAATCAACACAGAAAGAGGGGCCTTAAATGATACTTTAGACCAGCTGGACTTCGCTGATATTTTTAGAGCATTTCACCCTGAAAAAACAGAATATACATTCTCATGTACACATGGGACATTTTCCAAGATAGACCACGTTAGGCCACAAAACAAGTCTCAGTAAAATTAAGAAGACTGAAGTCATATCAAGCAGATATAAAGGAAAAACTGATGGTTGCTGGCTGGGAGGGAGAGGGAGAGGGGGAAGGTTTTGGACAGCATAGGTGGGTGACTACAATGTTGCCGCAGGGATATGGGGGCAGTTCTGGGAATGTAATTGATAATGTTGTGAAGAGACTATGTTCAGTGAAATAAGTCAGTCGGCGAAAGACAAGTACCATATGATCTCACTTATATGTGGAATCTAAAAAACTGAATGAACGATCAAAGTAAGCAGACTCATAGATATAGAGGAAAAACTGAGGGTTGCTAGTTGGGAGTGGGGTGGGGATAAGGGGATAGGGGAAGCGATTAGATAGCATAAATAGACTACAATATTGCCACAGGGATATGAAACACAATGCGGGGAATATAATGTTGTAAAAATTTTGTGGCGTGTCAGATAGTCACAGGTCTTGTTAGGGAGACCACTTCATGGATGGAGGAGAGGCTTGATCACTGCACTGTATACCTGAAGCGGAGGTTGTATACCAACTGTAATTGAATATATATAGATAGTCATGGGATGTGGAGTATACTGTGGAAGGGAGTCAAAGGAATTGTAATAGATATGTGTGATATCGTGGGGGAGTGGGGTGGCGAACTGGGGGAGGAGTTGTCACTTTGGGGCGGGTAAAGAGTATAACTATTGTATGGTGTTGTACACCTGAAACTAATTTAAAAAAATGGAAAAAAAATCATAAACTCAGCATCCTCCCTGTCATTACATTATGTAGTAATTAGTTCTAAAAAAACATATTACCTACAAGAATCACGAGAGCAGTGTGTAAACTGTTCTGAGGTTACAGGCTAGTGTTTGGGGATGAAAGCAAGTATCTGAATAAAATATTGGGAATAAGTGGTTATGAGAGTTTCCCCCTTTGATCTGAGAGTAAATATAAGTAATTGGAAATGTTCCTGCCATCTAAGAACTTGACTGTGTTGTTTCTCTCCCCTAGGTGTATGACGCTGCAGTCAGGTGGTTGAAATATGATGAACCTAATCGCCAGCCATTTATGGTTGATATCCTCGCTAAAGTCAGGTTTCCTCTTATATCAAAGAATTTCTTAAGTAAAACGGTGCAAGCTGAACCACTTATTCAAGACAATCCTGAATGCCTTAAGATGGTGATAAGTAAGTTGCCTTAATATCCATTTATATCCAGAACATGTAGCCCGTTTCTCATGGGCTTAAAACCCTAATTTAGACTGGATCAGACTCAGTAGCCAGGGAGAAACAGTCAAGACTTTGCCCTTCCAGATAATTAATCTGTTGGGGTTCTCAGCTGTCTGGCTGGGGGGGAAACTTAGCCCTCACCCTTACATTATAGGAACATGTGTGATAGGTTGAAAAAAAAAAGTTACTTATGCTTTGTCTTCGTTTGTGTATGATAGCTTTCATGCACTTTATTTCTAGTGTTTCCTTTGTTTTATTTAGTGAAACAGTATGTTGTGATCACATTTTCTTAAACAGCTTTTCTTTTTTTGAGGGGGAAGGGGTGAGGCTGGCTAGAGCTGATAATTGCCACATTTTTTCATTTACTTAGTTTTTCTTAACTTGCAGGCCCAACCCATCTGTAAAATGCCAATTAATAAAATGCAATTAAACAATCTGTTGCTTTTATTTTATTTCTTGGAAACATCCTTCATAGAGCCTTTCTTCTGCCTGTTTCAATGTAGACTGTTTGCTCGCCAGGCCTAAGGCACAGTTTTTGTCCTCGGGCTTTCCTGCCCTGCCATCCTGGGATATCCATTCATCCTCTGCTGTGTTAGATACACTGCCTTCCTGGTCACTAGGTCTTCCCCTAATTCTCTGTTTGATGGAAAGTTTCCTGAGAAAGAGTATATATGTGATCAGTAAATATTTGGAGACTTGACAAATCTCATATCTTTATTTTATCATGACATTGATAGTTAAACTGGGTATATAGAATTATGTTGAAAATCACGTTCACTTAGAATTTTGAAGGCGTTGCTCCATTATTTACTAGCTTCCACTGTTACTTTTGAGAATCTGGTGCCAATGTGATCCTTTTATTTATTTTTTTATTCCCCTTAGTAAACATTTAAAATTTTTTCTTGAGCCGGCCGAATGGCTCAGTTGGTTAAGAGCTCGCTCAAGAGTGCAAGCTGAGCTCTGAGCAACAGCGGTTCGAGGCCAGCCCGAGCTGAGTTGCCGTTGAGCTGCCAACAGGTGGCAGGATGGCTCAGCTAAAAAAAAAAAAAAAAATTTTTCTTGTTTTTTTTATCCTTGATGTTTTCAAGTTTCACAATAATGTACCTTGGTGTTCATTTCTTTTTTTAAAGTTATCACGTTGGATAGTCTATCTTTTCAGCCACAGGTTTCTCAGTTCTCTATTATTGGTAGTATGATTATTCAGTGATTGAATCTCTAATCTTTTCTTGTCTTTCTTGTTATCCATCTTTGTCTCTTCTATCTTCTGGGAAATGGCCTTAATTTTTCTTTCAACACTTATTTCAGCTATTTTAATTTCTGTGAGATTTTTACCTATTCTCTAATTTCTTATTTCATGTCTGTAATATCTTATTCTAAAGTAGCGTTATGTGTATAGCGTGTTTGATGTTTTCTTGTCTGTGTTTTCTGTATTACCTTTGGAATTTTTTTTCTGTTTCTGTTCTTGAAAGCTTTTCTTAAATGTTTGGTTTCATCTGTGAATCATATTTGTAAGAGTGAATCATTATAAAAATTATAGGATTGGGCTGCATATGTGAGTGGGTTTCTCAGTTCTTGGGCTGCACTGTAGGATAATCAAGGTAGCCAGACAGAAACCATATGTGATCTGCAAAGCCTAGAATATGCACTGTCTGGCCCTTTACAGAAGTCAGTGGGGCCCTGACCTGGACATGCACCTGAGCCTTAGTGCTGAGGCTGCAACTGTTCTAATGCCCAGTGCTTCTACACAAACTCTGAAATGGAAGGAAATGCTAAATTTTGACACTGGTTTTCATCCACTCACAAACTCTTTTCCAAACCTGTCTTCTCCCTCTTATAAAGGCCCAACACAACCTCAGGAACAGAAATGTTTTGCTTGTGCTGAGAATTGTTTATTTTTGGCCCAGAATACTGCACATCATGTACTATTCAAAAGGTAAAAAAAGGTATATAGTGAAAAGGAAGTCTACCTGATACCCTTGTTCCCTTCCCCATCTCTCTTCATTCTGGAGGTTGCCATTATTATCTCGCATATCCTTCCAGAGATAGTCTTGAGTCTACGCGTACACTGACTTAACTCACACATATGTTTATGTAAATTACATATATAAATATGTATATATATGCATAAAACAGACAATTGAAATATAGAAACAATATCACAATGCATACTCTTACATTTTGCTCGTTTGCATTCCACACTATTTCTTGGAGATCATTCTAGGTGTTCACATTTACCCTTCCTTGTTCTTCTGAACAGCTACGTATAATATTATACTAACTATATGGGTATATCGTAATTTTTAATCATTTCCTTGACAATGAATTTTAGGCTGATGAACTCCTAAAAGGGGAATTACTGGCTAAAGGAGGTGCACATTTGTAATTTTCGTGGATCACATGTATTGCCCTCTAGATAGTGTGTGCCCACCCTTATCCCCACCATCAATGTAGGAGGGGGTGCTGCTTCCCCACGCCTTTATCATACTCTCTGTTCCAGATGGTTTGATGTGGGCCAATCTGATAAGTGAAAACTTATGGTTTGAATTTGTATTTCTCTATTTGAGTACTTGAGTGTCTTTCATATGTTTCAGAGTTGTTTGTAGTTAGTTCTTTTTCTGTGAACTGTTCAGATACTTAATCTAATTTTCTGTTAATTGCTGGTGTTAATCTTATTAATAGGGTATCTTTTATATTTGTCTTTTATATGATTTATAAATATTTTTCTAGCTTGTCATTGGCTTTTTTTTTTTTTTTTGCTATATTGTAATCTAACTTAAAATTTATGCAGTTAAATCTGAATATTTTTTTTCATGGCTTCTGTGTATTTTGTCTTACGTTTCCCCATTCTAGACCTGTGTTTTTAAGCTATCCTATATTTCTCTTAGTATGTTTGAGATTTTTTTGAATATTAAAATACTCTATTAATTTACTCTAAAATAAAATACGAAGTAGGGGTACAATTTTTTTCTCCATGTCGTTGTCTACCATAATTTATTGAACAATCTACCTTTCCCACACTAACTTGAAATGACACCTTAAAAGTTTTTAATTGTTAAGTGACCCTTGAAAAAAATCAGGGAATTGCTAAAGGATCATATTAGATCAATAGTTCTGAATCCTCACTGCATTTTAAAATCATCTAAGGCAGTGCTTCTGAAAGTTTTTTATGTGCCCGTGAATTACCTTGAGATTGTGTTAAACATACAAATTCAGTAGGTTTCTGGTAGATTCTGGAATTCAGTATTTCTAATAATGCTGAAGCTGCTGGCCTCTGAACCACATTTTAAGTGGAGATACCAGTGTCTGGCTCTACCACCAGAGACTGATTTAATTGGTCTGTGGTAGGGCCTAGGCGTAGATAGTTTCAGAGGTTTCCTAGGTGATTCTAATGTATACTTAAGATTGAGAACCTCTGGGTTAGGAGATCTGCATTTCAGTAATTATTTTGGCAGCTATTGCTTCAAGTGCCAGATAACTCTGGTATGCAGTAAGTGGGGCGATCATCATGGTGATTGCTGAGAATAATAAATTGGTTAGGACTTAGATCCTCATACATTTTTCCTGCCTCTTCCCCCTCACTCTTTCCTTTACTGCCATGGTCGTAATTTTTTTTTGTTTTTGCTTTTTTCCCCAAAGCACTAAAGTGCCTGAAGTTCTTGAAGAGTCACCATGCTTTTTTCTACAGGTGGTATGAGATATCATCTCCTGTCCCCAGAGGATCGAGAAGAACTGGTCGAAGGCACAAGGCCCAGGAGAAAGAAACATGACTACCGCATAGCCCTATTTGGAGGCTCCCAACCACAGTCTTGTAGATACTTTAATCCAAAGGTAACAAATTTTTACTCTCATTTTTAGTTTTGAAAGCTTGAAGCACACAAACACTCACCTACCACCAGTGATAAATAACTCATGCCTGTGGAGATGCTACCATTGATGGTGCTCTGTCACATAACTTAGGAGATACGTAGTTATCCTCTTCATTTTACAAATAGGAAATGAAGCTTAGTCAGCTTTCAAATGTTTCCAGAATGGCTCTGGAGTGCTACATAGTAACCACTATCGAAGACAATGGAAAATGGGCTATCCTATCTTAACCTCATTTTGTTAACAACTTGCATTCATTCCAACTCCTTGCTTTCCTTCTGTGCCATTGTCAGTGAAAATCTGCTTCTAGAGCTACATGTGTTTTTTTCCTTTTTTTTTGTTTAGTAATTATATTTTAATATAAAATAATATCATTCTAGAAAATTTGGGAAACCTAGAAAATTACAAAGAAAAAAATCAAATTATCTTTAATCCAACCATCTAGAAATGACCACCAATTTTAATGTGTTTTCTACACATGGTTTGCCAGTTGGACCAGCAGAGCCTGAGTCTTACTTAGGTCTAGGAACACAATTTTTAAATAGATCATTTATGATAACCTTAACACATTTCTACCCCTCGTTTCTTAGACCTGTTGTTTTTTTGGCTATGGAGGAGATAATACCATATTCTGCTAATACCACCTGTATTGCTGGGGCAGAGCAAATACCACAGTCCTAAAAGTTAGCACCCCAACCTTGCAAGTTGGTAACTGGTGTTGAATCTAAGCACCTAAGGGTCTCTTTCATCATTTTGCAGGCCCCTTTCTGGTTGACAATAGATGCCGTATGGGTCCAGAGCATCCTGTTGACATGGGGACACTTGTCTGATACCTCTTTCTCTGGGAAGTGGGTCCTTGGAGACACCATGTGTAACACTGCAGTGGTGATGTGCAAGGCATTTATAAAAACACAGAGGGTGGTGGTATCACGAGTGCAGAAGACCACACGGGCCACCCCAGATTCAGAGTGCGTATCAGTTCCAGTGAGGGCAGGGCATTGTGCCTTCAATAATGGAAGGGTCCCCGGATAGTTAGCCTGGTATAGATAACTACAATAACTGGTTCGCAGAGTATGTTAACAAAGCAACGCTTAGGACTGGTCAGTGGTGCTGACAGAGTGGGTACTGGCCAGTAGTGGATGCCCACGTTGGCCTTAGGGATGGGGAGCTCATTAGCTTCTGTGGGTACTGGCTTGTGCAAACCCCATTGCTGTCACTCCTAAGGCCACAGGGAGCATCAGATCGGGAGGGAAGACACACATGCAAATCCCATGCCTGACTGTAGAGACTGTGCTGCAGCTGTGGGCACTCTGGCAGGAATTCCTATGGGACACAGATGTGTGTCCTTTCTGGAGGGCCGTCTACTTTATCCCTCCTCAACTCTCCTGTCAGCAATCTTCCATTCTGGCTTATTTCAAGTCTACATCCCATCTGGGTAAACCATTAGCCACTGTCCAGGAATTGATAAAAACTCACCATAGGCTTTCCCTCCTGCAAGGCCTACTGGACAACAAAAGGAAGTGCTTGAAGTTTTGCCAAATCAGAATGTTTCTTCTGTGTTATCCTTCAGCACCATCCTTGAAGGGACTAGAATGCTCTAGCAGTCCACTTTGGACTGGTACTGTCACGGTGAACCAAGCTCAGGTCTCTTAGGGTTATCAGCTATAACCCTGGTGGAGGGAGAAAGCCTGCTGGGTAAGGGTTGTGATTAGCCTGTTTGAGTATTCTGTGCCTTCGGGACCTCCATAAGCCCAGTCTTATGTTTACATACCAGATTATTGGTGAAAGGCATGCTGTTTATGATTTGGTAGATCAGGTAAAGCTTCAAACAGGATTAATGCTGTGGTTACCTGGAGTCCCTTTGTGTCAGACATCTGCTGTCTGTTAGAACCTAGTCATCAGCCAGCAGCTATTAACTGAGAAAATGGTCCCTGCTCCAGAATCCCAGGGGCATGCGCTGTGACCATATTGGGACCTGCCTCAAGGTCTATGCGGCATCCTCGTCAGTATCCTGATGCCTGAGATCACAGCGTAGCCTGCGGAGCTGAGCCTTACTGCTCTAGCCTGTCCCACTTAGAAAGCTTCCTCCTGCTCTAATTTTTACTTGCAACTGCTTTTTGGTTGACTCAGTAAAAGTATAAAAATAGGACACTGGAATACAGGATATGTGCCACCTGTAATATGTAGGTGATGCTTGGAGCAGCAAGCTGCCTGTTCTCCAGAATTGATCAGTATTATGAGCATCAGTAAGGAGACCAGCGTGTGACTACCCCTGGGAAGGTGAGCTATACCAGAGCTCCTACAGCTGAGATGATGGCATAGAGCTAGAGGGTCAAGAGATCCCTGAAGTCAGAACATGAAGTAATTTTATTCTCCTTGCCAGTTGCAAAGAAGTTCTATCGAATGGGCTGGGTAGAGAGTAACAGAAATAATCGTTAGCTATATGCCAAGCTTCAGTGGTTGTTTTAATCTGGTTCAGTAAGACCACATCGGGCCCTGCTGCACCAGAGTCGCCAATCTCAGGAGTTCATCCCCTATTTTTGTAGAGAAGACCTGCAACAGCTTCTCCTTCTTACTAAAATGCTCAATACATAGAGGAAATATGCTGCCAGATATCGAAAAGACCACTTCAAGGAAAGAGAGTCAGGTTAGATTGGTTAAATACCATCACATTTGGGCTGTCCCTACTGGGCTGCTCCCAGCTCATACATCTGTCTCTGGTCCATTCCTCTATCTCTAGAATATGGGCTGATTTATCACTAAAGACATCTGGCTTCCCTTCTCAGTAGAAGACTAGGTACCATCAGGTACAGGAGGCTTCATGGTCTGTGCAATATAATCCAATAAGCAAAATGTCAGTGTGCTTAAGAGGTTGATACATACCTGCACATCTGTTTCACACCAGGTAAGGTTAAGACTACTGACATTTCAGTGGCTGTTTAATTTCAGTGTTTTTACATTTTTCAGGATCCTTTGGAGTCAAGATCAGGAAATATATAAATATACTCTTTTTTTTTCCAAGCAAAAACTGAAATCATAGGAGTATGAATTGTAATTCTAAAACCAAAGCTTTTAGCTGTTGATAATAGTTACACCCCGTCTTGTTTCCCAAAGCCTAACTATGGTGTTGATTTTGACAGTTAAAAAGAACTAAACCACGTTTTGGTAGGAATATTTTATCTTCAATTACATGGCTATTTTGATATATAAAGGGACAAGGAGAACTCTGACTTCATTTAGGAGGCAGTGACCATTGTTTCTAGAGTAAGACAAATGTGGAATGACTCTTTGCACTTTGGTTTTTGGTCTGTAGTTCTAACACTTTCCTTGACTTTTTTTTTTTGTAATTGAACAGTTGAAAAGAGATGCATATTCTACACGAGCCTGGAGGTGACACTGTAACTTCAGAATTCTCATTTGATGTCTTACCTTGCCCTTATAAATGGCCCATGCTTAGTGGTATTTTGTATGCTCAACCACAAATTTTTAGACTTCCAGTGGAAAAATTCAAATAATCAAGGAAATAACTACCAATGAAAAACATCCTCTTTCCATCAAATATCTCTTATTCCCAGAAGCTAACACCATTGGAATCTGATCGCATTAGTTATTAAATATTTCTATTAGAAACCTTTTGCAACAAAACATCACCTTGAAAATCTTCACCATTTACTATTATTTATGTAATATTTTAATATGAGCTTATTTATTAGTCTTTATTATTTATAATATTAAAACAATTGGAAGGCTGATTTCATTATAAATTGTTATTTACTTTGAATCTCCCAGAGTGAACATTATTTCAATATTCAATTCAAGTGGGCCACTTAATAAGAAGTACTATATGGGAATTGTTTTACTTTAAAATTCATGAACTTAATATTTTCACAAAGGTTAAAATGGTTTTAACTATCATTAAGTAGGACCCATTTTGGTATGTCCAGTACCAGCCCAAAACGATCATTTTCATTGAACTGATCTCCTTCAAAGGGGACAATTTAAGCAGTATTACTTAACTGAATTATCTAGAATTAAGCCAATATCCCTATAAACTGTTATCTTTAGATATCATTGGTGAGAGGAGGCAAATGTTTGTATTAATTGATGACGAAAAATGATAAGAGCATCTTAATATTTTGGTTTCTGAGAATGACAGAAAAGGAAGTTTGGGGTTGCTCTACTGAATTGAAATGATATTGTTCCTATCATGGTCCTTTTATAAAGCTTGCTGAGTCTTCCCTTCCCTGGACCTGTTTTTAAAGTTTTCAAGTGCTTAGTGGTGACTGAAAGAGCTTTACCTGTATCCAGTGTTCTACTGGTGTTCTCATATTATAGGAGGAGAATGTCTCATATGCCTAAATAAAAGTTGACGTAATTGACCAGTTTTTATTTAGACTCTTCTTGTCAGTGAAACGATAACTTGTGAGGGCTTAGAGCTTTGTAAGGGTCTTGGTTCACCATTTCACATGAGGGAAAAATATGAGACTATCCCTAGAGAAAAGGGAATTCAGCATATTGCCTGCCCAAAACAAAAAAAAGGAGTAAGACCAGTGGGTGAAGGCTAGAGCATGCAAATGCTGAAGGCAGAAACCCATGATGCCATGTTGCATGGAACCATCTCCAGAAGGCCTTGAGTACATTTTCTTCCTCAGAACCCTAAAGTGGGCTCATCACTGAGATTAGTGTCTGGCACAGCGTAGGTCTAGGCATACCTCGTTTTATTGAGCTTCACTTTATTGCGTTTCACAGTTGTTACCCTTTTTTTTTTTAACAATTGAAGACAAGACCCTCCACCAGCAAAACGATTATGACTTATTTTATCATGATACTCTTTATTGCAGTGGTCTGGAACCAAACCTGCAGTGTCTCCAAGACATTTGCCTGTACTCAAGTTTGTAAGGGTGATTTAACCGATATAACGTTTTATGGCATTTCACAGGCAGTTTTGTCTGTCAGATTTATAGGACTGGATTCAAACATAGATTGGCCTTAAAGCAAAAGAAATGAAGTTACTTTCGACTCAGAACACATTTCCCTGTTGGAAATACTGTTTATTAAAGGCATCACAGTGGCTTTTCTCTCAGTATCATAGCCACCTTCCCTCTGAAACAGGCCTTCACAGAGGAAACAGTCCCGCTCTGTGGTCAGGGCGGAAATCAGCAGTTACAGATTGCAGGAGACTTTAAAAGACACGTGCGAAAAAGAAGTATAAGCCTTAACGGACAATGGTGTTACATTAAAAGCTAACAAGGCTTTTATAAGAGTGATCAGTAGTGTTTGCCACCCGCCACGGGGGATTGTCGACATGGTGCACCAAGGTAAGAGGGTGAGCACCGCTAACTTGATCAAGGAACCTACAGGAACAAAGTCTCCAAGCTGGGTAGCAGCCATCTCAGGCCGACTGGACCGATAGCTGTGTGCCCCAGGGACTGACATTGCTGGGGTGCAAGCGTGGGTCATCCTGGGTATTCCTTAGGCTTCCTCAGCTGTCAGTATAAGAAGCACCCAGTGGTCAAAATCAGTGTTCTCTGCAGCTTGTGCACGGTACGTATCCCTCATGCCTGATTGTAAGCAGTTTGGTGAGACAGGCGGTCCTCGCGTTCATTTAGAAGAGATTGGAACATTTTCTGAGATAAATTCCCGGTAGAGTACTCCGCCTTCCTAGAATGTCTTTCAAAATAGGTACATTGAGGGCCGGTGGTTAAGCGCTGGTTTGAGAAGCCAGCGGCCCCGGTTCGAGTCCCACATATGAGGGCCAGTGACACTGCCCTCAAAAAAAAAAAAAATAGGTATATTGAGAGCCTCAGGTTTTTCCTTTGCAAGCATCTCCATAACACACAGTTTGTCGTTTTGTTCTAAAATCAACGTCATAACCTCTTGCACCCTACATACATGCAGTGTCTGAGGCTCCCGCCTTCAGGCACCTGTTTCCTTTTGTGTTTAGTCACTGCATCTGCAAGAAACCCCAGTGAAAATATGACTCACCGTGGGAGGGATGACATCAAACTCATTCCCTGTAAGCCACTGCCAGCCATGATTATCCATAAATTAACATATCAGTCTCCTAAAGAGGGGCGAGAGCAGAAACAGAGCTGTAGGTATTTCACTTGAGCAGTGTAAGTGGGAAATGATGAGGAAACTGGCCTTGGTATCTGCGTGGTTGTGTTTTCAGGGATTCCACCCATCCTGGAATTACCTGGAGGGTAGTAGGCACGTGAATGCAGGGCTAGAAGGATAAGAGTCAGGCTGAGGGCATTCGGTAAATTATAACTATTGATTCGACCAAGTCACTTGAAAATTACTGTCGGCTACTTGCAGTTGTTCACCTGATGGCCCAGAGGCACAGTAATATCTGTCATCCTAGAAGAATTACATCATGTTCAGATAGGTTTGGTGTGATCAGGGATAAGAGAGCATTATCCTCAGCTGTTATAAACAACAGAATATGTTATATGGCAGCATGCTGTGTGGTTAGCTGGTTGTGAAAGTACTTTGAATAAATAATATTTTGGCATATTACCAGTATCATAGTTCATCTGGAATTTGAAATTTGTGGGTTGAGTAACAGCAGGGGATATGAAAGACACGTATATCATGGTCCTGACCGCAAACTCAGAGTGCATGAGACGTACACAGAAGCATGAAGCAGTCAGCACAGACGCTGATGTCAGCGAGGCGGCCATGAGCAAAGCCTGTTCAAAGTCCTGAGATGGGCAAGGCAGTGGCAGCCCTCAGGGTGTGAAAGGAAGAGATGCCCCTGGGTTGGATTTTTCCATGGAAGCTTCATGGGGGGTTTCTTGAGGGAAACATATTGGTAGAATTTGGATAGGCAGCAAGAGAAAAAGACAAGAATATATTGACTCCTAAGTACAAATGTATCTTTTTGACCTGATAAGTATGCTTATTAAAAGTTTTTGGGCCGGCTGAGTGGCGAGTTGGTTAAGAGTTGGCTTGGGATGCCAGCACCCTGGGTTCGGATCCCACATATGAGGGCCAGTGACACTGCCCTCTAAAAAAAAAAAAAGTTTTCATTAAAGCTTCCAAAGTATAAGTTAGAATGGAATCTAACTTAACTTTGTGCTTTAAAAAAAGAAATTAGATGTAGAGGAGAGAATCGAAAAACTAGGCCGTTGGTCTTTTTTCTTTTGTCAGGCCTTTGTCCTTTTTCTTGTCTTTCAAGGAAAGCAGATGTTATGTAGAAAAAGCATTTTAGGTCAGGACATGAGCTTAGGCAAGTCAGTTAGCCTTTCTAAATTTGCTTTCTGGTCTGTTAACAAAAGTTTAAATCTCAGGATTTATTCATTTGACCACTATGTTCATTTGACCTCCTCTTTTTCTTTTCTTTGTATTCACCCAGTCTCTCCTTGTCATCCCTAGGTTTTCTAAGTTTTCCATATTTAAATGTGAAAAGCCTCACCATCTTCTCCCTTTTGTTTTTCTCTTCGCCTTTCTCACTCCTCCAAACCTCTTGGCCATCTGCAGTATCTCCTGTTCTCTGCAGAGTAGATGTTTGTCCCATTGGCGAGAACATTTTATTAAATGAGTATGTTGCTGCATTTTGGGATTGGAGATCATTGTTTAAAGTGTGCTATGCCTTCCAGTGCCAAGATTAAAAATTACTTGTCAAAGTTCATCTAAAGACAAATCTTGTATTGAGGTACCTGGCAGGGTGCTAGCACTGGAATACTTCCCTACAATTTCATTTGTTTTCTACTCAAAGAACAAGGGCTGTTACTGAACACAATATTCAGTCCGTTTTCACTTTTGGACTGAGTTTCACTTCATACTTCCGTTTCTGAGTTGTTCGGGTTTGAGTTTTGTTTCTTTTGGTATGGCTTTAGTTTGAGAGGAGGGACAAGAACATTTGGTGACTTTATAAAGAACAGTAATTCCCTTTGAGGTGGCTTCTGGCTTCACTTCAGATTCCTTGCTAATTTTCAATGATCATTAACAGCTGAGAATGCCTATTTATTTGTGCATTGTTCCTAATTTTATCTAACAGCTTGCAACAACAAATTCATTCCCTACCCACCCCACAACTGTGGAAGCCAGATTTTTTTTACTAGCCACGATGCTACATTTCTTAATGTAATTTATGTTGCAAGAGTATTTTCTCTTAATGGCCAATTATTAAATTCCTTTCTGGACTTTGGGAGGTTAATATGTTTCCAGCAATATTTGTGTGACCCTGTTGAAAATGAGTCTATTTCAAAATAGGTGCAGCCTGTGAAATGACTTGGCACGATCAAGTGTTCACTTCTGAAAAGCTAGAGTGCTCCCAAAAGTGTGCTGTTTGCACAGAAAGCAGAGACTGTGCCTGATCCGTCCTGTAGCTGAAATTCAGCCTCATAGTATGACTGTTTTTCAATTTTTTAAAGCCTTAACTTGAATTACTGGTAAATTTCACATTTGTGTTAAAGCATTTAGCACTGTTATAAGCATCTACTGTGAGATGTTGTTTTCCTTGCACCATGCTTTTGGTTCTAGTTATCTTGTTGTCTTGTTTACTTTGTTTTTTTAAATACTACGTGTTTGTTGTACAAAATTCAAATAAAGCAAGATCTAAAGGAGAAAGCCAAAGTGCCCCCAATATCAGAGACAGTCACCAGTACCTAGCCTCATTCTGGTCCTCTCATTTTACATATATGAGATCAGGCCACACTCATACATGCTGCTTCACAAAAACGTTTTTACTCTCTCAGCATTTATGTTATGGACGGTTGTAGAGTAACATAAGCGTTGAAGGGCTGCAGAGTATTCCATCATAAGGACATACCATAATTATTTTAATGCCTGTCTTCTTTGTGTACATTTGGCCTATTTCCCATTTTTCCCTCCTGAAATGCACCTGCAGTGAAACATCTTTGTATATGCCTGCCAACTTTGTATACTGCCCAGTTTTTTCTTTAGAGTAAATTTCTTGAAGAAGAATTGCTCTAGCAAAGGATAAAAATGGAAACTCTTGAGATTTACCCAAAAATGTAGAGGAAGTCTGGTCCCTAACCTCAGTTACTATTGTACTTGTTGGTTGGGCAGAGGTCTCCCCATTCCTCAGTAGGGCAGACACCACAGGACCAGGAGCCATAGTGACCAGCTGCACACCGGAATCCGTGTAATTTAAGGACCGCAGTGCAGAACGGGTCCAAACTAGGAGCCAAGTGCAGTAGCTACAGCATTTGACCTTTAGAAGGTCAAAGATGAAGGTGGCTCAGCTGGAGGACATACCCTTTTCTGCAAATGTGGCCTGTCATCCAATAAAAACATTCCCTTCAACATGCTAAGCCCTAGGCCAAATACCACACAGAGACATGTTTTCTGAGAAGCTGTGGATTGGTGGTTCAGTGTGGGGTTTATAAGTGGTAAGAGGTGGAGACTGGCCAGGACCTCAGTGCCATCCTGCCAACATCCTGTTTTTATAGACGAGGCTGTAGAGGTTTTTCAATGTCAAGCCAAATGCTGCTTAGCTGTAAACAGCACAGGATCAAGAAGAATCCAGATTACTTCCCTCCCAATCCAGTATTCTTTCTAGGAAGCCATGGAAGAAGATTTTGAGAAAAGCAGGGCAGGGTAGGGGTTAAGAGCACAACTTTGGAGGCTGGTAGATTTAGGCTTAAATCTTGGATTTACCACTTTCTAACTCTGTCACCTTTGACAAGATACTTAACATCTCTGAGATTTAGTTTTCTTATCTGTAAAATGAAGATATTGCCTCATAGGGTTATTAAGGAAATTACATAAGATACTGTTTCAAGATATTTCAGCATAGTTACTTTGGAAAAGGAACTGCTCAATAATGAATTAATTCATAGTAGCTCTTTGTTAATGATACAGTCTAAATCATTTGGACTGTAAAAGTCTAAATTATTTGGACTGTAAAATCATTGGCTTTTAGGGCTGAAAGTGAGGAGCCCTAAGATCATCTAGTTTGATCTTTTTGTTTTACAGATAAAGAAACGAACATTCAGGAGAGGTTAAGTGACTCGTGTGAGACCCACGGCTCCTCTCTCCAGAGTCTAGCTCAGTCTCTGGGTGTCCCAGCTCCTTGGAGCTATATTTTGTGACCTTGTGAAATAAATGAAGCCAAAAGTGTTTGTGTATTTTTGATGAAACTACTTCTAGGAATGTTCTGGCATCTGGCATAAACGTGCTTTCTGTATAGATTGTCACTGTGGTTCTCTGATGTTTAAAAAAATTTTTTAACAGCCCTTAGAAACTAAGATGAGTAGATAATAGCTTAAGAGAAAGTGTTACAATTCCATCATCTTAAACTCAGATTAGGTTGACTCCTCGAGGTTTCTGCAAGACATGTTAAAGTTTTACCATTTTGTTAATTTTCCTTTTTTCTAAGACCCTTGGCTTCCTCTCAGTATGATCCAAAATAAAGTCTTTAAGTCTTAAAAATAAAAAGTATTTCTTTCATTTTGGATTTTGATTGTCTTGATTATTAAAATCTACATGTGTAGTGTTTTTATTATTTGAGGAGTCATGTGTTTTCAGAATACAGATTATGTAAAATCAGTTCTTACTCTTAAGGAAAATAGTAGGCTGACGCGTTTGCCTTGAGGCATTTGGAGAAGATGCTTCAGCCACCCACCCCCAAAAGCGTTTTGCTTTCCTGTAGCATTGCACTACAGCTGGGAAATCACACAGGACCCAACGTGATGGAGTTCTCAATCATCCAGTCCAGACTTCAGTGTAATGGGGATTCAGAGAAGGGAAACAGGAGAAGCCGACAGAGAGGAAAGGCATCTTGAACTAAACAAACAAAAAAAAAAGCCTAGAACGTGGCATATTACAGCAGAAGCAAGAAAGGCTGAGTGTGACCAGAGAAATCAGCACGTGATACATTGATTGCCGTGTCTCATGTGTACGTGTGTGGACACATACATGCATGGTATGTGAAAACTTAAGAAATCCTTCTACTTGTCTTTTCCAGTTTTCCCATTTTCATATCTTCTCAGCAGCTCAATACAGATAGCGTGCATGGACTAGATAAACTCAAACTTGACAACACTCAGTTTACCTTAACTGACTTAAATTATATTTTTAGTGTATCAGTTCCCTGCCTACACACATCCACCCTGTGACTGGTGCTATTCATCCATCTTGTTGCTAACAGGAGAGCAGCCTGCGCCTCCAGCTTGCCCTGTCGCCTGGGAGTGCAGGGGGCTGTAAGTAACCCTTCCTCCGTCTGCAGGCCCCAGATGGGGCGTGGCCCCATCACTAAGATAAGACCTGATGCTCATACCCACTGAGCTGACAAGCCTGACTTCCCATCTATTTTTATCCCCTCAGTGCTTATTTCTTCAATTATGCACATTATCTGTGAGGCAGTATAACAAGTTACTAAAGGGCAAATATCAAATCACCTTCTCTGTACTTTATTTCAGATGGAGAGTTTTATAGGTAGATTGGGGAATTAGGCAGACTGCCCGGGGAGACCTACCCATACACACACGGGGCAAAAACTATCATAAGCTCCCCTCCCCCCATACATACATGCAACCGAAGCCAGGTATGTTCCAACAGGTGGATTTAACACACTTTAATATATTTAAATATACTATATTTAAATATGCTGTATTTAATATATTTAAATATACTGTATTTAAATATATTGACAGGTATATATAATGAGCCCAAATGTAAAACATTAAATCTTAGCTGAAATCAAGTTCAACTTGCATACTATAGAAATTCCTGCAAAAGTCATTTCACTTATCTGCCTAGAAAATGAACTATTAGGCAGAATATTATATGTGTAAAGTTAGTATTTATCAAGCTTAGTGTCTAACATGTACAATCACTGATGATAGTAGTTGGAAAAGATTTTAAAACTTGATGATTTCTAGAGAAATCGTAGCCTAACTTGCGAGTACATAGAAGCATGTACCTATTCATCTGTGTCACACACGTACTGCTCACACAATTTTGTATCATTTTTCCATTGGGCTTATAGTTCCAACAGAGCAATTTATTTTAACCAAGCCCTATATGACAGGTACCTATGAGCACCCTTTTATTTCCTACTCATCCCTGAGTCATATTAGAAAGTTAGAACCATTCTGTTAACCAAACTCTTTGGAACTCTTTCCTTGGAACATTATATACTAGTGTCTAGATGTTTAAGCTCATCTAGCTAAAAGAAAAAAAGTATTTTGTTTGTTTTTTAATCCCAGCTTCTACAGGGGCAGTTATTTTTCATTTGAAGAGTAGCAGGTGTTGGAGATCATTTAAAAGACTAGGACCAATTTTCTCAGCCTGACATTAATTAAGGAAGAGCATGGAAACATAATGTTGAGGATATCTTCAGAAATTATGGAAAAGTTCTCACATTGCTTTCCAATAATAAATGTCAATAAATTGGGTGTAAGAGTGGGAAGACTTGAGATCCACTGAGTTAACAATGTATCTTATTATTTTTTTATCTGCTAATGAACTTGGTGAGGTAGGAATTATGAGTAGATTTGCAGAATATGTAAAAGAATCGTTAGTTTACTTTTGAGGGATTGCTACCTGTAAACTGTAAACATTATTTACCTGTAACCTGTAAACATTATTTTCTCTCATTCATTCTGTGGTATGCAGAATGCAGAATTTTTTAAAAAATATTTTCCCTCAGTTTTTCAGTGTCCGTTAAGTAAAACTGAAGCTTCTAGAAAATGTTATGTTTATCCTATAGTTTTGTGTGCCTACCAATAGGCATACCACAGGGTAACCTTGAGGGACACATAGAATTAAAAATGGATTAAGGCTCTGTTTCCCTGATCACCTAAAAAGCAGAATGGTTATCAGCACTAGGAGTGAAGGTATTCTACATCAGGGGCTCTTCTTTTTGCTAAGAGACCGTTCCTTATTTCCTATGATACTTAGATCTAATTTGAGAAATGCCTGAAACACGGGGACACCGCTTGGTAGATATCAGTTGGAACACAGTAGCTTCCTTGCTTTAAAAGGGGGAGATGCTGTAACGTGGGTGCATTCCCCATGTATTTACATGGAAGAAGGGCACAGGTGTCCTTGGGTGTCATCAAATATAGTGAGGAAACTGGTGATGGCAATGGTCCGTATTATGAAGGTGCTCATTTCTGATCGTTGGGGAGAAAAAAGCGAGTTTCCAGACTACTCAGAACAGATTACCGTAGTACCCCCTTATTTGCAGTTTCGCTTTCCGCAGTTTCGCTTTCCGCAGTTTCAGTTACCCGCGGTCAACCACGGTCAAAAATATGACATGGAAAAACCCAGAAACAAACAATTCATAAGTCATGGTTCAATGATACTCCTTTTGATGTATCGTCAGAGGATCAATAGTAGCCTAACACTACGTCACAATGCCTGTTATTCACCATACTTCAGCTCACCACGTAAACAATGTATCTCACATCATCATAAGGGTGAGTACAGCACAATAAGATACAGTAAAACCTTGGATTGCAAGTAACTTGGTTTGCAAGTGTTCCACAAGACGAGCTAACATTTCTAATACATTTAACATGGTAAACGAGCAATGTCTTGCAATACGAATAGTTTGTTTCTGGAACAAATTATGCTCACAAACCTTTGAGAGATTCCACATTCTCATAATTTTTATGACAGTATATTGTTATAATTATTCTATTTTATTGTAGTTAATCTCCAACTGTGCCTAATTTATAAATTAAACTTTATCATAGGTATGTATGTATGGGAAAAAGACATAGTATATATAGGGTTCAGCACTATCCATGGTGTCAGGCATCCACTGGGGGTCTTGGAAGGGATCCACCATGGATAAAGGGGGACAACTGTATTCAAGTATTTCATAATAAATATCACAGCTTTAAGAGTCTGGCTGACTACACTGGCTCAGCTGAATGTTTACAGAAAATTAGTATGTCACAGAAGTCCACAAATTATTGTGCTGTCTAGCTTTAGACATTGATAGGGTAACGGCAGTTTAAGCTTCATATTATCAATTGATTATAACACTATATATACCTGGCAGGGAAGGGAGGAGGATATTTATTTACATTTGAAAAACTCTTAAAATAACAAAACTACTTATTTTATATTTAGAATTTTATTGTGTTACCCTCAGTAACAGAAGGAATAGAACACTGGGTAAAGGTGATATATCCAATTATATTAAAGTTTATTTTAGAGCCAGAAAAGACCCAAAGCAGCCACTGCCGTCTTGCCGTCTGCACCAACTAACCTACGTTCTAAAGAAATCACATGGATTACATAATAATCTCAAGCCAAACATTTTTATATTATACCCTAGTAAATTAACATATTCTTATACAAGGGCGCCAAAAAAAGTATACACGTTTTAAAAAAGGAAAAAATGCATTAAAATTGTAATAATATATGCCGATAACAAAAGATGAATACAAGTCATGTGTATACATTTTGGGGGGCACCCCTGGCATGTTGTATTTTCTCAACTATATCTTTGGTTCATGCTTTTCAGTTATATTTGATTCCATTACTGAAATCCTCCTGTCCTTTTCTGTTATAGGATTACAGCTGGACAGACATCCGCTGCCCCTTTGAAAAACGAAGAGATGCAGCATGCGTGTTTTGGGACAATGTAGTATACATTTTGGGTGGCTCTCAGCTGTTCCCCATAAAACGAATGGACTGCTATAATGTCGTGAAGGACAGCTGGTATTCCAAACTGGGCCCTCCAACTCCCAGGGACAGCCTTGCTGCCTGTGCTGCAGAAGGCAAAATTTATACCTCCGGGGGCTCCGAAGTCGGTAAGGACTTACTCGGTGGGATTATTCGGGGGTTGTGCTATAAATTGAGCCTTTGGGTTTTCATATTTAAATAAACAATCGGTGTTTTTTTGTTCAGATATTTTTTGACATAATTTAAGTACATATGTTACATGTTAGAGCCATTTCCTCCAATGTTTACCTTACTCCTTTATGGAGTTTTTATTTTTACTTTTTTTAGCTGAGCTATCCTGCTACTTGTTGGCACCCTTACTCCTTTATAAACCATCAATTTACAAGAACTTCAACTTCCTAGATTATGTGAATTGTCCATTTTTTGCCATGTCAAAGCTTTCATTGATGCCATCTGGATTTTAGTTCTAGATTAGTTGTTTTGGATACATAATATTGTTTGCTTTAAAGATTACCGAGTTTGGGTTACTCACAGACCCTTTCAGGCCTTTTTACTACATTCAAGCTTTTAAAATTTGTATTATCTTACCTTTCTTTGTAGCAGAAAAAACTAAGAAAGGTCTTTTTATTTGCTTTATTCTTTCTAATGTAATGACTGGTAGTGGTATTTTATGCTTATTGATGGGATGGGGTATAGATATGGGGGTATAAAACTTTCTCATTGATGGACGATAAGTTATTATCCAATAGTGGACTTTTGCTAAATGAATAATTTTTTGAAATGAATATTCTAGTGCAAATGAGACATATAATAGCTTTTTACATGCTTTCCTCTTTTCAAATAATTTCTTTAGCTGAATAATGGGCTTATAAAGAAAACTAGGAAGACCAAATAAACCCAAGATATGGAATTTAAATGTAATAATTAAGTCTCTTTATTTTCTCTGATGAGTTTTATATTAGCCCAAAGAGTGTTTTACTTTTATCCAACATGTTTATATAAGTTTTCACCGCCCCCCACTAGATGTCAAATAAATAAAAGTAAAATTATGATTTCCTAAATGTGACTCAAGAGGTGACCTTTTTCCCTCTTTAAAAAAACTCTTAAGCTGGCCGAGTGGCTCAGTTGGTTAAGAGCTCGCTCAAGAGTGCAAGCTCTGAAGCAACAGGGTCGCCGGTTCGATTCCCAGCCGGAGCTAAGCTGCTGCTGAGCTGCCAACAGGTGACAGGATGGCTCAGCTAAAAAAACAAATACAAAAATTTAAAAAAAAAAAAAAATTTAAAAGAAAAAAAGAATTCTTCACAGAATGTCTAATACAGCATATTTCAAATACAAAAAAATCCTAAAAATAATAGATAATAACTGTTGTAAGGATATGCATTTTGTAGAAAGTATAATAGAATACTTCATTTATTCAGCCTTTACTGTCACTTTTTTACTTTAGTTTTTTTATATCTGCTACATACTGTACGTTTCCCCCTAATGTCAACCAACTAAATCTAAAAAATTGGGAATGTTGAAAAAGAAGTTGTTAGTCATGACCACTGCTGCTTCTGTGTGTTACTCTCTGATCCCTGCTTTTCATAGACCTTGGCTGCAACTGACATGATACAGGTGGTGGTGGTGGCGTTATTGTTGTTTTTAAACATTAGCCAAGTCCAGAAGAGTGGGACATGAGACATAATTTAGCAAAACTCTTAATTTTTTTCTTGGGAAGGAAAAAAAAGCACTTGATCTTTAATAGTACCATTTCTAAAATTCTCTATTGAGTTCCTATAATGTGCAGAATTTGCAAAACAGAATGAATATACTCATATGTTTTGCCGCTAAAACGTGTAGTCAAAGTACACCAGAAACATACAGTGATGCTTTAAGTGTCCTCAGGAATAGACCAGCATGGCCTCGGGTGCTGAGCCCCACAGCCCCCGAGAGAAGTCAGGAAGAGGAGTTTTGTTAATGGTGCAGCGGCTGTTACAGAATATTAAATGATAAGCCTCATATGATATTTTAAGATATGGATTTATCATCAGGAAATAGCTATGCTTTTCCCCTTCTATATAAACATGTTAAGTTTGGATAATTCCCATCATGCACAAGTGGGCTTGAAGACATACATGAAGTCTTTTATTTTTATTTTTCTCAAGTTTAATTAACCAATAACTAAGTCTCTCCAACAGATCCTTTCTTGAATATTTTGTAAGGTCTATACAAACAGGGTTAGCTTTTTCTTAAACCATCCCTGCGGTTTTTTTGCTGCTGTTGTTGGCCAAGTCCAGAAAAGACTCAGCCCCCCTAAATTCTTCCCTGCAGCGAGCGACTGACTCAGCTCTATGGTCAGCTCCTCCAGGCCCCCACACACCACATTAAGCATGATGAGACCCTCTTCTTTTACAGGAAATTCGGCCTTGTATTTATTTGAGTGCTATGACACGAGAACGGAGAGCTGGCACACAAAGCCCAGCATGCTGACCCAGCGCTGCAGCCACGGGATGGTGGAGGCCAACGGCCTCATCTATGTTTGTGGTGGGAGTTTAGGGAACAATGTTTCGGGGCGAGTGTTGAATTCCTGTGAAGTTTATGATCCTGCCACAGAAACGTATGTATCCATTTAAAACTAGTATTTCACAGTTCATTGTATTCTATAAGCTCAGTGGGAGAAGACTTCAAAAGGCAGAAGGAACCCAACGGAAGAATTTAATTCTTGTATTAAGAATGAACGGACTTTTTTTTTTTTAAGAATTTTTATTGGGGAGCAGTGTGTTTTATCAGGACCCATCAGCTCCAAGTCAAGTAGTTTTTTCAATCTAGTTGTGGAGGGTGCAGCTCCTTAGCCCATTTGGGAATCGAACCAGCAACCTGGGTGCTATGAGCCTGCGCTCTAACCACCTGAGCTAACCGGCCACCCCTGTACAGATACTTTGTAAAAGTTTTGTTTTGTTCTTCAATTACAGTTAACATCCAATAATACAGGTGTACAGCACATACACCTTTGAATGTGCTAGGGCAGGTGTATGTTTACAGCCTGGACAACTTCCTGTACACCTTATGACATGGTTTTAGTTTATACCCATAGAGTCCCTCTCTTTTCTTTTCCACATGTGCAATAAATACTAGAGTGTTGAGACTAGGAAATCTCTTGAAATCATCAAAGTTACTACTCCTTTCAAAATGTACCTTTGCACTTGCCAGGGCACACTGGGGATACCCCTTATCCTCATCCTGTCAGACATCAATTCAGCTGTCTGTCTACCCCACGTTGTCCCACAGCACAGGAGGTGGGTGTATACCAGTGTCTTCCCTCCTATATGTCTCTACCTCCTGTATACTCAAAAAAGTGTTACAGAGTACTAGTTGGAAAACTGTAGTGTCGATCATCCTGCTGCCTAATTCTTTTTTCATTTCTAAAAAGTCTCTTAAAGTAGAATCCATACCATATAAACTCCAGGCTTCCAAATTTTGAGATCTTCCAGGCAGTATTGATGTAAATCAATATATTGTTGTTCATAGTAGCAGAGAAAAAGTATTAAAGGACTTCTTCGACCTCAATATTTTTTAAAAGTAGGTGAATATATTGTTTGGGGACATTTTTAAAACTTACACAATTTAACATTTCTTTAGTTTTGTATATATTGAGCTTAGGTGGTAAATTTGAATTCTTGGGCTGGTCAAGTGGCTCAGTTGGTTAAGAGTTGGCTTAGAGCGCGTGCTCTGAGCACCAGGGCTGCCGGTTCGATTCCCACATGAGCCAGTGAACGCTGCGCCTTAGCTGAGCTGTCACTGAGCTGCCAACAGGTGGCAGGATGGCTCAGCTGGTGTAACAATAAGATTGCCTGTTCAATGGTGGGCTACGCCCATCTGCAACTAAAACTGAACTTGGTACCTTGAGCTGAGCTGCCACCAGATGGCTCAGTGGATAGGGCGTGCACTCTTAACAACAAGGCTGCTGGTTCGACTCCTGCATGGGATGGTGGCTACGCCCACCCACAACTAAAATTGAACACAGCACTTTGAGCTTAGAGGCCACGAGCTGCCGACGGGAAGCCAGATGGAGACTGGCTCCCTCCACAACGAAGATTGAACAACAACTTGGCTGATCCCTTCCCCCAATTCCCCAATAAAATCTTTAAAAAAAAAAAAAAAATTTTTTTATTCTCTATATTCTCTTCAATGCCCTTAAATTTTCCTGGGTGAGAAAAGCTAGTATGAATATAATTATCCCAATCTCAAAATGAAAAATGTTATAATTACTGTGGTTTCCTTTCTAGTACGTGATCTATCCATTCAAGTTTATGAGAATGTTTCTTTCCAGTTTTGACCATTTTCTTAAGTGTTTTGTAGCTAGAATGAGTTTAATTGGAAGCTAAGAAATGAAGCCTATGCAGTCAGTATTTTAAGTAAAGCTTTCAAACACTGAACTGCAGGTTGCGGAGAACAAAACCTACTATGTGAATTACAAAAGGAAGTGTGTTTTGCAAAACTTCCATAATTCCAAACCTTCAGGAGATTTATATCTACATAAAAACATGCTCTTCCTTTTATATCATGGACATATTTGGAGAAGAAAGGGCTAGGTATATTAAATGTTTCCAAGTCAAATACTACGTCTAATGCGTTTGAAGAGCTGACTATAAAGCTCCCTGCATGGAGGGGCAGAGGAAGCCTCTTATGGCTCTTCCGCTCCCGCTGTAGGCTGCTCTTGTCACCTAGAAGAGCATGTGTGTTTATCATGAAAAACAGGAGCAGCATTGCCCACCTCACCTTAGAGTGTCCTGGAAGTGAGAATGGTGACTGTCAAACCATTTTTAAAAAAATACATGAATATAAGGTAACAAAAGAGTTGTTAATATTTCATAGTTAATCATTATGCCCTAATTATGTTTTTTGGAAGCTTAAATTTACTAAATCGTTTCAAAGAAGAGGTAGAAATAACCATATTGGAGAGTTAGGCTTATGCCACATTTTCCTTTTGTTGTTGTTTGGAGTGTTTTGGTTTATCCTAGCTGTTAAGAGCACAAGGTTGTGTGCCGGTATCACAGATGACAGTTGTGTGTATGGGAGTGTGTGCGAAAGAAGGACCTGGATCTCGTAGGAAAAACAGCTAAACACGGTTGTCTGTGTGTGTGATGCTGCTACCTGACATCGGTACTCAGTCTCAGCATTGGTAATGGCGGCTAGAAACACAGCAACATGCTAGTAAGTGATTCAACTTGACAGAATGATAGTACTTTTGTTACTAGAGCTGTCTAAAGTTCTCAGTGTAGATGTGAAGATAAACGTGAATAGTAATGGATACTACTAGTTTGCTGATTGCTAGAGAGAGGCCCATGATAAATTTGTGTTTTACTGCCTCATATGTAAATATTAATTAAAACCACGTGACAGTATTAGTGCTTTATACTCTTATGTATCTTTCCCTAGTTTTATAACAAGTTACTACGGACTACAGGAAATGGGTTTCTTCCCAAGACGTGTTGTCTCCAGATAGCCTATATATCTCATATCCTATTGGAGTTGAAGGGAATAAAATCTGTATTTACCCCACCTATAAATAAATTACTCAAAACCACTGTTAAACTTTTGTATTCTAGCCTTCCAGATGTGTGTGTGTGTGTGTGTGTGTGTAATACATATGCAAGTGGTAAATGAGCAATTACTTAGGATAACAGACCTTTCTTATATATTAGCATGAGTCCTTTTATCGCCTGTGAACAAGTACACTAAAACCTCTCTTTTATTTTTTCAGATGGACTGAGCTGTGTCCAATGATTGAGGCCAGGAAGAATCATGGACTGGTGTTTGTGAAAGACAAGATATTCGCTGTGGGCGGTCAGAATGGCTTAGGTATCTAATGTTAATTCACTGTTCAACGTTCCCAATGAGTTTGCTTATATTTCCTTATCTTAAATTATTGAAACATGTCTTAAAATCTGGATACAAGCATTTATCACCTACATCATTCTACTTATTTTTATGGAACATTGGAGAATATTTAACATCCCTGTCCATGAAATGTGGGTAACGGCCATCAGTCATTGTGACACTCTCAGCCGGCTTCCACACATTTCCAAATACTCCCTGGGGAAAGGTAGCTTAAGAACTATTGAGTGACAGAAACATATGAACTTTAAAAAAAAACTTCTAAAACTTCTTAAATACTAACTTTAGGACTTGTATTCAGGCAGTTTCCTAAACGTGTTTAAACACTGCATGAAAATATCAATATTACTATTTTTTATTTTTTATTTATTTATTTTTTTGAGGGCAGCGTCACTGGCCCTCATGTGGGACCCAAACCAGCACCGCTGGCATCCCAAGCCAGCTCTTAACCACCGTGCCACTCAGCTGGCCCTAATATTACTATTTTTTAAATGAGTAAATTTGACCTTTTTATTTTCTTAATAATGTACTAAAATCTTAAATAATTGCTTTAAATAACGGAGAATCGGGACTGACTATAGATATTCCACAAACCTCATTTTAATC
This sequence comes from Aselliscus stoliczkanus, assembly GCA_033961575.1. Classification (NCBI taxonomy): domain Eukaryota; kingdom Metazoa; phylum Chordata; class Mammalia; order Chiroptera; family Hipposideridae; genus Aselliscus; species Aselliscus stoliczkanus. The sequence goes on along the minus strand of CM066740.1, from coordinate 17,640,218 downwards.
AGTACCTTTAAGCATTACTTAAGTATAACAAAGAAACAATTTCTTCCCTTCTCCTGTCTCTACTCATTGTTATTGTCTATAGCTTCTGAAAGATAAATAGCAGAAGGACATTTGAATAATTAAAATCAAAGTTAATCAGAAGGAAAATCCACAGATTGGTTTATTTTTTTATTTTTCTAGAAGAGGCAGAAAAGATTTAATTTTGTAGAATATAAATACTTAGGATTCTAAAATGACAAAAATTAAATTTCTGTTTTGTTAAGGTAACAGTAAGAATTGAAATGGTAGATATGCGGGCATTCATTGTAAATTTCTTACAACTTTTCAGCATGCTTGAAAATTTTTATAATAAAATGTTGGAAAAATGCAAAGAATTACTACTTTAAGAGGCTTTCTTAGAATGGTTCATCTAGTTGTTCATGTTGTTTTATTCTTTTGAAGGTGGTCTGGACAATGTGGAATATTACGACATTAAGTTAAACGAATGGAAGATGGTGTCACCAATGCCGTGGAAGGGTGTGACCGTGAAGTGTGCAGCGGTTGGCTCTATAGTTTATGTCTTGGCTGGTTTTCAAGGTGTGGGTCGATTAGGACACATCCTTGAATATAATACTGAAACAGACAAATGGGTTGCCAACTCCAAAGTCCGAGCTTTTCCAGTAACAAGTTGTTTAATTTGTGTTGTTGATACTTGTGGAGCAAATGAAGAAACCCTTGAAACATGAAAAATGCATGGACTTCGAGACTCATCAGGGACTCAGAAATATGGCCACCAGAGCTTTGTTCCAAGAGTGTGGTTACAAAGTTTTAGTTTGGTGTTTTGTTTTTTTTTAAGGAAGTTTCAAATAAAGAAAGATCCCTATAAAATCGGTGTTTTTTAAATATGGATTTCCTTACTTAGTTCAAAGATCATATTTTAGCTGGCTACATCATTAAGAACATATCTAGCAAGAAAACTTGAAAAATTATAAGCATTTGATGAAAATATGAATTCTTAAACAAATGTTACACTTGTAACTACGATTATGACAGGGTGGGGGATTGGCGCATCAGTGAAGCAGTCTCATCTTAGCTCTAGATTCTATTTTCATATCACAGAAGTGCTATAGTGTTAGGTATGGTTGTTTCTGTTCAGTCAGAACTAAGAAATAGTATGAATTACAAGTCAAGATAGGCAACTCCGATGGAGCAGATTAGTCTCCCATCATTTTGTTTGTCTTCATGTGTCCAATTTAGTGCCAAATGTATTCCATTTTAAAAGCAAGGCAGAATGAGTCAAGGCATACACACATTCATAAAATTTAACATTTTGGGATTTAAAAATGTACCAAGGGCCGGCCGAGTGGAGCGGTGGATGGGTGCTGGCTTGGGAGGCCAGCGGCCCCGGTTCGGGTCCTGCATGTGTGGGTCAATGACAATGACCTAAAAAAAAAAAAAAAAAAAAAAAAAAAAAAAAGTACCAAATTCCTCATGAAATATATTCAGTCCGATTAAATATATTCCATCTTTTAAACACACCAAGCTTAGAACCTATCATGAATTTATATCATTGTTTTGCCGAGTGCTTAAAAAATTATTAGACTCTGGGCCAGCCGAGTGGCGCGGTGGTTAAGCGCTGGCTTCGAAAGCCAGCAGCCCGGGTTTGGGTCCCACATATGAGGGCCAGTGACACTGCCCTCAAAAAAACAAAACCAATTATTAGGCTCTTCAGTCCTCACTGTTAAATAAAATCCAATCATAAGAGTGACTGACTAGCAAAAAATAAAGCTATTTATAGCAAATTTATAGGTCACTAGAATAGCCCTGATAGTTATCCAATATCAGTGTTGACTTTGAACTTCTTATGAATTAAAATGATATATGATTTCTTTTTCTTAGCAAGACACATCAGAGGTATTTGACCCCATTATATCTAAAAGTTTTGTAATAATTTGAATGAAATATTTGTCACCTTATATTAATTGCTGTTGTGCGGTCAATAAATCTTTTATAAACCCATCTGCTCATTTCTTTCCTAGTAATGTTTTGCCCTTTTACATTATGGAATGTGTGGAGTAAGCCTTATAAAACTGTCACCATCAATGTTTTTATCTGGTAATATTAAATATTTTTAAACTAAAAATAGACTGCTAAGTTTTATTCATTCTTTATTCTAAATGTGTTAGGTAATGATTATGTTGAAAATTTGTGAAGCAATGTTTCTATTTTAATTTTCATTGTTTTCTTTATATGGAAGTTTATAATCTAAAAACCCTAAAAATGTTGACATGAAAAAGGAATTATAAAAAGCATGATATATTTCTATGTAGGGTTTTTTTATGTACATAACAGCTATACTGAGATATAATTCTCATATCAAACAATTCACCATTTAAAGTGTACCATTCAATGGCCTTTAATATAATCACAGAGTTGTATAACTCTCACCACAATTTTGGAACATTTTCACCACAAAAAGAAACCCCATACTTATTGGCAGTCACTCTCCATTTCCCCGGTATATTAGTTCCCTATGGCTCCTGTAACAAATTACCACAAACATGGTGGCTTAAAACAACAGAAATTTTTTCTTTCACAGTTCAGGAGACCAAAAGCCCTACATCAAGATGTTAGCAGGGTTGGTTCCTTCTGAAGGCTGTGACGCAGAAACTGCCCATGCCTCTGCCCTGGCTTCTGGTGGCTGCTGGTAACGCTGGCCTTCCTTGGCTTGTAACTAACTGTCTCACTTTAATCACTGCCTCTGTCTTCACATGGCCTTCCCTGTGTGTCTCTGGGGCTTCATGTGGTGTTACAAGGACAACCATCATTGGATTTAGCTCACCCTCCCCCCAATTCATTATGACCTCATCCTAACTAATGACATCTGTAAAGACCCTATTTGCAAATAAGATCACACTCTGAAGTTGTGAATTGGCGGGGGCAGATCCTCCAAACACCCTAGCTCTAGGCAACCATTAATTTTTTTGTCTCTAGATGTGCTCATTCAGAACATTTTTATGTTTGGTTTTGAATTTTCCACTCCATTGAACAAAATGCGTCCAGTATAATTTTTCTGAGAGCAGGATATCTATTTATCATACTACAATTTGGTTATATTATTTAATTTAATACGATAATCTACCATATGGTATATACAGCATTGTCTTAAGACATTATAAATAAACTAGCCCTTTCTTTAGGGTGTATCAACTCACTAGAACACACTATAAAAAGTATGTAGACAGGTTTGATGTAGGTTATAATGAAATGGGGGTTTTTTCCTAGTAATTCCTAATTGGTGTCTGTTTTCTGCCTTGGAAATATTTTACAAAATTGTCGATGCCAGGATAATGAGTAGAAGTACAATATATTGGCAAGTACATTTTCTATAACTCCTCCCCCCCAAAAAATTCCTATTCTATAAAATATTCCGTGTTCTTTTTAGTAGATATGTTATATGTTAATGTTACATTCTTTGCAGTGACACTATTTTGAAGACACAGCAATTTATACTTTTGAAACTCACAACTTGAACATGAAAGTTTAATGTCTGCTTGAAAAAAGTTGTTGCTACAAAAAACTGTAACTAATTAGTTTATTACAGTTGTCTCGCTTGCCAAAACCTGACACATAGTCTCATGGAAAATTCTGAGTCATGAAAATGAACCATTTAATAAACAATTATTCAAGCAAACAGTCTATATTCCTTTTGCCTTAGACACTGTTAACAGCAAAAGGTTTAGATTTGTTGCATAGGCCAGGGTAGATATTTGAAGGGAATTTTGATTTTTAGTGGTGATACTGTTAACATATATACCAACAGCCTCAGAAAATTCAATCCACTCCAACATGGCACCAAACCAGCTCTAAGTTCCAATATGAAAGGACCACTTTACAGGTTGCATCATTCAACACTTAATATATCCTTTAAATACCCCTCTCTCTCTTTACAGTTGCTTCAAAAGACTTCAAAGCTTGGATGGACTTTCATCTTCCTAACTTTTCTCCTTCCCAAAGTGATTCAAACTACTTTGGGAAAAATACAAATAAAAAAAATTCTGTGCTGGTAAATTGTCTGAAATGTTAGGAACTAGAAAGGTCTTTACTTTCCAGTGCGTTAAGCCTCCTCTCACAACAAAGTCCATAAAATGGGGTTCAAGCCTGGTTTATTCAATTCTTGTAGGGATTGCCCTGACTTTACCTTCCAACCCTCTGTTGAATTTGTTTCCACTATCCATGTTTAATTTCCAAGAGTATTTTTTTTTAATGATTGTTCTTTTATATAACATGTTCGTGTTTCATGCTATGCTCTCTGAAGATATTTTAGTTTCTTGTAACATTTTCTATATTTGGTGTGTTTCTGTTTCCTCTGACTTTTATGTTTGCTTTGCTCTTTACTGTTAGAGTCATTCCTCAAACATCTGATCCCTGGCTGTGTTATTTATATTTAAAATGAGACATTAAAAAGTTGATAGGGTGTTGGAGGGAGGCAAAATATATGGTAACAGAAGGCAGCTAGACTTCGGGTGGTAAGCACACAAAAGAATATACAGATGTTGACTTATAATGTACATCTGAAAATTATATAATTGTATTAACCAGTCACCCCAATACATTTTTTAAAAGTTGATAATTTATTGTGTAAAAAGGTGGACTTAATTATCAATGAACTTCATCATATGATGAGGGAATGGCCACCTATTTTTGTTGGGGATCATAGATTGGGCAGGGAGGGATAGTAGATTCTCCAGAAAATAATCTTACAAATTCCTGTCCCTTGGGTGGGGGTGGGCAAGTTGGAAAGAGGGACTAAGCTTGGCTGCAGGATTTCTGGAGCTCAGGCAAAGGAGACTCTTAAGTCACCATCCAATAAGAGTAGCCAGTACCATAATTTGTCCCTCTGTACTTGATATCCTGGACTCAGAAAGCTTTCATTCCCTTTTTTCAAGAAAAAAACCTGTCTCGATCAAGTAGGGATAGTCACCTCACTGGGTGAATTTATGGAGCTAGGTTCTAATTCCACTTTACACAGATGTTCAAACAACCCAGCCTTCTGTGGTACCTGCTGGCTCTTAATTCCTGAGACTTTTCAGCCTTCTCTGTGGACATCAGTGTCCACCTTAAAGGAAGTTGACTTTCTTCCTCTCTTTTAAGTAATTTACTATTTAGTCATCTTCCATGTGCATTCAGCCTTCAAAAATTATGTTTGAGATTATGGTTATCTTCTAGTATAATCAAGGATGATGTTTTTGCTTGTTTTGCCTCTTATTTTGAGATAGTTTTCAAAAGGAAAGGGAGGTAGAAGTATTTTTACTCTCATCTTGAAACTGGAAGTTTCCTTCATGTAACCCACTCTCCTGATTTCCACCTATCCCCCTCCCCTAACTGATCACTACCCAGTCCAGCACGCCTCAGCCCTAGGCTGCTGTCATCTCTTACGGCACTCCACCTGGATGATGTCAATCAGGACTCTGGCCTTACCCACCTCTCCACCATCACCAGGCACCCTGTTCAAATTCATTTACGCTTCAGCCACCACTGGTATTTTAGGTCTGTGATCCCAGCAAAGTCCTTATACATGCTGGGCATTTGCCTGGACAAGAAGTTAGTGGCCACAATGAGGGACTGGTTAATACAAGAGGATTGCTCAAAATAAATATAAGAAGGATAATGGGAGCCAAGTTTCTCATTATCAAAGAAGGAAGTTTGAAATACAGGAGAAAAATATAATGAATGGGTTGGAATTTGAGGTTATCCGTGTGAATTCATAGTTTTTAATATAAATAGAAACAGAATTATGTATTGCTGTGTGCCTGTCTATAGTATATGTTCCATAACAATGCCCATAAAAGGGCCTGAGAACAAAGACATCACAATAGCAATGAGCAAACTTGGAGCTCAGATCTTGGCTTCTAAGTACCACCAAAAAGACCCAGAGCTCCATGAAGAAAGGGCTGACTCCAGGACTGCAGCAGGAAAAGTGCAAAATGAGCCTGGAGCATCCTTGGGGCCAGCAGATGAAGAAGTGCTCAAAGAATCACAGGATATGTCAAAAGGACAAAGGAGTTTCAAGTGGCTCCCACTGGCCAAATTTGGGATGATTTGCGCATCAAAATAAATAATGACAGAAGCAGATTATAACCCACTTAATAAAATTGAAAACGATGAGTCCATACTGATAGGAATAAATAAATGAATGAATTAAAAGTTTGGTGAGGAATGAGATTTTTGTACACTTTCAAATGATCTCCCCACAAAATATCCTTATTAATAACATCATAGGTAATGGGACGAATTCAAATTGTGCACAGCCTGATAGGTGCAATGTGAAGACCAGAGAATCATTTCTGTGATAATCCTGCCAAAGATGCATAATCCAAATCAATCCTGAGAAAACAGATAAATTAAGGAACTACTATATAACAACTTGCTGTAACCTTTAATAGTGTCAACATCAAGGAAAGACTGAGAAAATGTTCCAGAATGAAGAAGACTAAAGAAATATGAGTGAATCAATAATGATTCTGAACTGGACCCTTTTCCTTTAAAGGACAATATTGGGACATTTGGCAAAACATGGATATCCAGAATCTGAGGATTATATGATAGTAATGTATCACTATTAATGTCCTGATTTGGATGATTGGATTGGATTGTGCTTATGTAGAATGTCCTCTTTTGGAGAAAATACAATAAGTATTTGGGTAATGGGGCATTGGGTCCACAATAAAGTCTCAAATGGCTCAGGAATCTTTTCTTCATATTCTAGTTTTAACTAAGTTTGTTTCAAAATAAATGAAACTGATTTTTAAAAATAAGTTGCACTAGTTATTCCCAGTGTTCCTGTAGTCAGCTGTCCTCAAAATCCAAAGTAGGTGACCAAGAACAATAGTCAATTATCCTAAACCACCAGGGACAACCTTGTAATCCAACAGTCAGATTTATTGATTCATTGTGACCAAACTGCACACCATTGGAACTGCAGGGTGTCTTGTACAAAGGAAAAGAGAGTTATTGTAGGATTTGTGAGGAAGGTGGACTTCAGGTAAATTAAAAAAACAGTATTAATAGGCTCAAAGCAAAGCAGAGCTATGTATAAACGCATCCACATCAGATCTGGACTAAGAAGTGGATGTAGGGTCATGTATTCTTGGAAACTAGAGTTAAGAAAATATGGAATGTTGTTTTTCAAGAACCCCTCATCTGAGCTCCGCTCCTGGATAGAAATCGAGACTGCTTCCCTTTTCAGTGTCTTAGATCCATCAGGCAAGGGCAGGATGTTTCATTCCTACAGATATAACTTCCAAGAGCAATGTTTATGTGAAGGAACAAGGTTTCTCAGTGTGTAACAAAGCAGTACTCACCCACAGACCTCGGGAGGTTGTTATACTTTTCAGTTGTAGGCTGTCCTTAAAAGAAACATTGTTCTGGGCTGGCCGACTCTCGCTCAGTTGGTGAAGAGCTCGCTCAAGCATGCAAGCTGAGCTCTGAGCAACAGCAGTTCGATGCCCAGCCTGAGCTGAGCTGCCACTGAGCTGCCAACAGGTGGCAAGATGGCTCAGCCTAAAAAAAAAAAAGGAAAAGGAACATTGTTTTCTTGTTAACGTTGCAGCTGTCTTTAATTGACACTGTTACCCATCCTGAGGAATGGCTGGGCAGACTTACTTATCTCAGCAGTCACAAATGAAAACACTACTCCATCTCTCTTCCTCTCGGGACCTTGCTGAAGTTCTGGGTTTGCTTCACGCGCTTTCTTCTCAATTCGATCTCGCGCCTCCCTTGCACTCAGAGGAACCGCATTCCTCTCCTGCGCGCTCCTTCAAGTAACCGTTCAAACCTTCCGCCTTCTACCTCACGCACTCCGTGCGTGACGCAATACGAGGCGGGGGCGTGTCCTGCTCTTCTCAACTCCTACTGGGTAAAATTCACGCCTCTCATCGCACTGGGGGCGGAACAAGAAAGAGACTGCCGCAGGCGCGGTGAGATGACGTCACAGAGGCAGTGCCTGAACCATCGGTTGCTGTGGGCTCTAGGCTAGCCCGGAGTGCCGACCTCCGGGTGGGAGCCTCCGTGGCCATGACTATCTGTCAGTTCTTCCTTCAAGGGCGATGCCGCTTTGGAGAGCGGTGTTGGAACGAACATCCCGGTGCCGGGGGTGCGGGCGGGGGACGGCAGCAACAGCCATCAGGTGACGTTGCCCTCAGCCCCGCGTTGCTGCTAACGGATCTGGGGAGGGCTTGGCGTGGGGGCCGGCCGGCAGGGCGCTGGCCGCCGGCGTGGGGCTCGGCGCACCGGGCGGGTGACGTGGACGTGCGCGCCGTCGCCCTGGCCGCCCCTGCCCAGCGGGCCGGGCGCCCCGCGTCTCCCCTCCGGGACCACTGGGTCAGTGTTGGTGGAGCGCATCAAGGCAGGGGCTTGGTTCTGGAGGCTGATGGCCACACAATGAGTTTTAAGTCGGTTGTACGCGTAAAAACCACCGGTGGGCGGCAGTGCTTCGGAGAATTGGCGTAGGGCGCCCCAGACGCCTCCTTGCTTGATTCACTTTCTGGGTACTTGGTGGTTTTCCCCTTGACGCCTTAAATAGAATTTTTACTAAACGTTTTTTCCCCAGGGAGTGGCTAGCGACTGGGGTCAGAGAGTCAAGACTCTTTGACACTTGGGGGGAGTCGTGAACTCCTGTGGAAATCTAGTCAAAGCTATAAAGCCATTCCTTAGATAAATGAGCATATTCATAACATTTGGGGGTAACATCGGGAGGGTGGGGTGCCCCATGAAGCATTCTGGGCAACGAGGGAACGGGGTGGGAAGTTGGGCATACACAGAAGGTGCCCAAAAAATGTATACACAGTTTAAGAAAGGAAAACTATTAAACTTGTAATACCCAATATATATTGATAACAAAAGAGGAATACAAGTCACGTTCTGCAATGACAAGAGGTGCTCAGAGTGGTTACATCAGCATCCAGACATTTGTGATGACGGCGAGAACTACGGCTTAAGCAACGTTGACCCAAGTGTCCACTTGTATCCATTTTTTTGACACCCCCGGTATCATTTTTTTATGGATTTACAATCCTTTTAATCTTGTTAAACAAGAATACAATTAGACCATTATGTTATTTGTTGATATTACACTTAACTATATATATAAATCAGAAATGAAGTTTTGTGATTTAAAGTGAGTGAAAATGTGGAATCTCTGCATGATGTCTGCATGTAATAAAACAAAAATATAATGAAATAGAGATTTAAAGAGGAGTTGCCAATAAAATTGTTTTATTGTATTGTTTATTTCAGGTAGTAACAGACGTGGATGGAATTCCACCAGCCAGAGATACTCCAGTGTTCTCCAGCCACCCAGTTTCTCCAAATCCACACCATGGGGGGGCAGCAGAGATCAAGAAACACCATCTTTTCGGTCCTTTGATTCTGGAGCTTTATCCAGCAGGAATAGGGGGTTTGGCTTGTCTCAGAACCCCTTTGCTTCTTCATCTAGCTCTGATGAACAAAAAGATGAACAGAAATTTCTGTAAGTGAAAGCCTTCAGAAAAATTAACTATTTGCTTTTTTTTTTCAAAATACCTACAATATATATTTTTAAAGATGTAACATTATTTAAAAAATCAGAATAAGCAACAAGAAGAAAAAGTTCCATGATCCTATCACTCAGAGATAATCCCTATTTTTCATATATCATACTAGATTTCATTTCTCTTAAAAATGTGTCACCTTTCCATATCAGTATAGTGCCTTCTTAGGCCTAATTAGGCTTTTTCTACTTTTCTATTAATAACACTCTACTATGAATATCTTTCTAAATCCTGCTTAAGTTTGTTATAAATTATGAGACTTTACAAACTATGGAGTAATTTAAGGCAACTCGTGATCTTGGAGGTCACTTACGACATCTCGTGTTTTTCTTTCTAAAAGCTTTTGCTTCCGTTACTTCATTCAAACTGGTTTCATTGGCTTCCCTTCATCATTGTGAAGTAGATTCCTTATCGTTTCTGGAGAACATTTGTGGGAGAATTTATGGCTGGTGCCAAAACAGTGCCTGGCTGTCTAACTGTTCCCTCAGCTCCTGGCTCCCAGGACAGAACTTAAATACCCTCGTTAGTCTTTTACTTTCCATGATGAAATTAGAACCATTGGTAAACATTTTGAGCCATGTACCATATAAAACTGATTTTTCAAAAAAAAGTAGAAACAAATGAACCCCCTCCTGTATTTGATGATATTGTAAAAATCCAAAGTTTAATATAGATTCTCTGTGGTATCTATCATTTTATCAATTGTAGCATTTTGGATGGGGGTGAAGGGAATAATTTAGAGCCAAATCTATCCAAAGCTTTAATTAACTGAATGGATAAATTAATTGTATGGATGTAGGTCTGTTTCCCCTTTTGCAAAATATGAGAATTAGAAAAAACAATCTCCAAAGTCCTATCTACTTTAAAAAATGTTATGGTTCTATATTACTTATTTGGTACTTTCTGTCTTTCCCAGTTAAATGATCATTCATCTTTATGATAATAAACAAAGAAAGATTAAAGTTAGTATTGTGTATTTTTTTATATTTCAGTTCTTTAAAATATGTATGGTACAATAGTTCTCAATTAAATGTATTGGTTAATGGTTTAGTTTATTGGAAAATCAAAAGTTTGAACTTCTTTTATATTATAATATATATATAATTGTGAAATATAGTTTATATTTATATAAGCTTCTGCTTTAAAGAACAGTTCAGAAAATATAATTTAAAAAATCTAAAATTATATATATATACTCTAAAATTTCAATCATTGAAAATTATAAACTAATTTTGATAAGCAGATGAAAAACGTTCTTTGCTTTTTTTCTTTTGAAAGGGAAGGAATCATTAAAGATATGGAGATCTGGGAATCATCAGGGCAGTGGATGTTTTCAGTTTATTCACCAGCGAATAAAGAGAAGAAACCTAATATTTCAGGTAACTGAAAAATTTTGTTCTTAAAATATATTTTATAATAATTGTTTTATAAAACCAAGACTATGCCAAATAAAGAAATTAACCACAAACTTAGCTACAGTTAGGCAAGTTTGGACATTGTATAAAGCATATGAGTAGTCTAGCAGAGCTTTGTAATTCAGAGATTGAGGTTGGAAGGTCTAGTTCTTTTAAGTATGTAGCTGTCAATGGAAAATAGTGAAATCAGGACCCACTATCTGAAATTCTCTTATTTATTTGTAAGACTTATTGTCTCCAGCCCTCAAGGATTTCACAAGGGAGGGATCTTTTCTATCTGGCTCATCACTACATCTGTAGCACCTAGAATAGGCACAAAAGAAATTCAGTACGAATTTGTTGAATGAGTAAATAACTAAGGACACAGGTGTGACACAGGTGCTCACAGAGAACGAGTAGGTTGAGCTGGACAGAGTAGAGATGGGAGAGTTCTGAGGGATTGCAAGGGCTCTCATCTGCTAGGTACCTGCTGTTTACTCAATAGGGCAGAAGCCTAGGGCCACCCAGAATTGGGCTTAGAGAAGTTTGGTAGTCTACGTTTCAGCCCAGAAAGGGCTTAGGGACTTTGGACAAGAGAAAATGGGAAAGAAAGGGGTATTCTAAAGAAATGCTATCCCTGTAGCCCAGCTAAAGCTCCTTACTTTCAAATATGAGCTCCAGGATAGGTCTCAATATACTTTATGAAAAACAACTATTCTCAGAAGGAAAGACAGGGAAGAAAGGGAAAGCAGAATCAGGCAGCCAAGGCCTGAATGGCAGGCAGAACGTGACTCTTCTGTTCACTGTAGGCAGTCAACAGGTTGTGAAGTTGTACCTACAGGGAACCAAGAACACAGAGCTTCTTAGACCTATAGAACTGGAATTGTGGTGGGTCCTGATTTTACTATTTTCTCATGAGAACTACATATCTTAAAAGAACTAGACCTTCCCACCTCAATCTCTGAATTAATCAGTTCAGAATTGAACCTAATGCCTAAAGCCCTAAAGCAGTGGTTCTTAAAATGTGGAATTTAGATCCCTCAATCGGGTTGCCAGATAAAATATGGGATACCCAATTAAATTTAAATTTCAGATAAAGAATAATATTTTTAGCGTATGGATATCCCATGTAATATTTGGGACATACGTATACTGAAAAAGTATTTGTTGTATGTCTGAAATTCAAATTTATCTGGGCATCCTCTATTATCATTTGCTGAATTTGGCAACAGTATTCCTGGGACCCTTGTAGGAACCATACAAGTTCAAAAATATTTTTGTAGTAATGCTAACACATTAATTGCCATTTGCACTGTGTTGACATTTATACTGTTGGTGCAAAAGCATTGATGAGTAAAACTCCTTGTATCTTAGAATGAGTCAAAACAGACAACAAACTGTACTCGCAGACTACAGTAGTCAATTTAAAAAAATTTAATGCCATTTTTACTTCAGAGTATCCTTGGTGAAATGGTAAAAATTATTAACTTTATTAAATCTTGACCCTTGAGTGCAAACCTTTTTAATATTCTATCTGACAAAGTGGGAAGCACACACAAAGTGCTTCAGCCCCATAATCAAGTATGATGGTTATCTTGAGGGAAGTGGGTCCTGAGACCAAATAAGTCAGGCAACCTTTGCCCTTAGGCATCCATAATGATGACTTTTCCTATGCAGCTAGAATAAATTTGACTTTTGTACCACCCTTGAGAGAATTGGGAACATAGTCAACCAGATCATTTCTGTGTTTTGTCT